>LR738715.1:370619710-370660393 GCA_902687465.1 Secale cereale | reverse complement strand
GTACTTTATCATAGATTAAATCAAAATAAGAGTGCAGCCGCTCCACCATGGGGTTCCTAGTACCTAGATACTATTACTACTAGTAAGTTGTACTACTGCTCGTACTACTAAAACCTTGCGCTTGGCTCTTCGCCTCTTTGGGAAGTCGAACAATGATGGTACTACAGTGTATGCCTCTGGTAATCTAACACCGAATGAACTACTCCACGTCCACCGCCTGGGCGAGGGAGAGGTTGCATTAGTCAAAAGCTTCTCCTCGTCCTACGAGCCACCGCGCTTGTGCTAGATGGAGAGGGCGTAGTATTGTATAATAAGCAAGGTTCACCTTGTCCTGCAAGCTTCTCCTCCTGCGAGTTGACGGGACACAAAAAAATTAGTGCTAGTCCGTGATATGGCTTACTTTTTTGGCGGGTAAATGGGAGAGCTTTATTCATATAAAAGCATTCTTAGGATAATCATCCGAGAGACTAGTCACTAGGAAGCTAGGTGTTTTATCAAGCCAGCTCTTGGTCACATTCAAAGTGCATGCAAGCTTCACACAAAGATGCGCCGTAAGATTTGCTGACATGTTTACATGCTGAATAACAAAAGAAGAGAAATTATTACTAACCAGCTCTCGTATTTCCAACAGGATAGGAGCCTGAATTAAGCGAGTATCATGGCGACTGTTGCAGAGTGTCACCAACTCCATGCGATCGGATTCCATTATCACATGCTAGAACCCTCTCGAAGAGAAGCAAATGTTTTGAAGATTGTTTAATTACAGACTAAAATAAAACAAGAGTGCAGATGCTCCACCATGCGGTTCCTTGTAGTAGTACATATAGTAAACCTTGTGCTTGGCTCTTCGTGTCTTCGGGAAGTCGAACACTGATGGTATTACAGTGTATGCTTTTGGCAATCTCACATAAAATTAACTGTTGCACGTCCACCGCGTGAGCGAGAGAGACCTTGCATTAGTCAAAAGCTTCTCCTTGTCCCGCAAGCTTCTCCTCGTCCTGCAAGCTTCTCCTCATCCTACAAGCTTCTCCTTGTTCTGTGAGTTGACAAGACAAAACAAAGTAATGCTAGTCCATACTGCCTCCTTTTCTGGTTAATATGGCTTAATTTGAAACGAGATAAATACAGTTGCGGTCATTGTATATTTTTAAAAATATGGTCAATGGACTTCATAATACATTCATTACGGTCAATATAATAAGTTTTCCGGTGTTTATACTGTCACTAGCTCACCCTGACTGAGTATGTGTGTGCTTGCACATGTAGGTTGAGCACTTGACTATGAGCGTGTGTGTTCCGTCGTGTGCTCGGGCATGCATGCATTAGGGCGCCGCGCGCATTTTTGTGTGCATGTGTATGTGTGACTGTTGCATGCGTGCACGAGGTTGTAGTCCCTCACATTCACATGTTCATATTTCGAAGCTTTGTCAAAACATTTCATGCAATGTATGCTCTTTCATTGTTCACGCATGCATTATTGCCAATATTAATACTCTACAATGCTATCATGTCATGCGGGACATCCAGCATTGGGGTCCACATGTCTTGCAAGAAAATAGAGATAAGTACAAGTGAGACTCGGGAACGACCATACATGTAGGGGGGGTACGTGCAAGGGCCGCGGTAATATGACTAAATGATAAGTCAAATCACACAGTATGTTGCTCGGACGAAGCAACCATCATTTCACTCTTCGATTCAATGACACATACATAATATAAAAAATGTTGATATGGAGAGAAAAGGAAAACCGGTCCTCTATATATACACTAGTAGAAGCCTAAGCTACAAGCCTGCTTCCTTGGGTTGCTCTCTTCACACTCTCTCTAATAGAACGATGGTGGACACACCACTGGTCACATAACCGGCACGATCCCGCCGCCGGGGGAAGGGTAGGATGTTCTGCGTAGACGCGGTTGGCAGCGGCGAGGGAGAAAACCCATTGTCGGTGCGTCCCGATCGGGGGTCCCCGCGCTATGGGCTGATGCCGCCTCCCACCGGCCTTCTAGCTACAACCCGACGTCCCAGGTAGTACAACTTCCTTTTGGAGCCGCCTTGCTCCACTTCCGCAACTCCCCACGTAGCTCCATCTCCATGTGGATCTTTCTCTACTTTTTTGTGGGGGGGGGGGTCTTTCTCTACTTCTACCGGCTTCTATTTGTGATGAGTTTATGTCTCATGAACTAGTGCCACTACTATTATTCTAATCACACTTCTACAATATCTTTGCCAACAGGGATGCTCAACTCGCTTTTAGTGGAACTGCACAAAATAATCCTATGATCCAAGGGTGCCAGGCTTCTTTCCTTCGACATGTTATACCTAGCTAGGAAATTAAATCCTTCTTAGATTTTTGGTTTACGACCTAGGGACTCCATCAGTAAAAAAATTGTACACACACTCGCAACTTTTGTCTTTAGTTGTGAAGTAAATATTGTCTATGATCTGTGAATCATTGAGATGCATCAGCTTTTGTGTTAGTTTTCGTTTTTATTCGATGGAATGTTGTAACGGGGCAACCTTGGAGTCAGGATGCATATACATGAAACAAAATCTGAAAGCTTCGTCCTCCCTCCAGTCCTTTTTTGTATGGGTATAGTGGGGAGTAGTATCATAGACTAGTATCATGCATATGATACTATTGTATGATACTACCTTCATAGTGCATAATATCATAGAGTATGTAGTATCATAGATGATCCTATTTATTGCCATGCATGATACTACAAAGGAGCATAATATTTAACATGATACGGTATCTACCTATGTTATTCCCTCTCTTTGTTCTTTAATTCTTTGCCACATCAGCGTGTTTGCTAGTTCCAAATTAACGACGTAGGTACACATGTACGACTTGTAAACTGAGATGGAGGGAGTACTTTCTTGTATCCCATTACTATACATGTTGACTATTACATTGGCGACTAATTGTACTGTATGAGAAATACATTTTGCATGTATATATATGCAAGGCCACTAACAGTAATCGAGGCAATAGTACTTTCTTGTATAAGGGAATGGAGGGAGTACTATTTTCTTCATTTCTTGTAGCCTATACATGTTGACTATTACATCGGCTATAGATGACATGGAAACATGTTAGGCATCAACCAGCTATATTAGTAACCACGCTTATGGCATGCTTGCACAGAGAGAGAGAGAGAGAGAGAGAGAGAGAGAGAGAGAGAGAGAGAGAGAGAGAGAGCGAGAACTGCATGTAGTACAACATTCTTTTGGCCGGAAAAAGCAAACCATCACTCTTCGTTGAATCCGCTTCTCCCTCATGCAGCACAATATTCTTTTGGAAACCAATGTTTCATTTCGTTGGATCACGCCATCTAGCAAAACCAACGTTTAAATCACGTCTGTCGCGTTCGTGTCTCACCCTTCGTCGCTCGGCATGCCACTCACCGCAAACTGAGTCAAACTTCCCCGCCTGCTTGTCGATTGATCGCGCCATGGAGTAGTAGCACTACTGTAAGAGATAGACGAGGAGGGGAGGACAGCTAGCTATAGCATGGACTCCCAAGAACTTTTTTACTCCATTGTATATTGTGGCCGCCCGTGGTGACGTTTGAACATCGAGCAGTCGTGTGCACCGGGAAGCGGCGTGGGCAGCGCGCCGCTTCAATGCCGACGCCAGTGAGAGGTCGCGGCTGCTCTGGCCGGGCATGAATGCGGCACTGATTTTTTCAGGCGTGAAGTGCGCATGGGTGATGATGAGGGTTCTTCTTGGCCCGGACGGTCAGGAGCGGGCGTGGCAACATTCCGGACGGCCACAAACAAGAGGTGTTGGACGTACTACGACTAGCCACAATGGACAGTACAATATACACTAGTAACATACCCATATCACTAGATTACGTTGCTACCTTCATAGTGGGTAGTAACATAGGTGTGGTATCATGCAAAGCTTCATATATTAGGTTATAGGCTCATATTGCATTGTGACATGTGATGTTATAGTAACTACTACCTCCGTCCTGGTTTATTGGTCCCCTTTGTAATTTGTGCCAAATTTTAACTAAAGATATAACAAACAAAATGTTAATGCATATCAACAAAAAATATATCATTGGATTTGTGTTTGAATGTAGTTTTGAATGATATAATTTTTTGTGACATGCATGAACATTTTGTTAGTTAAATTTATGGTCAAAATTTGGCACGGAATACAATGGGGACCAATAAACCACGACAGAGGTAGTAGCTAAGTTACTCAAACAACCTCTCTCCTCATTAACTCATTGTAACATGTTTCCTTCATCAGTTCATTTTGTAGCAGCCGTTTACGTTGGTGAAAGTTTATCACACAATTGGATATGAACCAAATGTTTCCTCGAAGAAGCATCGACGTTGGTACTAAGAGCAATGTTTTGTATTGATGTCTAAGCCTTCTCACAACTTTGTCTTCAGCTCCCCTGTAATTTTATTTGTCCAGCTTTTAACTGAATATGTTGTCAGGCTTTGATTAAAAATATGATGTGGACTAAAAACCCGGATGGAGGTAGTACCTGATACGTCCATTTTGCATCATGCTTATATGTTGATATTTATTGCATTATGTGCTGTTATTACTTATTTTGTCACAACACTTATGCCTTTTCTCTCTTATTTTACAAGGTTTACAAGAAGAGGGAGAATGCCGGCAGCTGGAATTCTGGGCTGGAAAAGGAGCAAACTCTGGAAACCTATTCTGCACAACTCCAAAAGCCCTAAAACTCCACAGAACTCCGTTTCAGAAAATATAAAAAATATCTGGCGAAAGAAGTTCATGAGGGGGGCCACCGGCTGTCCACGAGGGTGGGGGCCGCACCCCCCTGCCCAGGGCGCGCCCCCCTATCTCGTGGACCCCTCGAAGGCCCCCCGGTGCCCATCTTATCCTATATAAGGTATTTTTGACCTGGAAAAAATCATAAGGAGGCTTTCGGGACCAGACGCCGCCGTCTCGAGGCGGAAACCAATCTAGGGCTCCGGCAGAGCTGTTCTGCCGGGGATACTTCCCTCCGGGAGGGGGAAATCGTCACCGCTGTGATCACCAACAACTCTCCCATCTTGGGGAGGGCTATCTTCATCAACATCTTCACCAGCACCATCTCCTCTCAAACCCTAGTTCATCTCTTGTATCCAATCTTTGTACCCAAACCTTAGATTGGTACATGTGGGTTGCTAGTAGTGTTGATTACTCCTTGTACTTGATGCTAGTTGGTTTATTTGGTGGAAGATCATATGTTCAGATCCATTATGCATATTAATACACCTCTGATCATGAACAACATTATGTCTTGTGAGTAGTTACTTTTGTTCCTGAGGACATGGGAGAAGTCTTGCTATTAGTAGTCATGTGAATTTGGTCTTAGTTCGATATTTTGATGAGATGTATGTTGTCTCTCCTCTAGTGGTGTCATGTGAACGTCGACTACATGACACTTCACCATTATTTGGGCCTAGAGGAAGGCATTGGGAAGTAATAAGTAGATGATGGGTTGCTAGAGTGACAGAAGCTTAAACCCTAGTTTATGTGTTGCTTCGCAAGGGGCTGATTTGGATCCATATGTTTCAGGCTATGGTTAGGTTTACCTTAATACTTCTTTTGTAGTTGAGGATGCTTGCATTAGAGGTTAACCATAAGTGGGAGGCTTGTCCTAGTAAGTACAGCACCCAAGCACCGGTCCACCCACATACGAAATTATCAAAGTACCGAACGTGAATCAGACGATCGTGATGAAAACTAGCTTGACGATAATTCCCATGTGTCCTCAGGAGCGCTTTCCTTTATATAAGAGTTTGTACAGGCTTGTACTTTTCTACAAAAGGATTGGGCCACCTTGCTGCACCTTATTTACTTTTACCTTTTGTCACTTGCTACCAATTACCTTATCACAAAACTATCTGTTACCTATAATTTCAGTGCTTGCAGAAAATACCTTACTGAAAACTGCATATCATTTCCTTCTCCTCCTCGTTGGGTTCGACACTCTTACTTATCGAAAGGACTACGATAGATCCCCTACACGTGTGGGTCATCAAGATTCTTTTATGGCGCCGTTGCCGGGGAGTGAAGCGCCTTTGGTAAGGAAAATTTTATATAGTGTGCTGAAATTTATTGTCACTTGTTACTATGGCTCAAAATCCTTTGAGGGGCTTGATCAGGGTATCTTCACCCCGAACAGAAGAGCAAAGAGTTACTCCTCAACCTACTGCACCTACTGAAAATGTTTGCTTTGAGATTCCTTCGGGTATGATAGAGAAACTGCTTGAAAATCCTTTTACAGGAGACGGAACATTGCATCCCGATTTACATCTAATCTATGTGGATGAAGTTTGTGGATTATTTAAGCTTGCAGGTATGCCAGAGGATGTTATCAAGAATAAGGTCTTCCCTTTATCTTTGAAGGGAGATGCATTGACTTGTGGGTCAACCTACTGCACCTACTGACTCTTTTATGATGAAGACTGTTGAATTCGAATGGGATTTATTGGAAAGAATTAAACACAACTCTGAAGATTGGGATCTCAACGAAGGTAAGGAGTCAGGTATGACCCCTAAGTTTGATTGTGTTAAAGCTTTTATGGATACCAATGTTTTCTGTGATTTTAGCACTAAATATGGACTTGACTCTGAGATAGTAGCTTCGTTCTATGAATATTTTGCTACTCATGTTGATCTCCCCAAGGAGAAGTGGTTTAAATACCGTCCCCCTATTGAAGTAAAAGTAGTTAAACCTATTAAAGTTGAATAAAAGACTATCACTTATAATGTTGATCATGTTGTTCCTACTGCTTATATTGAGAAACCACCTTTCCCTGTTAGGATAAAGGATCATGCTCAAGCTTCAACTGTAGTTCGTAAGAGTAATACTAGAACACCTACAGCCTCTGAGCAAATTAAAGTTGAACCTAGTGTTGCTATGGTTAAAGATCTCTTGGTGGAAGATTTAGATGGACATGTTATTTACCTCCAAGAAGAGTCTGCTAGAATAGCCAAACCCAATGCTAGGAACAAACATAGACTTATTGTGGGCTTGCCTGTTATCTTTGTTAAGATAGGAGATCATTGTTATCATGGTTTATGTGACGTAGGTGCTAGTGCGAGTATTATCCCTCATGATTTATATCGAGAAATTATGCATGATATTGCACCTATTGAGTTAAAAGGGATATGTTACTATTAAGCTTGCTAATAGAGATACTATTTCACCAGTTGGGATTGTTAGAGATGTTGAAGTCTTGTGTGGGAAGATTAAACACCCTGCTGATTTTCTTGTTCTTAGTTCCCCACAAGATGAATTTTGTCCCATTATATTTGGTAGACCCTTCTTGAATACTGTTAATGCCAAGATAGACTGCGTGAAAGATATTGTTACTGTTGGATTGGGGGATATGTCTCATGATTTTATCTTTGCTAAATTCCGTAGACAACCCCTTGAAAAGGAACCACCCAGTAAGGATGAAATTATTGGTCTTGCTTCTATTGCCGTGCCTCCTAATGATCATTTAGAACAATACTTGCTAGACCATGAAAATGATATGCATTTGAATGAGAGAAGGGAAATAGGTGAAATATTCTTTAAACAAGGACCCGTACTGAAAAACAACTTGCCTGTTGAAATCCTAGGGGATCCTCCTCCACCCAAGGGTGATCTCGTGTTTGAACTTAAACCTTTTCCTGATAATCTTAAGTATGTTTATCTTGATGAAAAGAAGATATATCATGTTATTATTAGTTCTAACCTTTTAGAGCAGGAAGAAGAAAAATTATTGAAAACTCTGAAGATGCATCGTGCTGCTACTGAATATACTCTGGATAGTCTTAAGGGCATTAGTCCCACTATATGCCAACACAAGATAAATTTGGAAGAAAATGCTAAACCGGTTATTAATCATCAGCAACGGTTAAATCCTAAGATGAAAGAAGTAGTAAGGAAGGAAATACTAAAGCTTCTAGAAGCAGGTATTATCTATCCAGTTGTTGATAGCCAGTGGGTAAGTCATGTCCATTGTGTCGCTAAGAAAGGAGGTATGACTATCATTCCTAATGATAAAGATGAATTGATCCCGCAAAGAATAGTTACAGGCTATAGGATGGTAATTGATTTCCATAAGTTAAAAAAAAGCTACTAAGAAAGATCATTACCCCTTGCCATTTATTGATCAAATGCTAGAAAGGTTATCCAAGCATACTCATTTTTGCTTTCTAGATGGTTATTCTGGTTTCTCTAAAATACCTGTGTCAAAATGGGATCAAGAAAAGACCACTTTTACTTGTCCTTTCGGTACCTTTGCTTATAGACGTATGCCTTTTTGTTTATGTAATGCACCTGCTACCTTTCAAAGAAGCATGATGGCTATATTCTCTGATTTTTGTGAAAATATTGTTGAGGTTTTCATGGATGATTTCTTCGATTACGGAACTTCTTTCGATGATTACTTAAGCAACCTTGACCGAGTTTTGCAGAGATGTGAAGACACTAATCTTGTCTTCAATTGGGAGAAGCGCCACTTTATGGTTAATGAAGGCATTGTCTTAGGACATAAAATTTCTGAAAGAGGTATTGAAGTTGACAAAGCTAAAGTTGATGCTATTGAAAAGATGCCATGCCCTAAGGACATCAAAGGTATACGAAGTTTCCTTGGTCATGACGGGTTTTATAGGAGGTTCATAAAGGACTTCTCCAAAATCTCTAGGCCTCTGACTAATCTCTTACAAAAAGATATTCCTTTTGTCTCTGGTGATGATTGTCTAGAAGCATTTGAAATACTTAAGAAAGCATTGATCTCTACACCTATTGTCCAGCCTCCTGACTGGAATTTACCCTTTGAGATTATGTGCGATGCTAGTGATTATGCTGTAGGTGTTGTTCTAGGGCAAAGAGTTGATAAGAAATTGAATGTTATCCAATATGCTAGTAAAACTCTAGATAGTGCCCAAAGAAACTATGCTACTACTGAGAAAGAATTTTTAGCAGTTGTATTTGCTTGTGATAAGTTTAGACCCTATATCGTTGACTCTAAAGTAACTATTCACACTGATCATGCTGCTATCAAATACCTTATGGAAAAGAAAGATGCTAAACCTAGACTTATTAGATGGGTTCTCTTGCTGCAAGAATTTGACTTGCATATTATTGATAGAAAGGGAGCTGAGAACCCCGTTGCAGATAACTTGTCTAGGTTAGAGAATATAGTTGATGACCCACAACCTATTGATGATAGCTTTCCTGATGAACAACTAGCTGTCATAAATACTTCTCGTACTGCTCCATGGTATGTTGATTATGCTAATTACATTGTTGCTAAGTTTATACCCCCTAGCTTCACATACCAGCAAAAGAAAAAGTTCTTCTATGATTTGAGACATTACTTCTGGGATGACCCACATCTTTATAAAGAAGGAGTAGATGGTATTATTAGATGTTGTGTACCTGAGCATGAACATGAACATATCCTACGCAAGTGCCACTCCGAAGCTTGTGGAGGACACCATGCAGGAGATAGAACTGCACACAAGGTATTGCAATCCGATTTTTATTGGCCTACTCTCTTCAAGGATGCCTGTAAGTTTGTCTTATCTTGTGATGAATGTCAAAGAATTGGCAATATCAGTAGACGTCAAGAAATTCCTATGAATTATTCACTTTTTATTGAACCATTTAATGTTTGGGGCTTTGATTATATGGGACCATTTCCTGCCTCTAATGGGTACACACATATTCTAGTTGCTGTTGATTGCGTTACTAAGTGGGTAGAAGCTATTCCAACTAGTAGTGTTGATCATAACACCTCTATTAAGATGCTTAAAGAAGTTATTTTCTCGAGGTTTGGAGTCCCTAGATATCTAATGACTGATGGTGGTTCACACTTTATTCATGGTGCTTTCCGTAAGATGCTTGCTAAATATGATGTCAACCATAAAATTGCATCCCCCTATCATCCACAGACTAGTGGTCAAGTAGAATTTAGTAATACAGAGTTGAAATTAATCTTTCAAAAGACAGTTAATAGGTCTAGGAAGAATTGGTCCAAGAAACTTGATGATGCATTATGGGCCTATAGAACTGCATACAAAAATCCTATGGGTATGTCTCCATATAAGATGGTTTACGGAAAAGCTTGTCACTTACCTCTTGAGCTAGAACATAAGGCATATTAGGCTATCAAAGAGCTCAATTATGATTTCAAACTTGCTGGTGAGAAGAGGCTATTTGACATTAGCTGCCTTGATGAATAGAGAACCCTGGCATATAAGAATGCCAAGCTGTTTAAAGAAAAAGTTAAAAGATGGCATGACAAAAGGATACAAAAGCGTGAGTTTAACGTAGGTGATTATGTCTTGCTATTCAACTATCGTTTAAGATTTTTTGCAGGAAAACTTCTCTCCAAGTGGGAAGGACCTTACATTATCGAGGAGGTCTATCGTTCCGGTGCCATAAAAATCAACAACTTCGATGGCACAAATCTGAAGGTGGTGAACGGTCAAAGAATCAAACATTATATCTCAGGTAATCCTATAAATGTTGAAAGCAATGTTATTGAAACCGTAACCCCGGAGGAATACATAAGGGACACTTTCCAGAATGATTCAGCCTCCGAAAAGGAAGAGGTATGTGATACGGTAAGTAAACCGACTCCAAAACAGCTCTAAAGGCAATTTTTCTCCGTTTTGGAATATTTAGAAAAATAGAATAATAAGAAGCAGTCCAGAAGAGACACGAGGCGTCCATGAGGGTGGAGGGAGCTGATAACCCACAAGTGTAGGGGATCACAACAGTTTTCGAGGGTAAAGTATTAAACCCAAATTTGTTGATTCGACACAAGGGGAGCCAAAGAATACTCTTAAGTATTAGCAGCCGAGTTGTCAATTCATCCACACCTGGAAACTTAACATCTGCAGCAAGATAGTTTAGTAGCACAGTAATATGATAGTGGCGGTAGCAGCGGTAAAGGTAAAGATAACGTTTTTGTAGTTTTTGTGATAATAGCAACGGAAAAGTAAATAAGCGACTAACAATATAGGTAGAGCTCGTAGGCATTGGATCGGTGATGGGAAATTACGTCGGATGCTATTCATCATGTAGAAGTTATAACCTAGGGTGACACACAACTAGCTCCAGTTTATCAATGCAATGTAGGCATGTATTCCGGATATAGTCATACGTGCATATGGAAAAGAACTTGCATGACATCTTTTGTCCTACCCTCCCGTAGCAGCGGGGTCCTATTGGAAACTAAGGGATATTAAGGCCTCCTTTTAATAGAGTACCGGACCAAAGCATTAACACATAGTGAATACATGAACTCCTCAAACTATGGTCATCACCGGGAGTGGTCCCGATTATTGTCACTTCGGGGTTGCCGGATCATAACACATAGTAGGTGACTATAGACTTGCAAGATAGGATCAAGAACACACATATATTCATGAAAACATAATAGGTTCAGATCTGAAATCATGGCACTCGGGCCCTAGTGACAAGCATCAAGCATAGCAAAGTCATAGCAACATCAATCTCAGAACATAATGGATACTAGGGATCAAACCCTAACAAAACTAACTCGATTACATGATAGATCCCATCCAACCCATCACCGTCCAGCAAGCCTACGATGGAATTACTCACATACGGCGGTGAGCATCATGGAATTGGTGACGGAGGAAGGTTGATGATGATGATGGCGACGATCTCCACTCTCCGGAGCCCCGAACGGACTCCAGATCAGCCCTCCCGAGAGAGATTAGGGCTTGGCGGCGGCTTCGTCTCATAAAACGCGATAATTCTTTCTCCTTGAATTTTTTCTCCACGAAACGGAATATATAGGACCAGGGGATACGTCGGTGGGGCATCGGGGTGCCCTCGAGGTAGGGGGCGCGCCCTGGGAAGGAGGGAGCGCCCCCCACCCTCGAGGACAGCCCGTGGGCCCCCTGTGTGGATCTTCTTGCAGGTATTTTTATATTTTCTGAAATAAATCTCCGTTGATTTTCAGGCAATTCCGAGAACTTTTTATTTCTGCACAAAAACAACACCATGGCAGCTCTGCTGAAAACAGCGTTAGTCCGGGTTTGTTCCATTCAAATCATGCAAGTTAGAGTCCAAAAGAAGGGCAAAAGTGTTTGGAAAAGTAGATACGTTGGAGACGTATCAGGCACGCCCCTGCCCAGGGCGCGCCCCCTGCCTCGTGGGCACCCCGTGTGTCCCCCGGACTCCATTTTCTTGTGGGTTACTCCTTTTGGTCGGTAAAAATTTATTATATATTCTCCCGAAGGTTTTGACCTTTGTATCACGCAAAAATCCCCTGTTCTTATTTCAAGTTGTTTCTGTCGCAAATAAAGCGGCATGTCCTTCCAAGATTCGGAGTGAGAAAGCTATGTGGTTGATTCCCTTGTGGACCCTAAGGTCTATGGGGATTGGGAGCATTATGGTTGGACCACGGAAGAAGAAGAAGACCATGATTCAAAGAGGAAGGGTTGGACTAGCTCAGATGAAGACGAAGTCCCACTACCTCAACTGGGAGACATGCACGTGGAGTTCAAAAAGTCAAGCCTCCCAGACAGAGTAAAGAAACCTAAGATCGAATTTATTACTTATAACCTCTTGCAGGAAAACAAGCAGGCACTATGCAAGAGGATATTAAATCTCGAGCAAGAAATCAATGATCTAAAGGAGCAAAATTATGTCCTTAAGCGCAAGCTAAGGAAGAAGTCATCCTCTCCACCCCCGGAGAAGGAGACATAATCATATGGGTATGGGCACTCCCCTTGGCAACTGCCAAGCTTGGGGGAGTGACCCCGTTATCGTATCACCATCACTCCTATCTTTATCTTTTTACTTAGTTCGATCCTTTTGGTTGTATTTTTATCTAGTAGAATAAAGTTAGCATGATCTAGTTGTGAGCTTTTGCCTTATGATCTTTACCCTTTGTAATCGAGTCCGTGAGCTATATAATAAAGATTAGTGTTGAGTCAAGGGCTTGATTTCCTCACTTGGGTCATGATAAAAAGGAAGAAAACATAAAGAGTATTCAAGAGATCATATTGATCTTGTGGGAAGTAATGACTTCACATATAAGAGTATGATAAATAAAAGTTGTTGGGAGTTGAGAAACATAGTTTTGGTCATCGTTGCAATTAATATGAAGTAATAAAAGAAGAGAGGCTTCACATACAAATACACTATCTTGGACATCTTTTATGATTGTGAGTACTCATTAAAGTATGACATGCTAAAGAGTTGATGTTGGACAAGGAAGACAACATAATGGGTTATGTCTTCTTATATTCCAAATAAAGTATATTGTCATGGATCATCCAACATGCTGAGCTTGCCTTTCCCCCTCATGCTAGCCAGAACTCCTCGCACCAAGTAGAGATACTACTTGTGCTTCCATATATCCTTAAACCCAGTTTTGCCATAAGAGTCCACCATACCTACCTATGGATTGAGAAAGATCCTTCCAAGTAAGTTGTCATGTTGCAAACTCGCTAAAATATGTATGATTTATTAGTGTGGGAGAAATTAGCTTTATGATCTTGTGATATGGAAGTAATAAAAGCGACGGACTGCATAATAAAGGTCCTTATCACAAGTGGCAATATAAAGTGAAGTTATTCTATGCTAAGACTTTGTGCATCCAACCATAAAAACACATGACAACCTCTACTTCCCTCTGCGAAGGGCCTATCTATTATTCTTGCCTAATAAGAGTCAAGGTGAATGTCACCTTTCCTATTTACATTTTATCCTTTGGCAAGCACATTGTGTTGGAAAGATCCTGACATATATACCCACTTGGATGTAAGTTTTCATGGTCTATTACTGTTGACATTACCCTTGAGGTAAAAGGTTGGGAGGCATCACCATAAGCCCCTATCTTTCTTTGTGTCCAGTTAAAACTCCATAACCATAAGTATTGCGTGAGTGCGAGCAATTGTGAAAGACTATATGATAGTTGAGTATGTAGGCTTGCTGAAAAGCTCTTATATTGACTCTTTCCGATGTTATGATAAATTGCAATTGCTTCAATGACCGAGATCAAAGTTTGTTAGTTTTCAATGAAGTTTATGATTCATACTTGATATTGTGGATGAATTGTTACTTTAGCATAAGAATCAAATGACTATATATATATTTATGTTGCTGTTATGAGAATGATCATGATGCCCTCATGTCCGTATTTTGTTTTTATCGACGCCTCTATCTCTAAACATGTGGACATATTTTTTGATATCGACTTTCACTTAAGGACAAGCGAGGTCTAAGCTTGGGGGAGTTGCAACGTCCATTTTGCATCATGCTTATATGTTGATATTTATTGCATTATGGGTTGTTATTACTTGTTTTGTCACAACACTTATGCATTTTCTCTCTTATTTTACAAGGTTTACAAGAAGAGGGAGAATGCCGGCAGCTGGAATTCTGGGCTGGAAAAGGAGCAAAGTCTGGAAACCTATTCTGCACAACTCCAAAAGCCTCGAAACTCCACAGAACTCTGTTTCAGAAAATATAAATATTATCTGGCGAAAGAAGTTCACGAGGGGGGGCACCGGCTGTCCACGAGGGTGGGGGGCGCGCCCCCCTGCCCAGGGCGCGCCCCTGTCTCATGGGCCCCTCGAAGGTCCCCCAATGCCCATCTTCTCCTATATGAGGTGTTTTGACCTGGAAAAAATCATAAGGAGGCTTTCGGGACCAGACGCTGCCGTCTCGAGGCGGAACCGAGGCGGAAACCAATCTAGGGCTCCGGCAGAGCTGTTCTGCCGGGGATACTTCCCTCCGGGAGGGGAAATCGTCACCGCCGCCATCACCAACAACTCTCCCATCTTGGGGAGGGCTATCTTCATCAACATCTTCTCCAGCACCATCTCC
The DNA here is from genome assembly GCA_902687465.1 of Secale cereale. NCBI lineage: Eukaryota > Viridiplantae > Streptophyta > Magnoliopsida > Poales > Poaceae > Secale > Secale cereale. The sequence goes on along the minus strand of LR738715.1, from coordinate 370,645,532 downwards.
TCTCAAACCCTAGTTCATCTCTTGTATCCAATCTTTGTACCCAAACCTCAGATTGGTACCTGTGGGTTTCTAGTAGTGTTGATTACTCCTTGTAGTTGATGCTAGTTGGTTTATTTGGTGGAAGATCATATGTTCAGATCCTTTATGAATATTAATACCCCTCTGATCATGAACAATATTATATCTTGTGAGTAGTTACTTTTGTTCCTGAGGACATGGGAGAAGTCTTGCTATTAGTAGTCATGTGAATTTGGTCTTTGTTCGATATTTTGATGAGATGTATGTTGTCTCTCCTCTAGTGGTTTCATGTGAATGTCGACTACATGACACTTCACCATTATTTTGGCCTAGAGCAAGGCATTGGGAAGTAATAAGTAGATGATGGGTTGCTAGTGTGACAGAAGCTTAAACCCTAGTTTATGTGTTGCTTCGCAAGGGGCTGATTTGGATCCATATGTTTCAGGCTATGGTTAGGTTTACCTTAATACTTCTTTTGTAGTTGCGGATGCTTGCATTAGAGGTTAATCATAAGTGGGAGTCTTGTCCAAGTAAGGACAGCACCCAAGCACCGGTCCACCCACATACCAAATTATCAAAGTACCGAACGCGAATCAGATGATCGTGATGAAAACTAGCTTGACGATAATTCCATGTGTCCTCGGGAGCGCTTTCCTTTATATAAGAGTTTGTCCAGGCTTGTCCTTTGCTACAAAAAGGATTGGGCCACCTTGATGCACCTTATTTACTTTTACCTTTTGTCACTTGCTACCAATTACCTTATCACAAAACTATCTATTACCTATAATTTCAGTGCTTGCAGAAAATACCTTACTGAAAACTGCCTATCATTTCCTTCTGCTCCTCGTTGGGTTCGACACTCTTACTTATCGAAAGGACTACGATAGATCCCCTACACTTGTGGGTCATCAGTACCCCTCCATTTTTATTTACTCTACATACTCCCTCCATTTTTGTATACAAGGCGACAAAGCAATATTACAGCAGTACCAAGGGAAAAGTAAATGTGTGCTTAAGGCAATATTGTAATCTAGCTTGTCTCCTTGTTTGTCGTGTTAATTAATGCATATTTTTCTATCCCACCTTCTATAAAAAGCCAATGCTCTCACTCCTTTTAGTTAATTGATGAGGCGCATGCAAGCCAACTTTTCACACACACCTGCATGGAAGGGATAATTAATGCATTCCCTTATACAAGGCCACAAACTAATATTACAGGTACCAAGGAAAAAATTAATGACTGCTTTGCTAACCAATTTTTCATTTTGTTTACTGGGATCATTAATGCGTCTGCATGCATGCAAGGAAGAAATGAGAAGGAAGTAGTACATTATCATTATGACTACATGCATGCAAGTATTAAACAAGTTGGTAGCACGAGGAAACATCATTAATTTATGTCTCGGTTACTGTGAGTGTCCTTGTATAGATGCAAAATGTATATTTCATAGTGGCCTTGTATAAGGGAATGGAGGGAGTACGAGGCAAACACCGTCATTTTTTACTCGATTTGTGTTTCTATCCCTGTATCATTGCAAATTCTAATTTTGATTGTGGCTTTATATATAAAAATGGAGGGAGTATTAGATTTGACTGAAGTCAAACTTTGTAAAGTAATACCAAGTTTAGGCCGAACACAACAAACCATAATTATTGAGAGAGGGCAAACTATACATACAAAGTAATTGAAATTAAATTTATTTATTTGTACACACTCTCAAACCTTTGCGATAATTTTGCGTGTGTGTGGTTGTTCACTTAACGGAGGGTAGTGTATCACACATGAACGACAGAAAGTGCGACCAGGACGCGTGGATCGTTAGTTGTTCATAGTTTTCTTCACTGGTACGTTAAATAAAGAGTTTCGTTTCGTACACAATTTAAAGCGATTGTTCGCTAGATAAAAAGAAAACCACTCCACTTGATTAGTACTATATAAGCTGCAACCTCAGCGCTTGTTCGCTAGGGTTTGCAGTCTTCACACTCTCGCTTCACTACATATATACACTCGTCGGAGGCTTAGCGTTCCTTTGCTAGGGTTTGCTCTATTCACAATCTCTCACCCTCTTCATCGGATCTAAACAAGACTGTGTTGGCCTCTCCCCCCCCCTCATAGCTGGTGAAGGAGTTGTCCGGATCCTGTCGCACCGGGAAGGGGAGGAGGTGCAATGTTCACTCTATCGCCTTCAGCGAGGGAGGCAATCCACTCCCGGCTGCGTTGTTCCGTTTCACCCAATGCATGTGAGGAAGGGCCTCCGACCCCTTCTTCCTTGCTGTCGTACATAGTGTGGGCAGATCTGGCATCCCGCCGCACGCCTAGCCACATCCCGACGACCCTAAGGTCTAACATTCTTTGAAACCATCACTGCTCTAGCTGCATGCGGATCTTTTCCGAGTGTGTTCCACCAAATCGAGGTCTGCTGACTCACAAGTGTAGGGGACCTATCGTAGTCCTTTTGATAAGTAAGAGTGTCGAACCCAACGAGGAGCAGAAGGAAATGATAGGCAGTTTTCAGTAAGGTATTTTCTGCAAGCACTGAAATTATCGGTAACAGATAGTTTTGTGATAAGATAATTGGTAACAAGTAAATAATAGTAAAAGTAAATAAGGTGCAGCAAGATGGCCCAATCCTTTTTGTAGCAAAGGACAAGCCTAGACAAACTCTTATATGAAGGAAAGCGCTCTCGAGGACACATGGGAATTATCGTCAAGCTAGTTTTCATCATGCTCATATGATTCGCGTTCGTTACTTTGATAATTTGGTATGTGGGCGGACCGGTGCTTGGGTGCTGCCCTTACTTGGACAAGCATCCCACTTATGATTAACCTCTATTGCAAGCATCCGCAACTACAAAAGAAGTATTAAGGTAAACCTAACCATAGCATGAAACATATGGATCCAAATCAGCCCCTTACGAAGCAACGCATAAACTAGGGTTTAAGCTTATGTCACTCTAACAACCCATCATCTACTTATTACTTCCCAGTGCCTTCCTCTAGGCCCAAATAATGGTCAAGTGTCATGTAGTCAACGTTCACATAACACCACTAGAGGAAAGACAACATACATCTCATCAAAATATTGAACGAATACCAAATTCACATGACTACTTATATCAAGACTTCTCCCATGTCCCCAGGAACAAATGTAACTACTCACAAAGCATATTCATGTTCATAATCAGAGGGGGTATTAATATGCATAATGGATCTGAACATATGATCTTCCACCAAGTAAACCAACTAGCATCAACTACAAGGAGTAATCAACACTACTAGCAACCCACATGTACCAATCTGTGGTTTGGGTACAAAGATTGGATACAAGAGATGAACTAGGGTTTGAGAGGAGATGGTGCTGGTGAAGATATTGATGAAGATAACCCTCCCCAAGATGGGAGAGTTGTTGGTGACGACGGCGGTGACGGTTTCCTCCTCCCGGAGGGAAGTATCCCCGGCAGAACAGCTCTGCCGGAGCCCTAGATTGGTTCCACCAAGGTTCCGCCTCGAGACGGCGGTGCTTCGTCCCGAAAGCCTCCTTCTGATTTTTTTTCCAGGTCAAAACACCTCACATAGCAGAAGATGGGCATCGGGGGGTCACCAGGTGGCCCACGAGGCAGGGGGCGCGCCCAGGGGGCGCCCCCACCCTCGTGGACAGTGGGTGGCCCCCCTCTCATACCTCTTTCGCCAGACATTTTTTATATTTTCTGAAACAGAGTTTCATGGAGTTTGAGGGCTTTTTGAGTTGTGCAGAATAGGCCTCCAATGTTTGCTCCTTTTCCATCCCAGAATTCCAGCTGCCGGCATTCTCCCTCTTCATGTAAACCTTGTAAAATAAGATATAAAAGGCATAAGTATTGTGACATAATGTGTAATAACAGCCCATAGTGCAATAAATATCAACATAAAAGCATGATGAAAAATGGACGTATCAACTCCCCCAAGCTTAGACCTCGCTTGTCCTCAAGCGAAAGCCGATATCGAAAAATATGTCCACGTGTTTAGAGATAGAGGTGTCGATTAAATAAAATACGGACATGAAGGCATCATGATCAAACTTATAACAACAACATATAAATATTGTCATATGACTCTTATGCTAAAGTAAGAATATATTCACAATGTCTAGTATGAATCAGAAACTTCATTGAAAACTAACAAACTGTGATCTCGGTCATTGAAGCAATCGCAATTTATCGTAACATCGGAAAGAGTCAAAATAAGAGATTTCCAGCAAGTCCACATACTCAACTATCATTTAGTCTTTCATAGTTGCTCACACTCACGCAATACTTATGGGTATGGAGTTTTAATCGGACACAGAGAAAGATAGGGGCTTATAGTGTTGCCTCCCAACCTTTTACCTCAAGGGTAATGTCAACAATAATAGATCATGATAACTTACATCCAATTGGGTACATATGTCAGGATCTTTCCAACACAATGTGCTTGCCAAAGGATAAAATGTAAAAAGGAAAGGTGAAGATCACCATGACTCTTATAAGGTAAGAACAATAGATAGGCCCTTCGCAGAGGGAAGCAGAGGTTGTTGTGACACCCCGAAAACGATGCGCCAGGTGTCTTCCAGTTATTCACTATCGTTGACATGTCATTTGCTTGCGTGTTGCATTTTGCCATGTCATCATGTGCATTGCATCCTCACGTTTTTCAAAACTTGCATCCGTCCGAGTCCGCCCGTCCTCTCCGTTGTCTGTTCTGAGCCCAGACACACTCACACGCGCCCGCGGCACATCAGAAACCTCCTTTTGTAAGTGGTCGGAGAATGTTCTCGAAATGGGATGAAAGTTGGCATGTGATCTTACTATAGCATAGGAAGACCGCCTGTCAAATTTCGTCGCATCTGGAGTCTGTTTGATAGCCCAACAGCTAACCGTGTTAACCATCAGAAGCCCATTCTCTTTTGGTCCAGCACCCCTCCACAACAACCCACTAGCCCAGCTAAACCCCCTCCATGCTGTCTGTCGTCAGATCATGATCGCATGGCCGAAAACCGCACCTCATTTGGACTCTCCTAGCTCCCTCTACCAATAAATCAGCCTCTCCCGTCCAAATTCGCGGACGAAACCCTAGCCTCACTCTTCCTCGTGCCGCCGGACATGTCCATCCTCGTCGGACATGTCCAGCCGACACGTTGCTTCGTCCAATCAAGCGCCACAACGTCGCCCCTATCCACCCCGCAGCCAACCGCCTCCCGCCATGTCAGCACCCCGCCTCCACCGCGCCAGACTCCCCCCGCCGCGGCCCGCGGGGCCCGAGCCAGGCCCGCTAGGCCCGAGGGCCCACCGCCGCCAGCCCGCGTCCCTGCTTCGTCTCCTCCACCGCCGGTCGAGCGTCTCCGCCGCTGGTGCGAACCGCCGCCACGTCGCCTCCGCGTCCCCGCCGCCTCTCTGCATCGACGGCGATCCGTGTCGCCTCCCCGCCAGTGTCACCTTGCCCCGCCACCACCACCGCGGCTGAGCCCCGCATCCATGCCTCGGCCACCTAGAGGCGGATCTCCCTGCCCTCGCGGCTCCTCCGGACAGATCCGGCCAGGGAACGGCCGGATCCGCCGCCCCTCGACTCCGGTGACCGTGCCCTCCTCGCCGGCCCCGCCGGAGTGCATTGCGCCGCCGCCATGGCCTCGCCCCGATCGGATCGAGCAAGCGGCAGCACCTCACCGGGGTGGGCCAGGGCCACCGCTGCTGCTCCCCGCGGCCCAGGATCCCTCTGGTCCAGTCGACCTCGCAAGGCCCAGCTTCGGCCTTCCTTAGCCACCTCTCTGTCCTGGGCCTCGGCCCATGGTGAGATTCCGCCAAAAAACCCGCCCGTGCGTCTTTTATTTATTTATCGCTCATCCTGTCTTTCTCGAAATGACTAAGTCCGTGAAACTTCATAATATGTGTGCATGTGAGATGCTTGTAACTTTGTGCCCGTTTATCCATATTGTGTGTACGATATATCAAAATGTTCGTCTCGAAGTGCTCTTCATGTTAGTTGAATTTGCATGCATGATATTGTTCATCTTCATGTTTTAATCTCTGTTGCAAAACTGTTATGTGATGTTAGTGCTCAGTCCTTGTTGTCTGTCAACAATATATTAGCATATTTGTGAGGTTGTATCTTTGTGCATGTTGGTCCAAATGGAGTGTATGATACGTCGAAATGTTCATTGTGCAGTGCTCTACATGATGGTGGCTGTTGCATTCATGTTAGGTGCCATGTAGCCATGTTTATATCTGTTGCAAAAGTGCATGTGGCTGTTAAGTGTTGAAACTTGTTATAAGATGTTCATTTGTCTTTTTCATATCTTTATGTGTGATTTTTGTTTGAGCTACATGTCAATATGTTTTAGAAGCACAATCATGCCATCTTTTCTGTGGTGCAATCCACTTTTCATGATATGCCTTTTTGTGAGTGCAACAAGCTTGCAAAGTGACCTACTCGTTGTTGTTGTTTCCTGAGACTTGCTGAAAACTGCTAAGTCTAAAACGTTTATAACCTGATGCCATGTTTGCTTGATGCCCCACTCAAATCAATGAATGTTTTGGGTTGTCCAATGATCATGTCTTGTTGTCCAGGTTATTCTCTATCCATCAATGCCTTTGTTTGCATTAATGGTCGGCTGTAGCTTGTTGTTTTCAAGCTCTCAAGTTGCTATAAAATGTTTCTGTCAGCCTACTATCAGTAATTTCAGTTTTGCCATGAGAATAGCTAGTGATCTATGCATCCTATGACCATGTTCTTGCCATGATTAGCTTCATAAAAATGTCTTCTTGTTGTTGGTTATATTCACATGCCATGATATGCCTTGAGATGAGTTGCACAAGCTTGCAAAATGCCTAATTGTCATTGTTGCTGCCATGTTTAGTTTATTTCACTAAGTCTGTGAAACTGTTATCTTTTATAATCTTGCCATGATGTTTTAAGCATGTTCTAGTGGTGTTTGGTAGTAGCTCAGTGATCATGCTTGTAGTGGTTGACGTGTACATGCTTGTCATGCCCTTTGTTTCCATGAGATGTTATTGTATCATGTTGTTTTGATGTCAACTATATGCCTACTTGCTGTTTTGGGCTGATTGTGTCTCAAACTTGCTTCGTGTGTATGTGATGAACCGTTGCTCCATTTTGAGCGTGTCCTATATGAAAATTGTGTGTTTTTGCATGTAGACGCATAATAACATGTTGTATACCTGTTTGGAATGTGTTTGCTTGATGTTTGGATGCGTTTTGCATCAATGCCATGATTGTCTTGTTTTGCTCATATCTTCTAGGCCGTAGCTCCGAATTAAATGAACTTTATATGAAACTTGACTCGAATTTCGTGTACATCATCTTGGTGCATGTTAACTTGCTGTTTAACTACTTTAACTTAAGTTTTGTTCAGATCTGGACCAATTTCAAAATTTGCATATCAGGACTTACCGGAATTGCTATATGTTGTTTCCGGCCTCATTTAAACTTGTTTGGTTGTGTTGTTCTTGTATGCTTCATCCCTTGCCATGATTGCAACATGTAGCCTTGTCATGCATCATACTTAGTTGAGCATCTTGTCTTGTTATGTGTTGTGTGTTTACGCGTTGCTTGCTTCTTCTTGTTAGTGCTTGTTTCATTGCGATCGTGAGGATTCGTTGGTCTACACTTGGTTCGTCTTCGTGGCTTCTTCTTCGTCTTCTTCATGGACTCGTTCTTTTTCCTTGCGGGATCTCAGGCAAGATGACCATCACCTTGGTTACCTTTACTACCATTGCTATGCTAGTTGTCTCGATAATATCGCTATATGTCGCGCTACCTATCTTTTGTTGTCAGCCTCTCCATGTTGCCATGAAACCTCTAACCTTTGTCACCATCCTAGCAAACCGTTGTTTGGCTATGTTACCTCTCGCTCAGCCTCTCTAATAGCGTTCTTAGTTGTAGGTGAAGATGAAGATTGCTCCATGTTGGATCTTGGTTGTTGGAATATCACAATATATATTACTATAATTAATGCACCTATATACTTGGCAATGGGTGGAAGGCTTGGCCTTTTGCTCGGTATTTTGTTCCACTCATGCCGCCTTAAGAACCAATAAATCGGCGTTATGTTCCTTGATTTTGCGTTCCTAACGCGATTGGGTATATGGGGACCCCTTGACAGTTCACTTTGAATAAAACTCCTCCAACAAGGCCCAACATTGGTACTAATTTGCCTCATAATAAAAACTTAATAAATTAATTAAATTGCATAGGGGGCCGCATCCCCTGGTTCTTAATTCTACATTACTGGGAGGGGCCAGTGCTGATGGTGTTGGTCCCAAACGGGCAGCCTGCGGGGCCACCACGGGGAAACTCGACGATTAGTTCCCGTAGCTTTTCCCATTCGGTCGTGGCCTGAGACGAGATACGCGCGGCTAGTATCAGGGTGTCGGCACGCCGGGAGGTATGGCTGGACTTGTTTTACCATTGTCGAAATGTGTTGTGCACCGGGATTCTGAGTCTCATCGGGTTGTCCCTAAGATATGGGGTATTTTTACCTCTTCTGATCGTTAGAGCTTGTGATGGGCTAAGTTGGGACACCCCTGCAGGGTTATGATCTTTCGAAAGTCGTGCTCGCAGTTATGTGGCAGATTGGAATTTGTTAATGTCCGGTTGTAGAAAACTTGTCAGAGGATCCGAAATAAAATGCACGAACAGTGTGAGTAACCATGACCGTCTCTTTTCATCTTGAGAAGAGAACAAGGTGGGGTTATGTTTGACTCGTAGGTAGTTCAGGATCTCATAGCGATCATTACTAGTTTGCGACCGTTTGCGTAGATGCTCATCCTATTCTTGTACTCGTAAGTTAGCCACCAGACATATGCTTAGCAGCTGCTGCAACCTCACCACTTAACCTCTCCTACCCTTTAAGCTTTGCTAGTCTTGATACCCATGGTTATGGGATTGCTGAGTCCTCGTGGCTCACAGATACTACAACAACAGTTGCATGTACAGGTTTCCGATGACTTGATGTGAGAGTGATGTTACTTGTGTTGGAGTTCTTTCTTCTTCTTCTTCGTCGGTCTTGGGTAGGTTCCTGGTCGGCAGCCTGGGATAGCAAATGGATGTCGTTGTGCTTTTCATGTTTTTCATGTGTAGTCGGATGTCTTGTGTACAATGTGTTGTATTCATGTGTCTTGTATGAATTGTTGCATCCCCATGTATTTATATAATGGTACGATGTAATGATATCCATCTTGCTAAGCGCCTGAAATGCGGTTGTGCCCCAATCACGAGTGTATCACGTGATCGGGATAGAATCGCATCTTGGGCGTGACAAGTTGGTATCAGAGCCTCGACCGACCATAGGAGCCCCCTTGATTGATCGTAGCTTGGCCGTTGTCGAGTCTAGAAGAAAACTATTTTGGAGTCTAGTTATATCGGAGAGTAGGAATTATTTTTACTCCACAGTCCCTTCGTCACTCTAGTGAGGAATCCTGACGTGGTGTTTTGAATTACTCCTCTTCCCCTTCGATTTTTTTAGGATCACGCGGTTAGTTTTCGTTCGTTGCGATGTCAACACTTTTATCTGGTGCCCTCTCTTCATTGATTCGATCCTCTTCGTCTTTTGCAAGTTCAATCCTCATTTCTTTCCAACCGGCATCGTTTTCCCTGTTCAGTGTGGTCTTTCTTTTCCCACCCGCCCACCCTTTTTTCTTCTCGGAGCCGAAGATCTCAATCGAGTATCCATCCTTCTCGTGTGAATCATTTGCATTCTTTTCTCAGTTATTTCAACCGGTAAATTCTCGTCTCGTTGTCTTTACTCATCTCTTTTTCTTCTCCGGTGGATTCAATTTAAGTTTTCGGTGTTGATCTTATTCTTTTCTATTGCTCAAGTGTTTTCCCCTTCTCTCGTTCGTCTCTTGCCATTTAATTGTTCCGGAGTTCTCAAGACATCTCAGGAGATTCATCTGTCTTCCGATTAGTTCGAGGTTGTCACCCCCATTCAAGCTTTTAAAGCGTTCTGGTGCATCATCTCCTTTCAATCTTTTCCAACGGTGTTTTCTCTTCGGTGGGATCATAACCCACGGGTCTTTTCCCAGGATCTTACCTGCCTATTCTAATTTCCCGGAGTATTCCTATATTATTTTCAAGTGTGACGTAAGAATGGATTCCATCAGTCATATGCCTTCTCCAAGATCGTTTTCAAATTCTATTCATCGTTGGTTTAACCTTTCTTCTTTTCATTCTTCCGGAGTTTTTCACGAATTCTTTTCTTTGTGTTCCTCCGAAGGCCATCATTTCAGAAGATTTCTTCGTTCTCAGTTTTCAAATTTGTCCTCCAAATATTCTTCATTGATGCCTCTTCGTTCGTCTTACATTCGCCCAGTGCTTCGTTCAAGTATTCTTTTATCCATTCACGATCTCTTCGTTCCCGTCATTCTAATTCCCTCAAGTTATTTATTCTTCCTGGCGATTAATTCTCTTGTATTGAGTCGATTTCAATTCCTTACGATGGTTCGTTCTTTTCATCACTCGGTTTCAATTCTTACGGTGGTTCCTTCAATATTCCTTTTCCTTTGTCATCATATCAATTCATTTGTTCTTTCCAATCTTACCGGTGGTTCATGAAGACTTTCTCTAGTTTTGTGCCATATCCCTCTATAATCTTTTTCAACGTGAATAAGTAGTATGCAAGTCCATTGCTTCTCATCAATTTATTGGTGGAGGATAAGCATAACATAATTCTTATTCTTCTTTGTGAAGTTGATTAATCCCTTCCTTCGGAATTTGTTCTTGATGAATAAAGTCTATTCACAAGTGTTTTTCATCTTTTCTTTTCCGGAGTTCAAGGTTTCTCGGCCTTCTCGTCGGAACCCCGTCTAAATCATCGCAAGGCTTTAATCTTATTTTTTTGCTCATCTTCATTCTATCTCATCGTCCTTTTGTTACCAGAGTTCTTCATGGTGGCTCGTCATGTTTTAATTCATTATTCAAGTGTTCTTCAAATTCTTGTGGAGCAACTCAAGTATTATTCTTCTTGTGTCTCTAAGTGCAAATAATTCTCCCTATTCTTTTGAAGTGGAGTTTTGCATTTCTTCGTTCTTCTCAACTATTCAATCTTCTCGTACTGGCTGAAATTCACCTCAAGTTTGGGATGATTTTCATAAGTCCACAACAAGCGTATTCTTTTGTTGTTGATTTTCTCAACAACTCTGTTCAAGCCTTTCTCTTGAAGATCCTCTTTCAAATTCATTTGTGGTGGAACTTATTGTTCTCTTATCCGCTCTTTTCATTTCACTCTTTCATTTCTTCCGGAGGAATTGTGTTGTTCATCTCATCAAGTATGGCTCCATCTTCTCAAGTTCATGTTCTATTCCATTCATATTCAAACGGAGTGCCATCTAAATTTTCTTGTTCTTATTCCTTGTTTATCTCGCTTAACCGGAGTTGTTTCCAATTCATTCTTGTTCGTTCAGCTCTTGGTTCTCGTCGTATGCCTTGTTTCATCCTTTTACAGAAACTTCTCGACTCGTTCATCTCCGTTGTATTCTGCCTTTAAAGTGGCTCAACCTCACAAGTTTCTTTGGGTTCACTCCTTTGTCCAAGAAGAACTTTGTTCTGGCTTTTTTACCTTCCGTCTCGTTCATAAGATCTTGGGACGAGATCTCTTGTTAGTAGGGGGGTGTTGTGACACCTCAAGACCGATGCGCCAGGTGTCTTCCAGTTATTCGCTGTCGTTGCCATGTCATTTGCTTGCGTGCTGCATTTTGCCATGTCATCATGTGCATTGCATCCTCATGTTTTTCAAAACTTGCATCCGTCCGAGTCCGCCTATTCTCTCCGTTGTCCGTTCTGAGCCCAGACACACTCACACGCGCCCGCGGCACCTCAGAAACCTCCTTTTGTAAGTGGCCAGTGAATATTCTCAAAATGGGATGAAAGTTGGCGTGTGGTCTTAATATAGCATAGGAAGACCGCTTGTTAAATTTTGTCGCATTCGGAGTCCGTTTGATAGCCTAATGGTTAACCGTGTTAACCGCCGGAAGCTCTTTTTCTTTTGGCCTAGCGCCCCTCCACAACAACCCACTAGCCCAGCTAAACCCCCTCCATGCTCTTGGTCATCGGATCACCATCGCGTGGCCGAAAACCGCACCTCATTTGGACTCTCCTAGCTCCCTCTACCAATAAATCAGCCTCCCAGTCCAAATTCGCGGATGAAACCCTAGCCTCACTCTTCCTCGTGTCGCCGGACATGTCCATCCTCATCGGACATGTCCAGCCGCCAGGTCACTCCGTCCAATCGAGCGGCGCCACGTCGCCCCTATCCACCCCATAGCCAACCGCCTCCAGCCATGTCAGCGCCCCGCCTCCACCGCGCCTGCCTCCCGCCGCCGCGGCCCGCGGGGCCCGAGCCAGGCCCGCTCGGCCCGAGCACCCGCTGCCGCCAGCCCGCGTCCCAGTGTCGTCTCCTCTACCGCCGGTCGAGCGCCGCCGCCGCCGGTGTGAACCGCCGCCACGTCGCCTCCGCCTCCCCGCCGCCTCTCTGCGTCGCCGGCGATCCGCGTTGCCACCCCGCCGGCGTCACCTCGCCCCGCCACCACCACCGCGGCTGAGCCCCGCCTCCACGCCTCGGCCACCTAGCGGTGAATCTCCCCGTCGTCGCGGCTCCTCTGGCCAGATCCGGCCAGGGAGCGACCGGGTCCGCCGCCCCTCGACTCCGGCGACCCTGCCCTCCTCGCCAGCCCCATCGGAGTCCGTCGCGCCGCCGCCATGGCCTCGCCCCGATCGGATCGAGCAGGAAGCAGTGCCTCGCTGGGGTGGGCCAGGGCCCCCGCTGCTGCTCCCCGCGGCCCATGATCCCTCCGTCCCGGCCCACCACACAAGGCCCAGCTCCGGCCTGCACCAGCCACCTCTCCGTCCTGGGCCTCGGCCCATGGTGAGATTCTGCCAAAAAAAAACCCCGCACGTGCATCTTTTATTTATTTACCGCTCATCCTATTTTTCTCGAAATGACTAAGTCCCTGAAACTTCATAATATGTGTGCATGTTGAGATGCTTGTAACTTTGTGCCCGTTTATCCATATTGTGTGTATGATATATCAAAATGTTCGTCTCGAAGTTCTCTTCATGTTAGTTGCATTTGCATGCATGATATTGTCCATCTTCATGTCTTAATCTCTGTTGCAAAACTGCTATGTGATGTTAATGCTCGGTCCTTGTTGTCTGTCAACAATATGTTAGCATGTTTGTGAGGTTGTAGCTTTGTGCATGTTGGTCCAAATGGAGTGTATGATATGTCGAAATGTTCATTGTGAAGTGCTCTACATGATGTTGGCTGTTGCATTCATGTTAGGTGCCATATTGCCATGTTTATATCTGTTGCAAAAGTGCATGTGGCTGTTAAGTGCTGAAACTTGTTATAAGATGTTGATTTGTCTTTTTCATATCTGTATGTGTTATTTTTGTTTGAGCTACATGTCAATATGTTTTAGAAGCACAATCATGCCATCTTTTCTGTGGTGCAATCCACTTTTCATGATATGCCTTTTTGTGAGTGCAACAAACTTGCAAAGTGACCTACTCGCTGTTGTTGTTTCCTAAGACTTGCTGAAAACTGGTAAGTCTGAAACTGTTATAACTTGATGTCATTTTTGCTTGATGCCCCACTCAAATCAATGAATGTTTTGGGTTGTCCAATGATCATGTCTTGTTGTCTAGGTTATTCTCTATCCATCCATGCCATTGTTTGCATTAATGGCCTGCTATAGCTTGTTGTTTTCATGCTCTCAAGTTGCTATAAAATGTTTCTGTCAGCCTGCTATCAGTAAGTTCAGTTTTTCCATGTGAATAGCTAGTGATCTATGCATCATATGACCATGTTCTTGCCATGAGTAGCTTCATAAACATGTCTTCTTGCTGTTGGTTATATTCACATGCCATGATATGCCTTGAGATGAGTTGCACAAGCTTTCAAAATGCCTACTTGTCGTTGTTGCTCTCATGTTTAGTTTATTTCACTAAGTCTGTGAAATTGTTATCTTTTATAATCTTGCCATGATATTTTGAGCATGTTCTAGTGGTGTTTGGTAGTAGCTCAGTGATCATGCTTGTAGTGCTTGACATGTACATGCTTGCCATGCCCTTTGTTGCCATGAGATGTTATTGTATCATGTTGTTTTGATGTCAACTATATGCCTACTTGCTGTTTTGGGATGATTGTGTCTCAAACTTGCTTCGTGTGTATGTGATGAACAGTTGCTCCGTTTTGAGTGTGTTCTATATGAAACTTGTGTGTTTCTGCATGTAGATGCATAATAACATGTTGTATACCTGTTTGGAGTGTGTTTGCTTGATGTTTGGATGCGTTTTGCATCAATACCATGGTTGTCTTGTTTTGCTCATATCTTCTTGGCCGTAGCTCCGAATTAAATGAACTTTATATGAAACTTGACTAGAATTTTGTGTAGATCATCATGGTGCATGTTAACTTGCTGTTTAACTACTTTAACTTAAGGTTTGTTCAGACCTGGACCAATTTTGAAATTTGCATATGAGGACTTACCGGAATTGTTATATGTTGTTTCCGGCCTCATTTAAACTTGTTTGGTTGTGTTGTTCTTGTATGCTTCATCCCTTGCCATGATTGCATCATGTAGCCTTGTCATGCATCATACTTAGTTGAGCATCTTGTCTTGTTATGTGTTGTGTGTTTACGTGTTGCTTGCTTTTTCTCGTTAGTTCTTGTTTCGTTGCGGTCGTGAGGATTCGTTCGTCTACACTTGGTTTGTCTTCATGGCTTCTTCTTCGTGTTCTTCATGGACTCGTTCTTCTTCCTTGCGGGATCTCAAGCAAGATGACCATCACCTTCGATACCTTTACTACCATTGCTATGCTAGTTGTCTCGATTCTATCGCTATATGTCGCGCTACCTATCTTTTGTTGTTAGCCTCTCCTTGTTGCCATGAAACCTCTAACCTTTGACACCATCCCAGCAAATCGTTGTTTGGCTGTGTTACCACTCGCTCAGCCCCTCTTATAGCATTGTTAGTTGCAGGTGAAGATGAAGATTGCTCCATGTTGGATCTTGGTTGTTGGAATATCATAATATCTATTACTATAATTAATGCACCTATATACTTGGCAATGGGTGGAAGGCTTGGCCTTGTGCTCGGTGTTTTGTTCCACTCATGTTGCCTTCAGAACCGATAAATCGGCGTTATGTTCCTTGATTTTGTGTTGCTAACGCGTTTGGGTATATGGGGACCCCTTGACAGTTCGCTTTGAATAAAACTCCTCCAGCAAAGCCCAACATTGGTTTTAATTTGCCTCATAATAAAAACTTAATTAATTAATTAAATTGCATAGGGGGTCGCGTCCCCGGGTTCTTAATTCTACATTACAGGGAGGGGCCAGTGTTGATGGTGTTGGTCCCAAACGGCAGCCTGTGGGGCCACCACGGGAAACTTGAGGATTGGTTCATGTAGCCTTTCCCATCAAGTCGTGGCCTGAGACTAGATACGCGCGGCTACTATCAGGGTGTCGGCACACAGGGAGATCTTGCTGGACTTATTTTACCATTGTCGAAATGTCTTGTGCACCGAGATTCCGAGTCTGATCGGGTTCTCCCTAAGATATGGGGTATTTTTACCTCTGCTGATCGTGAGAGCTTGTGATGGGCTAAGTTGGTACACCCCTGCAGGGTTATGATCTTTCGAAAGCCGTGCCCGCGGTTATGTGGCAGATTGGAATTTGTTAATGTCAGGTTGTAGAACACTTGACAGAGGATCCGAAATAAAATACATGAACCGTGTGAGTAACCGTGACCATCTCTTTTCATCTTGAGAAGAGAACACGGTGGGGTTATGTTTGACTCGTAGGTAGTTCAGGATCTCTTAGCGATCTTTACTAGTTTGCGACTGTTTGCGTAGATGCTCATCTTATTCTTGTACTCGTAAGTTAGCCACCATACATATGCTTAGCCGCTGCTGCAACCTCACCACTTAACCTCTCCATACCCTTTAAGCTTTGCTAGTCTTGATACCCATGGTTATGGGATTGCTGAGTCCTCGTGGCTCACAGATACTACAACAACAGTTGCAGGTACAGGTTTCCGATGACTTGACGTGAGAGCAATGTTACTTGTGTTGGAGTTCTTTTTTCTTCTTCGTCGTCGGTCTTGGGATAGGTTCCTGGTCGGCAGCCTGGGATAACAGATGGATGTCGTTGTGCTTTTCATGTTTTAAATTTGTAGTCGTATGTCTTGTGTATAATGAGTTGTATTCATGTGTCTTGTATGAATTGTTGTATCCCCGTGTATTTATGTAATGGTACGATGTAATGATATTCATCTTGCTAAGCGCCCGAAATGCGGTTGTGCCCCAATCACGAGTGTATCACGTGATTGGGATAGAATCACATCTTGGGCGCGATAGTTGTCATGTGCTTTTATGGTTGGATGTACAAAATCTTAGCGTAAAAAGAACGTCACTTTATATTTCCACTTGTGATATGGACCTTTATTATGCAGTCCGTCGCTTTTATTGCTTCCATAGCACAAGATCGTATAAAGTTTATTTTCTCGACACTAATAGATCATACATATTTTAGAGAGTTGCAACAATGACAACTTACTTGAAGGATCTTTCTCAATCCATAGGTAGGTATGGTGGACTCTCATGACAAGACTGGGTTTAAGGATGTATGGAAGCACAAGTAGCATCTCTACTTGGTGCAAGAAGTTTTGGCTAGCATGAGAGGGAAAGGCAAGCTCAACATGTTGGATGATCCATGACAATATACTTTATTTAGGATATAAGAAGACATAACCCATTATGTTGTCTTCCTTGTCCAACATCAACTCTTTTAGCATGTCATATTTTAATGAGTGTTCACAATCATAAAAGATGTCCAAGATAGTATATTTGTATGTGAAAACCTCTCTTTCTTTATTACTTCCTCTTAATTGCAACGATGACCGAAACTTTGTTTGTGAACTCTCAACAACGTTTATTCATCATACTCTTTATATGTGAAGTCATTACTTTCCATAAGATCAATATGATCTCTTTGATACTTTTTATATTTTCTTTTATTCTCTCATGATCATAGCGAGAAAATCAAGCCCTTGACTCAAAACTAATCTTTATTATATATATAGCTCATGGACTCGATTACAAAGATAAGGAGCAAGGCTCACGACTAGATCATACTAAACTTTATTCTACTAAATCAAGATATTACCAACAGTATCGAACTAAGAAAAACTTTAAAGATAGGGGTGTGATGGTGATACGATACCGGGGCACCTCCCCAAGCTTGGCAGTTGCCAATGGGGGTGCCCGTACCCATATGATTATGTCTCTTTCTTCGTAGGTGGTGATGAAGGAGTTGTTGATGACGTAGGCTTGTCATCCATCTTCCAAGGCATGGGCTCACCATCGTAGAAGGATGATCGAGTCTCCGGGATCCTCAAATCTGCAGCCAAACTCATCTTCTTGAATCTATATTCATACTCATAGTTTTGGTTCTGCAGGTCATAGATCTGGGCTTGGAGGTCCTCGATTTTCTCGTGGAGTTTGAAGATGGCCTCCCCAATGTTCTTGGCATCCAGCTTGTGGTTGTTGGTGAACTCCGTGATCATCATGTGGCTGGCGTTGAGTCCTCATTCCACCATACCTTGGCACTTGAAAACTTGTTGCTCCATTGCTTCGAGTATTGTCTCCACGCTTCCGATCCTCCTTGGTCCCTCAACATCGCGGATGTGCAGCACCCCCTCACGCACCTCGATGGTTTGAGGGTGTTGCAGCACCTCCGCGAGGTAGGGGTTGATGACCTTCTCGAAGAACTTGTCCTCGGGGGTGCTTGAAGACGTCATTGTGACCTAGATCTGTCAGAAACACAGCTTGAAACAAAAGCAGAGGATATTCGCGTGGTGCGGTGGTCAAAACCTTCGGGAGATTATATAATGATTTTTTACCGACCAAAAGAAGTAACGTACAAGAAAACGGAGTCCGGGAGGCACATGAGGTTCCCACGAGGTCGGGGGCGCGCCCTCCACCGTCGTGGACGCCTCATGTCCTTTTTGGACTTCCTCTTATTTTTCTATTTTTCTAAATATTCTAAAACGGAGAAAAAATCGCCATTAGAACTGTTTTGGAGTCGGTTTACTTACCGTACCACATACCTCTTCCTTCTCGGTGTCTGAATCGTTCTAGAAAGTGTCCCTTATGTATTCCTCGGGGGTTACGGTTTCATTAACATTTGTTTCAATGTTTATAGGGTTACCTGAGATATAATGTTTGATTCTTTGACCATTCACCACCTTCAGATTTGTGCCTTCGAAGTTGTTGATTTTTATGGCACCAGAACGATAGACCTCCTCGATAACGTAAGGACCTTCCCATTTAGAGAGAAGTTTCCCTGCAAAAAATCTTAAACGAGAGTTGTATAGCAAGACATAATCACCTACGTCAAACTCCTGCTTTTGTATCCTTTTGTCATGCCATCTTTTAACTTTTTATTTAAACATTTTGGCATTGTCGTAAGCCTGGTGACGAGGTTACAGACCTAGGGTAGGGTCACAGGCCTGACCAAGGTACCCCACCCAAGGTCACCACCCCAGAAGATCAAAAGACAAAACCTATGATGATAAAGACAGTCGACTGAGACGGCCCAAAAGGACACCCCACTCGACTGGACATCACCTACAAGACGACTCAACTCCACTCGACCCATCCAAGGTACTCGACCCCCGAAGGTCAAGGGTCCCTTAGGACAACAACGGTCTGGTATTTACTCGCTGTAGTGAATGCCTTTATTACTCTTTACTGCAGACGTTACCAGTAACGTCTGCCTTAATGTACATTGAACCCTTAGTAACGTGGAGCATGGCTGGGGTCCTGGCACACTATATAAGCCACCCCCCCCTCCTCCAGTACAAGGGTTCGCATCCTTGTAACTCACACATATACACATATCATCCGACCCCCTCCGGGCACCGAGACGTAGGGCTGTTACTTCCTCCGAGAAGGGCCTGAACTCGTAAAACACCTTTTGTACAACTCCACCACAGCTAGGGCCTTGCCTCCTCATCCGTACCCCCTACTCGTACTGTCAGGCTTAGAACCACGACAGTTGGTGCCCACCGTGGGGCAAGGCATCTTAGCGAATTCTGGTGAGGTTGCAACCTTTTCTCCGACCTCCTTCATCATGGTTTCCGGCGGTGGTTTGGCGTTGGGCCGCGAGATCCGACTCGGCGCGCTCATCTTCGTCGCCGACGACTCCGCTTGGCTCCAGGAGGCTCTGCCCGTCCGCGAGGCCGCGCACTTCTGCGCCAGTGCCTGCGGCGTCCATCTTAGGCTGCCGTCGACCCATTACCTGCCGAATCCTACATCGTCCACCATCCCCGCCAGATGCCGTCGCAAGCGATCCGGTCGCTCACGGCTCAAGCGGTGGGTGAAACACGCAGTGGCCCGCCAGACGGACACCCCTTAGGTTGCGGCTATCGAGCCCGGTGGTTACCTCTACGGGCTGGCCAATCCGTCGACCGAGTTCGTGGATTTAGTTTCCGAGTGCGGGAGCAACGATCCCACAGTGGAGGTCCTCATGGTCGACTCCCGCGGCAGCGCGCCGGGTTTTCCTCGCGGTGGTGACAGTGGCAGTGGTGGCGACCGTTCATACGACAACAACGGATACATTCCTCAACCCCTCACTGCCGAGCAGAGGGACGAGCTATGTCGCCGCAACAAAGATGCACTTTTCACTCCCGTCGTGGGAGATTCTCCAGAGGCTCTGGCCCTAGAGGCTTTGGCCCTAGAGGCCATGCGCTTGGCCACCGTGGATGAGCGCGCGCGCTTGGAAAATATCCAGCGCGCACTCGACAAACAGGCCCGCCAACTGGTCCCCGAGTCCAGTCGACGACCGCAGCAATCGCACCCGCGCGAGACTCGGGTGTTCCGCACACCTGTCCAGAACCTCGAAGCCGCGGCTCGCATCGCAGAGTCTATTCAACCATCTCAGTCGAAGGCTGGGAGAGGCCTTCTGCAGATCCGGGCTTTGCTCCGAACGGCTGAAGAGCAGAACGCGGCAGTTTCTCAGTCGCGCAACAGAATTCACAGCAGATCAGTGGCTGCAGACACCGTTTGGTCAGCCCACAGTCCAAGATCGCCTCCAAGGCGTGAGGAACGTGGCCCGCGGTGAGACCGGCATCTGGGTCGGAATGAGGAGCAATATGACCGTCGACCCGGTCATCATGACCGCCGTTGAGTGCCTACGCCTCCTTCGGGAAGCGGATCGTACTCGCCTCGACGGCACGAGGGCAGGCGCCTGCGCGACGACGAGCGGAGGATTCCCCCAGATCCCCGGAGGCCAGGCTTCGATGCAAGGTCTATCCTTGTACAGGGGCTGGTCGACTGTAACAGGGCATTCAGAGAAGAGCAAGGCAGAGATCGTCCGAGTGGAAGCCGAGCCCTTGTCTCTGGACCCGAGTGTTTCTGCAGTGCCATCGGGGCTGCTGAGATCCCCCCGAACTTCAGGTTGGCGGCGGAGATAAATAAGTTTACCGGCGAGTCAAAACAAGACATCTGGCTAGAAGATTACCGAGTGGCTATGCAGATCGGAGGCGGCAACGACGACGTGGCCATGAAGCACCTTCCTCTGATGTTGGGCGGTTAGGCTCGGGCGTGGCTCAATCATTTGGCTCCCGGGAGTATCTACAGCTGGGAGGAGCTGGCTCGGGTGTTCATTCGAACCTTCGAAGACACCTGCAAGCGGCCTGCTAGCCTCGCGGAGCATCAGCATTGCGCGCAAAAGTCGAATGAAATCTTGAGAGATTACATCCAACGATGGACCACCTTGCATCACATGGTGGAGAATGTGTCTGAGCACCAGGCAGTTTGCGCCTTCAAGGAGGGCATGCGTAACCGAGAGCTGAATCTGAAGTTTGGTCGAACAGGCAATATGTCCCTGTCTCGGATGATGGAGATTGCCAGTCGGTACGCCAACGGCGAAGAGGACGATCGGCTCCGCAGCGGCAAGAAACCAGTTGGACAAGGTGATCAAAATTCCAATCGGAAGAACAAGCGCAAGGCTGAGCCAGCTGCTCAGGGCGAAGCTGCAGTGGTCAACTAAGGAAAGGGCAAGGAAAGCCGAAGGGGCCCTGGGCTCCTAAGAAAGTAAAAGATCAAGCTGTAAATTATGTACTCGACCAGCCGTGTCCCATTCACACGAAGAAAGATGAAGAGGGAAACTTGGTATATCCCAAGCACACCACTCGACAGTGCCGGCTCCTGATCCAGAACTTCCAGAAAGATCAGTCGACTGAGAAGGGAAAGGAATCAGAGGAGTCCGAAGACAAGGAAGGGGATGGAGGATACCCCCAGATCAACTCCACTTTGGTGATCTTCGCAGACGTCGAGAGGATGAGTCGACTGAAAGTCATCAACAGAGAAGTCAACATGGTTGCCCCGGCAACCACCACGTTTCTGAAGTGGTCCAAGACCCCCATCACATTCGACCAGTCTGATCACCCTGCGCACATTTCCACCCCCGGGCGGCAGGCACTGGTGGTCGACCCAGTGGTCGCGGGCACACGTGTGACCAGAGTCCTGATGGGTGGAGGCAGTGGTTTGAATATTCTGTATGCAGCAACCCTTCGGGATATGGGCATCCCAATGTCCAAGCTGAGCGAAAGCAACATGAGGTTCCACGGGGTCATCCCTGGGAAGAAGGCCGACTCACTTGGCCAAATCACACTCGACCTAGTCTTTGGCGAGTCGAAGAATTATCGCAAAGAGAAGCTGACGTTTGAAGTGGTGGACTTCAACAGTGCTTATCATGCCATTCTGGGTAGGCCCTCCTACGCCGGGTTCATGGCCCGACCGTGTTATGTATACCTCAAGATGAAGATGCCGGTACCCAACGGCGTTATAACTGTCACTGGGAACCGTTAGAAAGCGGAAGAGTGCTTCCAGAAAGGCTCGAAGATCGCTGACGAGCAGATGGCAGCAGTAGAGATGGAGGAGTACCAGAAGAGCGTGGATCCGAGTGATCTGCTGAGGGCAAAGAAGCTGGCTTCCGAGTCAGCTTTCCAGTCGGCCGGGGAGACATAGCCCGTACACATCCACCACACCGACCCCAATGCAGCACCGACCCACATCTCCACCACACTCGATAGCAAATAGGAAGAAGCGCTCATCCAGTTCCTTTGTGAGAACTGGGACATCTTCGCATGGAAACCATCTGACATGCCGGGTGTACCCAGGGGACTGGCTGAGCACCATTTGCGAGTCGACCCAAAGGTGAAGCCTGTGAAGGAACATCTCCGTCGGTCCGCTGCGGAGAAGAGAAAGGCAATTGGCGAGGAAGTGGCTATGCTCCTGGCAGCTGAGTTTATCCGCGAGATCTACCACTCCGAGTGGCTCGCCAATGTCGACATGGTCCCCAAGAAGGACAAGTCTCTCCGCATGTGCATCGATTTCAAGCACATCAATCGGGCCTGCCCGAAGTATCATTTTCCTCTTCCTCGCATCGATCAGATAGTTGACTCGACTGCGGGATGCGAGCGTTTGTCCTTTCTGGACGCGTATTCCGGATACCATCGGATCCGTCTGTTCGGGCCCGATGAAATTAAGACAGCTTTCATCACCCCCTTCGGGTGTTTCTGTTATGTCATCATGCCTTTCGGTCTCAAGAATGCCGGCGCTACCTTCATGCGCATGATCCAGAAGTGCCTGATAAAGCAAATCAGTTGGAACATCGAAGCATACATGGATGACATTGTGGTCAAGTCATGGAAAGGTTCCGACCTGCTGACCGACCTCGCTGAGACATTCGCAAACTTAAGAAGCTATGATATCAAGCTCAATCCGTCGAAGTGTACATTTGGAGTTCCTGGCGGCAAGTTACTCGGTTTTCTTGTTTTCGAGTGGGGAATCGACGCCAACCCAGAGACGGTCAGCACCATCCTCCGAATGAAACGCCTCGAGCATATACACGACGTTCAGAAGCTTATTGGTTGCTTGGCCGCATTGAGTCGATTCATTTCTCGTCTCGGTGAGAAGGCATTGCCTCTCTACCGACTGATGAAGAAATCAGACAAGTTCGAGTGGAATTCTGAAGCCGAAACAGCGTTTGAAGAGCTCAAAGCCCTGCTGTCCACCCAGCCGGTGCTTGCTGCCCCAGTCAGCAAAGAGCCTCTCTTACTATACATTGCAGCCACCGGACAAGTTGTCAGCACAGTACTCATGGTCGAGCGGGAAGAAGAGGGCAAGGCCTACAAGGTCCAGCGCCCAATCTATTACATATCCGAAGTTTTGACTCCCTCCAAGCAAAGGTACCCGCATTACCAGAAGCTCGTGTACGGGATTTACTTGACCGCAAAAAAGGTTGCCCATTACTTCTCGGACCATACTATCTCAGTCGTCAGCGACGCCCCGCAGTCAGAGATCCTGAACAACCGAGACGCGACCGGTCGAGTGGCAAAATGGGCGATTGAACTTCTTCCGTTAGATATCAAGTTTGAAGCGAAGAAAGCCATCAAGTCTCAGGCTATAGCAGATTTTGTGGCCGAGTGGATAGAACAAGAGCTGCCGACTCAAGTTCAGTCGGATCACTTCACTATGTTCTTTCATGGATCCAAGATGTTTAACGGATCCGGCGCAGGCGTGGTCCTGGTATCTCCCAGGGGTGACAAGCTCAGTTACGTCCTTCAGATCCACTTTGACTCATCGAACAACGAAGCAGAGTACGAAGCACTTTTGTACATGTTGCGCATGGCCATCTCACTCGGCGTCCGTCGCCTGATGGTCTACGGCGACTCAGACTTAGTGGTGAACCAAGTGATGAAAGAATGGGACGTCAGGAGCCCGGCAATGACTAGTTATTGCAGTGCAGTGCAGAAGCTTGAAAAGAAGTTTGAAGGTTTAGAGCTCCATCACGTACCCAGAGCCAAGAATCACTTGCCGATGACCTTGCGAAAATTGGGTCGACTCGGAAGCCTATACCCAAGAATGTGTTTCTGGAGCATCTGCACACCCCTTCTGTCAAAGAAGACCCCTTCACGGAAGAACCCCCGCAGCCAGTCAGTGCGTCAAATCCGACTAAAGTCGAAGTGCCTGCAGTGGTCGACTTGATCATGGAGGTTTTAGTAATTACGCCCGACTGGACTGTGCCATACATATCATATCTGCTCAGGCAAGAACTCCCGGAAGATGAAGAAGAAGCGCGCCAGATCGTCCGTCGATCCAAGGCGTTCACCGTCATTCAGGGTCAACTTTACATGGAAAGCATCACCGGAGTCGCTCAGCGCTGCATCACCCCAGAGGAAGGTCGACTGATCCTGAATGAGATCCACTCGGGAACATGTGGCCACCATGCTTCCTCTCGGACTATAGTGTCCAAAGCGTATCGAGCCGGGTTTTATTGGCCCCGAGCCAACGAGATGGCCAAAGATATTGTGGACAAGTGTGCGAGCTTCCAGTTCTACTCCAACATGTCCCACAAGCCGGCGTCTGCTCTGAAGACCATTCCACTAGTCTGGCCCTTTGAAGTTTGGGGCTTGGATATGGTCGGCCCCTTCAAAACAGGTAGAAGCGAATTCACTCACTTGCTTGTGGCAGTCGACAAGTTCACCAAATGGATTGAGGCCAAGCCCATCAAGAACCTCGAGTCGAGCACCGCCATCAGCTTCATCAGAGAATTGATATTCAGATATGGAGTCCCCCACAGCATCATCACGGACAACGGCTCCAACTTTGACTCGGATGAATTCAGAGCTTTCTGTGCTTCTCAAGGAACACGAGTCGACTATGCCTCTGTGGCGCATCCGCGGTCGAATGGACAGGCAGAAAGGGCAAACGGTTTGATTCTCCAAGGCCTGAAACCACGGCTCATGCGCGACCTTATGCATGCCGCTGGGGCTTGGGTAACCGAACTACCGTCTGTCTTATGGGGTCTGAGGACAACTCCGAACCGGTCGACTGGCCGTACCCCATTCTTCATTGTCTACGGAGCTGAAGCTGTGCTGCCAAGTGATTTGTTACATAATGCCCCCCGAGTGGAACTCTTCTCCGAAGCCGAAGTAGAGCAAGCTCGTCAGGATGTAGTTGACCTCTTGGAGGAGGAACGAGAGATGGCCTTGATCCGGTCGACCATCTATCAGCAAGACCTGCGTCGATTCCATGCTTGCAACGTCCGAAGCCGAGCATTTCAAGAAGGAGACCTGGTTCTTCGAGTGCATCAGAAACGACCACACAAGCTCGCCCCGGCCTGGGAAGGCCCCTTCATCATCATCAAGGTACTGCACAATGGAGCATATCACCTTTACAATGTCGCCAAGAAGAAAGATGAACCTCGTTCGTGGAACGCGGACCTGCTCCGCCGCTTCTACACCTGAGACACTCGAACGGTCGAGTTGTAATAAAGATTTTCCAGTTTATTTCAAAGACAAGTTTGCAGCGATTCCTTAATGATTTTTGTTTTCTAAGATGCTAGTCTTCAAAATCCCCCGGTGGGTGCTTAGCCGCGAACCCGATTTGCCTAAGTTTCAAAAACCACTCCGAGTGAAGAGCAACCCTCTCACTAGGGGGCTTAGCCGCGAACCTAATTCGCCTAAGTTACAAACATCCACTGCGAGTGAAGAGCAACCCTCTCACTCCGGGGCTTAGCTGCGGTCCTCCGAGCTGCGTCATAAGTATAAAGTGGCTCTGTCTTCCGAGCTCCGCCACAAATACAATGTAGCTTGGAATCGCCTAAGTTACAAACATCCACTCCGAGTGAAGAGCAACCCTCTCACTCGTGGGCTTAGCTGCGGTCCTCCGAGCTGCGTCATAAGTATAATGTGGCTCTGTC
>LR738715.1:370586822-370619204 GCA_902687465.1 Secale cereale | reverse complement strand
TCCGAGCTGCATCATAAGTATAATGTGGCTCTGCCTTCCGAGCTCTGCCACGAATACAACGTAGCTTGGAATCGCCTAAGTTACAAACATCCACTCTGAGTGAAGAGCGATCCTCTCCCTCGGGGGCTTAGCCGCGACCCCGTGATTCGCCTAAGTTACAAACATCCACTCCGAGTGAAGAGCAACCCTCTCACTCGGGGGCTTATCTGTGGTCCTCCGAGCTGCGTCATAAGTATGACGTGGCTCTGTCTTCCGAGTTCCGCCACAAATACAACGTAGCTTGGAATCGCCTAAGTTACAAACATCCACTCTGAGTGAAGAGCAACCCTCTCACTCGGGGGCTTAGCTGCGGTCCTTCGAGCTACGTCATAAGTATAATGTGGCTCTGTCTTCCGAGCTCCGCCACAAATACAACGTAGCTTGGAATCACCTAAGTTACAAACATCTACTCCGAGTGAAGAGCGATTCTCTCACTCGGGGGCTTAGCTGCGGTCCTCCGAGCTGCGTCATAAGTATTATGTGGCTCTGTCTTCTGAGCTCTGCCACAAATACAACGTAGCTTGGAATTGCCAAAGTTATAAAAACCAGTTCGAGTGAAGAGCGATCCTCTCACTCGGGAGCTTAGCTGCGATCCACCAAGCCCCGTCGCAAGCACAACGTTATCGTCAAGGCGTCGACTCAAATCCAAGCAATCAAAGAGAATCAGAAGCAAAGGAATCAAATCCAGATAAAGTCCCGCAAGATTCGGGGAAGAGTACCTGGGCCAAAGGCCCACAAGAGTTTAACGATTACAAGATCACTCGGCATTCCGAGGCAAATTGAATCAAAGTATCAAAGTTCACTCACTCCTCAGGAGGAGGCGGGCTCGCAGGTGCAACAAACTGGTCCAGGTCGATCCCATCGGCGATGCGGGTGGTGGCTTCCAAGAAAGTCTCCATGAACGACTGGAAGTGAAGCTCCTTCGTATTAGCGAACTTGAGCGTCGCAAGCCTTCTCTCCTTCACTTCCTTGTAGTGCACACGGACCAAGGATAGTGCCACGTTACCTCCACAATGGGCAGATGACTTCTTCCACTCCTGCACTCGACTAGGGATCTCATTGAGTCGAGTCATCAGGGACTCGAGGTCGTTCTCCTACACGACTCCCCTCCAGAGCGCAGCGTCGATCCGAGCCATCACTGCTTTCAGCCGACCCAGGTAGCCCGTGGCAGCAGTAAGGCGGGACTCCAACCTCAAGATATTCATGGCAGCTTCGTCCTTGACAATGGAATTGGCTAGGTCCAGACCGGGTTCGACCCGCCCAGTCTCTTCGCCGAAGTTGCGGTAGAATTCTACACCACAAGAAAAACGTTGAGTCAGCAAGCAAGATATGAGTCGGCTGATCCCACTTAGTCTGAGCCAAAGAGACATACCTTCGAGCACGAGATGCCACTTCTTGGTGAGGTCGCTCAGATAAGCTTCCAGGTCAATCCTCTTCTGGAAGAGGGCCTCGTATTTGTAGTTCATAGCACTCTTGGCATTCTTCAGTCGAGTCACTTCATGGTTAGCCGCATCGAGGGAACCCTTCAGCCTGGTGATCTCCACCTCAAGCACGTACGGAAGCCAGCTTCTGCTCTGCCAGTTCTATTTTCTCTTGAGCCTGCTGCTGCGCCGCCGCCAAGTCGATGTCTTTCTGCTCCAAGGCCGCCTTCAGTTGGCCTACAAAAGACATCAGTGGACAGATGAACATGAGGGAACACAAAGCATACTTATCAAAGGTCAGTCGATGAATTGCTCGCATCAGTTACCAGCTGCGTCGTCCTGCGTCTTCTTCGGGTGGTCCCGAGCCAGCTGCAAGTCGAGATTGAGCTGGATCTGCTTCTTCTCAAGATCCGCAAATTTAGCTCCAAACTCGCGAGATTTCTGCATCAACACAACAAAACAAGATTCTAAGACTACAGTCGAGTCAAACACTCAACCGCAGTCTCGGGGACTACATCCAGTGGGTGCACTGAGCGTGCCCCCACTAGTTCTCACTCGGTCAAGATCAGTCTGGCTCGAGCTCAAAAAAACAAGGAGGCAAGTTCTATAAGCAGACCATGGCCGACTACCAACAGTCGTCCACGGTCTCGGGGACTACACCCAGTGGGTGCACTAAGCGTGCCCCCACCGGTTCTCACTCGGCCAAGATCAGTCTGGCTCGAGCTCAAGTGAAGTTCAAAGCAAACGCTAAAAGCTACAAGGCAAGACACATAGTGGGTGTGGCATCATCTTACGAACAAAGCAGTAGATTTTTCAAACTGAAGATTATTCCAGCACAGCAAGCCAATCAGTTGGAGGAAACAAACCTGGACATTGGTCCAAAGGGCGGAACTAGCATCGTAAGCAGCCATGCTGGCCTCGTACGCCGCCTTCATCTTCTCCATCATCAGCCCCGCCTGGCGAACGGCTTCTTGGGCCGTGCCCACGGGATCCTCCGGGAGGCGATAGGTGGAGAAGAGAACGGACGACAGAGCAGGCATTGGGTCAACGGCCGGAGCGGGCGCTGGGTCAACAGTTGGAGCAGGCGCTGGGTCGATGGCCCCTCCAGCCAACGAAGCTGGGCGTTCAGTCGACACGGGGATGGTGAAGGAGACCGTGGCCCGGACCGCGTCTTCCTGTCGCTGGGCTCTGGGCCAGAAGGCACCTTCCGGCCCTTCCTCCCCGTGCATCGCCGAGCATCTCCTGAGCGCTCCTCCTCATCATCATCATCGCCTGGGAGCTCTATGACGTGGCGTGGCACTTCAAAACAAACAATTGTGAGGTTCAGTCAACCGTCAGCTCTAATCGACGAAAAGCAAAGCACGATCTACAACTCGCACCTGCGCGGGACGTAGCAGCATCCGCGGTCTCCTCATCGTCCCGGCCCTTGTCGATGTCCATCGAGGTCGCAGAAGCAGCAGCACTGTAGAATTTCCTTGAAGTTGAGTCGACGAAGATAGAGTCGACCTCCGAAAGGCAAAAAAGAACAAAGCTGAATAGCACTTACGTGGAGGCGATGGGAACATCCACCTTGATCTTGGGCAGGGCCTTCCGGGGCTTGGCGGTGGTGACCTTGGGGTGCTTGGGTGCCTTCTCAGATGGGACAGGAGTGGCTATGCGAGCTCGCTTTGGCGCCTGGGAGCTGGACGGCCCCTTCCGAGAGTGCACGACCCCTGGGTCATGCTTCCCCTTGGTTCGCTTCTCGTCAGGGGCAGGCGACTCGACCTCCTCCCCGCTGATGTAGTCCTCGCTCTCCTCTTCGGTCTCTTCGTCAGACTTCCACTCGGAGACATCGCCCACGCCCTCATGATCCCCGTTGGGCACCGAGTACATTTCAGTATAGATCTGCAGAAAAGGAAGATCAGCCAAATGTCAGTCGGACTCATCAAGACAATTACAAGCCAATAACAAGAACACCACTCGGAAGCCAAGGACAGACCTTGTCAGGAAGATGGTCAGCGTCGAATGGGAGGACCCTCCCGGACCCCCTGGGGTTGTCTTTGTTCCCCGTGACACACTTCAGGCACTGCACCACGTACTTCACGTCTGCCGCCTCCGGGTGGACTCGGGACGAGTCATCGGTGCCGGAGTATAGCCACATCGGGTGGTCTCGAGCCTGGATAGGCTGGATCCTCCGCATGAGGTATACCTCAAGCAAGTCCAACCCTGTGACTCCCTCGCAGACCAATTGGACGACCCGTTCCACCAACTTGTTCACTTCCGCCCTCTCGGCCCGACAAACAATCATTGACGGAGGCTGGCTGGCTCGACCAAGAGAGAAAGGGGGGAGTCCAGTCGAGTGACCGGGAGTCGGACTGTCCTTATAATAGAACCAAGTCGACTGCCAACCCCGGACCGACTCAGGAAGAATTATGGGGGGAAAGTGCTCCTATTCCTAAGCTGGATACCGAGCCCGTCACACGCCTGGAGGACGTGCGTCTTCTCGTCACTCGGGTTCGCCTTCTTGATGGTTTGCGAGCGACAAGTAAAGATGTGTTTGAACAAACCCCAATGTGTCCGACAGCCGAGGAAGTTCTCGCACATAGAGACAAACGCGACAAGGAAGGCAATGGAATTGGGCGTGAAGTAATGCAGCTGGGCGCCGAAGAATATCAGGAAAGCGCGAAAGAAAGGGTGTGGAGGCATGGAGAAACCTCGGTCCACGCGGGTCGTGAGAAGGACGCACTCGCCCTCCCGCGTCCGGGGCTCGAGCTCGCCCTCCGACACCCGCCAGGAGCCGCGCGCGACCAGCCCTCCTCCTCCAGCTCCTCCAAATCCTCCGTCGTGATGGTGGACCTGATCCAATCCCCCTGGATCCAACCAGGAGGGAGCCCGGACCTTGACGACGACCCGCCGCGGCCGGACCGCTTCCCTTTCCCCATCGCCCCCTTCTTCGAGCGCTCCATCGCCGCGGTCTTGTCCTTGCCCATGGCACTCGAGCTGACGGTTGCTGTGGAGAAAACGAGAAGGAGCAGAGGCACGGCGGAGAGGCGGAGGCGAAAGAACAGGGAATGGGCGCACAGTGCCCTCGCTTCGGGCTCGGCGTGCATTTATAGCACCACGATCGAGTGGCTGACCGGTGGCCCCGAGCGATCTTATCAAATCCCGCAACAGGCGCGGACGTGATACGTGGCGAAAAAGGTAGCGCGAGGATCGAGGCATCCCGAGCATATCCGTCTGATTGCTGCGGCACGACCCGCCCCGCGTGCTTCCCCAAATTTCGAAATCTCGTGAAATCCGGTGACCAGAGAGCAACCAATCCTGCCGAAACTACGCACGCCAACGGCACCCGACGCCTAGCGCAAAGTTCAGTCGATGGATGACGCAACAAACGCACTCGACGGTTCCAGAATCGATCAAGGCGACCAAGACAAGATTGAGAAGGACAGCCTAGTCCACAAGCTCAGAGAAGACTACCCCAAGGGCGTCGAGCCAGGACCGAGGCTCTCTTCAACACTCTCTCCTGCTCAAGCCTTAATCCATTTGGGGGCTACTGACGAGGTTACAGACCTAGGGTAGGGTCACAGGCCTGACCAAGGTACCCCACCCAAGATCACTACCCCAGAAGATCAAAAGACAAAACCTATTATGATAAAGACAGTCGACTGAGACGGCCCAAGAGGACACCCCACTCGATTGGACATCACCTACAGGATGACTCAACTCCACTCGACCCATCCAAGGTACTCGACCCCCGAAGGTCAAGGGTCCCTTAGGACAACAACGGTCTGGTATTTACTCGCTGTAGTGAATGCCTTTATTACTCTTTACTGCAAACATTACCAGTAACGTCTGCCTTAATGTACATTGAACCCTTAGTAACGTGGAGCATGGCTGGGGTCCTGGCACACTATATAAGCCACCCCCCTCCTCCAATACAAGGGTTTGCATCCTTGTAACTCACACATATACACATATCAGTCGACCGCCTCCGGGCACCGAGACGTAGGTTGTTACTTCCTCCGAGAAGGGCCTGAACTCGTCAAACACCTTATGTACAACTCCACCACAGCTAGGGCCTTGCCTCCTCATTCGTACCCCCTACTCGTACTGTCAGGCTTAGAACCACGACACCTGGGTTCTCCATTCGACAAGTGAGCTGATGTCAAATAACCTCTTCTCACCGGCAAGTTTGAAATCATAATTGAGCTCGTTAATAGCCCAATATGCGTTATGTTCTAGCTCAAGAGGTAAGTGACATGCTTTTCCATAAACCATTTTATACGGAGACATACCCATAGGATTTTTATATGCAGTTCTATAGGCCCATAATGCATCATCAAGTTTCTTGGACCAATTCTTTCTAGATCTATTAAAAGTCTTTTGCAAAATTAATTCCAGCTCTCTGTTAATTAGTACTACTTGATCACTAGACTATGGGTGGTAAGGGGATGCAATTCTATGGTTAACATCATACTTAGCAAGCATCTTACGGAAAGCATCATGAATAAAGTGTGAACCACCATCAGTCATTAAATATCTAGGGACTCCAAACCGCAGAAAAATAACTTCTTTAAGCATCTTAATAGAGGTGTTGTGATTGGCACTACTAGCTGGAATAGCTTCTACCTACTTAGTAACGTAATCAACAGCAACTAAAATATGTGTATACCCATTAGAGGAAGGAAACGGTCCCATATAATCAAGGCCCCAAACATCAAATGGTTCAATAACAAGTGAATAATTCATAGGCATTTCTTGACATCTACTGATGTTACCAATTCTTTGGCATTCATCACAAGATAAGAAAAACTTACGGGCATCCTTGAAGAGAGTGGGCCAATAAAAACCAGATTGCAGTACCTTATGTTTAGTTCTATCTCCAGCATGGAGTACTCCATAAGCTTCGGAGTGACACTTGCATAGGATTTGTTCCTGTTCATGCTCAGGTACACAACGTCTAATAATACCATATATTCCTATTCATGCTTTAAAGAATATTCTTGATGACCCACAAGTGTAGGGGATCTATCGTAGTCCTTTCGATAAGTAAGAGTGTCGAACCCAACGAGGAGCAGAAGGAAAAGATAGGCAGTTTTCAGTAAGGTATTTTCTGCAAGCACTAAAATTATCGGTAACAGATAGTTTTGTGATAAGATAATTGGTAAGAAGTAAATAATAGTAAAAGTAAATAAGGTGCAGCAAGATGGCCCAATCCTTTTTGTAGCAAAGGACAAGCCTGGACAAACTCTTATATGAAGGAAAGCGCTCCCGAGGACACATGGGAATTATCGTCAAGCTAGTTTTCATCACGCTCATATGATTCGCCTTTGTTACTTTGATAATTTGGTATGTGGGTGGACCGATGCTTGGGTGCTGCCCTTGCTTGGACAAGCAGCCCACTTATGATTAACCTCTATTGCAAGCATCCGCAACTACAAAATAAGTATTAAGGTAAACCTAACCATAGCATGAAACATATGGATCCAAATCAACCTCTTACGAAGCAACGCATAAACTAGGGTTTAAGCTTCTGTCACTCTAGCAACCCATCATCTACTTATTACTTCCCAATGCCTTCCTCTAGGCCCAAACAATGGTGAAGTGTCATGTAGTCGATGTTCACATAACACCACTAGAGGAAAGACAACATACATCTCATCAAAATATCGAACGAATACCAAATTCACATGACTACTTATAGCAAGACTTCTCCCATGTCCTCAGGAACAAACGTAACTACTCACAAAGCATATTCATGTTCATAATCATAGGGGTATGGATATGCATAATGGATCTGAACATATGATCTTCCACCATGTAAACCAACTAGTATCAACTACAAGGAGTAATCAACACTACTAGCAACCTACAGGTACCAATCTGAGGTTTTGATAAAAAGATTGGATGCAAGAGATGAACTAGGGTTTGAGAGGAGATGGTGCTGGTGAAGATATTGATGAAGATAAATCTCCCCAAGATGGGAGAGTTGTTGGTGACGATGACGGTGACGGTTTCCCCCTCCCGGAGGGAAGTATCCCCGACGGAACAGCTCCGCCGGAGCCCTGGATTGGTTCCACCAAGATTCCGCCTCGAGACAGCGTCGCTTCGTCCCGAAAGCCTCCTTCTGATTTTTTTTCAGGTCAAAACACCTCATATAGCAGAAGATGGGCATCGAGGGGTCACCAGGTGGCCCACGAGGCAAGGGGCGCGCCCCCCACCCTCGTGGACAGTGGGTGGCCCCCCTCTCGTACCTCTTTCGCCAGATATTTTTTATATTTTCTGAAATGGAGTTTCGTGGAGTTTCAGGGATTTTTGAGTTGTGCAGAATAGGCCTCCAATGTTTGCTCCTTTTCCAGCCCAGAATTCCAGCGGCCGGCATTCTCCCTCTTCATGTAAACCTTGTAAAATAAGTATTGTGACATAATGTGTAATAACAGCCCATAGTGCAATAAATATCAACTTAAAAGCATGATGCAAAATGGACGTATCAAGGTCTTGGTTCAAAGAGGAAAGAAGGGCAGGGTGGGGTGGACATTGAATCTAGGATGTGGTTTAATGAGGAAAGGCGGGATGGAAAGTAGTATAGACTGGCTATTCAGCCGCTTTGTTGGTCGAAAAGGGAAAAACGGGGTAACCAAGTACTCACATCTGTAAAGAAACTATAGATCAGTTTGTGGAAAGGAACCGATCTTTGTTGAAAAAGGAAGGAAACTGGGGGGTCAGGTAGTTTGTGCAGGGCTAGATTTGCTACCCTCACATAGGAAAAAAGTTCAAAGAGAACAAATAAGGGACCAACACAGATATGTTGCTTGGCAACATACTCTGCATCACCCATTTATGCATGTGGAGGCACATGGTGATGCCATGTCCCATGTCCCATACAACTATTTTCTATTGTTAATCTAAGAATGCCGCTCGAAAATGGAAGGAATGCCACTGTTAAAAGTAAATTACATTTTTAACGAATGTGGGTTTAAGAGAATGTCTCTGTTAAGATGAATCAATGCAAGAGTTTTAGGAATGCTACTGTCCTACTTTGTTTTCCATCAAGATAAGGTAGATGCTTCTTTTTGTCTCCGTATGTTTCATCCTCCTTTATTGGGCAGTAATTGTTTCCTTTTTTGCCTCTGTTAAAACATGGATATCTATTCAATTTGTTGCTATTGCAAACTTAAATGTCACACTGGCGAATTTGCTTGATTTAGTTGAACTACACAAAACGAGACTGGGTTTCCTATTCGTGTTGGCAGATTCATAGGTGATCTTGACTGCGTCATGAAAGGTCAGTACCGGCCTTCATCCACATGATCGTGCAGCGTGCTTTGAGATGATGTGCTACTTGTATTGGCACTTTTTTAAATAAATGTTGAATTGAAGCTATTGAATTGTTGTCTTTTCCCATTAACTGGACAAAAATGGGACTAACCCAGACATGATGCTTGTTGCTTTGTTACAACAAACTCTGCATCACCCCCTTTATAAGTAGATGGAAGCACATGGTGCTGTTGTGCCCACTCTCCCCTAAAACTGTTTATGCTTTTTGTTAATCTAATACCACCTGTAAAATTAAGCAATGCCACTCTCAGAATTAACTAGTGAATCTTAGTTCAAAACTGCAACACTTGTTAGAGATCGGCCGGAGTACATGTTTAAGAAAAGTATTGTTGAGATAATGTCTCTGTTAATATATATCAATTACAGTGTTTTATAAATGGTAATATCTTGCTTTGTAGTTCTTTCTACATGTTTAACCAACGTATTGTTAAGATAGTATCTCAGTTAATATGAATCAGTTACATTGTTTTAGGAATGGTACTTTTCTCCTTTGTCATTATGTATACATGTTAAAACAAGGTATCGTTAAGATAATGTCTCAGTTAATATGAATGAATCACACTGTTTGAGAATTGCTACTCTCCAGCTTTGTTTCCCATTAAGATAAGGTAGATATTTTTTCTTCTGGGAGTATAAGTCATCAACCGTTATTTCTCCGTAATTGTTTCCTTTATACCTATTGTTGTATACAGGGATATCAAAACTTCCGCTCAGTTCTATTTCGACTTTGATTTTAGTTGAACTGCACAAAAGGAGCCAATGTGTTAGGAAAACTGTTGCATTATTGTGCCCAGTTCGTCTTTCCACTTCGTAGAAAGAAGCAGTCACTGTTTGCACCACATTACACAAGGAATGATCGAGAAGCTTTACAGAGTATTAGTAGACGCTGGTGACATGACTAGTCTGCAGAGAGCATGGAAAACTCAACAACACGTGGAGTGCAAAATTCACTGCACAAGGAAATGTTTGACCAAGTCAGTTGCTGACACAGTTGTACAAACGAGGTCAGTATCGGTCTTCATCCACATGATTGTGCTTTGTTATGTTGTGCTACTTATATTGTTGTATTGTTTTGAATAAATGTGTAATTGAATCTATTGTATTGCTATCTTTTCCTGTTAAGATAATGAAGATGATTATATTTGTATGTGTATGTTTAGTCAACTAGTACCACTATTATTCATCATGCTTTTTCTGTATTTATGCAGACATGGATGCTCAGCTTGATTTCAGTGGAACTACACAAAATGTTAGATGGTTCGTGTCCTCCATAATACTTCCATCAGGCACAATACATGAATGGTTATCTAATCATTCGTTGTCTCCTTGGGCCACCAGACTATCTACTTGAATGGATCTGCCAACATCTTCCACGCCTTGCAACATATAAATACGAAATCCACCCATGCTACACAAGACATTGTTTGATTTCAGTGGAACTGCACAAAAAGATACGCTGGGTAATCTAGCTCCATGTGCCATTTCAATGTGCAAACTGATGACAAACCCTGCCCGTTCCACAATCATAGGCATTACATATTTCAAATGGGAAAAGCTTGTCAAAGTTCAATCATCGATGTTAGCAAGAAGACATTAGTTTAATATATTGGAATCAAAAAACCTTGTCAAATTTTTCTCATTGATGTTAGCCGGAAGACATGCATTTGATATTTTGGAGTGGGACGCCCTTTGATGTGAGCAGCGTCGATCATTTTTTCCTATTCCCGTGTTTAGTTCAGAAGTAAATGTTTACTCTACTGAGATGCATAGTCACATGAATGTTGACTTATGTGATGTATTTTAAGAGTTTGTTCTGAATGTTGTCTATAAAATGCCAGGCCTTGTGAGTTTGATTGCAAAGTTGAGCTTGGAATGCTCTAGCATGCGGCATCACTAGTTATTCACCGTGCCTCCTGAGTATAATGCTTCATATTGTTTTGCATGTTGATCTAATGCTAGTGATTTGCATGTTAAGAAGATCATCCTCTTCTGTTGTTTCTGTCCTTAAGAAGTTCATCGTCTTATGTTTCATTCGTAGCCTATACGACAACTTGGGTAGGTTAGAGGTGAAACCATAAGATCTTTCGACCAACTCATCATCTTAGGCCATGATTGGATCGTAAATGAAAGCAGATGATCTTAGGCAAAGCGCTTGGTTGGTCGATTTCGACTGGTAAAATATACACCGGTCTCTCAAATTACATGTGTAACTCACCGGTTTTTGTTACACACCTCGGGCCGGCTCAGTCTCTCGAAGGTGCTCATAGGAATCCGATGGTCCTGGCTTCCTGCATGAATAGAAGGCGTCGTATCAGACCATCCATAGGGCCCGCGAGGCCCTCTCTGTCGTCCTTCGAGTTGTTGAGCTCGCCATGGTGTCGAGAGTTGTCACTTGTCAACATGGTCACCAAACATGAGGAATCAGGAGATGACTTTACTTGGAGAGGATGACAGTAGGGACCCACCAGGGCCATAGCCGTACGTACGCAAGTTCCTCCTTATTATATACCACAACTATATTTTTTTTGCTTCCTCCTGGTTTCCTGACATCACTGTGCCACACCATTGTCAACCTATATAGTCAATAAACGAGAGAATTGCACAAGGAGCGGCCGATGGCTTGGACCCAGCAGCTCGAGCAATATTTGTTTTTTGAGGTGTAAGCGAAGTTTTTCTTGTGCGATGTTTTTGTTGTTGTTTAAATGAGATCAACTGGGCAGGCTGTGGCCCATCTAGCCCAGGCTATTATTTTATGTCGACCAAATATCCAGCCAAGATATTAATTTTTGAAGGTGAAAATGGCTAGCCTAGCTATACTTTGTTTGCAGAATACCCAACCAAGGTAAAATTGTTATTCTCCGCCCCTCTGGGCTGTAAATCTCTCCTAGGAGGGATGCATTAGGCCTAATAATAAAATGGGCTTTAAGAAATAATAAATGGGATGTAATTATATAAACTGGGTTGTAAATATACAAAAAAGCACCAAACAGGTAATTAGTTTCAAAATATTATTTTTTTGAATTTAATTTTTGAATTTTATTACTTATTGCGCGCACAATATTTTGTTAGATTATTACCTAATACAAATTCATTTTGAAACTATATTTAATCTGACTCGAAATTTCGGGATAAAAGTATATCGGATCCCATCAAAATGTGGGATTTTTGATTGAATTCTTTTTTGAGCGGTTGGTTGAAAATATTAATCATTGTCCTGGCTAGAAAATGGGTTGTAATTTTAACAAACTATAAATGGGATCCACCAGCTTTATTATGAAAATGGCCGAAGTGCACTTGTTTTTTAGCGGTTGGTTGAAAAAACAAATTATTTCACCCCCTGACAGGTTTGACCCACCCCGTATTATGAAAATGGCCGAAGTGCTTCCTTTATTACGCGGAAATAAAAAGTTTCCTCTCCCTGACAGCTGGGATCCACCAGCTTTATTATGATCCATTTCGTGAAAATATAGATTGTGCCGAAGATGCTAAATTATTTTATTTTTATTCTAACTCAAAAAAGAAGAAACTAAAACAACCAGAAAACATCTTCGCATGCAAGGAAGTGCCTCCTGATTACGCACAAAAAAATGAATACTGCCCCTGGTATCTGGGACCCACCATAGTTGTAGGCTGACTTGTGGGCCTACTAAGTTGACGCGGAAGGAGGGCTTTGTCAACTTAGTCCATATTGAACAATTCTAGCTCTAGTGACCGTACGATGTCCATCCAACGGCCATAGTGCTTCTTCACCCTCTAGTCTTCTAGCTCCAGCCGACCAAACCATCGCGGCCCGTGCCGCCAGCTCCTGCCTCCCATGGCCGGCTGTGCTGCCATGCAGGCCTCGTCGCCCCCTCCTACTCTAATTGCTGGTCATGCCATCCCTCTACTCACACACAACCCCTATTATTCTACGGTGACGGTAGCCTCACACCGCAGCTGAACCAGTCAACCCTCGTACTCCCCTTTGCGTGGGAATCCACTACCGCGTTTTCCCCAGCTCCGCATCATCACCTTCCTAGGCCTCACCGTCGTCCACCGCCTTGGTGCTCTCAGCGCGGCGTGGTCAATGTGGTGAAGGAACGACCTCCTTCGGAAGAGGACTGTACGTGGAGAGGCCGGCAGCTGGGTCCACGACTGCAGCAAGTAAGTGCCTCCTTATTACTCATAAAATAATTATTCCTCCCCTAACAGCAGGGACCCACTGGAAGGGCCTCTGTTTTTTGCAAAAAAACTGATTCGCCCCTGACAGTTGGGACCCGCTAGCTATATCTTCGTACACAAGGAAATGCCTCCTTGTCCTCCGTAACAGCTGGGACCCACCCGATGAAAGCGTACGTAGCGTTATTTGTCCGGTCGCCAACGTGTACGTACATAGCGGTCGATCGGTCTCTCTGCAACGATGAACCGTGGCCGAGTAAGGAGCGACACATGTCGTACACACAGTCCCGTCTAAACAGTGTACACTAATACGTCTCCAACGTATCTATAATTTATTGAGTATTCATGTTGTTTTATTATCATTTTTGGATGTTTTACAATCATTTTATAGCAACTTTATATCATTTTTTGGGACTAACCTATTGACCCAGTGCCCAGTGTCAGTTGTTGTTTTGTGCTTGTTTTTTACATCGCCCTAAATCAATATCAAACAGAGTCCAAACATCGCAAAACTTTTTGGAGATTTTTTATGGCCCAGAACACCCAGGATGGGCCAAAGCTGCACCCAGGGGGTGCCCCGAGGGGGGCACAGCCCAGCAGGGCGCGCCAGGCCACCTGGCACGCCCAGGTGGGCTGTGCCCACCTCGGTGGCCTCCCGCAGCCCCTCTTTACCCTATAAATTTCCAAATATTCCGAAAACCCTCAGGGTAGACCTAGATCAAAAGTTCCCTCGCTGCAAGACTCTGTAGTCCACAAGATCCAATCTAGAGCCCTTTCCGGCACTCAGACGGAGGGGGAAACCATCACCGATGGCCATCTGCATCATCCCGATGGCCACCATGGTGAGGATGGAGTAGTCCACCCTCAAGGCTGAGGGTTTGTACCAGTAGCAAGGTGTTTAATCTCTCTCTCTCTCTCTCTCTCTCTCTCTCTCCCTCTCTCTCTCTCTCTCTCTCTCTCTCGTGTTCTTGAGACGTCACGATCTTGATGAATCGCGGGCTTTGTTAATATAGTCGGATCATATGGTGTTTTCCCCTCTCTATCTTGTTGTGATGAATTGAGTATTTCCCTTTGAGATTTTGTTGTTATCGGATTGAATACTTTTACGGATTTGAGAACGCTTAATATATGTCTTCCAATTGAATACTCGTGGTGACAATGGGGTATCATATTGATTTACTTGATATATGTTTTGGCACTCAATTTGCAGATTCCAGAGGTGACATTGGGGTAATCTATGCATAGGCATTGATGCACGTTGTTGTCTTTGTTTCTCCGGTAGAAATCTTGATGCACTCTTTGAAGTTGTTTATGTTGGATTGAGTATTATGAATCTGAATTTGCTTTGGTGTTATTTTAGTACGAACTCTTAATAGATCGATCAGAAAGAATAACTTGTGTTATTTTAGTATGAACTCTTGATAGATCGATCGGAAAGAATAACTTGTGTTATTTTAGTACGAACTATTGGATAGATCGATCGGAAAGAATAGCTACGAACAATTTCTTCTTATGTTCTCCACTAGATAGGAACTTTGGAGTAATTCTTCATCACACGTTGAGGGATGGTTATGTGATCCAATTATATTAGCACTATTGAGAGATTGCACTAGCGAAAGTACGGACCCTAGGCCTTGTTTTCAAGCATTGCAATACCATTTGTGCTCCGTTTTATCACTTGCTACCTTGCGGTTTTTTATTGTTCCAATTACAAAAACCAATATCTACAATCATTACTACACTTGTATCACCATCTCTTCGCCAAACTAGTGCACCTATACAATTTCCCCGTGTATTTGGTGTGTTGGGGACACAAGAGACCTTTTATTATTCGGTTGGAGGGTTGTTTGAGAGAGACCATCTTCATCCTACACCTCCCACGGATTGATAAACCTTAGGTCATCCCTTGAGGGAAATTTGCTACTGTACTACAAAACTCTGCGCTTGGAGGCCCAACACGAGTCCACACGACAAGTTGTGTAGTAGACATCAAGCTCTTTTCTGGCGCCGTTGTCGAGGAGGTGAGTGCTTGAAGGTATATCTTTAGATCTTACAATCGAATCTTTTAGTTTCTTGTTTTATCACTAGTTTGGTTTTGTAAAAGAAAACTACAAAAAAATGGAATTGAGGTTCCATCATATTATTGACCATCTTTATAGTATCTTTCTTGAAAATGACGGATCGGAAAATTGTGTTCAATTGTTAGAAGAAGAAGTCAATAAAATGTTTGGCACAAAATATTTGAATGATGAGCATGATTGCAATGTTGTTAGTATGAATACTTTGAATATCCATGATGCTAATGATATGCAAAGCCATAAGCTTGGGGATGCTATATTTGATGAATATGATAATTTTAGTCCCCCAAGTTTTGATGAGAAAATTTATTATGATGACTGCATGCCTCCTATTTATAATGATTATATTGCTGAAAGTGGATTTGGAGAGGTCATGACTTTATTTGGTGATGAATCCACTACTTTGGAGGATGTTTCAATTGACTATGATAACAAAGTTGCTATCTATGATGATTATGGTGATGACATGTATGCTATGTTGAATAATGACAACCATGAAACTTGTCATCATGACTTTAATTTTTAATCTCATGATAGTTATTTTGTTGAGTTTGCTCCCACCACTATTCATGAGAATAAATTTGCTTATGTGGAGAGTAGCAAAATTTATATGCTTCTGCATCATGAAAAGAATGATTTATGTGATGGCTATATTGTTGAATTCATTCATGATGCTACGGAAAATTACTATGAGAGAGGAACATATGCTTGTAGGTATTGCAATAATATCAAGTTTCCTCTCTATGTGTTGAAAATCTTGAAGTTTTGCTTGTTTTGCCTTCCTATGCTAGTTGATTCTTGCTCCCAAAGTTATTTGCTCACAAAATTCATATGCATAGGAAGTGGGTTAGGCTTAAATGTGCTTGCCATGTGATTCATGATGCTCTCTTTCATGTTTCAATTCTTATCTTTTATGTGAGCGTCATTGAACTCATCATGCCTAGCTAAAAGCTATTAAAGAAAAGCGCTTGTTGGGAGACAACCCAATACTTATACCTACTGTTTTTGTGTGTTCACATGGTTAAGCTACTGTAGTAATCATGTTTTACATGTTTTGTTTCAATAAAGTGCCAAGCAAAGCCTTAGGATCATGTTGGGTGATAGTAGATTTGATCTTGCTGAAAAACAGAAACTTTTGTGCTCACGAATTTTTTTCTCATTTTTAACAGAAGAGTGTTTTTGAGTTGATTCTTTTTGCAGACGATTGGTATACAAGTTTCCCACGTGGTCCTAATTTTTCAGAATTTTTAGAGTTGAATAAGCATGGTGGTTGTCCAGATCATTACAGATTGTTCTGTTTTTTACATATTCTGTTTTTGATGCATTGTTTGTTTGTTTTCTAGTTTCTATGGCATATATTGATCAATATAAATTGTAGAAATGATATGCTACAGTAGGAATTGTGTGAGAACAATTATGAATCTTGTCTTGGGCAGTACCCAAAGTTAATGATTTGTTTTATCATACTAACCCATCTCACGAAGTTTCGTTAAGTTTTGTGTGATTGAAGTTTTCAAGTTTTAGGTGAGATGTCGATATGAGGAGAATAACGAGTGACAAGACCCTAAGCTTGGGGTTGCCCAAGGCACCCCAAGGTAATATTCAAGGAATATCCAAGAAACTAAGCTTGGGGATACCTCGGAAGGCATCCCCTCTTTCGTCTCCAACATCATCGGTAACCTCACTTGGAGCTATGTTTTCATTCG
Source organism: Secale cereale (assembly GCA_902687465.1). Classification (NCBI taxonomy): domain Eukaryota; kingdom Viridiplantae; phylum Streptophyta; class Magnoliopsida; order Poales; family Poaceae; genus Secale; species Secale cereale. The sequence continues at coordinate 370,602,485 of LR738715.1, read as the reverse complement.
TCACAAGATATGTGTTTTGCTTGGAGCGTCAATTTATTTTCTTAGAAATTTCTTGATGTCACTCATAATAATGTTTTGTATCTTTTATTTCAATAAAAGTATCAAGGATAGCCTTTACCATGCTTATTTTGCAAGTATACATGTAGCTATTTGAAATCAGAAGGTTTTCTATCATTGTCTGAATTCTTTTGGATAGTCAGAACGAGCTAAATTCTTGAAATCTTTACAAAGTTAGCATGAATAAGTTCTCTGTAAGTGGTAATTGTTCAGAATTTTTAGAGCTAGGGAAGTATGAGAACAATTCCACTCTTTACAGAATGTACTATTTTTGCAGATTGCTGTTATGTTTGCATATGTTTTCTTGTTTAATGATTCTATTTGAGGATAGGGGTATTAAATATGCAGAGGCATTTAGTATTCAATGTTGAATAAAAAATTTAGTGATTTTCTACAATAGATAATGATAAGGTTTTGCAATAGATAACTTATCTCACGAGTTCTTGTTGGGTTTTGTGTGGATAAAGTTATTGAGATTTAAGAAACCGTGATATGACAAGAATTAAGGAGACACAAAAGATCAAGCTTGGGGGTTCCCCAGGTCACCCCAACATAATACTTCAAGATGTCTCAAGCATCTAAGCTTGGGGGTGCCCCGGTAGGCATCCCACCTTTCTTCATCAACAATTATGAGTTAGTATCGGATGTCGTAAGTTTTTGCTTCTTCACATGAGATGTGGTATTCTTAGAATGTCATTTTATTATGTTTGCTTGATGTTTTAATAAAATACTTAGATCCAAAAGTTTTTAAATAAATTAGAGCCCCCAAATAGGTACCAGGGAGGCTAAGTAAGCGGCATTCACATCCCGTCAACGAAGCTCTTTTACTGGCATCGTTGCTCTAGTGCTTCACTTATATCTTTTTGTGCACCTTATGATTTAGTATTTTTGAAGAAATTATCTCTTGCTTCACTTAAATTAATTTGATGGAAGGAAATATTATGCTCATGATCTTCATTTATATCTTTTTGGAGTAGCTTGTCGTTACTCTTGTGCTTCACTTACTCCTATGAGTAAATTCTTGAATAAATTGAATGTCATGAAGTTGAAATCATATCATGCCTAGTGGTAGCTTCACATTGGGTTTAGAAAGTGAAATCTTTTGAGGCTTGACAATCACAATATTGGTCATACAAGCAATTCACGAATAATTAGTATGAGGAAGAGAACTTTCACATGCAAATACACTATCTTGGAAATCTTTTGTGACTGTGAGCCCACATTAAAATATTATATGCCAAAATTGTTGACGTTGGACAAGGAAGACAACGTAATGGTTTATGTTTGTTCATATTCACATAGAAGTTATATTGTCATAGATCCTTCAACATGTGGTTCTTGCCCCCTATCTTTGCTAGCCAAAAATTCCGCACCACGTAGAGATACTACTTGTGCATCCAAAAACCCTTAAACCCAAATCTTATCTTCAAGAGTCCACCATAACTACCTAAGGATTGAGCGAGATCCTTCAAGTAAGTTGTCATCGGTACAAAAAGGCAATAAAATTTCTTCTAAAAGAGTTAGATCATTTAGTGTAAGAGAAAATTGAGCGTTGTGTGAACTTATGATGGCAAAGAATAAAAGCGACAGATTGCATAATAAAGGTTGCTATCATAAGGGGTAATATAATGTGATGTTCTTTTGCACTAAGGGGTTGAGCATACAAACAAATATGCGCATGGCAACCCCTGCTTCCCTCTACGAAGGGCCTATCTTTTGATTTTTAGTTTTTACTTGTATGCAAAGAGTCAAAGTGTATCTCTCTATTCCTTTTTATTTTTCTCTTTTGGCAAGCATCATGTGGTGAGGAAAGATCTAGGCACATATATCCAGCTGAATATGGGTAGCATGAGTTATTATTGTTGACATCACCCAAAGGTGAATGCGTTGGGAGGCGAAACTACAAGCCCCTATCTTTCTATGTATCCGGTTGAAACGTTTTGCTCATGTGTATGCGGTGAGTGTTAGCAATCATAGAAGACTATATGATGGTTGAGTATGTGGAGCTCTTACTTAAACACTGCTGAATAAGTTGAATTACAATTGCTTGGTGACTCAGAACATAGGTTGTTGAGTTTCAAGAGAATTCATTGTTTGAACCTTAACATGTGAATTGGTTGCTACTCCAACATGAGAAGCTGTATAGGAAAGAATTGTTGTTATGATGCTAAGAAAAGTGATTGAAATTGTCATCGATCAAACTTGTCCACTTTGCTAGCATTCACACTTCATAAATTATTTCTTTTATCATTTACCTACTCGAGGACGAGTAGGAATTAAGCTTGGGGATGCTGATACATCTCCAACGTATCTATAATTTATGAAGTATTCATGTTGCTTTATTATCATTTTTGGATGTTGAACAATCATTTTATAGCAACTCTATATCATTTTTTGGTACTAACCTATTGACCTAGTGCCGAGTGACAGTCGTTGTTTTTTGCTTGTTTTTTACATCGCACGAAATCAATATCAAACGGAGTCCAAACACTGCGAAACTTTTTGGAGATTTTTTATGGGCCAGAACACCCAGGATGGGCCAGAGCTGCACCTGGGGGCGCCCTGAGGGGGCACAACCCACCAGGGCACGCCAGGACCCCTGGCGCGCCCAGGTGGGTTGTGCCCACCTCGGTGGCCTCCAACACCCCCTCTTTACCCTATAAATTCCCAAATATTCCGAAAACCCTCGGGGTAGACCTAGATCAGATGTTCCCCCGCTACAAGGCTCTGTAGTCCACGAAATCCAATGTAGAGCCCTTTCTGGCACTCCGCCACAGGGGGAAACCATCACCGGTGGCCATCTTCATCATCCCGGCAGCCACCATGGTGAGGAGGGAGTAGTCCACCCTCGGGGCTGAGGGTTTGTACATGTAGTTATGCGTTTAATCTCTCTCTCTCTCTCTCTCTCTCTCTCTATCTTGTTCTTGAGAGGTCACGATCTTGATGTATCGTGGGCTTTATTAATATAGTCGGATCATATGGTGTTTTCCCCTCTCTATCTTGTTGTGATGAATTGAGTTTTTCCCTCTGAGATTTCGTTGTTATCGGATTGAATACTTTTACGTATTTGAGAACACTTGATATATGTCTTACAATTGAATACTCGTGGTAAAAATGTGGTATCGTATTGATTCACTTGATATATGTTTTGGTGCTCAACTTGCGGATTCCCGAGGTGACATTGGGGTAATCTTTGCATAGGGGTTGATGCACGTTCTTGTCTTTGTTTCTCCGGTAGAAATCTTGGGGCATTCTTTGAAGTTCTTTGTGTTGGATTGAGTATTATGAATATGAATTTTCTTTGGTGTTATTTCGTACGAACTCTTGATAGATCGATCGGAAAGAATAACTTGTGTTATTTTAGTACGAACTCTTGATAGATCGATCGGAAAGAATAACTTATGTTATTTTAGTACGAACTCTTGGATAGATCGATCGGAAAGAATAGCTACAAACAATTTCTTCTTATGTTCTCCACTAGATAGGAACTTTGGATTGATTCTTCATCACGCGTTGAGGGATGGTTATGTGATCCAATTATATTAGCACTGTTGAGAGATTGCACTAGCGAAAGTACGGACCCTAGGCCTTGTTTTCAAGCATTGCAATACCGTTTGTGATCCGTTTTATCACTTGCTACCTTGCTGTTTTTTATTGTTCCAATTACAAAAACTAATATCTACTATCATTACTACACTTGTATCACCATCTCTTTGCCAAACCAGTGCACCTATACAATTTCCCATTGTATTTGGTGTGTTGGGGACACAAGATACTATTTATTATTTGGTTGCAGGGTTGTTCGAGAGAGACCATCTTCATCCTATACCTCCCACGGATTGATAAACCACAGGTCATCCACTTGAGGGAAATTTTCTACTGTCCTACAAAACTTTGCGCTTGGAGGCCCAACACGAGTTTACAAGAACAAGTTGTGTAGTAGACATCATACACGTACGTACATCCATAGGAAAAAATATGGCTGCGTACGTACTTACGGGCGGAGTCTCGAACGCGTACTCGCGAAAACGTATGGCCAGGGCTGGTGTACATGGAGAGGTTGCGGACGGCAGCAACAGTATCGTGTTCATCGGCCACCAACCCGCGGGGTCGGCACAGAGAAACAGCGTCGTGTTCATCGGGAGGCAAGCGGCTAGTTCGGAACAGCCAAAACCTAATGTGCCATACCACAAAACAGAGGGAAACGGCCTTCTGCTGGAGCGTGTATGGTCAAAACGGGGTCATGTTGATCGAGAAGGGTCTGGCGTACCGCAAAACAAAGGAAACTGCCTTCTGCTCGACCGACTACGGTCGAAACGGGATCCTTTTCATCGTGAGGGGTCTGGCATACCGCAAAACGGAGGAAGCGGACTTGTGTTGGAGCACTACGGTCGAAAGGAGGGTCTTGTTCATCGGGAGGGATGTGGCATACAACAAAATGGGTCTCCATGGGTTACTGTTCAACCAGCCCTCCCCTGGCTACTTTTCAACCAGCCGTCCGTGGCGTCCTGTTCATCCACCCCTAATGCCTCGGCTGTGGCAGCCTAATCTCGGGGTCCTGTTCATCCAGCGGCAACTGGCTACTACTACTACCACGGGGTCCTATTCATCCAATCTCCACCGGGAACTGTTCATCCAACCCCAACAACGTACGTCTCGGCTCGTTTAACCAACCCCACGTTCATTGTTCATCAAGAGGCAGCATGTTCGATCGGCTTCAGTAAGCAGCAGCAGCGATCGATCGGGTTCAGTTAGCAGCGAAGGAGTCGGTTGGGTGTAGTTAGCAGCGAAGGGATCGATCGCTCGGATTCAGTAACGTAGCTAGTGCAATCACTCAGTTTTAGTAAGTGAACGGCTCACTCGTGTTCAGTTAGAGCCCAACGCCTCGCACACACGCGCATACGTATATGAGAGAAACGCACAAACCTCCATGCATCGCTCTACCCTGACCACCCACTGTAACTAGGAACTCCCGAAATTTTCCTCACCCTCACTTCTACCAAGATTTTTTCCGTCATGGACGGCCCAAAGAATGTCCTGCAGGTGCGTCTCCGGCACGCCTAGGACAAAAAGCCCGTTTTATATCATGTTTTTTGTCACGGAAGTAGGAGCCCACCACATCTATGATGATACCGGGTTTTGTCACAATTATCGTCACAGAAGTGTCATAAGCATGACAGGAAAAAAATTCGTTCAGGCCAAAATGTCATGGATGTGCCTTTTTTTGTAATGTAGGCTTGAGTTCTCCATTCATCTAGTGAGCTATTATGTAATAACTGCTTTTCACCGGCAAGTTTGAAGTCATAGTTGAGTTATTTAATTGAACAAAATGCTTTATGTTCTAATTCTAGAGGCAAATGACAAGTTTCTCCATACATCATTCTATATGGAGATATACCCATAGGATTTTTATAAGCTGTTCTATAAGCACAAAGTGCATCATCCAGTTTCTTAGACCAATTCTTTTGGGACCTATTGACAATTTTTTGTAATATAAGTTTTATTTCTCTATTGCTAAGTTCAACTTGACCACTAGATTGAGGATGATAAGGTAATGCAATTCTATGGTTAACATCATATTTAGCGAGCATTTTCCGGAAAGCACCGTGAATACATTGTGAACTACCATGAGTCATTAGATATCTAGGGACTCCAAACTTCGGGAAAATAACTTCTTTAAGCATTTTAGTGGAAGTGTTATGATCAGCACTACTAGTTTGAATAGCCTCTACCCACTTAGTAACATAATCAACATCACCCAAAATATGTGTATACCCATTAGAGGAAGGGAAAGGTCCCATATAATCGAAACCCCAAACATCAAAAGGTTCGAAAACTATTGAATAATTCATAGGAATTTCCTGATGCTTACCAATATTATGAATTCTTTGACATTCTTCACAACATAGGACAAACACACGTGTATCCTTGAAGAGGGTAGGCCAATACAAACCTGATTGTAATACCTTGTGAGCAGATCTATCTCCTGCGTGATTTCCTCCATAGGGTTCAGAGTGACATTTCCGAAGGATTTTTTCCTGTTCATGCTCAGGTATACAACGTCTAATAATACCATCTACTCCTTCTTTATAAAGATGTGGGTCATCCCAAAAGTAATGTCGTAAATCATAGAAGAGTTTTTTCTTTTGTTGGAATGTGAAACTAGGTGGTGTGTATTTAGCAACAATATAACTAGCATAGTCAGCATACCAAGGACTATTACAAGAAACATTTATAGTTAGTTGTTCATCTGCAAAGCTATCGTCGATAGGTAGTGGGTCATTAAGAATATTTTCTAACACAGACAAGTTATCAGCTACGGGGTTCTCAGCTCCTTTCCTATCAGTAATACGTAAATAAAATTCTTGTAGCAAGAGAACCCACCTAATTAGTCTAGGTTTAGAATCTTTCTTTTCCATAAGATATTTTACATTAGCATGATCAGTATGAACAATTACTTTGGAATCTACAATGTAAGATCTGAATTTGTCACAAGCAAACACAGCTGCATAAAATTCCTTTTTCAGTGGTAGCATAACTTCTTTGAGCGTTGTCTAGAGTTTTGCTAGCATAATGAATAATATTTAACTTCTTATCAACTCTTTGTGCTAGAACAACACCAACATCAAATCACTCACATCACACATAATTTCAAAAGGCAAGTTCCAATCCGTTGGTTGAACAATAGGTGCGGTGGTTAAGGCTTTCTTAAGTGTTTCGAAGGCTTCGACACAATCATCATAAAAAACAAAAGGAACATCCTTTTGTAATAAATTGGTAAGAGGCCTAGAAATTTGAGAGAAGTCTTTAATAACCTCCTACAGAAACCAGCATGACAAAGGAGACTACGAATACCTTTAATATCTTTAGGACAAGGCATTTTCTCAATTGCATCAACTTTAGCTTTATCCACCTCAATACCTCATTCAGAAATTTTATGCCTCAAGAAAATACCTTCATTAACCATAAAGTGGCACTTCTCCCAATTGGAGAAAAGATTAGTTTTCTCACATCTCCGTAAAACTTGGTCATGGTTGCTTAAGAAATCGTCAAACGAAGTTCCGTGAACGGAGAAATCATCCATGAAAACCTCAACAATCCTTTCACAAAAATCAGAGAATATAGCAGTCATGCATATTTGAAAGGTATAAGGTGCATTACATAAAACAAAAGGCATACGTCTATAAGCATAAGTTCCAAAAGGACAAGTAAATGTGGTTTTCTCTTGATCTAGTTGTGATACAGGTATTTGAGAGAAACCAAAATATCCATCTGAGAAGTAAAAGTGTGTGTGCTTAGATAATCCTTCTAGCATTGGATCGATAAAAGGAAAAGGGTAATGATCCTTTCTAGTAGTTTTATTTAATTTTCTAAAATCAATTACCATTCTATAGCAAGTAACAATTCTTTGTGGAATAAGTTCATTTTTTCATTGGGAACAATAGTGATACGTCCTTTCTTAGGGACACAATGAACTGTACTTACCTATCTATTATCAGTTATGCGATAGATTATACCTACTTCTAGAAGTTTTCAGTTCTTACCACTTCTTTCATCTTAGGATTCATTCGTCATTGATTGTCAACAACGGGTTTAGCATCAGGTTCCATATTAATATTGTGCTGACAGAGAGTGGGACTAATGCCCATAACATCATCAAGAGTATATCTAATAGCGGCACGGTGCTTATTCGGAGTTTTTAATAATCTTTCTTCTTCATGTTCTGAAAGGTTAGCACTAATAATAATAGGATATACCATTTTCTCATTAAGATATGCATATTTCAAAGTGTCAGGCAATTGCTTTAATTCAAATACAAGATCACCTTTAGGTGGAGTTGGACCTCCTAGAGTTTCAATAGGAAAATTTTGTTTAAGGTTGCTCAAATACCTTTTTTATCTATTTCATTTCTTTCATGCATATGCATATCGTTTTCGTGGTCCAGCAAATATTGTTCTAGTGGATCTGTAGGTGGCAAAACAATAGAAGCAAGACTAATTATTTCATCTTCGCTATGTCATTCTTCATTACGAGATTGTTTTGTAAACTTTGAAAAATTAAACTCATGAGACACTTCACCAAAACTAAAACTGACAGTTTCTTTTTTGCAATCTATTTTAGCACTGACAGTATTCAAGAAAGGCCTACCAAAGGTAATGGGACAAAAGTCATCTTGTGGGGAACCAAGAACTAGAAAATCAGTAGGATATTTTATTTTCCAACACAAGACTTCAACATCTCTAACTATCCCAAGTGGTGTGATGGTGTCTCGGTTTGCAAGTTTCATAGTAACATCAATGTCTTCTATCTCAGCGGGTTATATGTCATTCATAATTTCTTGGTATAAGGTCAAATGGATAGCACTCATGCTAGCACACAAATCACGTAACCCATGATAACAGTGATCTCCAATTTTAACTGAGACAACACGCATGCCCACTACATGTTTATGTTTGTCTTTTTTGTCGAGTTTGGCAATTCTAGCAGCTTCACCAACGAAGTACATAACATGCCCATCAATATTATTATCCAAGAGACATTTGACCATAGCAACACTAGGTTCTACTTTAATTTTCTCGGGGGGTTTTGGTGCTTTAATATCACTTCTGCAAACCACAGCTGAAACCTTAGCATGTTCCCTCATCCTAGCAGGGAAAGGTGGTTTTTCAATATAAGTGGTAGGCACAACTGGATCAACATTATAAATGATAGTCTCTTATTTAGCTATTTGTGGTTCCTTAATTTTTTTTCCTTAATAGGGGGATGATTTTTAAACAACTTCTCCTTAGGGAGATCAACATGAGTAGCAACGGTTTTACAGAAAGAGGCTACTATCTCATAGTCAATCCCAAATTTAGTGTTAAACTTGTGAAAAGCATCGGTATTCATAAAATATTTAACACAGTCAAATTTAAGCTTAATACCTGACTCTTTACCTTCATCGAGTTCCCAATCTTCAAAGTTTCATTTAATTATTTCTAAAAGATCCCACTTGAATTCGATAGGTTTCTTCATAAAGGAACCAACACAAGAATTATCGAGCATGGATTGATCATTATGAGAAAGCCGAGCATAAAAGTTCTGAATGATAATTTCTCTCAGGAGCTCATGATTGGGGAATGAATATAACATTTACTTAAGCCTCCCCAAGCTAGAGCGATACTTTCTCCTTCAAGAGGCCAAAATTATATATCTAATTCCGATCATGATGAACTAAATGCATAGGATATTTTTTTATGGGTGTGACGCCCCCGATTACTCCGTACACTAATCATGTACGTAGCATGTGTACGACCAAGATCAGGGACTCACTGGAAGATATCACGTCACAACTCTAGACACAAATTAAAAATAATACAAGCTTTATATTACAAGCCAGGGGCCTCGAGGGCTCGAATACATAAGCTAGACAACACAAGAGTCAGCGGAAACAATAATATATGAGTACAGACATAAGTTAAACAAGGTGCCATAAGATGGCTAGCACAAAAGTAGCAACGATCGAAAAGGCAAGGCCTCCTGTCTGGGACCTCCTAACTACTCCTCGAAGCCGAACTCCACGTAGAAACATCCTCGGGATCCTCTAGCTCCTGGACTCCACCAATCTGGTTGCATCATCCGAGAAGAAGGGACAAAAGGGGGAAAAGGGGGAGCAAAGCAACCGTGAGTACTCATCCAAAGTACTCGCAAGCAAGGATCTACACTACATATGCAATGGTATCTGTATAAAGAGGTAAAATATGTGGACTGGACTGCAGAATGCCAGAATAAGAGGGGGATTGCTAATCCTATCGAAGACTACGCTTCTGGTAGCCTCCATCTTGCAGAAGTAGAATATAATAGATGGTAAGTTCACCAAGTAACATCGTGTAGCATAAACCTACCCGACGATCCTCCCCTCGTCGCCCTGTGGGAAAGCAATCACCGAGTTGTATCTGGAACTTGTCTGTGTGTGTTTTATTAAGTATCCAGTTCTAGTTGTCATGAGGTCGACGTACAAATTCGGGTCGTCCTTTTACCGAGGGACACGGCTATTCGAATAGATTAACTTCCCTGCAGGGGTGCACCACATTACCCAGCACGCTCGATCCCATTTGGCCGGACACACTTTCCTGGGTCATGCCCGGCCTCGGAAGATCAACACGCCGTAGCCCTACCTAAGCACAGCAGAGAGGTCAGCATGTCGGTCTAAGTCATAAGCGCACAGGGGTCTGGGCCCATCGCCCAATGCACACCTGCACGTTGCGAGGGCGGCCGGTAAGCAGACCTAGCTGCTCCTAATACCAGAGCGGCGTTCCAGTCCAATCCGGCGCGCGCCGCTAAGTCACTGACGTCAAGAAGGCTTCGGCTGATACCACGACGTCGAGTGCCCATAACTATTCCCATGTAGCTGGTTAGTGTGTATAGGCCAATGGCCAGACTCGGATCCAATACCAAGATCTCGTTAAGCGTGCTATTATGAAATAACCGCGGACAATGACCAGGGCCAGGCCCACCTGTCTCCTAGGTGCTCGTGACCTGCCCTATCGCTCCGCCACAAAGTAACCATCAAGGGGCTGTCGGGAACCCAGGCCCACCACTACATGTGTGGAACCACCTGCCCCTTCAGCCCCCATCTCCGAATCATCAACATGACTATGTAATGATGTAGTATATACCCGTAATCACCTCCCGAAGTGATCATGGCCTGATAGTATAGCATGGCGGACGGACAAGAATGTAGGGCCACTGATGGAATACTAGCATCATATACTAAGCATTAGGATAGTAGGTAAAGGTATCAATAGTTGTAGCAACAATGATAGGCTATGCAACAGAATAGGAGCTATCGAATCAAAAACAGTGGCCAACCTAATGCAAAAATAAGAGAGAGGACAATGGGCGATATCTGGTGATCAAGGGGGGGGGGCTTGACTGGTTGCTCTGGCAAGAAGGAGGGGTCGTCGTCGACGCAGTCGATCACCGTGGCACTGTCAGTGGTCTCAGTCCCGGTGTCTATCGGAGATAAGAGGGGGAAGAAACAATAAATATAAAGCAAACATCGCACCACAAAGCATAACATGGCAATACGCGGTGCTACGTGTGACCTAACGCAGTACTAAGTGATACTGGCGAGGATGGAAAACATTCGGGAAGGTATTCCCGGTGTTTCGCATTTTCGGACAGACGGGGCGAGGGGGGTGGTTGTAGGTTCACTATGCTAGGGACGTGCAGTGAACAAATGGACCGCGTATTCGGATTCGTCTCAAAATTCTGAGCAACTTTCATATATAAAACTTTTTCATCCGAGCTACGGTTTATTTTATATTAATTTTCAAAGTTTGATACATTTTCTTAAATTATTATTATTTCGAAATATAATAGTAAATGCTAAATGTACACAGCCCTGCGTACACAGTTGTGTACACGGACGCTGACATGTGGGCCAGGGGGACCCCGTACTTTGACTGGTCAACAGGGGGTGGGGCCCGCTGTCATCCTCTGATCTACTAATTAACCTACTTAATTAGCTTAATTAGATTATGTTAATTAAGTTTAACTAATTCAATTGAGGCAAATTAATTAAGTTTAATTAATTATATATTTTTTGTATATATGTTCTTTCAGGGAGTGGGCCCCAGGTGCAGTAGCACTGAGGCCTTAGCGGGCGCGGTGCTAACTGGGAGGAGCCCCGGGGTGCAGGCGTAGCCCACCCGAGCGAGGCGAGGACGCCGGGCACCGCGGGCGAGCCGACCCTGGGGCGTGCGGCCGGAGGCGGCGACCGGAGCAGGAACGGGCGGCGGCAGCTGCAGGGACCGCGGCGGGAGGAGGCTGCGGCAGGGGGCGCGAGCATGGTGGCAGGAGGGCAGGTTCGTGCGCTCGCCGCGAGGGCGCGCGGTAGGGAGCGGGGCGAGGGCGCGGCCGGGCAGAGCGGCCACGGTCAGGCACGGCGCGGTCAGCAGCAGGGCGTGGTCTGGGCATGAGCGCCGCGCGCGAAGGCATGGCCGAGGCGCACGGGGGCCGCAGGGCAGTAGCAGCGGTGGCGCGGTAGTAGCAAGAGGACGGCAGTAGCAGCAAACAACGCAGCAGCAACAGAAGGTAGCAGCAGCAGCGTGAGAGCAGCAAAGAAGCTGCAGACAGAGAGGAGTGGCAGCAAGCACGCACGTACGCATGCGCGAGAGCTCGGACGAGCTCGGGGACGGCGGCTGCGGCAACGAATCGAGGGGAAAAGCAGGGAGAATGGGGAAGGAGCTCACAGTGAGCTTGTAGGTGTACAAAGCGGGCTCGAGGGAGGCTCAGAGGCGACGGGTTCCGGCAATGGCGTAGATGGTGCAGAGAAGGGGAACGACTCGATCCGATCGAAGCAGAGGCGCTCGGCTTGTGTTATTCAGCGTAGAGGAAGCAGCGGAGGCGGGAGGAGCTTCTGGCACAGTCCTAGGTGACTGGGAGGGCAGTGGCCACGGGATCAACGACGGCCATGGCGATGACAGCGTTGGGCACGTCTAGAACGGGACAAGGGAGCAAGGGGAGGGGCGAATGGAGGCTAGGGTTTGCAGGGGGGTCAACGACAACGACTTTATAGGCGGGGGCAGGGGGCGGATGGCCGCCACGCACGGCCATCACCGGCGGATGGCCGCCACGGCGCCTCTGCCTCCTGTAGCGAGAGCTGGGAGGCAATTGGGGGGTTAGCCTGGCCCGTTTTGCTAGATGGGCCAAAGGGCCCAGTAGATTAGGTTCCTTTTCACTTTTACTAGTAACTTTCCATTCACCTTTTGTTTAATTATTTAGCTACTGTTTTGTACTTTCTTTTTGCATCAAAATACTTTTCTTTAAATTTAAAACCTTGCCATATGATTTATATGGATTATTTTGCACTACCAGTAAAAGTTTGGGTTCAAAATAATTTATTAAGTTTGAGTTTATATTTAAATGGTATAAAAGGTGTTGTTGGTCCACTATTTTAATATTGAGGGGAAATTTTATATTTTGAAAAATGTTAATTATTTCATGACAAATTGTTCGTGAATATTTGCAACCCACTGCACATTTTTGTTTTACCGTTTAAAGAAATAATAATTTTACTTTATTTTAAATTTGAATTTGAATCGGGTTTGAATCAACACGAAATTATCAACACTAATCGTGGTGATGTGGCATCATTAGTCGAGGGTTACTGTAGCTTAACTATCCGGGCGTCACAATTCTCCTCCACTACAAGAAATCTCGTCCCGAGATTTAAGCGGTGGAGTAAGGGGGAAAAGTGATGGTAGCGAAAACCTAACGAGTCTTCTCGGTCTTGGCTGCCCCTTTCGAAGAGGTTGATCCCTTTCGTTGATGTCTTCATTTCTCTGCTTCAATTCATCGTGATCCAATCATCATCCTTTCTTTGGGATCTCCATCATCCTACGAACGCGACCAGGGGGGAAAACTCACGAAGAACGCCTCTCCACAGAGCTGGGCATCTGACGGTGAACTCAATGGGAAATACACGAGGTACCCCACGAGTTGTATTTTAGTGAATTCGTTGAGTGCAATAAACGATGGTATCAAAGTTTCAAATGGGTAGGCAATCATTCGATGCCTAGACAGAAGCTAGAATGGGGGCTTGAACAACGAGAATAACATGGTGTTCGATTTCGGATGAATAATGGTATAGAATTTAGCTCGTGAATCACATACGAAGCTAGGTGCAAATGATACATTAGAATCCGGGTTGCAAAGAAGAGTATGTTTCGATCCAGTGGACCTGTGGGTTATGGGCCCACCATGTGGGTTGAAAATAGGAAGGGTGGTGACATCTTGCATAGCCACGACAGGGAGGCATGTCAGTGGATAGCTTGTCAGCTATGTCGGCAACAATGTCGGTACCAAGGACGGGGAACGAAGAGAACCATTTTCCCACTCGTTGAAATGAGGCGGACCAATAGGCAAAGTTCTCGTCCACCGGCAGTACCGGGATGTTATCAACAATAGAATCAAGGTCTTACTGACAGAGTTGTACAATGAGGTGTTTACATAAGCAGAGAATTATTACTACTCGGATCTTATAGATCAAGAAGGTTAAACAGCACAATGGAAAGTACAATTGTGATTACACACAATTGTTAGGAGTATATCCTTCCCATGGACAAGCAGAACATGGCATACAGGGTAGGAGAGCAAGTACCCAACCATTCAGATAGAGAGGCAAGGATTAATCAAGATGTTACACATACAACGGTGTTTGGATAACTGACCAAGAAACACTTAGCATCGTGCCTCCAATGTTCTTGTTGATGAGCGGGGTATCATTGTCATGCTTCGAGGTAGCAATGATATGGTGTTTCAAACAAGGGCCAGACTTTGGATACACAAATGATCCATTAGGAGCAACTTATAAAATAAGTCTTACAAATTCCTCCTGGAAGAATGGTTATCCATGCAAAAGAAATTATAAGGATAGGTCCTCCAGCCAGGGGTGCTAGGCATGACATCATATTACCGGGTCATCAAAGGACCAACATTATAGCTCCTGGAAAGTTGTCCCAACCATCATATCTAACCGAGATTCAGATCCGATTGGTGTCATGATACCTCAGACTCAGGATGTTCGAGAAGAAAAGATGCAAGACAAATCGATGAAATGACATTGTAAGATTCTCAGGAAATGAACTATGGGAGCGGGTTCCTGAAACAATAGTTCATCATTAAACCAAGGAGAGGATGAGGAGGTGGCTGATGGGCCCAGTGACAATTCATCGAGAATTCCAAATGGATGGATTTCCTCAATTAAGGGAACATTGTGAAAATATTGGACATACCGAAGTATACAATGAATGTTCGAGGCGAACATCCATGAGTAACGTTGATCAAAACATGCACCTGGAAAGATGGGCTAGGTAGCATGATCAAGGTTAGAGCGGTGACTTGATAATCATAAGACCTAGAATGAAACTATCAGCCATTCACTTCAAAGAAATAGGGTTGCCAGAAGTTTTGAATTCCCGCATCATAGCTCAATGGTCGGTATTCCGGTTAGAAACAACACGGGTACCAAGAAATGAATGGAGAGGGCAAGAAGTATCATCATACATAGAATTTCTAAGAGGTGGAGCAATCCCCACAACATTATCGACATAAAAGACAGTAATACTTCAAGGAAGAACATAACACTAGCTGGAGAGCAAGTTGTATTCATAATGTGGACAAGTTCGCGATGAAAGGAAGTCAAGGGTGTTGTCGATGTTAATAAAAATCATCGAGGGCAAGGAGGGTATTTCGCATCATGAACACAGTTGACATCTCGGAAGAAGTCAAAGTGTTGAAGGTGATCCGACACATTTGCCGGGAGGTTTCAAGAGGATGCAATCAAACAACAATGGCAACAAGCAAGGGAATGACGAAGTGGCAAGTTATAGCATCAATATATAAGATGCAAGCTCGGAACCAAAGTTGCCTTTCAAGACAAGCAACATGATGTTGAAAGCTCGACGTAAGTCATGCTCACACACTGAAGAATTCGTGCACCAGAGAAGGACGAGGTAGCACAGTCAAAGATAGCAAGACCAAGATGCAGCCGATAGTCTAGGAATGACCGGATTGAGTTCAGAATTTCCCAGTAAAAATACTAGGGGTATTTGAGTAGTA
>LR738715.1:370566045-370586812 GCA_902687465.1 Secale cereale | reverse complement strand
GCAAGGAGGGTATTTCGCATCATGAACACAGTTGACATCTCGGAAGAAGTCAAAGTGTTGAAGGTGATCCGACACATTTGCCGGGAGGTTTCAAGAGGATGCAATCAAACAACAATGGCAACAAGCAAGGGAATGACGAAGTGGCAAGTTATAGCATCAATATATAAGATGCAAGCTCGGAACCAAAGTTGTCTTTCAAGACAAGCAACATGATGTTGAAAGCTCGACGTAAGTCATGCTCACACACTGAAGAATTCGTGCACCAGAGAAGGACGAGGTAGCACAGTCAAAGATAGCAAGACCAAGATGCAGCCGATAGTCTAGGAATGACCGGATTGAGTTCAGAATTTCCCAGTAAAAATACTAGGGGTATTTGAGTAGTACTGCGGAATAATTTTACTAGCCGGTGTCCTCGGTTGACAACAACCTAGAACTCGTAGAGTGATTACGACAAGGAAAGACATTACTTAAACAAAGTTAGTAAGATGTGGCAAGACATCTTCGAGATACCGGGGGTAATACTCGAAGGTAGAACATGATAGAAGTAGAACCAGGTCATTGACCTATGACAGTAGATACTTCAACCATGCCAAAAATAGACGAGGCACTAGAATGAATTCCCATCAGATATATTAGATCGGGACAGCATGGTCAGAACCATAACTGTAAGGAATCAATTGTAGAATACCGAAAGAATCATACAGCTGGATAATCATTTTGCAAGAAGCTTCTGAGACGGTCTACATCATTTTCATGGGCATGAACCCAAAGTTCAAGGTCGACTCCCACTTCTTTAATGCATAACATTTCATTCACCTCTCGCTTTGATAAATCTGTAGTGTTGGAATTTTTATCTGGTAGAACACCGGAAGAGTATGACTTGTGAAAACTTTCGGGTTCTCACGGATTAGGGGAGGCATATATTCAACCCATCGGGCATCTTAGTAACATATACCACAAGTTTCAACAGTAAATACACAAGCCCGAAAGGAGAGCATGGTTGGCCAAGCAGAGGACACAATTTACCAAAGGCTTTATATATCAGGGGAAGAACTTACAAGGTGATTGAATATGAAGGACACTGTCGGATAACAATCCAACAATGGATCGGGCGATCCACAGCGGAGCTGATGTGAGTATCGGTACTCACTCAGTGGAAGCAAGAATGCAGAGGCATCAGATTTAAGAATCACCTGTTTAGTCTGATGCTTAATCAGAAAGAAATTATGGTTTCCAAAACGATGCATCAGAAGTAGTCGCTCTCATCAAGGATGGATAAGTTGAAAGCACTTAGTTGGAAAATCAACAAAGGTTTGAATTGCCAAGAACCAACTCATGTCCGGAATGACGTCTGATCTGGAAAGATAGTTTTTAAAAAGGATATCCTGATGATTGCGTGCATATGCACACATTGAATCTGTAGGCTCAAAATGGCTAAGTCAAGGGATGTTAACAAAGACAACTAGTCATATGGAATTAACCATAATGCAAGCAGGCAAGAATTTCAAGAGTAACATGTTGCAGAGGATTTTCGAAAGATCGAAAAATATTCCGAAGAATATTGTGAGACACATGAACAATCGAGAAGAACGGATCCTCGATAAATGTGAGGAAATAACCGTAAGGGTTTTTATGTGAAATAAAATTGCAAGACAGTAAACTCAAAGGATTCCCGGGACAACGGGGAATATTTCGAGGCATCTTGTAACAACAAGAGCGACGAAGAATGATCATGAAAATGACAAGTGCATCCAGATATCCATATGGATATATCGATGGCAGTGAATCGCAAAGGCGATGAGCACAAGGGTCTCGGGAAAAAATCGAGGGATATCCTCAGAATCTTCTGACGAAGCAGGTGATCTTCCGGAATGAGGGCTCTCCGGGAGAAATAGTTACGAGAACCTAGAGTGAGAGTTAGTAAAATCTTTTAACCCGAATAGAAGAGAGATCAGAGTCCGAGAGCATAGTAAAGGAATAAAAGATCCTAACACCATCCATTAGTGTTGTGGGCCCATAAGCCACACAACAAGTTAGTAAATTTGTTTTTCAAAGACTAGACTCAACTTTGGCCAAGGAGTTGGAAAGGGGGATTCCTACAGGCAGTCGGCTCTGATACCAACTTGTGACGCCACCGATTTGTCCGTACACTAATCATGCACGCAAATGTGTACGACCAAGATCAGGGACTCACAGGAAGATATCACATCACAACTCTAGACACAAATTAAAAATAATACAAGCTTTATATTACAAGCCAAGGGCCTCGAGGACTCGAATACATAAGCTCGACAACACAAGAGTCAACGGAAACAATAATATCTGAGTATAGACATAAGTTAAACAAGGTGCCATAAGATGGCTAGCACAAAAGTAGCAACGATCGAAAAGGCAAGGCCTCCTGCCTCAGACCTCCTAACTACTCCTCAAAGCCGAACTCCATGTAGAAACATCCTCTGGCTCCTGGACTCCACCAATCTGGTTGCATCATCCGAGAAGAAGGGACAAAAGGGGAAAAAGGAGGAGCAAAGTGTCCATTTTGCATCATGCTTTTATGTTGATATTTATTGCACTATGGGCTATTATTACACATTATGTCACAATACTTACGCATTTTCTATCTTATTTTATAAGGCTTACATGAAGAGGGAGAATGTCGGCAGCTAGAATTCTGGGCTGGAAAAGGAGCAAATATTGGAAACCTATTTTGCACAACTCAAAAAGCTCTGAAACTCCACGAGACACCATTTCAGAAAATATAAAAAATATCTAGCGAAACAGATTCACCAGGGGGGCACCACCTGTCCACGAGTGTGGGGGCGCCCCCCTCCCCCCCTCTAGGCGCGCCCCCTGCCTTGTGGGCCACCCGGTGACCCCCCGATGCCCATCTTATCCTATATGGGGTGTTTTGACCTGGAAAAATCATAAGGAGACTTTCGGGACCAGACGCCGCCGTCTCGAGGCGGAACCTTGGCGGAACCAATCTAGGGCTCCGGCGGAGCTGTTCTACCGGGGATACTTCCCTCCGGGAGGGGGAAATCATCACCGCCGTCATCACCAACAACTCTCCCATCTTGGGGAGGGTTATCTTCATCAAAATCTTCACCAGCACCATATCCTCTCAAACCCTAGTTCATCTCTTGTATCCAATCTTTGTACCCAAACCTCATATTGGTACCTGTGGGTTGCTAGTAGTGTTGATTACTCCTTATAGTTGATGCTAGTTGGTTTACTTGGTGGAAGATCA
This sequence comes from Secale cereale, assembly GCA_902687465.1. NCBI lineage: Eukaryota > Viridiplantae > Streptophyta > Magnoliopsida > Poales > Poaceae > Secale > Secale cereale. Next base: position 370,583,565 of record LR738715.1, on the reverse strand, counting down.
TATGTTCGGATCCATTATGCATATTAATACCCCACTGATCATGAACAATATTATGTATTGTGAGTAGTTACTTTTGTTCCTGAGGACATGGGAGAAGTCTTGCTATAAGTAGTCATGTGAATTTGGTATTCGTTCGATATTTGGATGAGATGTATGTTGTCTCTCCTCTAGTGGTGTCATGTGAACATCGACTACATGACACTTCACCATTATTTGGGCCTAGAGAAAGGCATTGGGAAGTAATAAGTAGATGATGGGTTGCTAGAGTGACAGAAGCCTAAACCCTAGTTTATGCGTTGCTTCGTAAGGGGCTGATTTGGATCCATATGTTTCATGCTATGGTTAGGTTTACCTTAATACTTCTTTTGTAGTTGCGGATGCTTGCAATAGAGGTTAATCATAAGTGGGAGGCTTGTCCAAGTAAGGACAGCACCCAAGCACCGGTCCACCCACATACCAAATTATCAAAGTAACGAACGTGAATCATATGAACGTGATGAAAACTAGCTTGACGATAATTCCCATGTGTCCTCAGGAGCGTTTTCCTTCATATAAGAGTTTGTCCAGGCTTATCCTTTGCTACAAAAAGGATTGGGACAACTTGCTGCACCTTATTTACTTTTACTATTTGTCACTTGCTACCAATTACCTTAGCACAAAACTATCTGTTACCAATAATTTCAGTGCTTGCAGAAAATACCTTGCTCAAAACTGCCTATCATTTCCTTCTGCTCCTCGTTGGGTTCGACACTCTTACTTATCGAAAGGACTATGATAGATCCCCTACACTTGTGGGTCATCAAGACTCTTTTCTGGCGCCGTTGCCGGGGAGTGAAGCGCCTTTGGAAACTGGAATTTGGTAAGGAAAAATTTATATAGTGTGCTGAAATTTACTGTCACTTGTTACTATGGCTCATAATCCTTTGAGGGGCTTGTTCGGGGTATCTTCACCCCGACCAGTAGAGCAAAGAGTTGCTCCTCAACCAACTGATCCTACTGAAAATGTTTGCTTTGAAATTCCTCCGGGTATGATAGAGAAATTGCTAGATAATCCCTTTACAGGAGACGGAACACTGCATCCCGATTTACACCTAATCTATGTGGATGAAGTTTGTGGATTATTTAAGCTTGCAGGTATGCCCGAGGATGTTATCAAGAAGAAGGTCTTCCCTTTATATTTGAAGGGAGATGCATTGACATGGTTTAGGCTATGCGATGATATTGGATCATGGAACTATAATCGACAGAAGTTGGAATTTCATCAGAAGTTCTACCCTATGCATCAGGTTCATCGTGATCGTAATTATATATATAATTTTTGGCCTCGCGAAGGAGAAAGCATCGCTCAAGCTTGGGGGAGGCTTAAGTCAATGTTATATTCATACCCCAATCATGAGCTCTCAAGAAAAATGATCATTCAAAAATTTTATGCTCGGCTTTCTCTCAATAATCGCACCATGCTCGATAATTCTTGTGTTGGTTCTTTTATGATGAATACTATTGAATTCAAATGGGATTTATTGGAAAGAACTAAACGCAACTGTAAAGATTGGGATCTCGACGAAGGTAAGGAGCCAGGTATGACCCCTAAGTTTGATTGTGTTAAAGCATTTATGGATACCGATGTTTTCCGTGAGTTTAGCACTAAATATGGACTTGACTCTGAGATAGTAGCTTCTTTCTGTGAATCATTTGCTACTCATGTTGATCTTCCCAAGGAGAAGTGGTTTAAATATCATCCTCACATTGAAGTAAAAGTAGTTGAACCTGTTAAAGTTGAAGAAAAGACTATCACTTATAATGTTGATCCTATTGTTCCCACTGCTTATATTGAGAAACCACCTTTCCCTGTTAGAATAAAGGATCATGCTAAAGCTTCAACTGTGGTTCGTAAGAGTAATACTAGAACACCCACACCCTCTGAGCAAATTAAAGTTGAACCTAGTGTTGCTATGGTTAAAGATCTCTTGGTTGAAAATTTAGATGGAGATGTTATTTACCTCCAAGAGGAAGCTTCTAGAATAGCCAAGCCCGATACTAGGAATAAACATAGACCTGTTGTAGGCTTGCGTGTTATTTCTGTTAAAATAGGTGATCATTGGTATCATGGTTTATGTGACGTAGGTGCTAGTGCGAGTGTAATACCCATTTCCTTATACGATGAAATTATGCATGATATCGCACCCACTGAGCTAGAAGGTATTGATGTCACTATTAAGCTTGCTAATAGAGACACTATTTCACCAATTGGGATTGTTAAAGATGTTGAAGTCTTGTGTGGGAAAGTTAAATACCCTGCTGATTTTCTTGTTCTTGGTTCCCCACAAGATGATTTTGTCTCCCATCATATTTGGTAGACCCTTCTTGAATACTGTCAATGCTAAGATAGACTATGTAAAGGATATTGTTACCGTTGGTTTAGGGGATATGTCTCATGATTTTAACTTTGCTAAATTTCATAGACAACCCCATGATAAAGAATTACCTAGTAAGGATGAAATTATTGGTCTTGCTTTGATTGTTGTGCCTCCTAACGATCCTTTAGAACAATATCTGCTAGACCATGAAAATGATATGTATATGAATGAGAGGAGAGAAATAGATGAAATAATCTTTAAGCAGGGACCCGTATTGAAAAACAACTTGCCTGTTGAAATCCTAGGGGATCCTCCTCCACCCAAGGGTGATCCCGTGTTTGAACTTAAACCATTACCTGATAATCTTAAGTATGTTTATCTTGATGAAAAGAAAATATATCATGTTATTATCAGTGCTAACCTTTCAGAGCAGGAAGAAGAAAAATTATTGAAAACTCTAAAGAAACATCGTGCTGCTATTGGATATACTCTGGATGATCTTAAGGGCATTAGTCCCACTCTATGCCAACACAAGATAAAATTGGAAGAGGAAGCTAAACCCGTTATGGATCATCAACCACGGTTAAATCCTAAGATGAAAGAAGTGGTAAGGAAGGAAATACTAAAGCTTCTAGAGGCAGGTATTATCTATCCAGTTGCTGATAGTCAGTGGGTAAGTCTTGTCCATTGTGTCCCTAAGAATGCAGGTATGGCTGTTGTCCCTAATGATAAAGATGAATTGATCCTGCAAAGAATTGTTATAGGTTATAGGATGGTAATTGATTTTCGCAAATTTAATAAAGCCACTAAGAAAGATCATTACCCTTTGCCTTTTATTGATCAAATGCTAGAAAGGTTATCCAAACATACTCATTTTTGCTTTCTAGATGGCTATTCTGGTTTCTCTCAAATACCTGTGTGAAAGGGGGATCAAGAAAAGGCCACTTTTACTTGTCCTTTCGGCACCTTTGCTTATAGACGTGTGCCTTTTGGTTTATGTAATGCACCTGCTACCTTTCAAAGGTGCATGATGGCTATATTCTTTGATTTTTGTGAAAAGATTGTTGAGGTTTTCATGGATGTTTTCTCCGTTTACGGAACTTCTTTTGATGATTGCTTGAGCAACCTTGATCGAGTTTTGCAGGGATGTGAAGACACTAATCTTGTCTTGAATTGGAAGAAGTGCCACTTTATGGTTAATGAAGGCATTGTCTTGGGACATAAAATTTCTGAAAGAGGTATTGAAGTTGACAAAGCTAAAGTTGATGTTATTGAAAAGATGTTGTGTCCCAAGGACATCAAAGGTATAAGAAGTTTCCTTGGTCATGCTGGGTTTTATAGGAGGTTCATTAAGGACTTCTCCAAAATCTCCAGGCCTCTGACTAATATCTTACAAAAAGATGTTCCTTTTGTTTTTGATGATGATTGTGTGGAAGCATTTGAAATATTTAACAAAGCATTGATCTCTGCACCTATTGTCCAGCCTCCTGACTAGAATTTACCCTTTAAGATTATGTGCGATGCTAGTGATTATGATGTAGGTGTTGTTCTAGGACAAAGAGTTGATAAGAAAATGAATGTTATCCAATATGCTAGTAAAACTCTAGACAGTGCCCACAGAAATTATGCCACTACCAAGAAAGAATTTTTAGCAGTTGTATTTGCATGTGATAAGTTCAGGCCTTATATTGTTGATTCTAAAGTAACTATTCACACTGATCATGCTGCTATCAAATACCTTATGGAAAAGAAAGATGCTAAACCTAGACTTATCAGATGGGTTCTCTTGCTGCAAGAATTTGATTTGCATATTATTGATAGAAAGGGAGCTGAGAATCCCGTAGCAGATAACTTGTCTAGGCTAGAAAATATACTTGATGACCCACAACCTATTGATGATAGCTTTCCTGATGAACAATTAGCTGTCATAAATACTTCTCGTACTGCTCCATGGTATGCTGATTATGCTAATTACATTGTTGCTAAGTTTATACCACCTAGTTTCACATACCAGCAAAAGAAAAAGTTCTTCTATGATTTGAGACATTACTTCTGGGATGACACCCACATCTTTATAAAGAAGGAGTAGATGGTATTATTAGACGTTGTGTACCTGAGCATGAACAGGAACAGATCCTACGCAAGTGCCACTCTAAAGCTTATGGAGGACACCATGCTGGAGATAGAACTGCACATAAGGTATTGCAATCTGGTTTCTATTGGCCTACTCTCTTCAAGGATGCTCGTAGGTTTGTCTTATCTTGTGATGAATGTCAAAGAATTCATAATATCACTAGACGTCAAGAAATGCCTATGAATTATTCACTTGTTATTGAACCGTTTGATGTCTGGGGCTTTGATTATATGGGACTGTTTCCTTCCTCTAATGGGTACACACATATTTTAGTTGCTTTTGATTATGTTACTAAGTGGGTAGAAGCTATTCCAACTAGTAGTGCTGATCACAACACCGCTATTAAGATGCTTAAGGAAGTTATTTTTCCGAGGTTTGGAGTCCCTAGATACTTAATGACTGATGGTGATTCGCATTTTATTCATGGTGCTTTCCGTAACATGCTTGCTAAGTATGATGTTAATCATAGAATTGCATCCCCTTATCGCCCATAGACTAGTGGTAAAGTAGAATTAAGTAATAGAGAGCTGAAATTAATTTTGCAAAAGACAGTTAATAGGTCTAGAAAGAATTGGTCCAAGAAACTTGATGATGCATTATGGGCCTATAGAAGTGCATATAAAAATCCTATGGGTATGTCTCCGTATAAAATGGTTTATGGAAAAGCTTGTCACTTACCTCTTGAGCTAGAACATAAGGCATATTGGGCTATTAAAGAGCTCAATTATGATTTCAAACTTGCCGGTGAGAAGAGGTTATTTGACATTAGCTCTCTTGATGAATGGAGAACCCAGGCCTATGAGAATGTTAAACTGTTTAAAGAAAAGGTTAAAAGATGGCATGACAAAAGGATACAAAAGCGTGAGTTTAATGTAGGTGATTATGTCTTGCTATACAACTCTCGTTTAAGATTTTTTGCAGGAAAACTTCTATCTAAATGGGAGGGTCCTTATGTTATCGAGGAGGTCTATCGTTCCGGTGCCATAAAAATCAACAACTTCGAAGGCACAAATCCGAAGGTGGTGAACGATCAAAGAATCAAACATTATATCTCAGGTAACCCTATAAATTTTGAAACCAATGTTATTGAAACCATAACGCCGGAGGAGTACATAAGGGACACCTTCCAGAATGATTCAGACTCCGAAACGGAAGAGGTATGTGATACGGTAAGTAAACCGACTCCAAAATAGTTCTAATGGCAATTTTTCACCGTTTTGGAATATTTGGAAAAATAGAAAAATAAGAGGTAGTCCAGAAGAGACACGAGCCGTCCACGAGGGTGGAGGGTGCGCCCCCTTCCCCTGGGCGCGCCCCCTGCCTCGTGGGCACCTCGTGTGCCTCCCGGACTCTGATTTCTTGCACGTTACTTCTTTTGGTCGGTAAAAATAAATTATATATTCTCCCAAAGGTTTTGACCACCGTATCACGCAAAAATCCTCTGTTTTCGTTTTGAGCTGTTGTTTCTGACAGATCTAGATTATCATGGCGTCTTCCAGCACCCCCAAGGACAAGTTCTTCGAGAAGGTCATCAACCCCTACCTCGCGGGGGTGTTGCATCACCCTCAAACCATGGAGTTGCGTGAAGGGGTGCTGCACATCCACGATGTTGAGGGGCCAAGGAGGACCGGAAGCATGGAGATGAGACTCGAAGCAACAGAGCAGCAAGTTTTCAAGTGCCAAGGTATGGCGGAACGAGGACTCAACACCAACCACATGATGATCATGGAGCTCGCCAACAACCACAAGCTGGACGCAAGGATCTTCGGGGAAGCCATCTCCAATCTCCAAGAGAAAATCGAACACCTCCAAGCTCAGATCTATGACCTGCAAAACCAAAACTGTGAGTATGAATATAGATTCAAGAAGATGAGTTTGGCTGCAGATTTGAGCATCCCGGAGACTCGATCATCCTTCTACAATGGTGAGCCCGTGCCTTGGAAGATGGACGACAAGTCTACATCATCAACAACTCCATCGTCACCACCTCCGAAGAAGGGGACATAATCATATGGGTATGGGCACCCCCCTTGGAAACTGCCAAGCTTGGGGGAGGTGCCCCGGTATTGTACCACCATCACACTCCTATCTTTACCATTTTTCTTAGTTCGATCCTTTTGCTAATATCTTGATCTAGTAGAATAAATTTAGCATGATCTAGTTGTGAGCTTTTGCTTTGTGATCTTTATCTTTGTAATCGAGTCCGTGAGCTATATAATAAACATTAGTGTTAAGTCAAGGCCTTGATTTCCTCACTTTGGTCATGAGAGAATAAAAGAAAATATAAAAAGTATCAAAGAGATCATATTGATCTTATGGGAAGTAATGAATTCACATATAAAGAGTATGATGAATAAAAGTTATTAAGAGTTGACAAACCTAGTCTTGGTCATCATTGCAATTAATAAGAACTAATAAAGAAACAGAGGTCTCACATACAAATATACTATCTTGGACATCTTTTATGATGTGAGCACTCATTAAAATATGACATGCTAAAGAGTTCATGTTGGACAAGGAAGACAACAGAATGGGTTATGTTTTCTTATATTCGAAATAAAGTATATTGTCATGGATCATCCAACATGTTGGGCTTGCCTTTCCCCCTCATGCTAGCCAAAACTCCTTGCACCAAGTAGAGATACTACTTGTGCTTCCATACATCCTTAAACCCAGTTTTGTCATGAGGGTCCACCATACCTACCTATGGGTTGACTAAGATCCTTCAAGTAAGTTGTCATTGTTGTAAACTCTCTAAAATATGTATGATTTAATAGTGTGGAGGAAATAAGCTTTATACGATCTTGTGATATGGAAGTAATAAAAGCGATGGACTGCATAATAAATGTCCCTATCACAAGTGGCAATATAAAGCGATGTTCTTCTGCGCTAAGACTTTGTGCATCCAACCATAAAAGCACATGACAACCTCTGCTTCCCTCTGCGAAGGGCCTATCTATTATTCTTGCCTCATAAGAGTCAAGGTGAAAGTCACCTTTCCTTTTTACATTTTATCCTTTGGCAAGCACATTGTGTTGGAAATATCCTCACATATATACCCGATTGAATGTAAGTTATCATAGTCTATTACTGTTGACATTACCCTTGAGGTAAAAAGTTGGGAGGCAATACCATAAGCCCCTATCTTTCTCTGTGTCCGATTAAAACTCCATACCCATAAGTATTGCGTGAGTGTGAGCAATTGTGAAAGACTATATGATAGTTGAGTATGTGGGCTTGTTGAAAAGCTCTTACATTGACTCTTTCCGATGTTATGATAAATTGCAATTACTTCAATGACAGAGATCATAGTTTGTTGGTTTTCAATGAAGTTTTTGATTCATACTTGACATTGTGAATGAATTGTTACTTTAGCATAAGAATCATATGACAATATATGTGTGTTGTTCTTATAAGAATGATTATGATGCCCTCATGTTCGTATTTTATTTTTATCGACACCTCTATCTCTAAACTTGTGGACATGTTTTTTGATATCGGCTTTCGCTTGAGGACAAGTGAGGTCTAAGCTTGGGGGAGTTGATACGTCCATTTTGCATCATGCTTTTATGTTGATATTTATTTCACTATGGGCTGTTATTACACGTTATGTCACAATACTTATGCATTTTCTATCTTATTTTATAAGGTTTACATGAAGAGTGAGAATACCGGCAGCTGGAATTCTGGGCTGGAAAAGGAGCAACATTGGAAACCTATTCTGCACAACTCAAAAAGCTCCGAAACTCCACGAGACACCGTTTTAGAAAATATAAAAAATATCTGGCGAAAGAGATTCACCAGGGGGGCCACCACTTGTCAACGAGGGTGCCCCCCCCCTCTGGGCGCGCCCCCTGCCTCGTGGGCCACCAGGTGACCCCCAGATGCCCATCTTCTCCTATATGGGGTGTTTTGAGCTGTAAAAAATCATAAGGAGGCTTTCGGGACCAGACGCCGCCGTCTCGAGGCGGAACCTTGGCGGAACCAATCTAGGGCTTTGGCGGAGCTGTTCTGCCGGGGATACTTCCCTCCGGGAGGGGGAAATCATCACCGCCGTCATCACCAACAACTCTCCCATCTTGGGGAGGTTATCTTCATCAACATCTTCACCAACACCATCTCCTCTCAATCCCTAGTTCATCTCTTGTATCCAATCTTTGTACCCAAACCTCAGATTGGTACATGTGGGTTGCTAGTAGTGTTGATTACTCCTTGTAGTTGATGCTAGTTAGTTGACTTGGTGGAAGATCATATGTTCAGATCCATTAAGCATATTAATACCCCTCTGATCATGAACAATATTATGTCTTGTGAGTAGTTACTTTTGTTCCTGAGGACATGGGAGAAGTCTTGCTATAAGTAGTCATGTGAATTTGGTATTCGTTCGCTATTTTGATGAGATGTATGTTGTCTCTCCTCTAGTGGTGTCATGTGAACGTCGACTACATGACACTTCACCATTATTTGGGCCTAGAGTAAGGCATTGAGAAGTAATAAGTAGATGATGGGTTGCTAGAGTGACAGAAGCTTAAACCCTATTTTATGCGTTGCTTCACAAGGGGCTGATTTGGATCCATATGTTTCATGATATGGTTAGGTTTACCTTAATACTTCTTTTGTAGTTGCGGATGCTTGCAATAGAGGTTAATCATAAGTGGGAGGCTTGTCCAAGTAAGGACAGCACCCAAGCACCGGTCCACCCACGTACCAAATTATCAAAGTAACGAACGTGAATCATATGAACGTGATGAAAACTAGCTTGATGATAATTCCCATGTGTCCTCGGGAGTGTTTTCCTTCATATAAGAGTTTGTCCAGGCTTGTCCTTTGCTACAAAAAGGATTGGGCCATCTTGTTGCACCTTATTTACTTTACTATTTGTCACTTGCTACCAATTACCTTATCACAAAACTATATGTTACCGATAATTTCAGTGCTTGCAGAAAATACCTTGCTGAAAATTGCCTATCATTTCCTTCTCCTCGTTGGGTTCGACACTCTTAATTATCGAAAGGACTATGATAGATCCCCTACACTTGTGGGTCATCACAAAGCAACCGTGAGTACTCATCCAAAGTACTCGCAAGCAAGGATCTACACTACATATGCAATGGTATCTGTATAAAGAGGTAAAATCTGTGGACTGAACTGCAGAATGCCAGAATAAGAGGGGGACAGCTAATCCTATCGAAGATTACACTTCTGGCAGCCTCCATCTTGCACCAGTAGAATAGAATAGATGGTAAGTTCACCAAGTAACATCGTATAGCATAAACCTACCCGGCGATCCTCCCCTCGTCGCCATGTGGGAATGCGATCACCGGGTTGTATCTGGAACTTGTCTGGGCGTGTTTTATTAAGTATCCAGTTCTAGTTGTCATGAGGTCAGAGTACAACTCCGGGTCATCCTTTTACTGAGGGACATGGCTATTCGAATAGATTAACTTCCCTGCAGGGGTGCACCACATTACCCAGCACGCTCGATCCCATTTGGCCGGACACACTTTCCTGGGTCATGCCCGTCCTCGGAAGATCAACACATCGCGCCCTACCTAAGCACAACATAGAGGCCAGCACGCCGGTCTAAGTCCTAAGCGCATAGGGGTCTGGGCCCATCGCCCAATGCACACCTGCACGTTGTGAGGGCAGCCGGTAAGCAGACCTAGCTGCTCCTAATACCAGAGCGGTGTTCCAGTCCAATCCGGCGCGGGCCGCTAAGTCACTGACGTCAAGAAGGCTTCGGTTGATACCACGACGTCGAGTGCCTATAACTATTCCCACGTAGCTGGTTAGTGCGTATAGGTCAATGGCCAGACTCAGATCAGATACCAAGATCTCCGCAAGCGTGTTATTATGAAATAACTGCGGGCAACGACAAGGGCTAGGCCCACCTGTCTCCTAGGTGGTCGTGACCTGTCATGTCGCTCTACCACAAAGTAACCATCAAGGGGTTGTCGGGAACCCAGGCTCACCACTACCTGTGTGGAACCACCTGCCCCTTCAGCCCCCATCTCCGAATCATCAACATCAATATGTAATAATGTAGTATATACACGTGATCACCTCCCGAAGTGATCACGGCCCAATAGTATAGCATGGCGGGCGGACAAGAATGTAGGGCCACTGATGGAATACTAGCATCCTATACTAAGCATTAGGATAGTAGGTAAAGGTATCAACAGTTGTAGCAACAATGACAGGATATGCAACAGAATAGGAGCTATGGAATCAACAATAGTAGCAAACCTAATGCAAGAATAAGAGAGAGGAGAATGGGCGATATCTGGTGATCAAGGGGGGGCATGCCTGGTTGCTCTGGCAAGAAGGAGGGGTCGTCGTCGACGCAATCGATCACCGTGGCACTGTTAGTGGTCTCAGTCTCGGTGTCTATCGGAGATAAGAGGGGGAAGAAACAATAAATATAAACCAAACAACGCACCACAAAGCATAACATGGCAATACGTGGTGCTACATGTGACCTAACGTGGTACTAAGTGATACTGGCGAGGATGGAAAACATCCAGGAAGGTATTCCCGGTGTTTCGCGTTTTCGGACAGACGGACCGAGGGGGCGGTTGTAGGTTCACTATGGTAGGGACGTGTGGTGAATGAACGGACCGCGTATCCGGATTCGTCTCGAAATTCTGAGCAACTTTCATATATAAAACTTTTTCATCCGAGCTACGGTTTATTTTATATTAATTTTCAAAGTTTTATACATTTTCTTAAATTATTATTATTTCGAAATTAAACAGTAAATGCTAAATGTACACAGCCATGCGTACACAGCGGTGTACACAGACGCTGACATGTGGGCCAGGGGGAATTCGTTGACCAGTCAAAGTTTGACTAGTCAACAAGGGGTGGGGCCCCTGTCATACTCTGATCTACTAATGAACCTACTTAATTAGCTTAATTAGATTATGTTAATTAAGTTTAACTAATTTAATTGAGGCAAATTAATTAAGTTTAATTAATTATATTTGTGTATATATTTTCTTTCAGGAAGTAGGCCCCAGGTGCAGTAGCACAGAGGCCTTAGCGGGTGCGGTGCTAACGGGGAGGAGCCCCAGGGTGCGGGCGTAGCCCACCCGAGCGAGGCGAGGCCGCCGGGCACCGCGGGCGAGCCGACCCTGGGGGGTGCGGCCGGAGGCGGCGACCGGAGCAGGAACGGGCGGCGGCAGCTGCAGGGACCGCGGCGGGAGGATGTTGTAGCAGGGGGGGCACAAGCATGGTGGAAGGAGGGCAGGTTCGCGCGCTCGCCGCGAGGGCGCGCGATAGGGAGCGGGGCGAGGGCGCGGTCGGGCAGAGCGGCCGCGGTCAGGCACGACGCGGGCAGCAGCAGGGCGCGTTCTGGGCAAGAGCGCCGCGTGCGAAGGCATGGACGGGGTGCACGGGGGACGCAAGGCAGTAGCAGCGGTGGCGGGGCAGTAGCAGGCAGACGGCAGTAGCAGCAAACAGCGCAGCAGCAACAGAAGGTAGCAGCAGCAGCTTGAGAGCAGCAGAGAAGCTGCGGACAGAGAGAAGTGGCAGCAAGCACGCACGTACGCGTGCGCGGGAGCTCAAACGAGCTCGGGGACGGCGGCTACGACAACGAATCGAGGGGAATGGGGAAGGAGCTCACAGTGAGCCTGTAGGTGTGCAAAACGGGCTCGGGGGAGGCTCGGATTCGACGGGTTCCGGCAATGGCGTCGGTAGTGCAGAGAAGGGGAACGACTCGATCCGATCGAAGCAGAGGCGCTCGGCTCGCGTTCTTCAGCGTAGAGGAAGTAGCGGAGGCGGGAGGAGCTTCTGGCACAGTCCTAGGCGACGGGGAGGGCAGTGGCCACGGGATCGACAACGACCATGGCGATGATGGCGTTGGGCACATCCAGAACGGGACTAGAGAGAGAGGAGAGGGGCGAATGGAGGCTAGGGTTTGCAGGGGGGTCAACGACAACGACTTTATAGGCCCGGGCAGGGGCGGATGGCCGCCACGCACGGCCATCGTCGGCGGATGGCCGCCACGGCGCCTCTGCCTCATGTAGCGAGAGGTGGGAGGCAATTGGGGGGTTAGCCTGGGCCGTTTTGCTAGATGGGCCAAAGGGCCCAGTAGATTAGGTTCCTTTTCACTTTTACTATTAACTTTCCATTTACCTTTTGTTTAATTATTTAGCTACTGTTTTGTACTTTCTTTTTGCATCAAAATACTTTTTCTTTAAATTTAAAACCTTGCCATATGATTTCTATGGATTATTTTGCACTACCAGTAAAAGTTTGGGTTCAAAATAATTTATTAAGTTTGAGTTTATATTTAAATGGTATAAAAGGTGCTGTTGGTCCACGGTTTTAATATTGAGGGGCAATTTTATATTTTGAAAAATGTTAATTATTTCATGACAAATTGTTCGTGAATATTTGCAACCCACCGCACATTTTTTTTTACCGTTTGAAGAAATAATAATTTTACTTTATTTTAAATTTGATTTCGAATCGGGTTTGAATCAACACGAGATTATCAACACTAATCGTGGTGACGTGGCATCATTAGTCGAGGGTTACTGTAGCTTAACTATCTGGGTGTCACAATGAGACTCCAATTTCAATTGATTTCAGTTCCAAGATCCAATATCATCGCATAGCCTGTACCATGTCAATGATTTTCCCTTCAAAGATAAAGGGAAAACCTTCTTCTTAACTTCATGTCCGGGTAAACCTGCAAGGTTGAATTATCCACAAATTTTATCTACATATATCAAGTGAGAATTAGGATGTTCTGTTCCGTCTCTGGCATAAAGATTAGCTAGCAATTATTCTATCATACCCGAAGAAATTTCATAAACAGTATTTTTAGTAGCTGCAGCATGTTGAAGGGCAACTAATTGTGCTTCCGGTCGGGGTGAAGATACCCTGAAAAACCCCTCAAAGGATTGTTCTCCACAGTAACAAGTGATAATAAATTTCAGCACTTAGTATAAAATTTTCCTTACCCATTTCCACTTTCCAAGAGCGCTTCACTCCCCGGCAATGGTGCAAGAAAGGTGTCTTGATGAACCACAAGTATAGGGGATCAATTGTAGACCTTTCGATAAGTAAGAGTGTCAAACTCAACGAGGAGCAGAAGGAAATGACAAGCAGTTTTCAGCAAGGTAATGTCTGCAAGCACTGAAATTATCGGTAAGAGATAGTTTGATAGCAAGGTAATTTGTAACGAGAAAGTAACGGTTACGGTAAATAAATTTCAGCAAGGTATCCCAATCCTTTTGTGGGAAAGGATAGGACAAAACAGTCTCTTATGAGAAGCAAAGCGTTCTTGAGGGCACACGGGAATTTCATCTAGTCACTTTCATCATGTTGGTTTGATTCACGTTTGCTACTTTGATGATTTTATATGTGGGTGGACCGGTGCTTTAGTGATGTTCTTACTTGAACAAACCTCCCACTTATGATTAACCCCCTCACAAGCATCCGCAACTATGAGAAAAGTATTAAGATAAAATCTAACTATAACATTAAATATATGGATCCAAATCAGTCCCTTGCTAAGTAGCGCATAAACTAGGGTTTAAGCTTCTGTCACTCTAGCAACCCATCATCTAATAACTACTCTACAACGCATTCCCATAGGCCGAAATATGGTTAAGTTCCATGTAGTCTACGTTCTCATAACACCACTAAGAGAATCTCAACATACATATCATCAAAATATCAAACACATATCAAATTCACATGATTACTTGCAACATGATTTCTCCCGTGGCCTCAAGAACAAAGGTAACTACTCACAAATAATATTCATCCTTAAGATCAGAGGGGTATTAAATATCACAATGGATCTGAACATATAATATTCCACCAAATAGACCATATAGTAATCAACTACAAGATGTAATCAACAGTACTAGTCACCCACGGGTACCAATCTGAGGTTCCGGTATAAAGATTGAGCACAAGAGATGAACTAGCATTTGAGAGTAGATAGTTATGTTCAATATGTTGATGAAGATTGGCCTCCCTAAGATGAGAAGGTTGTTGGTGATGACGGTGGCTTCGATTTCCACCTCCGGGAAGGAAGTTCCCCCGGTGGAATCGCTCCGCCGAAGGGAAAAAGTGCTCCTGCCCAAGTTCTGCCTCGAGACGGTGGCGTTCCATCCTAAAAGTCCTCCTCGTACGCCCTAGTGTCTTGTGCTTACCAGGTGGCCCCCCTCCGATAGTTATTTGCTCTAGTATTTTTCATATATTCCCAAATAATTCTCCGTAAATTTTTAGCTCATTTGGAGATGTGCAGAATAGGTGCCCTAACATAGGTTTTTCAGGCCCAGAATTCTAGCTGTCGGTATTCTCCCATATGTGTAAACCATGCAAATTATGAGAGAAAAGGTGTTAGAATTAGTTAAATAAGCATTATTATGCATAAAAACATTATAAACAAGAGTAGGAAAACATGATGCAAAATGGATGTATCATGTGGAAAGATGGTTTATCTGAAATGCTCAATGCACATAATTAGTCCGCAAAAGTATTGTCATCATTCACCAAAACCACTAAGGGAGAAATATGCCCTAACAATCTCCCCCTTTTTGGTGGATTGGTGACAACGCAGTATTTTCACAAGAATAAGACAAGATAATATGCAATCCCAACAGCTGCAGAATATAGATGGGCTCCCCCTAGATGTGTGCACTACTTGAGTATGCTTTTGGAATGCAAAGCACACACACTACGACAACATCCCCCCTATAATTTAGAGACTGGCAATCCTTTGCATTAGCATTCTAAAACGGATAAGTAAGGATGCAAGTAAATAGCATGCGAGCATAAGGATAGAGCATACAATCAACAATATCTCACAAACTAATACGGTAGATAACAGTGAGATAAGGATAAGGTAGCATATGTCTCACACCATATGATAGGTCCACATATGAATATAAAGAAAATCAAACGAAAAGAGTTCACGAGAGAACAAAGGCAACAAAAAAGAAGACACGCTCGTGATTCCACAAATCACTATACTCTCTCCTCATTTGGCATCGAAACACCAAAAGGGCAAAGAGCACCAAACACGTCCATGGTGATGGTAAAGCTCCAGAGCATCAAAACTCCTCGTGATCATCTGAGTCCTCGCTCTCCTCTAACTCCTCATGCCCCGCGGACTCCTCTGATGCAGCTTCCTGATGCATCATCTCCGAGTCTGGCCACTAGCAATGCTACGAGATCTAGGTCTCCTCATCCGTGACCCGCTCCTTAGAGCCACTAGCAAGCTCCGACCAAGAGTCTTCATCATGAACTTATGGTGAGTGCCAACATCATTCTCAGCCACATGGGCCCTGTACTGACCCTCGACCTCCATGCAGAACCTCTTCATATTCGACTTGAGCTTTAATGCCCAAGTGGGTAGCTTATCCGGAGAAGGAACAAAATTATAGTCAGGCTCAGGCTCATCATCCCAGTCAGTAGGGCCAATCTCCTCACTCGAGCCAGCAGGCACAGTCCCCCAATTATCCTTCAAACACAGGTTCGGAACTAGATGAGGCGTCATGCCATCAGTGGGAAACGCCTCGCCAGGACACTTAATAACCCACTGCTACTCAATCAATTTGAACAAATAAGGGCCATAGATGGGCACCTTCCGGTCAAGCACGACATATCAAAGCTCACGCCACATGATGTGGGAGATATCCAAAGTATATGACTTGCCCTGCTCCTTGATGCACATCAAGAGGAGATCCACCAAGTTGGAATGCATCATATCCAAATTCCCAATGCAAGGGAAAAAAGTGTTGCAATAAATCCGGTGCATAATGTCCAAAACGGAATAAGCTCCATGCAAGTCCCCTAGAGAGTCTTCACAGTCCTGGAGTAGCGAATCAGCTTTGACTTGTGCACGGGAGGAGATTCCTTGTGAGGCCGGAGACCAAGTGGGTTGGCTTCTCCCTTATCTCCAATTCCCAAGCAATTCATGAAGACCTTCCAATCAACCTTGAATCTTCTTCCACTAGTCATCCATGACATAGATAATTCCTCATTGGCATGAAAGCGAAACGTGGCATAGAATTGAGCCACAATCTCTAGATCATAGTCCTTGTTGTAAGAGATGAAGGGAATAAGTCCCCACTGATGACAAAGGGCAAGAGCCTCTCCAAAGTATATATCTTCAATCCTTCTCCATACAAGATAAATAAATGGACTTGACGGTGACAAAAAAATCTTCTTGGCCTTCAGGATGTCAAGATAGATCAAGGACTCCTCCTTTGTCCAAAAGGGACGACCAACAAATGCCTCATCCTGAGCATGGCGATACGGATTGCAAATGCAGAACACCTCCAACTCCTTAGCATACATCTCATCAGGAGCCTTCTCCTTCTCCTTCGGCTTGCTTGTTGTTTTCTTGACATGTTACCTAGGAGGCCCATTGGAACTGGCAAGAGTGCCATCACAAGTACGGTACAGCTTGAAGCCACCTGGATGCTCGGGGTTCTTACGACGAGCATGATGAAAAGAGCTACCATCACCTGGAACCCAAAAAACAGAACGAGGGAAAAGTAGGAGTAAAGCCATTGCGTAAGCTAAAGGATATAAAATGAGGATAGTGGTAAGTGCAAAATTTATGAAAATCATGGGCAAAGCGGTAGTATCATGCCTAACCGTAGTAGTATCACTGTAGGGTAAGCGGTAGTACCGTTGTGCACAAGCGGTAATATCGTCCACCCGACGGGAAAACTTCCACGGCGAGGATCCAGCGGTACCAGTGACGTAGAAGTGCAAAATCTTGGCAAGAACTACTATACTCCTATCTAGCAGTCATTCCGCATCCTACTCATGCCTAGATTTAACCAAAATCTAAGAATACCACATGCATTGCCCTAAAACCATGATTCAAAAATTGAACCGTATGAGAGAAGAATGAGGGAAATATCGGTATCCACGGCAAGAGGAGAAGGTGGGCATTGATCCCACCGGTTGAAAACGGAGAAGACAACACAAAATAAGAGGGCCAGAGCCGACCTCCGGAGCATTTTCGGTCACCTGAGAGAGAGAGAGAGAGAG
>LR738715.1:370498861-370565991 GCA_902687465.1 Secale cereale | reverse complement strand
AGAGAGAGAGAGGAAGAAGTAAATGGGTATGGGGGATTTAGAACCCCCTGTTCCGAGCACTTAACCATCACGCGGGTCCTCGAAGCGGTAGTACCGTCTGAGCAGTTCTACCGTGCCCCTCAGCGGTAGTACCGCCTTAGTGCGTTGACAGCAGGTCAACACACTGCACTCAACGGTAGTACCGCCGGCTCATGCGATAGTACCGATGTAGTGGTAGTACCATTTCAACCAGCGGTAGTATCTCTTGCTACCAAAAAACCGCACAAGATTAAAATAAGGGAGAAATGGCTTATGTAATAAAGGAGAGCTTTGAGGCAAGGTAGGCTAGGGTGGTGAAAAGAACAGAGCAAACGAAGGGAGTACTCCAAGGAAGAAACCAACAAAACAAAGAGCAAGCTTAGAGTAGTCCAACACGTGAAAGCCAAAAACAAGAAAGCATGCCTCAAATCGGATGCAGCGAAGCCTCTCAAGGAGAGGGCGGTGACGGAGGTCACTGTGTTTGAGTCAAATGGTATGGCACCATGAAGATTTTAACCTTGGGTCCATGACCAAAACTCGTCTTTGAAGCACAAGTACCATCTACAATGGCTAATGTGAAAGACACTATCAATTTATGCATAATGGGAGGAGGGAGAGTTCATTGAGAGAACAACACGCCCCTATGTCCATGCCTACATCTAGAATAAGATAGTATGATGAATGCGGTGGGGAACGCCTAGATTCAAGCCACATTCCTTGAATCAATGTTAGTTAGCTCATTCCTAACTCACAAAATCTTACTTCATCCAAGGGCTTCGTGAAGATATCCTCAAGTTGCCCTTGAGTGTGGGCGTAGATAATCTCAATCTCCCCATTCTTGATATGATCCAAGATGAAGTGATGACGAATCTCAATGTGCTTCGTCTTGCTACATTGCACTGCGGTAAATCTTGATAGCACTCATTGTCAAATAGAAGAGTCACTTTGTCACAAGTGACACCGTAACCTTTAAATTTTGCCTCATCCATAGCAATTGTGCACAGCAACTTGCAGTGGCTACATACTCGGCCTCGATGGATGAGAGAGACACACAATTTTGCTTCTTCGAAGACCAACTCACCAAAGAATGACCAAGGAATTCTCACCCTCCATAAGTTCACTTCCTATCCACAACATTTCCCGCCCAATCCAAGTACGAATAACCCATGAGATCAAAGCTTGCTCCTTTGGGGTACCATAGCACAAGGTTTGGGGTATCAGCTAAATATCAAAAGATTCACTTGACCGCCACATACTGACTTTACTTAGGTGCGGCTTGAAACCTTGCACACGTTCCCACACTCAATGTAATATCCGGTCTAGATGCACAAAGGTAAAGCAAGGATCCAATCATAGAGCGATATACCTTTTGATCCACTGCTTTACCATTGGTATCAGTGTCGAGCTTGCATTTGGTAGGCATATGAAACTTGAACGGCTTGACATCATCTAGCTTGTATTTCATGAGCATGTCTTGGGTATATTTGGCTTGGTTGATGAAGGTTCCTTCTCTTATTTGCTTGAGTTCAAACCTAAGAAAGAACTTCAACTTTCCCATCATAGACATCTCGAACTTCTCGGTCATTAGTGTGGCAAATTCATCATTGAAAGATATGTTAGGAGGACCAGATAGAATATCATAAACATATATTTGGCATATGAACAAATCCCCTTTGACCCTCTTACTAAAAAGAGTAGGGTTGATTTTCCCAATTTCAAACCCATGATCTTGCAACAACTTGGTGGGTTGCTCATACCATGCACGCGAGGCTTGTTTAAGTCCATAGAGTGCCTTGTTGAGTTTCTATACATGATTGTGGAGCTTGGGGTCCTAGAATCCCGGGGGTTGTTTGACATACACCAACTCATTCAAAGGACCGTTAAGAAATGCACTCTTTACATCCATTTGTTGCAAAATAAAATCATGATGAGGTGCATATGCAAGCAACATGCGAATAGATTCAAGACGAGTAACAGGGGCAATGGCTCCACCATAGTCGATGCCCTCAACTTGGGAGTAGCCTTGTGCCACCAATCGTGCCTTGTTTAGAACAACCACATTGTTCACATCTTGCTTGTTTTTGAAGTTCTAGTTGGTCCCAATGACATTATGGTCCTCTGTTGGCCTTGGCACTAATTCCCACACTTGGTTGCGCTTGAAGTTGTAGAGTTCATCATGCATGGCTTCATTCCAATACACATCATCGAGTGCCCCATGTACCATTTGGGGTTCAACACACGAAACAAACACGTGATGCTCACATAAGTATGACAATTGCCAACGAGTAGTTACCCCTTTCCTCAAGCTTCCAAGCACATTCTCCATGACATGTTGTTGATACTTGAGCTTGGAAGCCACCTTAGCGACACGGCGCTTCAAAAGTTCCTCAATAGAAATTTGAGGACTATCATCTTGAGTACTGTCTTGAGCTTGTGCTTGATCTTGAGCTTGCTCGGCGTGATGAACTTGATCTTGGACATCACTTGGTGAACCACCGTCATCGTGAGGTTGATCTTGCCCTCGATCTTGTTCACCTGATTGATGGCCTTCACTTTGTTCTTCGAAAGTGTGTTGGTCTAAAGTTGGTTATCGCACCACTTGAGTAGAGCATTTTCTTTCTTCTCCGACCATAAGGGGTTTCTCAATGGGGAGTATTTGACCAATCCCCACCACAAGAAATATTGGTCGTTGAATGATCGTTCTTTTTCATTTGCGACCTTTTTGTGACAAAAAAAGATGGTCAAAAGATGACCGTCTTAAATGGAAATTAACAACCTTCTATGTGATAAAGTCATTGAAGGCAACGAACAAAATAAAAGGTTGTTGATCCTACGACCTTCTGTTTTGGTCGCTAGCTATCTACCTAGGCCACGTTGGATCCGACGTGGCAAAATTGCGACCAAATAAAAAGGTCATAAATTAGAATCAGCCCGGTCCAATTAGGTGTTTTACATGGGCCAAGCCCAACAATTTAGTCCATTTATTATTATTTTTACTATCAATTATGATCACCTACATCGGTCTGGCCCAATAATTCAGTCTTTTTATTTCTGCACATCATCCAATTCAGTCTTTTTATTTCTGCGCGTCATCCATTTTGCAGTCCATTTCATTAAGCCTTTTTGTACCATATTTGCATCATTGCACAATATTCCCCCCACAATTGTTTCGGCCATTCCCTTTTTAGAGCCCAAATATTATTCGATCCAATAGAACATTCAGTCTTTTTCAATCATAGATTTCAATTTTACACATTTCAACAGCAAACAATCAATAATTCAATCAATTAAATGATCAAATCCAAAAATCACTAAATGAAACTCACAACAACACATACACGACAGCACGATCCAAAGTATACATACAATCAAATACACAGGCACCAAAACATGGTGGCAACATCAACTAAAACTATGATGCACATCTCCAGACATCTTCTGATCTTCGGTCACATCATCAGCCACCTCGACAACATAAGATCCTGATCTATACAAATTATTTACTTCAAGATTCTTCTCCTAGAGTTCCTGGTACACCAACTTTTGACGAATGAAGGCCAAAATATGCGGATTATAAATAAGAAAAGTTAGGGAACATAATCAAGTGAAGCCGTGCATATAACATTCTCCTAACAATGAAACATAGCTGCAGAATTTGAGACATAATAAGAAACCATGTATATAACATTCTCATAGCAGCAAAACTGAGATATATTTGGAAAGGGCAAATGACAAGTATCAACCAGTGCTAGATAACAGAGAAAACATGTCAAAGTTATTCAGATATCCTGATGTGTGTGTCACATTATACATGCATCAATCTTCAGGCCATCAATTTCAGGACGAGTAGATACCTAACTTCATGTCGATGATATGGATGGGGCTGCAGTAGAACATCTGGTAAGCATCATCTTTGACGCTGACCGTTGCAGATAATTGTCCATTTAGTAGTCTATCATGCACTCCTGCCATCGCCCCAGAGAGGATATGGTAAGTCTAAAATACTATCAGCAGCCCACAATGCCAAAAAGGTGCTTTAAGATAGTGAACCAATGGATATCACTCAAGTAATCTATTTTACTCCTTGCATACAACAGTCAGGAATTAGTATAATTGTTGAAGCAGGAGTAAGATGATAATATAACATAAGAGTTAGGAATTATATACTTATTGTTAAGAAAAAATGATACTCCCTCCGTCCACAAATACTTGTCGAAGAAATGAATGTATCTAGACGTATTTTAGTTCTAAATACATCCATTTTTATCCATTTCTCCGACAAGTATTTCAGGACGGAGGGAGTACAAGTTAAGACTTTGTTTAGCAGTAGTTCTAAGGAAATAACTGTGCATTTGGTGAGAATATAGCAACAGATTAAGAGCATATTGTTCAGCATCACACAGATAGTAGAACAATGCTACAGGAAGCTAATTTGCATAAAGTAGAGATTCTACAATACATACTCAGATATGATGGGCAAAGCAAACTGTACAGGAATAGATAAACTACAAAACAAGCTATTGACCATCCTACCGGTAGCAAGGACATAAAGATAATCACTTAATAAGATAAGAAGCAGACATGAATAAATCACATAACTATGTACAATTCAATATCCCAGCTGAGAGCGAACATGCATTCAACATTTTCTGCATTTCAATGCATGCACGACAGATTCACAGCAAAACTATATATAGCTGTACAAACATGCATGAACAGGAAAGCAACCAAACTACAAGAACATCAAAGGAAACAAAGGGAATCACTATAACCTATGGAGTGACAAGCACATATATGAACTCTAAATAATGCCCAGCTAGACCAAAAGAAGTTGGATTAGTCAATCAGTGGCAAGAGTACACTTGTAACAGTAATCAAGCACCGATCTGATTGTGTGGTACATGATTTTAAAATGCTTCGGCAGGTTACAGTAAAGTTGTCATAACACAAAAATGAAAATTTCTGAAATACAGCATGGAACAAGCAGTGATACTCCCAGGCATTCATCAACCAAATCTTTGCCACCGCTAACATTTCTAAATTCTGCTACGGTTACGGTTACAGCTCAAATCCAGCCAGCCAGCCAGCCCGCCCCGGATTTCAAACTCCGCTACCAAATAATTTGAGGGCAGAAAATGGGATGATTCTAGAAGCGGTGTGGCCGTGTGTGTGGCCCTGTTCTGGATCTGTTTCGTGGGTGGGAGAAAAAAAGGTGGAAAGTGGACGGCGGGGATCACGGGCTGGAGACGAGCTGACGGCGCTGATTTTGGGGGTGGGGAGGAGGCACGCTCGGCTCACCTAGCTACCACCGCTGTCGCCGCCGACGAGAGCCGTACCGTCGAGTCCCGTAGCCACCAACTCATGCCGCTCGCCGCCGCGGTCACCACCTTCGTCGTCGACGCGGCGGTGCTGCCGGACCTGCAAAAAAGAGAGGAGGCGTCCCGAATCAGGTGACGGAATCAGGCAAATGGACATGACACTTGCCAACTAATTAACTATAGCATGCTACAGAAACATTTCATTAACAAATTTGATTCAGGAACTAGCTTATTGACTATGACAAAAATGCTTAGGATAAAAAACATTTCAAGAAATGTTGCAGCAGCTAAAAAACAAATTAAGCTATACCATTTCAGGAATATGTTTAAGCTATTCAACTTTTCTCGGATTCACTCCAAATTCTTCCAAGCTTGACGTTGTACCACCAGTGGAGATCCTACATAAGTAACTAGAACAGAGAAAGAAAAACAATGGTTAATCTGAGTTGGAGAATGGTGATGATTCCCCATGGTGATGCACAAGAGAGTTACCACAAGCTCTGAAGGCCGTTTCCAAGATTAGCCAAGTCTGTTTTATCCGACAAAGATATCAGCGCTTGCTTCACTCCTGTTGATGTAGGAACTGACGATTATTTATGCTTCAAGCATTTCAAGTGTTACAAGCAAGATAAAGTTAAATGAAGAGAATATATAGTTCTGGGGACCCTTGTTACTTGACTAATTGTTCAAACACATAATCGAGTATCACTGGATAGAACTAGACAACAGATACAAAATGTCCTCCAAAAAACAGAACATTAACTAGTGTGTGTAGTACAGTGTGCCTAATGATTTAGTCTGCAGGGTTTAGATACTATTAGTACACATGAATCTAACCACTCTACTTCTACACAGTCATCAGGCTGTAGGGTCTTGTGACTATTGTTCATGAGTTCAAAAGCCTATTTACACTAAAACCGGCGGTACAACAATAATAATCATAGGGAAGCCGATTTGGTTACCTGCTGGCGCAGCCACGGCCCTGGCCCTGCAGCACCTCCATGAACTCCTTGTACCCGAGCCTGCGATGGTGCCCAGGTTGTTCGCATGGTTTGCCACTTCAAAACAATCATCAGAGATATGTTTTCATCAGATCAGAGGAAAATGGAGATTCGGTCTGAAACTCTGGATTAGTTGTCGTTGAAAATTCAGACATTCATTCAAGGATTCAGCAACGAAATCAAAATTTAGACATTCAGAAACGTTAGCAATGGTTGCACGTGAAAATTCAGCGAAAAAGATGAGGGGAGGCGGCATAGATAGATAGATACCTGACTCTTGTCCGTGAGGCTCTCGAACCGGATCATGTCAAGCGCCTGCAAGCAAAGCAGGCAGCATTCGCGTGTGAGAAAATCAAGCAACCAAATCATCTATCTCTGATCCGACGAACAAACAATATGGAGAAGCAAAGGAAACAGAGGAAGGAACATAAATACATCTGATGATTTGGAGACTAGTTCACGGAGGAAGATCTCCTTGTTGGAGTAGAAGGTGCTGATGATGAGCGAGAGCAGTTGGTTGATCTCCGCATGGAACGCGAAGGTCTCCGTCTCCGCGCCGCCGCCCATCTGCACGTCCGCCATCGCCTTCCGCTCCTGCTCCGCTGCTACTACTTCCCGAAGGGAAACTTGGGGGAAAATGGGTGGATGGATGGGATGGTTGTCGTGGTCGGGGGCGGGGGCCCTGATGGTGGCGGAGCTGAGCCGCGGCGGATGTGGCTCATGGCGCGGTTCCAGGGCAGGCCGGTGCTGCGGTGGCCGAGCGCGGGTCTGCGGGGAAGGGAGGTGGCAGGGAACTAGTGAGGGTCGTCGACGGGGGTGGGGTTTGGGGCGGTGGCGGATCGAGATCTGACTGAGGGAGATGGTCGGGGGCGGTGGCTGTGGGTGCGTATGAGAGAGGGGGACGAGAGGGTGAGGGGTGAGACGGGTTGTGTTAGGGTTAAGTGCGTGAGAGTGAGACCGTGAGGGGTGAGGGCTGCCGTTGGATCTGGGATGATCGGACAGTGTTTGATTCATGATCCGTGTGAGATTCCCATGGACCAATCAGGACACAGCAAACAATTTGAAGATTTTATGACCATCTAAATTGGTCATAATCTATTAAACACATGTTTTTTACAAGAAAAGCATTTCTTATTTTCAAGTGTCAAAGATGGTTTTTCTTAAAGGACCTACCAAATATTTGTAGCAAAATGGCACCACGCCATTTTTAGAAATTATTAGACCACACTGATCAAACGGTTGATTAACATAATCTTTTCATTCATCTCTCATCAAAAAGACAAATTTCCTCTGATCTAGGTGGAGGCGGGTCAAATTTGTACTACACATATTTGATAGATTGCTATTTAATTCTTTCAAAAATCATTTCTAGATACATAATTATCTATTTCATCAGAGATACTTTGAAATTTTTGCAAGATTCAACCCCTACCTACGAACGGGTATGTCCGCCGTCTCGACCGCATTTTGGAACGGGCATAGAAAATTCAAAAGAAATAAAAAAATGTAAAACCTTCGCATTGTGTATTTATATGTGACCTAGTTGTCAAGAAAAATAATAAACTTGTAATATGGTAATCATTTTAAAAAATGTTCTTAGAAACGAGCTATCATGTGTGAATATCAATGGCTTTCAAGCCAAATGATCAATGTTATGATAGCATTCATGGCATTGTTTGTTAAAATGATCTCATATTATGCACAAAGGTGCATCTTGGAATGGCAAACAAATGTTGACTAAGGAAGTTTTCATTTTCTTTGGAAGAAAATTTCATTTTCTATTTTTCTAGTGTCCAAAATGAGATTTTTTGTGAAGAACGTACAATATATTTGCTGCAAAAATTTGCCTAGATCATTTTTATTAAATATTAGGACATATTTAATATACAATTGACAAAATGGTTGGGTGTCCGAAGTTTCGATCCACCTCGCGTGAAAATGACAAATTCCCGCTGATCCAAGTGAAGGTGGGTCGAATTTGAACTGCAGCTGCCTTATAGTTTGTTCTTTATTTTTCCAAAAATAATTTTTAGGTACATAAGTATCTATTTATTCAGAGAAACACCAAAAAAACAATATTCAAACACTAGCTCAGAACGGTCATGCCCGTCGTTTTGACCGCATTTTGAAATGGGCATGAAAAATTCGGAAAAAATCAAAAAATTGGAAAACCTTCGCATTGTGTCATTATATCTGACCAAGTTACCAGGAAAAAGAATAAACTTGTAATACGGTAATTATTTTAAAAAGGTATTCTCAGAAAAAAGCTATCATGTGTGAAGATTCATGGCTTTCAAGCCAAATGGTCAATCTTATGGCCACGCTCATGGCATAGTTTGTCCAAATGATGGCATATTATGCACAAGGGTGCATCTTGGAATGACAAACAATGTTGGCTAAGGAAGTTTTCATTTTCTTTGGACAAAAATTCATTTTCCATTTTTTGAATGCCCAAATGAGTTTTTTAAGGAGCTACCATATATTTGTTGCAAAATTGGACCAAATCAATTTTCTAAAATATTATGACATATTAAATGTACAATTTACCAAATGGTTGGATGTTAGAAGTTTTGATCCACCTCTCGTGAAAAGGACCAATTTCGGTCGATCCAACTGAAAGTGGGTCAAATTTGAACTGTAGTTTCTGTATAGTTTGTTCTTTATTTTTTCCAAAAATCATTTTAGGTATATAAGTATCTATTTAATCGGAGAAACACCAAAAGTTTTTCAAGATTCAACCACTAGCTCAGAACGATCATGCCCACCATTTTGACCGCATTTTGAAATGGGCATGAGAAATTCAAAAAACAAAATCATAAAATTGGAAAACTTTGTATTGTGTCATTACGTGTGACCAAGTTATCAGAAAAAATAGACATGTAATGGGGCAATTATTTTAAATAAGTGTTCTCAGAAATGAGTTATCATGTGTGAAGTTCATGGCTTTCAAGCCAAATGATCAATCTTATGGCCACATTCATGTTATGGTTTGTTCAAATACTAGCATATCATGGAGAAGGGTGCATTTTGGAATGGTAAACAATGTTGCCTAAGAAAGATTTCACTTTCTTTGGACAAAAAAATCATTTTCCATTTTTTGAGTGCCCAAAATGAGTTTTTTTGTGAAGGACCTACCATATATTTGTTGCAATATTGTACCAAATCAATTATATAAAATACTAGGACATATTTAATGCAAAATTAACAAAATGGTTGGGTTTCAAAGGCTTTGATCCACCTCTCGTGAAAAAGACAAATTTTCACCGATTCAGCTCGAAGCGGGTCAAATTTGAACTATAGTTGCCTCATAATTTGCTCTTTATTTAAAAAATCATTTATAGGTACATAAGTATCTAATTAATCAGAGAAACATCAAAAGTTTTCCGAGATTCAACCACTAGCTAGGAACGATCATGCCCATAATTTTGACCGCATTTTGAAACGGGCATAAAAATTTGAATAAAAAATAAAAAATTGGAAAACCTTCGCATCGTGTCATTATATGTGACCAAGTTACCAGGAAAAACAATAAACCTATAATACAACAATTCTTTTTAAAAAGTGTTCTCGGGAATGAGCTATCATGTGTGAAGATTCGTCGCTTTCAAGTCAAGTGATCAATCTTATGGCCACATTCGTGGCATAGTTTGTTCAAATGACCTAATATTATGCACAAGGGTGCATTTTGGAATGGCAAGCAATGTTGCCTAAGAAAGTATTCGTTTTCTTTGGACGAAAAAATCATTTTCCATTGTTTGAGTGCCCAAAATAAGTTCTTTCGTGAACGACCTACCATATACTTGTTGAAAAATTGGACCAAATAAATTTTATAAAATACTAGGCTATTAATGCATAATTGACCAAATGGTTGGGTGTCAAAAGTTTTGGTCCACCTCTCATGAAAAAGACAAATGCCCGCCGATTTAGTTGGAAGCGGGTCAGATTTGAACTACAGCTGCCTCATAGTTTGCTCTTTATTTTTACCAAAAATCATTTATAGGTACATAAGCATCTATTTACTTAGAGAAATACCAAAAGTTTTCCAAGATTCAACCACGAGCTAAGAACGGTCATGCCCGCGGTTTTGACCGCATTTTGAAACGGGCATGAAAAATTCAAAAAAAACAAAAAATTGGAAAATCTTTGCATTGTGTCATTATATGTGAGAAAGTTACTAGGAAAAATAATAAACTTGTAATACAACAATTCTTTAAAAAAGTGTTCTCAGAATGAGCTATCATTTGTGAAGATGCATGGCTTTCAAGCCAAATGATCAATCATATGGCCACATTCATGGCATAGTTTGTTCAAATGATCTCATATTGTGCACAAGGGTGCATCTTGGAATGAAAAACAATGTTGCCTAAGGAAGTTTTCATTTTCTTTGGACAAAAAAATCATTTTCCATTTTTTGAATGCCCAAAATTAGTTTTTTGTGAAGGACCTACCATATATTTGTTGCAAAATTGTACCAAATCATTTTTATAAAATACTAGGCCATATTTAATGCACAATTGACAAAATGGTTTTGCGTCCAAATCTTTTATCCACCTCTCGTGAAAAAGACAAATTACCGCTGATTCTGTTGGAAGCGGTTCAAATTTGAAATGCAACTGCCTTATAGTTTGCTCTTTATTTTTTCCAAAAATCATTTCTAGTTACATAAGTATCTATTTAAGCAGAAATACATGGTTTGTTGGCGATACGTCGAGGTTTGGACGGTGGCCGAGGGCTCCAACTCCAAACCGCGTAAGCACGCATGCCCTCTGCATGGCCACCGCGTGACTGTGACGTTACCATGTGTTCTGGGCGTCCTAGGCATGTCTAGTGGGTTGGGCACTCCCCAGGTAGGTTCTAGGAAGAAAATGACAACATAAGAGTCTCACGAGGAGACCGAACTATGCTCAAACATGGATTAGTAGACAAGTGTTTGATTGGCTGTACGGGAAATGAACATGGCCAGTGGGCCCGAGTTTTGGCTGAGGATGATCATCTACTAGGGAGACTGTCTTGGCAAATTTTCAGCTCAAATGCAGGAGCTTAGATGGCACTTGCTTTGGAAAGTATCACATCGGGCAGAAATATGAATGTTGAAGCTGGGCTCAAATGAATAAACGGATTGAGCTCAAATTTTGTGGAGTATGGTCATTTGGTCGTAGGAAAGCACTATAATATTTTTATACCATTCGGATAATCCTAGATTATACTTCCTTCACAAAGCTTCTCTCTAGATAGAAACTTTGGAAATTTGCTGAGGAAGATTTAATAGGAAAATGGAGCTGAATATTGGAACGTGGCAATTATTTGGATATGTAAGATGGCACAAAAAGTTTGAGGGCAATAGGAGGTGTCTAGATAGCACTTGATTTGCAATGTGCCAATCTCGACAGAAAATAGAAATTGAAGTTGGGCTTACATAGATGATTGGATTGTGCTAAAATTTGGAGTAGGATGACAAGTTTGGCATATGAAGGAACTGTAAAAAAAATTAATACCATTTGCATAAATAAAAATGGTAGTTCCTTCAAAATATTCTCCACTAAACATAAAATTGGCGAAACTGTTGAGGGAAATTGGTTCAATCAAATGAGCTAAAATTTGGTGTAGTGAGTTTCTATGGTCAGGTTAATGCCCTAGTAAATTGGCAGCAATTATAAACACAAGCACGCGTCGGTGCTTTATAGACGTTTTTAACCTCTTTTCGCGACGGCATTTGGGACTGTCGCCAAGTGAGTGTGTGCCATAGGGTGTCCTTCCCACACGACCCAGAAACCGTCGGGGATATGGAGCGGTGATCAAGAGGCCTTCCAAAATGTAATCGTGTGTGATGCAACACACACTAAATTCTTTCGCACGTGTGGTATCGGTGATTAAACATTTCTAATGATGCGGTGAAACCATACGGTCCGTCATAATGAACTGTTTGCGAAACAGTATGTAAGGCACACGGGCCAACATATGAACTGTGTGCGATTTTTGCCCCATCGCACACGAGTTTTCTGTGTAACCCGACCGCCATGCAAGAGTCCATCGCACACGTTTGCCAACAATTACCGTCTGCGATAATGTTCTATCACAAACGGTTCAGGAGCCCTTCGCACACATACAAGTGTTGCAGACCGTTTGTGATTTGTTGGGTATCACCGACGGTTGCGGCAAGAGTGACGTGTGCTTTTCGTTTGGGATCCCACACGTTTCCTGAAAAAAATACAACTGGGATTGTATTTTATATTGGGCACGGTTTACTCCGAGTTCTTGTGTGCGATAACGCGATATCACAAACAGTTCCGGAGACCCTACGCACATGCAATAGCGCTGAAAATCGTTTGCGATCTGCTATGTATCACCGACGGTTCCACTATGATTGATGTATGCTTTCCGATGTGGATCGCACACACTCATTTAGTTGAACCGTGTGCGGAGCAATTGCCAGGTTAAAAAATTATCCCATTTTGAATCGGCATGCAAAAAGCAAATTTGCCACAATATTCAATTGAACAAATAAACAAAAATATCACATTTTGAATCGGCACGCAAAAAGCAAATTCACCACAATATTCAATTGAACAAATAAAAAAATCTCATTTTGAATCGGCACGCAAAAAGCAAATTCGTCACAATATTCAATTGAACAAATAGTGTCCACGGGAAGAGCATTCATCAGATTTCGCAACAATTGCAATTGAACATATGGTAGCTAAATTCAAATCATTTGTCCACAGATATATGCATTACATAAATAATCATAGTGTACGAAATACGAAGACCTCATCAGATGGAAAACAATGGATCCATGCGTCAATGTTTAGCGGCTAACTCTTACTCAATGTTTCAGGAGAAGGCATGCTAAAATCTTCATTATCACCAGTGGGGTTGATGTAGTGATCCAGGAAGAAGTCGCCGATAAATCTCCAAACCATCAGCAATTCACCAGACGGGAGCGGTTCAGGGGTCCTCGGTTATAAGATGAGCTGCGGTATTTTTAAGATCAGAATGTGCCTTGTGAGTGGAGTAGAAGATATTAATTAAGATCGACTTACTGGTACTAATTCGCGAGGATCGTCACAACTATCAACAGATTTGCAGATGGAGATCATGTGTCTGCAAACATAATATCCATAAAGGTTGGTCCCTGCTTCTTGCTGAGGAGACTGAATTTGTTTGTACAAAATTAGTCATGTATTTGTCGTGCTAGGAACAACCTAACCAGAGTTAGATGGATTATTTTTTCTTTGGACAAATTATAAATAGGTTTATTTAGAAGCTTGAACATTTGACTAGTGTATGTAATGGTATTTGCAGACTATTGGATAAATTTTCCAAAAATATAGGATTTCGGTGTGTTACCGAAGAAACGATCTCGTGCTGCAGAGGTAGTTCCCTCTTGAACAAGTTTCCTGGTTTAGTTTTCCACAATGCGAGCACACTGCAAATGATGATGAATTTTCACAACATCAATTATTGAACCAGATATGAATTCAAATTAATTTCAACATCATAGAATTCAATACCTATCCATGAATTGCTGAAGATGCGTCAGATCCTGAGCGTTTGTTGACTCTCTGAGAGAATTGATGTAGTAAACTGTGTTCGTGTTTGGAACAATGAATACCAATATCCAGTGATTGCTACATATTAAGAAAGCCATGAACTTATGAATTATGTCAAAATATGAAAGACAATAAGTGTATGCGTGGTTGTTTACTTGACTTATCGTTCATGATATGACCAGAGAAATGATTCTGCATGGGACGTGTTTTCGAAGAGACGGACAACCGTGTTAACGGCCCAGTCCCGTAGGTCCTTACCAAGTATTGTTGTTCCATTTGCTATTTCAGGATCTATGGAATACACACTCTCCCTTTTTCATCTCCGCGCATTCAATCCTCTGAGAGGAATAAAATGCAGTTAGTTGTTTATCATTTACAGCCTTGTATGGAGAAGTTCATCAGAGTTTGTTAAGTACTTACAAAATCAGGCATCTAACAAGAGTGGCATCGAGCATGTTGAAGTTGAAGAAGAGATGTAAGTCCTCGAAACTCACATCGATGGAACCAACATCGTGTCGGAAATGATCTCTGTTGTAGTGGACTAGCAAACCATGATGACCTGCTGACATTAGATTCATGCAATATTCGTGTAACTCACGGCAACTAGAGCTGCACTCATCAAAGTATTCGCCAACAAGAAATGGTTGGCCATGGACATAATAGCATGCTTGAAGTACGCCTGCTTTACTTTTAGCAAGAAACAAACATACTTCTTCAACATCCATGGCGTCAGAAATAATATTATGCCCCGATTCGAACAAGCTGTTGTTAATTTGGTTCTGGTTGATGAGTGCTTTAAGTAAGAGGCAATCGTTCTCTTTCCTCTTCACTTTCCCGCCGCGCTTGCTCATGGTCATGGGTGTAGCCTTTTTGGCCACTTCTTCTAGGTACTTGAAGCATATCTGGCAGACGTCTGGTTGCCTGCAAGGTAGACTGCCGAGCAGACGGTGAAGCTTGGACGAACCGCTTAGCAGACGGTTTATCTATGCCAGACCGCTGAGCTGGCGGTGCTGCTGTGACGGACTGTTGGGCTGTAGGAGCAGAGGCATCGGATTGCTGACCATGCGTTGAAGCTATGTCGGGTTTCTGCGCAGGTGGTGCCAACTTGTCAGTGTGCTGAGGAGGTCGTGCCAACGCGTTGGTTTGCTGAGCAGGAAGTGCTGACACATTGGTATGCTGATCACGCGACTGCTGATCGACGAACAAATGAGCAGTCGGTTCTGGACCTACAGACTGCTTAGCAGGCGGTTCCGAAGCATCAGACTGCTTAGCAGCCTGTTCCACCAGGTTGGTCTGCTGAGCATGTGCTGCAGCTGGGTCTCCCCTCGCTTCTTTAGCGGCCGACATCTGAACCGGTGGTGCTTCTTCAGCAGTTGTAGGCCTTGCGACTGGCTGCTTTGGTACGGAGGATGACATGGCATGTACGCCACAAAGTCAGGCCGGCTGATCACGTGTTGATGCATCAGCCAGCGAGAGCTACTGTGGCAAGGAGAACATCACTGGTTGAGGGGCGACAGTGGTTGCTCTTGGCGGGGCTTCAGGGATCTCATTGATGAACTCTACTTCCTTTCGTGGCCGCTGGATGTGATGTAACAGTGTTTCTCCCAAGGTCCTTTGCTCATCGAAGTCTCCTAGGACATTCTTCACGGAAAATTCATTGAATCCGAGCTTTACTTCAGTCATGTAGCACTTCACACAGCCCGACTTCAATGGCACATTGTCCAAGAAGAGGCCATCTTCCAAGAAGGGTGGGCAAACCCAGGTTGTTGCACATTTTAATGTACCTTCATAATGTGTAAGCACACCCTTCAGTTTGTCTTTCATTCCAGATAGATCAGATATAGCATCATCACGAGCAGCTGCAGTCTCAGTATTGCTGGGGTCAGCTGATGCACAACTACTCTTGTGCAGTGTTGTCGCGCAATAAGCAGCATCCTTCATGTCCGCCTCCCCTCCCATCTACTGGCCATCTGTCAGTGTTAGAGTCTTCTGCATCATCATTGACTCCTAAAGATCCTTTCGAACAGCCAGATAAATCTCTTTCCTCAACCTTTCATACAATGCATTTTGCTTCATTTCACTCCTCGCTTTTTTCACGCTGAGCCTAACTTCTTTATAGAGTGTGAAAGGCCTCTTGTGCAGGACATTAACAGCTATACCCCTTGCACGGCTAGGGGCTCTTTTGTTTCCAGCACAATGGATAGAATGTCACATGGCCCTGAGTTCCAATAGAACCTTCTAGGGATCTTGGAAACCTCTAACATCACTTGATACAGTTTAGCGTCACGTGAGTTTTCAAAGCAATAAGTTCCTTTGTCACGCCTCTTTGCAAGTGACCGCAAGTAGTCTCGGGCACGTTCGCCCCTGATTTCACTAAAGGCCGTATTCCCACCCGCCGCTACTGTTTCTTTGTCCTCCTGTTCCCATATCAGTTTCATGTCGTAGTATCCTGCCACACCCATACGGTGGGGGTGTATGTTCTTCTCCTGAAGTTCCTATTGCTTGAAATTCTTCTCAGCAAACTCTTTAGTTGCCCTGACCCTTTTGAATTCTACCCAGTCTGCCTTTGTAATTTGGGGGTATGCGGGGATTGGGTCCTTGCCTTCACTCAAGTACTTCTTGTACATCACGTGCTTCCAGTTTCTCCAAGCATCCCTAGCCTTCTTTAGTGCCGTGTGTTCCACCTGCATTTTCCACTGCTCCGGAACATTGAAGTGATCCATGATCTCTCGAACTATCCTTTGCCGTGTTTCTGTGTCAGCCTTCTGAAACCCCGGCAGATTAATGTTGAGCCTTGCCCTACCAACAAATCCACACACACTCATGAACCTCATGCGTGCTTTATCTGGTTTTGTTGGAGCCCAAGACTTTAAATCAATTTGGATTACTTCATATACACCTTTAGGCTGGTGTGTGGGCTTCCTTGGAGCGTTCCTCCATGTCCTGACTGGAAGGGTAATTGCTGCAGCTCTATCCCGTTCAAGATTACTTGATCCCTCACAATCTGCTGAAGACCTAGGGTTGTCCGAATCACATGAAGATACATCGCCTGAAGCTTGAGTGTTGTCGCTGCTACTCGGCATCTACAGAGAACACATGCGATACTCACGAAAGTAGGATAAGCATAAAACTAACAACTTGGTATCAAGCTTTCAAACATGCCATGCAATAATTTAGAAAATGTACGGCTAATTTGTTAAGTTTGTCTGACTCGGGCGCCCGCGATGTGTAAATAGGCAGTAACTTATTGGAACAAATACAACTTATATGTAGTAAGAAAGGTAGATAATGAACATATATACGCTCTCCGTTATTTTATGGCCAATTTAGGAACATATGGAACCAAATTGGAAGAGGGGTTGCAAGGAAATATGCCTCACCGTGATGGAGAGCATTAACTAACAGGCTTATTAAGGCAAACCCAGCTGGACCACAGGAGACGCGAGGTTTACTGCATCGATATGCTTGAGGGTGGCTGGCGAGCAAACAAAGACGACAAGGTGCGGGCCGCCGCGTGTTGGGAACGACAGTGGAGGTAGGATTGACGCCGAAGAGCGGGTACATGGCCGGGGTGAGCACGGCGGCGCCGGAGAGGGTTCTGTTGTGGATCTGGGGGAGGGGGGAGGTGGCGAAGGAGATTGGGTGGACTACTTGAGTGAAACGCGGGCGGACGATGGGGGGGGGGTGTTCGGGACTCCGGGTGTTGGCGGCCTATGTGAAAAGGGTGAAAAATATCCCCGGTCGTCGCGCACGCGGAAAAGCCTATGCAAATGGTTGCCTCAAAGCTCTCGTGTGCACAAACAGAATAATTTCATTTGAAATGAAGACGTGCTAATTTTGAAATGAAGACGCGAGTTCATCGTTTCACCTCAAAAAATTTCCCACGTAAAGCAATCACAATTATACCACGGGTTTGATTTGTTGGTGCATTTCAGGTCTCATGTGCTATATGTAAGACATTTTATGGCATTTACTATGCATTTTGGCATATAAATCAATTTCTAGCCGGACTACATTTCCTGTCAAAACGGATGAGGATTGTCGTTCGATCTAGGAGCATCCAACGGTGTAGATGTACGATGCGTGGTGTTCGAGTTCTGGCCAATCATAACGCACGACCCGGATCGCGCGTGCAACAAAGGGGGGGCATCAACCACGGTTTGGTAGGCACAAGGCTTTCGTGTGTGAACCGTGTGCTATTTGAATAAAAATTGGAGGGGCTATTTGAAAACATTTACACGTGATGTCGAAAGGGATGAGGATTGCCGTTCGATCAAGGAGAATCCAACGGTGCAGACATACGATCCATGGGGTTTGGGGTCTGACCAATCAGAATGCACGACTCAGATCCGTGACGGACTGTTGGGCTGTAGGAGCAGAGGCATCGGATTGCTGACCATGCTTTGAAGCTATGTCGGGTTTCTGCACAGGTGGTGCCAACTTGTTAGTGTGCTGAGGTGGTCGTGCCAACGCGTTGGTTTGCTGAGCAGGAAGTGCTGACGCATTGGTATGCTGATCACGCGACCGTGGACCGACGGACTAATGAGCAGGCGGTTCCGAAGCATCAGACTGCTTAGCAGGCGGTTCCGAAGCATCAGACTGCTTAGCAGCCTGTTCCACCAGGTTGGTCTGATGAGCATGTGCTGCAGCTCGATCTCACCTCGCTTCTTTAGCGTCCGACATCTGAACCGGTGGTGCGACTTCAGCAGTTGTAGGCCTTACGACTGGCTGCTTTGGGGAAGAGGATGACATGGCCTGTACGCCACAAAGTCAAGCCGGCTGATCACAGGTTGATGCATCAGCCAGCGAGAGCTGCTGTGGCAAGGAGAGCATCACCGGTTGAGGGGCGACAGTGGTTGCTCTTGGCGGGGCTTCAGGGATCTCACTGATGAACTCTACTTCCTTTTGTGCCCGCTGGATGTGATGTAAGAGTGTTTCTCTCAAGGTCCTTTGCTCATCGAAGTCTTCTAGGACATTCTTCAAGGAAAATTCATTGAATCCGAGCTTTACTTCAGTCATGTAGCACTTCACACAGCCCGACTTCAATGGCACATTGTCCAAGAAGAGGCCATCTTCCAAGAAGGGTGGGCA
The DNA here is from genome assembly GCA_902687465.1 of Secale cereale. Classification (NCBI taxonomy): domain Eukaryota; kingdom Viridiplantae; phylum Streptophyta; class Magnoliopsida; order Poales; family Poaceae; genus Secale; species Secale cereale. The sequence goes on along the minus strand of LR738715.1, from coordinate 370,547,013 downwards.
AACCCAGGTTGTTGCACATTTTAATGTACCTTCATAATGTGTAAGCACACCCTTCAGTCTGTCTTTCATTCCAGATAGATCAGATATAGCATCATCACGAGCAGCTGCAGTCTCAGTATCGCTGGGGTCAGCTGATGCACAACTACTCTTGTGCAGTGTTGTTGCGCAATAAGCAGCATCCTCCATGCCCGCCTCCCCTCCCAACTACCGGCCATCTGTCAGTGTTAGAGTCTTCTGCATCATCATTGACTCCTAAAAATCCTTTCGAACAGCCGGATAAATCTCCTTCCTCAACCTTTCATACAATGCATTTTGCTTCATTTCACTCCTCGCTTTTTTCATGCCGCGCCTAACTTCTTTGCAGAGTGTGAAAGGCCTCTTGTGCAGGACATTAACAGCTATACCCCTTGCACAGCCAGGGGGCTCTTTTGTTTCCAGCGCAATGGATAGGATGTCACATGGCCCTGAGTTCCAATAGAACCTTCTAGGGATCTTGGAAACCTCTAACATCACTTGATACAGTTCGGCATCACGTGAGTTTTCAAAGTAATAAGTGTCGTCATCACGCCTCTTTGCAAGTGACCGCAAGAAGTCTCGCGCGCGTTCGCCCCTGATTTCACTAAAGGCCGGATTCCCACCTGCCGCTACTGTTTCTTTGTCCTCCCATTCCCATACCAGTTTCATGCCGTAGTATCCTGCCACACCCATACGGTGGGGGTTTATGTTCTTCTTCTGAAGTTCCTATTTCTTGAAACTCTCCTCAGCAAACTCTTTAGTTGCCCTGGCCCTTTTGAATTCTGCCCAGTCTGCCTTTGTAATTTGGGGGTATGCGGGGATTGGGTCCTTGCCTTCACTCAAGTACTTCTTGTACATCACGTGCTTCCAGTTTCTCCAAGCATCTCTAGCCTTCTTTAGTGAAGTGTGTTCCACCTGCATTTTCCACTGCTCTGGAACATTGAAGTGATCCATGATCTCTCCGACTATCCTTCGCCGTGTTTCTGTGTTAGCCTTCTGAAACCCCAGCAGATTAATGTTGAGCCTTGCCCTACCAACAAATCCACACACACTCCTGAACCTCGTGCGTGCTTTATCTGGTTTTGTTGGAGCCCAAGACTTTAAATCAATTTCGGTTACTTCATATATACCTTTAGGCTGGTGTGTGGGCTTCCTTGGAGCGTTCCTCCATGTCCTGACTCGAAGGGTAATTGCTGCAGCTCTATCCCGTTCAAGATTACTTGATCCCTCACAATCTGCTGAAGACCAAGGGTTGTCCGAATCACATGAAGATACATCACCCGAAGCTTGAGTGTTGTCGTTGCTACTCGGCATCTACAGAGAACACATGCGATACTCAGGAAAGTAGGATAAGCATTAAACTAACAACTTGGTATCAAGCTTTCAAACATGCCATGCAATAATTTAGAAAATGTACGACTAATTTGTTAAGTTTGTCTGACTCGGGCGCCCGCGATCTGTAAATAGGCAGTAACTTATTGGAACAAATACAACTTATATGTAGTAAGAAAGGTAGATAATGAACATATATGCGCTCTCCGTTATTTTATGGCCAATTTGGAACATATGGAACCAAATTGGAAGAGGGATTGCGAGGAAATATGCCTCACCATGATGGAGAGCACTAACTAACAGGCTTATTAAGGCAAACCCGACCGGACCACAGGAGACGCGAGGTTTACTGCATCGATATGCTTGAGGGTGGCTGGCGAGCAAACGAAGACGGCAAGGCGCGAGTCGTCGCGTGTTGGGAACGACAGTGGAGGTAGGATTGACGCCGAAGAGCGGGTACACGGCCGGGGTGAGCACGGCGGCGCCGGAGAGGGTTCTGTTGTGGATCTGGGGGAGGGGGGAGCTGGCGATGGAGATTGGGTGGACTACTTGAGTGAAACGCGGGTGGATGATGGGGGGTGTTCGGGACTCCGGGTGTTGGCGGCCTAGGTGAAAAGGGTGAAAAATATCCCCGTTCGCCGCACACGCGGAAAAGCCTATGCAAACGGTTGCCTCAAAGCGCTCGTGTGCGCAAACAGAATAATTTCATTTGAAATGAAGACATACTAATTTTGAAATGAAGACGCGAGTTCATCATTTCACCTCAAAAAAATTCCCACGTAAAGCAATCACAATTATACCACGGGTTTGATTTGCTGGTGCATTTCAGGTCTAATGTGTTATATGTAAGACATTTTTTGGCATTTACTATGCATTTTGGCATATAAATCAATTTCTAGCCGGACTGCATTTCCCGTCAAAAGGGATGAGGATTGTCGTTCGATCTAGGAGCATCCAATGGTGCAAATGTACAATCCGTGGTGTTTGAGTTCTGGCCAATCAGAACGCACGACTTAGATCGCGCGCGCAGCAAAGGGGGGGAATCAGCCACGGTTTGGTAGGCACAAGGCTTTCGTGTGTGAACTGTGTGCTATTTTAAAACATTTTTTAGAGGGGCTATTTGAAAGCATTTACATTTGCTGTCGAAAGGGATGAGGATCACTGTTCGATCAAGGAGAATCCAACGGTGTAGACGTACGATCCATGGGGTTTGGGGGTCTGACCAATCAGAACGCACGACTCAGATCACGCACGTGGCAGAGGTGGGGGGCATCGGCCACGATTTAGTGGACACACGGCATTCGTGATTGAACCGTGTGCTCTTTGAAAACATTTACATTACCTAACATCATATTTTTATTCGAATGAAAACATGAGTTCATCGTTTCTCCTCCAATTTTTTTCCACGGTAAGAAATCACAATTGTACCGTATGGTTTGATTTTCTGGTACATTTTGCCAGGCGGCATGCCTCGCTAGCAATCTCAAACTATACATAAACACTATTCTGATCACGGGATCAGAATATTATTCTGATCACAACACATACTTCCTGAGATACACGCCTGAACTTCCTCTGTATGAACCCGACCTTCGGGCTATCTTCGCGACCGTGGCTCTCCCCGCGAATTTTTCTGGTTAGCCGTGTTCTATGTGATTTAAGTGTAATCTGCAAACGGTTTGTAGCAACTAAATACTCTTTTTAAATAGAAATCTCGCTCATGGGCGGATTTTGCTCTCGGGTCGTGATGAACTCACGTTTTTTGCAATTTTACTGCCTGAGTTGCACGCCTGAACTTCCCTCTGAACTAGGTTGAACTTCGGCCAACATTGCCCAAACGGGGCTTGTGATATACCGTTGGAAAGATATGGACACCAGTATCACGACCCAACTTAAATTTTTGTCAAAATGTAAGCGGTTTAAGAGCAGTTTTGAAAACCGTTTTTTCTTGAGACAAAAAATGTGAAATCGTATTTTCGATCTCATTTCTAAACCATTTATCGGAATGCGGCATATAACATGTCGTTGGAAAGCTGCTGCAAAACGGCTCCTTCCACATGTTGAAGTTTTCTCTAATTCCTCATGGTTAAAACGTTATTTGGAAAAACGTAAAATTTCGCAAAATGAACTGCCGGGTTCGTATTTTCGCTGTGATTTCTAAACGGCTAATCCAATTAGGGCATATTATATGGCGTTGGAAAGCTTATGAAAATGCGCTACTTTTTCATGTTGAAAGTTTTTTCTAATTTTGAATGGTTTAAGACTAATCTAGAAAACAGTACAAGTCCTAGCGAGTTCGTGTTTTCGAGTTAATTTTTTAACCGTGCGTCCGAATGCAGCAACCAGCAAGTGATATGTCGTTGGAAAGCTTGAACAAATGCGAAACATTTTGGTATGTATTGTTTCTCCCAATTCATTACGGTTTAATGTCAGTTTTGAAAATGGCAAAAAACGTATTTTCGCGGTAATTTCTACAAACTTTATCGGAATGAGGCAAATAACACACCGTTGAAAAGCTACGGAAAATGCGAAACTTTTTCATGTTGATGGTTTTCTCTGATTCCTAGCCGTTTTTAAGTAATTGCGAAAATGGAGAGCTCATTTTTCTGCCTTTATCGCGAAACGGATATTTCGAAAATGCACCGCGTGAAGAACGTGAACTTGTGTGGCAGTTCTGCTTGAACTTCACTCTGTTATTTTATGTGATGTTTTTTGGTCGTAACTCACAAACCACTTACCAGAATTGAGCAAATGATATACCGATGGAAAGCTGTTGAAAACACGCAACTTTTTCGTATTGATCAATTTTCCATATTCGCAACGGTTCAAAATAATATTTTGAATGCGTAAAAATGTGTGCTTTAAACGTTATAGATAATACTTTTAAACCATTGATCGGAATGTAGCATATAATATACCGTTGGAAAGATTATGAATATGAGCAATTTTTTCATGTAGACAGACAATACAAATTCGTTGTCGTTTGAGAGCAGTTTTAAAAATGGCAAAAACAATGTCGTTTTTGCATGTTTTTTACATGTAATTTAAGGTCGGACGTCTCGCACTAAAGATCTTGACCTTCACCCAAAGGAGCACGTGAACTTCTTACCACAAACTTTTTAAGCTTTTAGTTTTCTATTCTTATATTTTTTCTTATCTGAAATGTGTTTTGTGTAGTAGTTGTATTTCTCGCTATTTTCATCCTGAATTTCTGTCACGTATTTGTTGTTCGTAATTCCTCACCCGTTCATCAAATTCCCACATAATATTTTTTGTGAATTTTTGCACATGTAAATACACGGAGAACCTCCTTCACAATTTTTTTTGAACTCTCCTGGGCCAACCACGTGAACTTCTAGCAAAACTCATTTCAGACATTATCTTTTTATTCCTTTTTCTTATATGAAACACACCCCATGCAGTACGTGAACTTCCGGTTGTTATCACTTTTGAAATTCTCTATTGTATTTTCAATAAATTACGAACTTCTTCGTTATTTTGAATTGGACTTCTTGGTTTATTCGTAAGTAACGGGAAAATTATGAGTTTTTGTTACAAATATTGAACTGCTTCGTTTTTTGAAATTGAACTTCTTGGTTTATTATTTAGCCACGAAAAAAATGGGTTCTTCATATACATTGAACTATTCTAACTTTTAAAATTGAACTTCGTGGTTTTTTCATTTTGGACTTCTTGGTGTTATTCATTTGTAATGGGAAAAAAATCTTAGTTTTGTAATAAACATCGTACAACTTCTTGGTTATTTCAAACTGAACTTCTTGGTTTATGCACTAGTAACGGGAAAAATTGAGTTTTTGTAATAAATATTGAACTGCTCCATTTTTTGAAATTGAACTTCTTTGTTTATTATTTAGTTACGAGGAAAATCTGAGTTTTTCGTATGCATTGAACTATTCTAGTTTTAAAAATTGAACTTCTCGTATTTTTTTCAATTTGGACTTCTTTGGGTTTGTAATAAACATTGAACTTCTTCATCCTTTTAATTTGAGTCTCTTTTTCTAGGAACGGGGAAATCCACTTTTCATAAATTTTTAAATGGTCATTATTTAATTTGAACTTTAATGTAATTGTATTACACAAAGAAAAACTAAAAACTCAACTTTTCCATGGCACTAGTACATGAGCAAACATTTCATGTGTAGTATGGTATCCAAAATGTAAAACTATTCACAAAGCGACATTTGCATCTTGCACGAGCACCCTTCCATTCAACCAGATAAACACATATTTGCATCGGGGCAATCGGGCGGGGGAAGAAACGAGAATGGGGTCGAGCTTCTTTGAAATTCTCTTTAGCTAGGTGTTTGTGCCACAAGAACAAAGAGGGGCGCCTGGAGGTTTAGAAGATGCATGTATGTGGCAAGAAAACAAGACAAAACTCTGGCTGCTATGCTTGTACTTTGGAACACTCAGAGATGTCATCAACATGCTATATAATTTAGAGGCCAAATCACACAAACAAAAGAGTGGAATACATTTCTATTCCCCCGCTTTGAGAAGCAGTACCAACAAAATAGTGGCTTTTGACAAACATCAAACAACTAAATTATTTAAATCTCAACTTCTACATAAATGAAGAATGAATCTCTCTATCCAGCCATTTTTAAGTAATTTTAGAAACGGCAAGTTCATGTCTTTTTTGTGACTAGTTGGCTTTAGTGGTAACTCCCGTGAAATCAGCACCCATGAGTCAAAAAACTTTAATTACACTGTTCATAGAATGCAAGTAGCACTAACATCACCAACACATGTTCTTTTCAAACAAATAGTATTTTTTATCAGACAAAGTTGTGATTGTTTTTACACCACACGTTTAGGTCCTTGTCTGTCCATCTTATCTCCTAGAACTAACCACATCCAAAAGTTTATTCTTTGTTCTCTCTCCTATGTGTAACTTGTCTCTTCTCATGCATAGGAATGTAGCAACCCGAACAAGAGCGAATCAAGTTAACATTTGGTTTAGGCTTCCGTTGACTCGGGAGGAGCTTGACGACGTTGAGCACCAGTGGGCGTGCTCCTCGGCCATGTAATCCATGGGAGCGGTGGGCTACATCCCCGTTGGAGCAGACTGAACTTGTCGACTTGCCACTTCTTCAGAGTTTGACCTTCTACATCTTCACAGCCCGACCTGCTACGTCTTCACACAAGATGGAGCATGACATGCTCCGCTCGGTGGGAAACAAAGACCTTGAGGAGGTAGGCATCCTTGAACGCATCTGCTGCGGTAGGATGGCCTCGATGCAGTCATGCAGATGAACCGACGGCAACCGCGATGAAAAAAGAACAGCCAGGAGAGATGGATGCCCGCATGGACTGCTCGCGAGTGAGGCGACGGACTGCCCGCACAGAGTGGAGGGACAGACAGCTTGTGGACATGCAGGTTGCAACGACGAGGCTGATGGCGCACCAACCGCGTCTGCTTGGGGAAGCTCCAGCCATGGCGTGTGTGTGGGGGGGGGGGAGGGAGCGGCCCCTCCATGGTTTAACCTTCCTCAAAAATAGTCAAGGTGGCCCTCGTGAGAAGTCGGTGTGGCCGGCCAGGACGACACATGGATGGGATCCCGGCCGGTGGGGTGACGCGGCGGCCTGCATCGACTCCGGCGAGGAAGCAGGGTGCGTGGAGGAACAAGCGATGTGGCAGGGGAGCTCCACCACGGAGAGTGTCCTCAAGGTGGCGCGCGGCCTTGGATGCACATCGGGGACACGGGTTTCACCGCAGTTGGGCTGGGTGGCGGGGCTGTTGGTGGCCGGGGCCCGACGGTGGCGCGGTTGGTGGCCCGAGGCAGGGGGGAAGCGGTGGCCAGATGGGATCGGGTGAGGTGGGCTCGTGGGGAGTGGGGTGGGGTTGTTTTTTTTTCTTTGTACCGGTCATGAAACTCACGAACACCTCGGTCACTCCCTATATAGGCGCTGTGATCCAAATAGTTATTCTGATCCCAGGATTAGAATAGTGTATATATATATATAGGGTGGGTCTATTCTCATAACACCCCTTAAGACCTTGTTCTCATAACACCCGTGCTTATTCTCATAACACCTCCCACCACCGATCCTGCCCAATCCCCTCCTTCCCACCTTCTTCCTCCTACGCAGCCTCCTCCCACCTCCCCTCCACCCGAGCCATCCGCCCTACCCACCTTCTACCGAGCACCTTCTCCGTGGATGCCCCTCTCCGCCCTACCCACCTTCTACCACGGAGCGGCCCTGCGGGTTCCTCGGTGCGCACCTTCCACCTCCCATGGATCTTCACGCGTCATGGCTGACGAAAGCAGTTGTTTGACGGTGGCGCTCAACCTTCTAGATGTGCCCCCTTCCCACCCTCTTCGCTGATTTGCCCGCCGCCGCACCGGACGGCCATGGCAGTGCCGACGTCGAGCCGCCCTGCTAGTGCCACGGCCCAGCCATGACCGCGGCGCAGCCCACCTCGAGCGCGAGTCCTAGTGATGGATCTGCCTGCGGCCTTGGCCTCACCATCAGGCTCCCGGTGGCCGCCCCGCTCTCGTGGCCTCCCGCGGAGCCCCACTTGCCTTCTCCCACCAATATCAACTAGCTCGTCACCCCCCATATAGTGCCGCCCCGCCCAATTTCTTGGTGAGATTCGGCGACGAGGACCCGGTCCACCAAGGTGCTCGCCTGCCCCCCCTCCTCCTCGTCCTGGCCTCATCTCCGGCCCGACCAGGGCTCACCTCGCATACCCCCATGAGGTCCACCACCGACTCCATTACAGCCCGCCCTCCTGGCCTAGAGATCTCCCCGGTGCATCGGCTTCCCCTACTTTCTCCCCACTGACGAACAGGAAACCACACCATTGTTTCAGGTTGTTGCAGTTCACTTTTTTGATTTTCGAAGGAAAATCAGTGCACTACAGTTTGCTGTTCCCATCGATAAGATTTGCGTTTTTTGTGTTCTTCTAAAGACAAATAAAAGTGCAAATACAGTCCACTGTACTTTTGCTCTTGAGGTTCATTTTACTCTCTTTTTTGCAGAAAAGATAGATGATGCAGTCCGCCGGCCTCATCCCACGGCAAATTTGGGTGACGCACGGGCTCCTACCCCTTTGGGTGTTTTGCAGGTGAATTGATGCTGGCCTAAAGTGCACTGCAATGCCATCCTCTCCTGCTCCACCGTGAAGCATGAACGACAGGTATAAAGGAGGTCCATTGGGGCTGAGGTTCTGGCGACAGCAGCTTGTAGTCCGGGAAAGCATGAGACGGAGCTTGTAGGCGTGCGCGTTTGTCATTCGGTGTCTTGTCGTCCTTCCTCCGGCGAGATCCTTCATCCACCTCGAGCACCTTCTTCTCCAAAAATCGAGTAGGTTCTTGGTCATCTTGCATCTCGTGTCCATCTTTCTTGTTGAATTTGGTTCTCGTGGTGGTGAATTCTGCACGTATTGGGGATCGAAGGTGTTTAGTTGTTTTGCTCGTTGTTGATAGGTAGCCAATTTCCTGCAGTTTTGTGGGTGCCTCACTGCTGCGTGCATGCATCCTATTTCCTGCTCCTCTCCAGCCTCCCAAGAGGGCATACAGCTTGTCGGGTGCCGGCGTGTGTGTTTGCAGGTCCTACCATCCTAGCAACCGATGGGTCACCCCTTTTCAGCGAGCACTGTGTGCAGTGCAGGCGAGCGTCGCATGCAGTGCGGGAGAGCATGCCATGCAGCTCGTCGGGCGTCTGGGCGACGAACCTCAGTTGCAGCCCCTGCCGCCTGGATCGGGGCCATCCCACTACCGGGCGAAGGTCAACAGTAGTGACCACGGCCGTGCAGTTTAGAAAATGCAGTGCTCCGATGCACTTTGCGGGTCTCTTGGCTCATGTGTGAAGTCAAGAAGATGCCACTTTTTTGGTTGTTTTGTGTGAAATATCTGCACTGGCGACCAACATGTTGTTCGCTCGCGACGCCATTCAACCCGTGCATTTTTTCGGCTTCTGTAATTTGATGCAGTTCCTTTTGTCTTGCTAATTTGTAGGGATGAGAAATTGTACCCGAAATCAGTTTCATGTAGTTCACTACTCTGGACCCTGTAGTGCGGAACACGTTAGAAAAAATATGTATAGAAACTTGCAGTTCAGTAATGTGAAACACATACATGAATTTGTTTAAAAAGGTGTTGTTCATATCGCGTCGTGTTGTGATTCATTATTTTCAATCTTGCGGTGCACTTTGCTCTAAAAAACGGTCCACTACAAAGGACTCTTTAGCACACTGCAGTTAGAACAAAATGCATTTAAAAACACGCAAAATGCAGTGCACTTTGGTCTTAAAAAAATCCGCTACGAAGGATTTCTACATCAACATACTTGCTATTTCCGAGTGCATGACATCATCGTCTATGATACCACCACTATGGCCAGCCTTATATAGTGGGGAATATCATATACAATATATAGTATCATGCATATGATACTAATTTATGATACTACGTACGTACCTTCATAGTGCATATATAGTATCATAGAGTAGTATATATATCATAGATGATCGTATTTATGGCCATGCATGACACAAAGTAGTATAACATTTATTATATATACAGCCGATCTATTCTCATAACATTATGAGAATAATATTCTCATAACACTTCCGAACTGCTTTGTGTTACTGCATTGGAAAGCTATGCGCACTACACACATACTGCAACAGAACTTCATGTTTAAAAAGCTGTACGTGTTGTTTTTTCGGTACCTTTTTTGCTCTAGTTTTTTAACCATTTATCGGAATTATGCGTGTAATATACCGTTGAAAAGCTATAGAGTAGACGCAACTTCGCCATGTTGAACACTTTTCAAAATTCATCGTAGTTTAAGAGCAGTTTCGAAAATCATGCGGCTCACAACGAATGGCAGTGAGCGTTTTTTGGCGTTTTTTTTTCTAAACCGCTCGTCGAAATGAAACATATGATACACCGTTGGAAAGGTATCGTCGGCGCGCATATTTTTCACATGTATTATTTTTTCTAATTCGCTACGGTTTAAGAGCAGTTTTGAATTTACTAAATCGCGGAATTGTGTTTTTCGAATTTTTTCAAATTTTCGGTACTGTTTTCACTCCAGTTTTCTAACCGTTTGTCGAAACAAGGCGTGTAATATACCGTTGGAAAGCTACGAACGAGGCGCAACTTTCATATGTTGAAATGTTTTTGAGATTCCTTACGGTTTTTAGTTAATTCTGAAAATCGTGCGGCTGACTACGAAGGGCAGTGGCCTTTTTCGTGTTTTTTTACAAAACGTTGGCCGAAATGATCCAAATGACACACCGTTGGAAAGATATCGTCGAGGCGCTACTTTTTCATGTAGAACACCCCTCTAATTCATTACGGTTTAAGAGCAGTTTTGAAATTACAAAAACGCGGAAACTCTGTTTTTCGCGACATCCAAATCGACGCGTTTTTTTGCGCTTCCGAACTGCACAGATACTGCAACACAGAGACCAGTGAACTGCATGTTTGAAAAAACTGTACGCGTGTTATTTTTTCGGTACCTTTTTTGCTCTAGTTTTTTAACCGTTTATCGGAATTATGCGTGTAATATACCGTTGAAAAGATATGGAGTAGACGCAACTTCGCCATGTTGAACACTTTTCGAGATTCCGCACACTTTAAGAACAGTTTTGAAAACGGTGCGACCGACGAATAATGGCAGCGAGCGTTTTTTTGCGTGTTTGAAAAGCTATAGAGTAGACGCAACTTCGCCATGTTGAACACTTTTTCGAGATTCCGGACGGTTTAAGAGCAGTTTTGAAAACGGTGCGACCGATGAATAATGGCAGCGGGCTTTCTTTGCGCTTCCGAATTGCACAGATACTGCAACACAGAGACCAGTGAACTGCATGTTTGAAAAAAGTGTACGTGTTGTTTTTTCGGTACCTTTTTTGCTCTAGTTTTTTAACCGTTTGTCGGAATTATGCGTGTAATATACCGTTGAAAAGCTATGGAGTATACGCAACTTCGTCATGTTGAACACTTTTCGAGATTCCGCACGGTTTAAGAGCAGTTTTGAAAACGGTGAACTGCATGTTTGAAAAAACTTTACGTGTTGTTTTTTCGGTACCTTTTTTGCTCTAGTTTTTTAACCGTTTATCAGAATTATGCGTGTAATATACCGTTAAAAAGCTATGGAGTAGACGCAACTTCTCCATGTTGAACACTTTCAGAGATTCCGCACGGTTTAAGAGCAGTTTTGAAAACGGTGAACTGCATGTTTGAAAAAACTGTACGTGTTGTTTTTTTGGTACATTTTTTGCTCTCGTTTTTAACCGTTTATCGGAATTATGCGTGTAATATACCGTTGAAAAGCTATGGAGTAGACGCAACTTCGCCATGTTGAACACTTTTCGAGATTCCGCACGGTTTAAGAGCAGTTTTGAAAACGGTGCGACCGACGAATAATGGCAGCGAGCATTTTTTTGCGCTTCCGAACTGCACAAGAAAACCGCACTGCATCAGGGTAGGAGCCGGCGCGACGGTGCTGGGGGAAGGAGGCGGGGCGGCAGCGCGGGGGTAGGAGGCGGGGCAGTGGTTGCTGTCCTCGGGGCGCTCCGCGCGAGAAACCTATTTAAGTGGGGGTGTAATGAGAAAAAGATTTTTGTTATGAGAATAAGGTCTTAAGGGGTGTTATGAGAATAGACCATGATATCGCCTATGACAAAAATCTTTTTCACATATGTAGATACCGTAACATAGGTAGATACCGTAACATATATAACAAAAATCTTTTTCACATATGTTACGGTATCTACCTATGTTACTGCTTCTTTGCCACATCATCATATTTTCTATTCTCGAGTGCATGATACCGCCTATGATACCCCCACTATGGCCACCCTAAGGTTGGTCGTAATATGGGAGTATCAAGCGGTATCATGCATGCAAACTAGACTTTTTGGATGATGTGGCACAAAGTTAAATGAGGAAAGAGAGGGTGTGGTATCATATCATGATACCATATCATATTAAATGTTGTACTACTTTGTGTCATGCATGGTAATTAATAAGGCAACCTAAGATAGTATGCATGCGCACATTACGAAGGTATTACTGATCATATGCTAGTATCATGCATATATACTCCCTCCTTTCCGGTTTATAGGCTTATCTCAAAATTTTAGTTTTTCCATTTTATAAGGCTCAATTTGGTTGTTCCCCATCACATGTTCAGATTCCAAGGTGCATTAAATCATTGCATGCAAGTATTAAGAGAAATTTGACCAATGCATGTACTTTATGCATCCATGTATTGCAATTAATACACTGGAAAACATAATTTTTTGAGGAAAACAAAAGCATTAATTGGGTGTTTTGCAAACTACAAAAAGTATTCCACCACTCACCATCTACCTTGGTTGGTGAGATATTTGAATTGAGCCATATAAGGCTGGTTGTAATGGGGAGTATGATATACTAGTATCATGCATATTATATATACTAGTGTACGATACTACTTCCGTAATGCATAGTATCATAACTTAGTATCTTATGTTACCTTATTAATTGTCACGCGTCACACAAAGTAGTACAACATTTAATATGATACAGTATCATGATATGATACCACATCCTCTCTCTTCTCATTTAATTGTGTGCCACATCATCCAGAAAGTCTAGTTGGCATGCATGATACCGCTTATGATACTACCATTACAACCAACCTAAACCGGAAAGGAGGGAGTATGATACTAGCTAGTCCATGATATACTAGCTACCTCACTAAGAGCATGGTTAATAATACATCCAACGGTCGGCTATAAGAAGTTGCGATGTCATATACAGCCAACCTCTTAGCGGGCATGTACAATAATAAGTTTTAAATATGTAGTAGTTTATCAATAGTTGGCCAGCCTTACATCCTCACAAAGTGTCTTGGATCTCGTGTTGCAGCTGGCTCTACTAACCAAGGGCCCGCTTCTCTTCTCTCTCCTCTTCTCTTTCCTCCGACTAATAATTACATATATATTATTCTATTCCTTATAGCCTGCTTATGTCGCTCTATTTTACTTACTCTAAGACTAGCCACAATGGAGAGTAACATACACTAGTAACATACACATATCCCTAGACTATGTTACTACCTTTCATAGTGGGTAGTAATATAAGTATGGTAACATGCAAAGCCTCATTTATTAGGTTATAGACTCATATTGCATTGGGACATGCGATGTTACAGTAACTAGCTAAGTTACTCAAACTACCTCTCTCCGCATTAACTCATTGCCACATAAGCAAAAAAATTGAGTTGGACTCGATGTTACTGCTGAAGTTACTCCCACTATGGCTAGTCCAATGCATAGTATCATAGAGTAGCTAGTATCATATGTACTACTTTATTTATATTGTCATGCATGACACATAGTAGCATTGCATTTATTGTGATACAGTTTTATGATATGATACTTAACCCTCTCTTTCTTCATTTAATTCTATGACAACTCATCAAAATTGCCTAGTTGACATGCATGATACTAGCTTTGATACCCCCTTACTATCAGCCTAGCAAAGAAGGTGTACATATCATTTGTGTGTCGCTTTGTGAGTTTTCATCCGTTTGTTCGAGAAGTGGGGAGAAGTTTCAAACATTTGGGCCGCGAGGTGCGGCCACTTGCGTAGGCCTAGTTGGTATTTTAATTATAGGAAATTCAGATGGAGTTCGGACATCATCAAAATCGATGTGTGCCCGTGGCATGCTCTCACGACCCGATGGGAAAAATTGGTAAAGTTTGGCACAAGTTTTCATGACCGCTCCTTCCAAACCGGAGCATCTCGCATGAAGGATCATGGTTTCCAATAGGAGACGTGTCAATTCAAACTCATGTGGCCGGTGACTTCATCGTTTGGCCTCATAAAAAATTTCACGGTACGCAATCTGTTGACACACGAACACATCACGTGTACCCTCGACGCCGGGGGTGATGCACCACAACTCATGTCGAAGGAGGCCCGACCAACAGCGCGATACGCAAGACAGTCGACGGGCTCTTTTGCGGACCCGAAACCCCACACCCCCGAGAGGGACCCCGTCAGGGAGTGCGGCAGCAATGGGCTGCCCTAGGTCGATTCGCTCGCCCCTAGAGCCTCGAGATTCACAGCTCTCAAACACGAAGAACAGCGAAGAACGAGAGAGAAAAACGATGGAGGGATAAAACGTAGACACGAAAAAGTAGTATATTGATTTGTTCGATTGTGTGCTCTTCCAATCGTCCGTCACCCCCAACATATATAAGAGGCGGATGGACTTCCCGTACAAGCAAAGGATTTATCTAGGCTTTCCTTACAAGAAAATTACATCAATTCACGTCCAAAATCCTAGTCAAATTCGGACTGGTTTTATCCGAACTTTCCAAAACTGCTCGGTTTAAACTGGCTGTACTTTGAGGGTCATTACTCACGCAGCTCATCAGACACACCCATATATGTGTCTGGTTTCAGGCGTCACATTTTGCTCTCTGGAGGGTCTCGCTGTGCGGGCTCTAACTTTTGCATACGACCTCAGATTGAGACGATCTTTATATCAAAATCGATCGTTCGACGAGATGCATAACTTCCGTGTAGGACATTTCTCCATCCAAGATCATCTGAATTAGCTTCTGAGCCCATCTTCAACCTCATCGTCGGCTTGACTATCACAACCTCCACCCCGGTAGGCTTTCCACCCGGGTAAGCTTTCCACACCGACAAGGTTTCACCCCGACAAGGTTTTTACACCGGCAAGGGTTCCTCCCTAGCAAGATTTCTCCCCCGGCAAGATTTCACATCAGCAAGGTTTTGCCTCGGCAAGGTTTCTACCCCGGCAAGAGTTCACATCAGCAAGGTTTTACCTCGGCAAGGTTTCTACCCCGGCAAGAGTTCCTCCTCGGCAAGATTTCACACCGGAAAGCTTCCGGCAAGCTTTCCACCGGCAAGGTTTTACCTCGGCAAGCTTTTCATTCAGCTGGCAAAGGCCGAATACTTTCTCACTCGGGGCCGGGCCGCGAAGTGTTGCCTCTAACTTTTGCATACGAACCCGGATTCGTGACCATGCCAAAATCTGGTGTCAACACATGCCCCCCTGTTTTTCGGCAAAGCTTGTGTGCCAAAAAATAACTTGTATTGTGTTTGTTCTAAGGACGATGTCAACACCCCATCGACCATTTATTTTTCTTAGGGCGATAATTATGTATCGGCCATTTTGTGCTAAGGGCGATAATCATATATCGGCCATTGCCCACTCAGGCTTCTTGCCACACACTTGGGTGGTATTTCTTCAAGTACTTGCCATTGAGAGCTCGAGGTAACAGTGCCCCTTGTACGGATTCCACCAAATAAGAGTTTCCGGGAACTATTCTTCCAATTCTAAAAGGACCCTCCCAACTTGGAGACCATTTCCTGAATTTTCTGTCTCTTGAACCAATCAGGAGAATTACTTTCCAGACGAGATCGCCAACTTGAAAATTCTTCAACTTAACTTTCTTATTGTAAGCCCTTGCTACCCTCAACTTGTCCTTCTCTATGGCCTTCAAAGCAGCCAAATGTTTATCGGCAACGTCATCAATATTGTCCATCATCAAGTTATAAAAGTCTACTGCCGATAAATCATTTTGTTTGGCTATTCTCAAAGCATTCAAATTTACTTCCACCAGTAAAACAACCTCTTGATCATATACTAGCTCATATGGAGTCACCTTCGTAGCACCATGCCTTGAGATCCTATGTGCCCACAAAGCCTCAGACAACAACTCATGCCATCTCCTTGGATTATCCTCAATCTTCTTCTTGATGAGTTTGATTAAAATTTTATTGCTAGACTCAGCTTGTCCATTGGCTTGGGCATAATATGGACAGGAATTGAGCAACTTTATGTTATAAGATTCGGCAAACTCTCTGACTTGGTGTGACATGAAAGATGAACCTTGATCTGTAGTTAACGTCTGATGAATACCAAATCTATGAATAATGTGCTCAATTATGAATTGAATTACCTCCGTATGTGTCATGTTCTTGAGAGGTACTGCTTCAGACCATTTAGTGAAATAATCGGCTGCCACCAATACGAACCGATGCCCCTTTGATGAAGACGGATGAATTTGCGCGATAAAATCTAAACCCCATCCTCTGAAAGGCCACGACTTGATAATAGGATGTAACATAGCAGCAGGAGCCAATTGAATATCACCAAATTTTTGACAAGCTTCACACCCTTTATAATATCTGAAGCAATCATTAATCATAGTCGGCCAATAAAACCATGCACGTCGCAATAACCACTTCATCTTGGGAGCCGACTGATGAGTGCCACAAATGCCTTCATGTATCTCTCCCATAGCAACTCTTGCTTGGTCTTCATCCAAGAATTTTAGAAGAACATCATCGACTGTTCGGCGATAAAGACCATCATCTCCCATTGTATACTTGAAAGCCATACGTCGAACATCCCTGTCGACCCTTTCACTTGGATTGCTCAGGTAATCAATAATGGGCTTCCTCCAGTCGGGATTGTCACCTGCACTAGACTTTTTGTTAATGGCCGAACCAGTGGGTTCAGGTTCGGCCTCTCCCATATTGGCAAGACAAGACATCGGTTTTTGAGAGATATGAAACATGCCATGATCAACATGATATCGAGATGCTTGTTGTGCCAACTCATTTGCTTTCCAATTGTCATGCCTAGATATATGAGCAATGCTAAAACTGTCCAAAGTAGAGATTATATCTAGACATTTATCAAGATAAACATTAAGTGATTCATCCAAACACTGAAAGACTTTGGATATTTGCTGCACCACTAGTAACGAATCACCAAAAGCCTCAATATGTGTAACACCTACGGCAACTAACATCTCTAGGCCGAATAACAAAGCTTCATATTCGGCCTGATTATCCGTGCAAAAGTATTCTAAGCGGCATGAGGCCTCAAAAACAGCACCATGAGGAGGTATATAAACAATACCAACACATTGGCCATTGCTACAAAGTAAACCATCAAAATATAATCTCCAAGGTACTAATGAGACAAGGTTTATATCAATGTCATGCTTGTCATTAATCCGATGCTCAACAACGAAATTAGCAACGATTTGGCCTTTCATGGATTTTAGAGATTCATAAGCCAAATCATACTCAATCAAAACATAAGCCCACTTGCCAATTCTACCACTAAGAATTGGCCTATGCAACATGTATTTAATGACATCGGTTTGACAAGTTACTACGCAAGCACTCGGCACCAAATAATGTCTCAATTTTGTGGAAGCATAATATAAGCATAGACATAGTTTTTCAATAAATGTATACCTTGTCTCGGCGTCCAATAAGCGCCTGCTCAAATATGTAATAGCATGCTCTTTTCCTTCAGTTTCTTGAGTCAAAACAGCACCAATAACACCTTCTTCTGCTGCAATGTAAAGCTTAAAGGGCTCCTTATGCTTGGGTGCTTTCATCACCGGAGGAGTGCACAAATAATTCTTGATCATATCAAAGGCTTCTTGATGTTTTGCCCCCTAAGTGAAATCAACATCATTCTTTAACCGAAGAATAGGAGTAAATGCATCAACTTTCCCTGACAAATTAGCTATGAACCTTCTCAAATAATTGACCTTGCCAAGGAACTTTTGCATATCTCTCTTGCATGTTGGCGCTTCCACTTTCTGTATAGCTTCTACCTTTTTGGGATCAATTTATATGCCATCTTCATGAATAATGAAACCCAAAAACTTACCAGCTGACACGCCGAATGCACACTTCAAAGGATTCATCTTTAGCCCATACTTTTTCATTCTCTCAAAAGCTAAATGCAAATTGGCCAAATGAGATTCAAAAGCATCCGATTTGACAACAATATCATCAATATAGACTTCAAGTATGACACAAAGTAAATCATGAAAAATCGAATTCATAGCCCTTTGATATGTGGTGCCAGCATTTTTTAATCCGAAGGTCATCACCGTCCATTCGAATAAACCAAGGAAACCAGGGCATCGGAAAGCCGTTTTGGACATGTCCTCTTCGGCCATGAAAATTTGGTTATACCCCGCGTTACCATCAAGGAAGCTAATGACTTTATGTCCAGAAGCATCATTAATAAGCATATCGGCTATTGGCATGGGATACTCATCTTTGGGTGTAGCCCTATTCAAATCTCTGAAATCAATGCATACCCTTAACTTGCCGGATCCCTTTTTCTCCATTGGGACAATGTTAGAAATCCACTCGGCATACCTGCAAGGTCGAATGAAATTAGCTTTAAGCAGTCCACCGATCTCTTCTTTGATCCGGTCATATGTTTTTGGATTAAACTTTCTGGCCGATTGTTTATATGGTCTAAAACCAGCCTTTATAGGTAACCGATGCTCCACTAGCTCTCGACTTAAACCCGGCATCTTATGATATTCCCATGCAAAGCAACAAACATATTCTTTCAATAGCTCGACCAACTTAGCTTTACAATCGGCTTTCAAATTTTTGTTTACAAACTTCGGTCGAGTGACTGAACCATCTCCAATATCTACCTCTTCAAATGGATCGGCCGATGTAAAACCTTGTCCAAGCTTATCCATGTCATCTAATTCCTCTATAGATTCATACATATCGTTCTCACTCGGCCGATATTTTACAAGACGTTTTTGTAACCACTCAGAACTAGAATCCATTCAAACATATCATACCTTGGAGCCGACTGCATTCAGTCAGCTTTAAAGAAACGGGGACGAAACCATTCTTAGTCGCGTTGAGAAAATCAAACTCTGACAAGTCACGTCCCATCAAGCAAGTAGCATTGGGATGTTGCCAATCCACCGATGCGTCGACCAAAGCAACACATGTCGAGTTATCCGCATGAATGACTTCCACTTCATCATCAACCCACTGGATCAAAAACTGGTGCATAGTAGATGGCAGGCACTGGTTTGCATGAACCCAATCACGGCCTAGTATGACGTTGTAGTTACCTTGCACCTCTGCGACAAAGAATGCAGTAGCCAAAGTTTTGCTTCCGACTGTAAGTTCCACATACATCACGCCTTTGGCTTCAGTTTTCCCTTTTCCTTCAAATCCATTGAGCACCATATTCGTCTTTACTAACTCTTCATCGGGCAAACCCAATTTCTTAAAGACCGAATAGGGCATCATATTTACCACAGCACCACCATCAACAAGCATCCGAGTGAGAGGTGACCCATTGATATGGCCTCTGGGATACAATGGTTTCAGATGCGTTACTGGGTCTTTTGGCTTCTCAAATATTGCATTTTTAGGGCCAAAATCGAGCTGAGCAACCTTCCCTTCCTCATCTACCGCACGAAATTCAGCAAGCAAGTAATAAACCATATTAATATCCATACCTTCATGAACCGGCGTCGACTCATAATCTAACATATCATCCTCTGCCTCAAGTGCATCCACCGATTCTGAAATCTGTCCGAGTGAAGGAGAAGTAAGAAGTGTCGCAGACAATGTGATGGCTGTTGCATCGTCCTCCTTTGGTGGTGTAGGTATTGCTGTGATAGACGTAGAAGCTGTCTTATCTTGTATTTGTTTAGGCCTCCACACTTGTTTTGCTGGAACCATGGGTCGAGTGTCATTGAACAACTTATCCCTTTGCTTCTCAGCCTCCTGTTCTGCCATCCCTTGGCTCCTTAACCTCTGCAGTTTCCTCTTCCGTGTCTTTGTTAGCCCTGGAGGACACCACTTTGGTTGAGTGTATTTAGGATCTTTTGCCTTTACTTGGCTGGTGCTTGCTTCATGATCATTAGCCGAGTGCTTTGGCGCGATAGAAAGTATCGGCTCAGTCGAGTGGTTATGCACAATCGGCTGTTGTACGGGGAATGTTTTGGTGCCCAAGATAAGTGAGTCAACATTCATTTTCCCTTTGCCTTTTCCTGACTCGACTGCTGCAACATTTGGTGATTTAACACGCCATTCTTTTCGATTTTCTGGATGCATGAAATTTTCACTCGGGTGCACCTTTTTACTCGGATGGAATCCACTTGGATGGAATTCATTTGGATGGAATCTACCTGGCCACATTTTTTCACTTGGATAGCTTCCACATGGTTGCATTCTTACACTTGGATAGTTTCCGTTCGACCACATATTTTGACCAGCCGACTGATGACCACCGATGTTCAGTCGGCCATTGTATGAGTAGTCGAGTCGATCCCAAATAGGTTGCCTTTGTTCCTCTTGAAACGGTGCCCTTGGTCCAGCCGGCTTCACATACCGACTAAACATATCAGCTCGTGGTGACCTTGGTCGCTTTAGGTCTGTTGTTCGGTTAGAGCTAGAACCGGTCGACTGATTGGCATACTTGGACAGCAACATATCAAAAGTTGGCTTGATCCGCTTACGCTGTACTTTAGCCTCGTTCCTCTTCCATTTGCCAACTTCTGGACTCTTGGGCTTAACAAATTTAATACGGGCATTTTCTTGCACTTGTGGCTGCCCCCCGAGTGTAGGATTCTTGATGGTGATCTTGATTACTTCCTTGCCATCGGGTTGCTTGTCAATCACAATCTGCCTCCCCAAGATCTTGTTGTCCTCCTTGTCTTTCCTGGGCTCACCAACAATGACATTAGCTTTATTAGCAGATTCGGCTACCTTTGGCCGAATGAGTAACTTCTTCCCCTCCAAATCCATGGTATTCATTGGAAAAGGTTGTTTATCAACTTGCATCTCAGAAAAGTTCAATCGACCGTCATTAATGGCCGATTGTATCTGTCGTCGAAAAACATTGCAATCGTTAGTAGCATGAGAAAAACAATTATGATACTTGCAATAAGCGCGCCGTTTCAGCTCTTCAAACGGCGGTAAAGTGTGAGATATTCTAATAATTTTAGCTTGCAGCAAAGCATCAAATATTTTATCACACTTGGCAATGTTAAAAGTAAACTTCATCTGTTCATCACGATTCTTATGAATCAGTTCCAGATCATTGCAAGTAAATGGTTTGGCCTTAGATGGCCAAACAAATTTAGTAGCATACATGTCACCCTCATCGTCCGAGTGATCATTATCATATTCAATCATATTCACCTTTGGACGATCAGCTTTGTATCTATGCACTTCTTTGAGATCTTTGCTTCGGCTTTCCTGAGCCAAAGCCCTTTGTAAGACTTGGTTAATATTTAAGAACTCATAGCCTTCTAGCTTTTCTCTAATGGGAGTCCTTAAACCACTCAGCACTAGGTCTGCCAAGTCTCTCTCGGTTATCACCAAACTATAACAACGATTTTTTGTTTCTCTAAATCTCTTGACATAATCGGAGACCGATTCGTCATGCTTCTGTTTAACCGATGTTAGATGTGATAACTTGAGTTCATTGTCACTGCTATAAAAGTGATCATGAAATTTCTGCTCTAGCTGCGACCAAACCCGAATGGAACCATGTGGTAAAGAAGAAAACCATGAAAATGCGGTACCAGTTAATGATAAAGGGAACAAACGCACTTTCAATTCATACAATGAGCCTGCCTCACCCAATTGTGCTAAATATTGACTAACATGCTCCCATGTGGTTTTTGTGCCTTCTCCATTAAACTTAACAAAATATGGAATTTTATATCCTGGAGGGCACTGGATGGCATCGAAGTACTCGGGGTACGACTTTTGGTAAATCCGATTCCGAGGTAACTCAACTCCAAAATTCTCTCGAAGCATCTTAGCCAACTCCTCTCTAAGATTAGCTAGACCATCATCCATAGTGGACGATGAAGCTTGTGGCAATGGCATAGGAGGAGTAGGGTTACTAGCGGTGGGTAGGAATTGAGGCATGTACGTCGACCCATAACTTGGTAGTGGTCGAGTGGTTGTAGCTGTAGGTAGGGTTTGGTTCGGCGTTGCCACCGAACCTGGCATGCTCATGATAGGACTAATTGGTGCAGCCACAATCTGATTTGTTTGTGTAGGATAATAAGTAATCGGCATGGGAGGTGCCGATGAAATAGGCAGAGTCAGATTAGGGTTTTGCACACTAGCAGCTATACCACCATTACCACTAGACGATTGAGATATATTCTTCTGAGCATTAGTATTTTCTATGAAAGTTTGATAGACTAGATTGTTACCATCAGCAATACGACTCTCAATCTCAGCCCACTGCTCAGGAGAAAAGGTAGTACTCACAGAGGGTTTAACCTGCTCGGCTTGAAGAGGAGGGAACTTGATTTCTTCAATCGGAGTGATGTTGCCTTGGCGATCCTTCTTGAACTTCGCAATGAACTCCTGCAACTCCTTCTCTTCGCGCACCTTCTTGTACTCCTCATAGATTTGGCGATGATCGGCCGATATCTCATCAAGACTAGGCTTAATGATGTTATCGGCGTCTACCTCAGATGGCTTGGGAAGATCGGACATGGTGGATGATGACGATTGACCTTCAGTCCCCAGCGGAGTCGCCAAAAAGTGTGTTGACACACGAACACGTCACATGTACCCTCGACGCCGGGGGTGATGCACCGCAGCTCACGTCGAAGGAGGCCCGACCGACAGCGCGATACGCAAGACAGTTGACGGGCGCTTTTGCGGACCCGAAACCCCACACCCCCGGGAGGGACCCCGTCAGGGAGTGCGGCAGCAATGGGCTGCCCTAGGTCGATTCGCTCGCCCCTAGAGCCTCGAGATTCGCGGCTCTCAAACACGAAGAACAGCGAAGAACGAGAGAGAAAAATGATGGAGGGATAAAACGTAGACACGAAAAAGTAGTCTATTGATTTGTTCGATTGTGTGTTCTTCCAATCGGCCGTCACCCCCAACATATATAAGAGGCGGCTGGACTTCCCGTACAAGCAAAGGATTTATCTAGGCTTTCCTTACAAGAAAATTACATCAATTCACGTCCAAAACCCTAGACAAATTCGGACTAGTTTTATCCGAACTTTCCAAAACTGCTCGGTTTAAACTGGCTGTACTTTGAGAGTCATTACTCATGCAGCTCATCAGACACACCCATATATGTGTCTGGTTTCAGGCGTCACATTTTGCTCTCTGGAGGGTCTCGCTATGCAGGCTCTAACTTTTGCATACGACCTCAGATTGAGACGATCTTTATATCAAAATCGATTATTTCGACGATACGCACAACTTCCGTGTATGACATTTCTCCATCCAAGATCATCTGAATTAGCTTCTGAGACCATCTTCAACTTCTCGTCGGCTTGACTATCACAACCTCCACCACGGCAGGCTTTCCACCCGGGTAAGCTTTCCACACCGACAAGGTTTCACCCCGACAAGGTTTTTACACCGGCAATGGTTCCTCCCTAGCAAGATTTCTCCCCCGGCAAGATTTCACATCAGCAAGGTTTTACCTCGGCAAGGTTTCTACCCCGGCAAGAGTTCACATCAGCAAGGTTTTACCTCGTCAAGGTTTCTACCCCGGCAAGAGTTCCTCCTCGGCAAGGTTTCTCCCTCGGAAAGATTTCACACCGGCAAGCTTCCGTCAAGCTTTCCACCGACAAGGTTTTACCCCGGCAAGGTTTTCATTCAGCCGGCAAAGGCCGAATACTTTCTCACTCAGGGCCGGCCCGCGAAGTGTTGCCTCTAACTTTTGCATACGAACCCGGATTCGTGACCATGCCAAAATCTGGTGTCAACACAATCACCATTATACCACGGGTTTGATTTTTTGGTGCATTTCAGCTATCGTTAGCTATATTTAAGACATTTTTTGAGATTAACTTGCATTTTGTGCATAAAAATTAAATTACAACCGAAACTACATGTGATGTCGAAAGGGCTGAGGATCGTCGTTCGATCTGGGAGCATCCAATGGTGCAGACGTACGTTCTGTGGGGTTTGGGTTCTGGCCAATCAGAAAGCATGACTCAGATCATGGGCGGGGTGGCGGGGTTTCGTCGGCACATGACTTTCATCAATGAACCTTGTGCTATTCGCGAACCAGATTGCATATTTTTGTTCACACATACTATAGTGAGATCAATTTAGTGTGCTACTTGTATGATATAATAATAATAATAATAATAATAATAATAATGATAATAATAATAATAATAATAATAATAATAATAATACTAACAAAAAACAGTTCATATTCATTGCCTGAGCTGATAGCATATCAAAGTCAACATATTAACGGTTCTTACATCAACAGAAAACCGGGCATAACTCACAAAATCAGTACACGCGACAGTCCTAAATTGAACAAATTAAGTTGCACGGTAGGCATAAAGACTAGTCTTACGGCTTAATTCCCATGTACATGGGGGAACTGGGATCATTACGTTGACCCCGAACGAACTTGGGTTTTCTGATGATTTTATGCTTCTCTGTTACAGGGGTACTTGATCCCTTGGCTGACAACTCATCAAATTCGTCGCACTCGTCCTCATCGGCAACATCGTCAACACCCAGTACCCTTCTCTTCCCATGCATCACTAAATGACAGTTCTTATGCAAGGGGTCATCCACAAAGAAAATCTGGGTAGCATCGCTGGCAAGAATGAATGGGTCCGCGTGACATGCCATCGTTGTCCTGTTAACACAGGTCTTCATGTACTCATCAATCCTTACCTGACCAATAGGGATCCATGTGCACCTGAATAATGTGACCTTAACTTTCACATATTCAAGCTCCCAAAACTCTTTGATGGTTCCATAGTATACCCTTTTATCAGCTTCATTTACAGTCATGCATTCTATCCGAACACATCTGTTCTGATATGTGGTCTTCTGATCATGTTCCTCAGTGTAGAACGTGTATCCATTTATGTCATATGCTTGGTACGTCAACACCATAAGTGATGGCTTTTGTGCCAACCACGTAGCACTGTCATTGATGGATCCTTGTGCCAAACGATTCTTCTGCCATTCGGAATAGTTCTTAGTGTGCTCCTTCATCTCCACATCTGATGAAGGCACCATTGGTAAGAAGCTTTGGCGTATCTCCGCCAAGTATTCTTCGGCATAAGCGCTGAGAACTGGGCTGTTAAGCAGTAACATCAAATGGGCTTTCTCCGGCAATTCTCCGGGTGCAACTATTTGCGTGCCAGCAAGGACCGACTTACCTTTCAGCCTCCCCTCGTGGCTAGAGAGGGGCAAACCTATAGGTCTTTGTTTCATGTATTCGGTGCAAAACTCAACCACCTCCTTTGCGGTATAACATTGTAGGATGCTTGCCTCTGGATGGTTTCGGTTCCGACAAAAGCGCTTCAGTATTCCCATGAACCGCTCGAAGGGATACATATTGCGAAGAAACATAGGACCGCAATACTTTATCTCGTCGACAAGGTGCACAGTGAGATGGACCATGAAATTAAATAATGACGGTGGGAAAAACATCTCTAGGTTGGACAATAATCTTGCAATATCATCTTGCATATGATCCAACTCTTCAGGATCTACAACTTTCTGCCATAGTTGGTTGAAGAAATCAAAGAGGTCAATGAGTGTGTTTCTTATATCTTTGTCCATCAGATTCCTGATGGCCAACGGGAGGATTTGTGTCAACATTACGTGGCAATCATGTGACTTCATGTGTCCCAACTTCATTTTACCTATGCTCACATCCACGAGACTTCTGATGTTTGCGCAGTAGGAAGAGGGTGTCTTAACTAACAACAAATAGGTGAAGAATTGTGTTGCTTATTTTTTACTAAAATTGTAACTCTGGCGAGCTTTGATGAATTTGTCATCATCTTCTGCTTCACTCTTGCGTTTTGATTGATCAGCAATCATATCGAGTCGTGAACCATCACCATCCTTTCTTTTACCTTTAATCTTGAGCATAGTACCAAGGATGCTTTCACATACGTTCTTCTCTACGTGCGTGACATCGATGCAGTGGCGTACACGTAAAATCTCCCAGTAAGGTAATTTCCAGAACACCGATATCTTCTTAAATACTTGACCCTTGGGTGTTTGTTTCACCGTCAAAGGGTGGTTCTTGCCAAGCACAACATTAATTTTTTTATCCATGTTGTGGACCACCTCCCCTTCATAGGGTCTTGGGACCACACATGCCTCTGCCGTACCATCAAATTCAGCTTTCATCCTTCGGTATGGTTGAGTTTTCCGTAAGAACCTACGATGACGCAAATACATGATTTTGTGCGAGTTGGGAAGTCTTATGCTAGCTGTCCTATCCATGCATGTGACACTCCCTACATCTCCCTTTATTTTCTGCCCCGATGTGTTGCCTAATGCCGGCATATCTTGAATGGTGTGCACCAGCATCGTATGTAGATCGAAAATCTCCTTTTTGTAAGCATCATAACATTTTACACCCGGCGCATCTATCCACACTGTCAGCAGTTCTTCTACCAGTAGCTAAAAGTAAATGTCGATGTCATTTCTAGGTTGCTTAGGGCCTTGGATAATATTTGACATCATAATGTATTTTTTTCTTCATATAGAACCAAGGAGCTAGGTTACATATGCACAGAAGCACCGACCATGTGCTGTGATTGGTGCTCATATAGCCAAAAGGATTCATCCCGTCACGACACTCCCCAAGCCTTATACTTCTAGGATCCTTGGCAAAAATTTCAAACTTGTTGTCGATTAATTCCCACTAAGCCCCATCTTTCGGGTGCGTCATAAACTTATCTGCAATTCGCTCATCATGATGCCACCGCAACCTCTTTGCCTCTCTAGGGTTTGCAAACAAACGCCTCAACCTTGGAATTAAAGGCAAGTACCAAACAACCTTGAACGGGATTCCTATCTTGATCTCGTCGTCCAATTTGTACTTGTCATTTGCTCTCCTGCGCTTGTACCATGCATGCTTGCATGTGGGACATGCAAGCAAATCTTTGTACTCACCACGGTACAATATACAGTCATTCACACAAGCGTGTATCTTCTGTACTTCAAGTTCCAATGGGCAAACAATTTTCTTCGCTTCATTCGTGCTTCTGGGGAGCACATTATCTTCCGGAAGAATTTCTTTGAAAAGACCTAACATCTCTGTGAAGCCCTTGTTTGATAGACTGTTTGCTGCCTTAAATCTGAGAAGCGCCAGGGTGGCACTCAACTTGGAATATTTCTTTTTGCAACCTGGATACAATTCTTTCTTGGAGTCCACATCAATGGTGGGCAGATCCTTGTACCCAATCGTATACTTTTTTGGGCCCTTGAAATCTGGCATATCAAGATCGTCATCATCTGCGTCGACGTCCTGGTTTTCCAATGGGCGTTTCGGCTTTCTGGTGTTCCATTGGTAGCTTGACGCCTCTGCCCCGATGTTTGATTCAACATCCATGTGACACTGACTAGGGTTTGGCATCTCGCTGCCTTGGGTATCTTCATCCATGACCTCCTCTTCATCGTGTCTGGTCCAACGTGTATATCCATCCATGAATCCAATAGAGACTAAGTGCATCTAGACATCTGCAACTTCATGTGACTCTGTATTGGCACAATCAGTACATGGACACATGATGTAATCCGCCTCACCAATTCTCCTCTTTGTACTTTCAGCCAAATTCATAAACTCTGTCATGCCACTGATAAAATCTGCAGTTTTCCTATTCTTCATCCATGGAGATCAACAAAACAACAACATTAATACATAGATTAACTGCTGCCCAAAGATGCGTGCATAAATCACAAGGTTTTATTTTTATAATTACTGAGGGCGCTCCATGTTGTTATCCAGATGTGCAATGACAAAAATTAACGGCCAGTCAATTTACACGCAGAGTACTAGTACAACACTACCCTCAGGAATTGAATACCTTAATTAAGCCACTCGCGAAAAGAATACCTTAATTAGTTAGCCGCACGACAACCTCCACCCAGCAGACACAGAAGCGTGATGCGGCGGCATGCCGAGACAGTAGGGTCGTGGAGCAAAGCTTAGTGCGGCTGCTGCCTGAAGTTCGACCTCCACTATCCCGCCATCGACCACGATGGATGTGCTCGGATCACGCCGCCGCCGACCTCGGTGGTTGAGCTCATCCTATCTCCCACCGCGGACCAAGGATTGACCTCCTCTGACGCCGCCACCGCCCACCGACCGAGGATTGACCTCTTCTCCCGTAGCCGCTGCCTAGGCCGCCGCCGCCATCGCTATATGCACAGCGGCTGTTTTTTTATGGATATCCGCAGATCGGCTGTTTACATGGTATTGCTACTTCTCGAGCTTGCGTTGTATTCCCTTGAAGAGGAAAGGGTGATGCAGCACAATAGCGTAAGTATTTCCCTCAGTTTATGAGAACCAAGGTATCAATCCAGTAGGAGACCACGCACGAGTCCCTCGCACCTGCACAAATAAATAAGAACTTCACAGCCAACGCGATAAGGGGTTGTCAATCTCTTTACGGTCACTTACGAAAGTGAGATCTGATAGAGATGATAGTTTGATATTTTTGGTATTTTTGGATATAATAACAGAAAGTAAAAGCGGAAAAATAAAGTAGATTGTAGATTGATATGTTGAGAATAGACCCGGGGGCCATAGTTTTCTCTAGTGGCTTCTCTCATGATAGCGGTATTCTACGGCGGGTAAACAAATTACTGTCGAGTAATTGATAGAAAAGCGAATAATTATGGGACTATCTAGGCATGATCATTATATATAGGCATCACGTCCGAGACAAGTAGACCGAAACGATTCTGCATCTACCACTATTACTCCACACATCGACCGCTATCCATCATGCATCTAGAGTATTAAGTTCATAAGAACAGAGTAACGCCTTAAGCAAGATGATATGATGTAGAGGGATAAACTCAAACATAGTGATATAAACCACATCTTTTTATCCTCGATGGCAACAATACAATACGTGCCTTGCTGCCCCTACTGTCACTGGGAAAGGACATCGCAAGATTGAACCCAAAGCCAAGCACTTCTCCCATTGCAAGAACTATAGATCTAGTAGGCCAAACCAAACCAATAGTTCGAAGAGACTTGCAAGCATATTATAATCATACATAAAGAGTTCAGAAAAGAACCAAATATTTCTCATAGATAATCTTGATCATAAACCCACAATTCATCGGATCTCGACAAACACACCGCAAAAAGAGATTACATCGAATAGATCTCCTCGAAGATCGAGGAGAACTTGGTATTGAGATCCAAAGAGAGAGAAGAAGCCATCTAGATACTAGCTATGGACCCGAAGGTCTGTGGTAAACTACTCACAGCTCATGGTGAGGCGATGATGATGATGTAGAAGCACTCCGTGGAAGATCCCTCCTCCGGCGGAGCTCTGGAACAGGCCCCAAGATGGGATCTCACGGGAACAGAAGGTTGCGGCGGTGGAACTAGGGGTTTCTCTGTTGTTCTGATGGTTTCGGGGTACGTAGATATATATAGGAAGATGGAGGGCACCGGGGGCCAGACGTGGGGCCTACGAGGCAGGGGGCGTGCCCTATAGTGGGGGGGGGGGCAGGCGCCCGCCACCCTCGTGGATGCCACGTGTGCCCTACTCCGTGGTTCTCAAGTCTCCCATGCGTATTTTGCTCCAAAAATATCTCTCCCGAAGGTTTCATTCCGTTTGGACTCCGTTTGATATTCCTTTTCTATAAAACCCTGAAATAGGCAAAAAACAACAATCTGGACTGAGCCTTTGGGTTAATAGGTTAGTCCCAAAAATAATATAAAAGTGTATAACAAAGCCCACTAAATATCCAAAACATAATAAATAATAGCATGGAACAATCAAAATTTGTAGATACCTTGGAGACATATCAAGCATCCCCAAGCTTAATTCCTGCTCGTCCTCGAGTAGGTAAATGATAAAAAACAGAATTTTTGATGTGGAATGCTAACCAACACAATTTTCAATGTAGTTCTATTAATTGTGGCATGAATGTTCAGATCTGAAAGATTCAAGACAAAAGTCTATATTGACATAAGAAATAATAATACTTCAAGCATACTAACAAAGCAATCATGTCTTCTCAAAATACTATGGCTAAAGAAAGTTATCCCTATAAAATCATATAGTCTGGCTATGCTCCCTCTTCATCACACAAAATATACATATCATGCACAACCCCGGTTTCAGCCAAGCACTTGTTTTCATACTCTATTCTTTCAAACCTTTCAACTTTCACGCAATACATGAGCGTGAGCCATGGACATAGCACTATGGGTGGAATAGAGTGGTGGTTGTGGAGAAGACAAAAAGGGGGGAGATAGTCTCACATCGACTAGGCGTATTAACGGGCTATGGAGATTCCCATCAATAGATATCAATGTGAGTGAGTAGGGATTGCGATGCAACGGATGCACTAGAGCTAAAAATGTATGAAAGCTCAACAAAAGAAACTAAGTGGGTGTGCATCCAATTTGCTTGCTCATGAAGACCTAGGGCATTTGAGGAAGCCCATCGTTGGAATATACAAGCCAAGTTCTATAATGAAAATTCCCACTAGTATATGAAAGTGACTAAACATGAGACTCTCTATCATGAAGAACATGGTGCTACTTTGAAGCACAAGTGTGGAAAAAGATAGTAGCAATTGTCCCTTTTTTTGGGCCTTTCTTTTTTCATTGGACTTTCCTTTTTTTGGAGGGGCTTTCTTTATTTAGCCTTTCCTCACATGGGACAATGCTCTAATAATGATGATCATCACACTTATATTGATTTACAACTCGATATTACAACTCGATATTACAACTCGATACTAGAACAAAGTATGACTCTATATGAATGCCTCCGGCGGTGTACCGAGATATGCAATGAATCAAGAGTGACATGTATGAAAAATTATGCATGGTGGCTTTGCCACAAATACGATGTCAACTACATGATCATGCATGGCAATATGACAATATGAAGCGTGTCATATGAACGAAACGGTGGAAAGTTGCATGGCAATATATCTCGGAATGGCTATGGAAATGCCATGATAGGTAGGTATGGTGGCTGTTTTGAGGAAGATATATGGTGGCTGTTTTGAGGAAGATATATGGTGGCTGTTTTGAGGAAGGATATATAGTGGGTGTATGGTACCAGCGAAAGTTGCGCGATACAAGAGAGGCTAGCAATGGTGGAAGGGTGAGAGTGCGTATAATCCATGGACTCAACATTAGTCATAAGAACTCATATACTTATTGCAAAAATTTACGAGTCATCAAAACAAAGCAATCAACGCATGCTCCTAGGGGGGAGGTTGGTAGGAGTTAACCATCGCGCGCCCCCAAGCTCAACACAAAGGATGACACTTTACAAATACCTCATGCTCTAACTTCGTCACATAGCGATTCACCATACGTGCATTCTACGGGAATCACTAACTTTAACACATGTATTTCTCAATTTCATAATAACTCTACTAGCATGACTCTAATATCACTATCCTCATATCTCAAAACAATTATCAAGCATCCAACTTCTCATCATATTCAATGCACTTAGTATGAAAGTTTTTACTACATTCATCTTGGATGCCTATCATGTGAAGGCTAGTTTTATAGCTAAAGCACATTAACATGTTGTTTTAATAGACTCTCTAAAGGATATAAGTGAAGCATGAGAGATCAACAATTTTTACAAAACATAATCACCGTTGTGCTCTAAAAGATATAAGTGAAGCACTAGAGCAAAAACTATTCAACTCAAAAGATATAAGTGAAGCACATAGAGTGTTCTAACAATTCCTAGGCCATATTTAACTCTCTCAAAAAGGTGTGTCCAGCAAGGATAATTGTGGAAAACTAACAAGCAACGACTCAAATAATACATGACGCTCCAAGTAAAACACATATCATGTGGTGAATAAAAATATAGCTCTGAGTATAGTTACCGATAGATGAAGACGTGATGCGGGGTCAACCCATTCTAGGCCGATTTTCACGAAGAGGAGGGAAACCCACAATGAACACGAAGAACACAAAGGGGAATCACGAGGGAAAACACTCAAGAACAAGTCCAATCACACATCCACTAGACAATCAAACACACAAGATCACAAGGTACATGAACAACAAAGGGAAAGATATACAAGGTAAAGTTCATCTCCGTGAGGAGGTCTTGAATCCGCGAAGGATCTTCCCGTTAGGGGTCTTGAATCCAAGGTGGATCTTCTCCGTAGAGGGGCCGCAGTCTCTCCTAGGAGTAGAACCACTAAGATGAGCAGAGCTCTAGTCTAAAATGAGCTATCACATTTGCTGACCCTAAAATGGTGGAGGTGGAGGAGTATATATAGTCGCCAGGAAGGGGTAAGTGAGGGGCGAAACAGGTACATGGGCCTCCACCCGGATACATGCGCGCAGGCAAGGCTGGATGATCCGGGTGGGGGTCCGGATGATCCGGGCGATGGCGGCCCGGATGATCCGGGAGCAGGTCCGGATGATCCGGCTTCACGGTGAAGCTTCGGGTGTCCTCGACGTAGTTACCCGGATGATCCGGGGGACGACCCGGATGATCCGGCTAGGCCCGGATGATCCGGACGGTGGTCCGGATGTCCGGCCTGGCTCTAGTAGCCGCTCCGTCTTCTTCTTCTCCTTTCTTCCGTCTTCTCTTCCATGCCTCCATCGGGGATGATGTAGGTGTGCTCTTGTGCTTGCACTCCTCGTCAATGGTGAAGCTCCGGCAATACCTATGCATGCACATAGAAGAAGTGTCAAGTAGTATACCATCCTCGAAGGGGTCAAGTGAGCACGTGTAAAGGAGATGATTCACCTTAGTGTATGTGAAGTAGATGTCGCACGTGTCACTTTCCAAATGGACTCTTGGCATGGTGATGTCCGTAGGATGCTCTAGTGGGATCCCCTCCCCCTTGGGAAAGATCCGACCTCGGATCGAAAACCAAATCACCATGGGAAAGAGATGGTGTCGCCGTGTAGGAGTGCACGATCACCATGTACTCGTCATCTTGAAGCTCGAAATGGTCACTCTCCAATGTCGCACCGTCTAGTGATTCCTTCAAAAGGAGCAAGGACAACAAACACTTGGAAAAACAAATGTGGTTAGCGTTAGTGCAAAACCAAGCATTCAAGAGGTGATTCACCCAAAAAGTGTTGTTATCAAGCATATCATAGGGTGTGACAAAGGGTTGTTGCATGGCATGTAAGCACATCAATTGAGCACAAGAAAATATATCTCGGGGCCAATTATGCAATTGCGAGGTAGTGATGCAAATA
Organism: Secale cereale; assembly: GCA_902687465.1. Taxonomy (NCBI): domain Eukaryota; kingdom Viridiplantae; phylum Streptophyta; class Magnoliopsida; order Poales; family Poaceae; genus Secale; species Secale cereale. Next base: position 370,513,629 of record LR738715.1, on the reverse strand, counting down.
TGTGTGACAAGAGAATAAGCATCGACCTCATGGTCATAGAAATCATGCATAAAGTGCTGAAAGAAAGGTCTATGGTAGGCGTAAGAATCATTCACAACACCAAGTAAAATGAAGTGTCTAAACACATGGGTCAAGTGCAAGACAATCCAAGCATAATGTGCATAGGGTGTAGTGAAAATAGTGTGGCACTAAACACAATAGAAAGAGCAATTGTTCAACATGTGTGAGGCAATCAAGTCAATCATGTGAAAAGCAATGGGACATGGCATATGTGAAAAGATGACATTGTTGCAACCAAGCATATAATAGGGGCAAGTAATCCAAGAATTGGATGCAACACACAAGGCATATATAACATGAGGCATGACAATGCGGCTATCATGAATGAAAGCAATATCACTAACATGTGCGCGATCAAGGGGTCCAAGATGACAAATAAGTCTCATGGTGCGAGCAACACATGTAGTATGATCCACAATATTCATGCTCATGGTTTTTGGGTTCTCGATAGAGAAGGATATCACCTTGAAAGCATGTCCTTGTGTATTCTTCACAATGCCGAAGCACAAGCAAGTGCAATGTACGGGCGTCGTGGTAGAAAGTGATTCGCTCTCAAGAGCTCGAATGGTCAACTCACGTGAAGTGGAAGTCGACACGAAGTCCAAGTATCCTACACATGCACACAACAAAACAAAGAATGTATGCGCATGGTAGATAAACACATCATCCATCATGATGGTTCTCTTCTCTTGCACATAACCGTTAGAAGCAAAAGTGCATGAATAATATGATGCTACAATGGCTATATTCATGGCACTAGGCTTATGGTGCAAAGAGGTAACACGATCATGCTTCGCAAGAAATATGTCAAAATCTTCAAATAAATGCGAGAATGCTATGGGGGCAATCTCATTGGCAAGACTAAAATCATGGTTGCGCTCAATACATGGTAGCATGAGAGAGGCTACATGTGGAGACATATGACAACAAGCAATATCAATCATGTGCAAAGCATGGCAATGGTTGACATAAACCGCAAGAAATGAGTGGGTGACGCACTACACGAAACAAGCATGGTAATCAAATCGTGCAAACTAGTGGAGCGAAGATGCAACACACTAGGAGAAGGCATGTCAATCATGTAATGTGAACAAATAGTGGATACAGGCAATTCACACGACATATCACAAGCACGAGCACATAGCATGAACGAGGTATCATCATAGGCATTTGGCACAAAGCAAACTTGGCAATAACAAGAGAAATCTCCACCAAGCTTGCAAATACACATACAAGTAGTCCAATCATGGATCATGTGATTTGCAAAGCATGGGTAACAAATACATGTTAAAGGCATAGGAATGATCATATCATGCAAAGTGAACATGGCAAGGTGGGCATAAGAGATACAATGGACAATAACCCATAACCATGTGAGTGCCATGTAGAAGGAATGCACGAAGTCTTTGTGCAAAGGGAGCGGTGGGAAGGACAATCCACGGAATCCCAAGTCGTCGTTGCTCTCTAGAGCTCGTTTCGTCAACTCGTGCTATTGCGAGGTTGACGAGTAAGTATGTGGACCTACACAAAAGACACACAAACCAAAGAAATTGTGCGCGTGGTAAATGTACACATCATCCATCATGATGTGTATGTGCACATGTGAGTTAACACAAGATAAGCATCGCTCAAATAAATTTGAGGCATGATAGAGAAATATGTCATCCATCACGAAAGAATAGTTGTCATGTATAACATGATGGGGACACAAATTAGATCAAGTATGTGGCACAACAATAGCATTGGCATTCATGGGGAGCATATTGTGCACACAAGTATGGGGATCATGCAATGGATGGGATGGATCAAAATCTCCTAAAATATATGAGGAAACTATGGGTGTCTCCTCATGAGTAGTATTAGAAGCATAATAAGGAGAAGTGGAACAACATTCAAAACAATGCATGTCCAAAACTAGGTATTCATGGCATGGCATATGAGATAAATGATGCAAAGTGATCATATCAATATCATCACAAGAAAAACAAATGCCAATAACTATGGGATTATCATCTATGCCATAAGTGCAAATTGGGTTTATTGTAATGGCATATGCATAGTTACTACAAAGATATTGCAAATATGACATATGGTTGATCTCATTCATAGCATATGACAAGTCAAGCGGATTGTCAAACATGATGTGACCGAGAGAATTATCACATGAAATCCTATGCAACATGGAATCACGACTAATAGACTCCACATGGAAATCATCAAACTCATCATAAATGGTTAAATCATCGCATGGGGAAATCATACTAGTACGAAGCATGGAAATAGGTGGATCAACATCATGCAAGCAATCAATGTCGACATAGTCCACTAGTGGGACGAGATCATCACCTTCACCTTTGTTACCTTTCTCATTCCACTCATGTGGTGTAGGTGAGGTGGGAAAGACCAAATGGTGGCCATCATCTTCATCTTGATGGAACCATGTGGGGGGTGCATCATATTCCACCATGGCCATCATCTTGTCCTTAGGAAGGACGAAGTCATCGAGGGTCGGCGCGTCATCATATATGGGATCTAGCACCAAATGAGAAGACACAATAGAGGTAGAGGTTAAGTCGTTAGTGTGGAAAGTGGCCTCACATGACCTATCAACTATCTCACTCTCTCTATGTGGTGGCTCACTCGCTCCCTCAAAATAGGTGCACACAAACTCACATATGGTGGAGTCACTCATCTCACTCAAGTGGTGGGGGTTGTGGCTCTCCTCACATGGGAATTGGGGCAACTCATCATGTATGGGGCTAGTGGTGAACTCGCTCTCACTCTCAATATGGTGGCACAAGTCACTCAAGTCATCATATGTCGCCGTGGTCGAAGGGAAATCCCCATGCTCAACCATCTCGTAGGCCGAAGATGGCACAACATCACTCTCGCCTCCAAGGATGGAAGCATCATCCTTGCTCGTCACCATGTCGGTCGCCTTCAAAGCTTGGTCCCCGAATGGCTCTGTAGTCGTAGTCTTCATTGCACCATCTTGAAAAAGAGTCGAAGTAGACTCGGCATCATCAATACCACAAAGAGAAATGGCGGTGAAGTCAAACGTGGGAGCGTCATCTTGGAGCTCGTTGGGCTTGGACATCATGGTGGTACTAGCCTCATGCTCGCCATCTTGGAGCTTGGTCTTCGAGAAGTGTGCTTGTGGTGGAGAAGCCTTGGCCTTCATGAGGTCTTGTTCCGCCTTGAGAGCACCAATGTAGTTGTCGTTGAGGGACTTGTAGTTCTCGAGGAAGATAGTCTTGTAGATGTCGTTGTGCAATCCGATCATGAAGTGGAGCTTCATCGAAATGGGGTCGTCCACGCCGGCTCATCGCAAGGCATTCTTCATCTCGTTGAAGTACTTGTCGATGGACTTGGATCCTTGTATGGTGTTCTCCAATTGGCGTAGAAGATGTTCCGTGTAAGTGGGAGGCACGAACTCTCGCCGCATAGCTTTCTTCGTCTTGGGCCAATTCACGTTGAAGCTCGTCGAAGGTGTGTGAAGCCACCATGTTGATGTGTTGTCATGGAAGTTTCTTGTGGCGCACTTCACTTGATCTACATAGGGAACTTGATGTAGCTTGAGGTAGTCGTCCATCTTGTGCTCCCACTCGAGATACTCCTCGGGGTGTTGAGTCACATAGAAAGGAATCTCGTGGTCGGTGTCGAGGTTGTAGTAGCTCGTGGAAGTCGCGGACTTGAGCTTGGGTAGCTTCTCTTGAGCATAAGCTTGGGGTGCTTGTTGGCAAAGATGCCGTATGTCCAAAGGCGAAGATGCCTTGAAGTCGCTTGGCGAAGATGCCAAGGTACATGGTGAAGTTGTTGAGCGGTTGTTGGAGTTGAGCTCTTGACCTTCACGTTCTTGTCGTTGATTGTGTCGATGCCGATAAGATCTTGTCGGAGATGGTAGCTCGGAAGGATGTGCACTTGACCGTCTTCTCGAAGATGAGGAGGACCTCTTGCGGTTCTTGATGAGGGCTTTGAGCTCCTTCATTTGAGCATCCATGTTGGCGCAGAAGTGGTTCGTCATGGCATCGAACTCGTCGTTGTTGGTGTAGACCAAAGTAGAAGAAATGCTTTTCCTATCAATCACAAGACTCGAGCAAAGGTGAGTAGGAGATGAGATAAACAATACCAAGTTACCTTTTCCCAACGTTGAGGATGTATCCCGTTTCACTCAATGTGAAATGAAAGAATAGTGGAATTGGTACTGGACTTGTTCACTCACACCTATCAAGTAAAGCTTATCGAGTGGCTCGGTGAGGATAAGTGGCACAAAAATTTGATGCAAAAAGTTAGCAAGAGTCAATAATGTTGAAAGAGATTCACAAATTCGCAAATGTAACAAGTAGACCAATAGCAATATGTGGCACACAGAAACACACACACGGATAGATAAATGGGGTCGTGCAACCAAGGAATGAGCACAAAATGTGGAATCCACGGAAAACACTCGTGTTGCACAACTCAAGAGAGATGCTAGCATGATTGCTCAATAGGAGGATACCACACTTGTGCACAACCTATAAGATGCGGATGTATCAACTTTCTATCTCAAGTATGCTATTTGTGTATGATGTTCCGGTGCTTTTAGCACAAGATGATCCAAGATGATCGGATATGATAGCATATGATATATTGTGATGCGATGCTATGGCTCTTGCTTACAAGCTTCTTTGTCTTTGTCTTTTTCTTTGCTTAAAAGCTTATTCTTTCTTTATGGCCACGATGCGAAATGCACAAACCAAGATAGCAATTGTGTATATGCGGGAACAATCTTGTGACACAAGAGATGATAAGATAATACCAAGATGATATGGTATGTATGCAATGGAAGGGCGGATCGATGATCACTAATGTGCACAAGTAACGTTGCCGGCAATACTCAAATGGCTAGTCTCGATAGGCAAGTGACACAAAATGGGCTAGGGGTTAAAAATGCAAATGCAAGGGGGATATACAATAATGTCGTCGAGGTTACCGTCCGTGGTGATGATGAGATGCGGTGTTCTTGATGTAGACCCGTTCCTAATTAGCCGAAACACCTTAGGAAACGGAAAACCCACAACTCAAAATCTCAAATGTCAAATGGTGGTAGCGGCAATGCCGTGGTGGTTGCGGAAGTGTAATGATGGGCTATACACGATCTCGGAGTTGAAGTCACGGTCCCTAAGTAGGCGAAACACCTTAGGAGACACAAGCCACAACTCAAACAAGCTCAACAAAATCGGGTTAAGTTGGGTGGAAATGTATAGTGGGCAATGGGTATGCGGATATGGTGGTGGTGGTTGATGAAGAAGCAATTCTCCCTAAGTAGCCTAAACACCTTAGGAGACTCAAATCACTACTCAAGCAACCACAAATGCTATGGTGGACAAAATGGGTTAGGTTGCGGAAGGCTATGGTGGCTATGCGAATGATATGGTGGAAGGCCTAGGCAAACTTGCCAAATTTGACAAATTTTGATGGAGTCAAATGATGATGGTAGTATTTTTGTGCGATGGGGGATGTCAAGAGCTTCAAAACGAGCTAAAGAACATCAAAAACGGACTCCAGATGAATTAGTTATGGCCAAAACAAAATTTCAGCCATGTCAGTTTCAGGGTTACCCGGACATCCGGGAGAAAATCTAGCTCATCCGGGCTTTGTCCGCATGATCCGGGTGTACATACGGATGATCTGGGTTCGTCAGCTCAGGCACGGGTATTCGGGTGCGCGGATTACCCACACGTCCGGGAGAGTGTCCAGCTCATTCGGGAGGTGTCCGGATGATCCGGGACTTTGTCCGGATGATCCGGGCGGGTCAATTCCGCTCGGGATTTCCTCTCGGGGACGAATTTTGGTGCGGAAATGGATGATTTTGGGCTCAAAATTGAGAGGATTTCGTGGATGGAAAGTGGGGAAACTTGTGGAGATGCTAGATCCACTTGAAACCAAGCGAATCCATGGATCAAAATCAACAAAATCTCATCAAACCAACAAATCACAAATAAAAATAAAAATTGGGGGCTATTTTTGGTGGGGAATTTTCGAATTTGGGGAAGAACACACCAAAACAAGGCTAGAAAATGGTGAGGGGGCTCCAAATTCGTGATAAACCAAGGCTCATGATACCATATGATGCGGGGTCAACCCGTTCTAGGCCGATCTTTCACGAAGAGGAGGGAAACCCACGATGAACACGAAGAACACAAAGGGGAATCACGAGGGAAAACACTCAAGAACAAGTCCAATCACACATCCACTGGACAATCAAACACACAAGATCACAAGGTACATGAACAGCAAAGGGAAAGATATACAAGGTAAAGTTCATCTCCATGAGGAGGTCTTGAATCCGCGAAGGATCTTCCCGTTAGGGGTCTTGAATCCAAGGTGGATCTTCTCCGTAGAGGGGCCGCAGTCTCTCCTAGGAGTAGAACCACTAAGATGAGCAAATCTCTACTCTAAAATGAGCTATCACATTTGCTGACCCTAAATTGGTGGAGGTGGAGGAGTATATATAGTCTACGGCCATGAAGGGGTAAGTGAGGGGCGAAATAGGTACATGGGCCTCCACCCGGATACATGCGCGCAGGCATGGCCAGATGATCCGGGAGGGGGTCCGGATGATCCGGGCGATGGCGGCCTGGATGATCCGGGAGCAGGTCCGAATGATCCGGCTTCACGGTGAAGCTTCGGGTGTCCTCGGATGATCCGGCTAGGCCCGGATGATCCGGACGGTGGTCCGGACGTCCGGCCTGGCTCCAGCAGCCGCTCCGTGTTCTTATTCTCCTTTCTTCCGTCTTCTCTTCCATGCCTCCGTCGGGGATGATGTAGGTGTGCTCTTGTGCTTGCACTCCTCGTCAATGGTGAAGCTCCGGCAATACCTATGCATGCACATAGAAGAAGTGTCAAGTAGTATACCATCCTCGAAGGGGTCAAGTGAGCACGTGTAAAGGAGATGATTCACCTTAGTGTATGTGAAGTAGATGTCGCACGTGTCACTTGCCAAATGGACTCTTGGCATGGTGATGTCCGTAGGATGCTCCGCATCAAGAGGAAACAGGGGATGCCTTCCCGGGGCATCCCCAAGCTTAGGCTTTTGGTTGTCCTTGAATTTTACCTTGGGGTGTCTTGGGCATCCCCAAGCTTAGGCTCTTACCACTCTTTGTTCCGTAGTCCATCAAAGCAATACTCAAAACTTGAAAACTTCACAACACAAAACTTAGACAAAGATCTCGTGAGCTCCGTTAGTATAAGAAAACAAATCACTACTCAAAGGTACTGTAATGAACTCATTCTTTGTTTATATTGGTGTTAAACCTACTGTATTCCAACTTCTCTATGATTCATATCCTCCAATACTACTCATAGATTCATCAAAATAAGCAAACAACACACGAAAAACAGAATCTGTCAAAAACAGAACAGTCTGTAGTAATCTGTAACTTTCGCATACTTCTGTATCTCCAAAAAATTGAAATAAATTGGTAAACGTGAGGAATTTGTCTATTAATCATCTTCAAAAAGAATCAACTAAATAGTACGCTCCAGTAAAATCTGGTGACCATTTTAGCGAGCGCTAACGATTCTGTTTTTCACAGCATGATCATATAAACTTCACACAAGTCTTCCCAAAGGTTCTACTTGGCACAAACACTAATTAAAACACAAAACCACATCTAAACATAATCTAGATGCAATATTTATTCCTAAACAGAAGCAAAAACAAAAAAAATATAAAATTGGGTTGCCTCCCAATAAGCGCTATCGTTTAACGCCCTTAGCTAGGCATTGATATTTCAATGATGCTCACCTGAAAGACAAAATTGAAGCACAAAGAGAGCATCATGAAACATGTGAAAAAAGTCTAACATACTTCCTATGCATAGGAATTTTATAGGAAAATAGATTAGCAAGGCAAGCAAGATCTAGCATATGCAAGGAAGAAGAAAGAAACAATAGCAATCTCAACATAACGAGAGGTAATTTAGTAACATGAAAATTTCTACAACCATATTTTCCTCTCTCATAATAATTGCATGTAGGATAATAATCAAATTTAACAATATAGCTATCACATAACATATTCTCAACACGATCCATATGCATGCAAAGTTGACACTCTTCCAAAATAGTGGGATCAACATTAACTAAAGTCATGACCTCTCCAAACCCACTTTTATCAAAAATTCCATAAGATTGAATATTCTTCAAATATGTAGGATCTAAAGTTGACACTCTTCCAAACCCACTTCCAATATTATTGCAAACATTATCAATCTCATATTCATCATGGGGGTTAAATAAATTTTCAAGATCATAAGAAGAATCACCCCAATCATGATCATTGCAACAAGTAGTAGCCATAGCAAAACAAGCATCCCCAAGCTTAGGGTTTTGCATATCATTAACACAATTTATATTAATAGAATTTATAATAACATCATTGCAATCATGCTTTTCATCGAAGGAACTATCAAGTATGGGTGCAATAGCAACGATCTCATGTTTAACATAAGGAACTATATCAAATTTATCTTCATAAATATTGGCATCATGGCCACAAGAATAGCAAGCGTCATGTTCATCAAGGGATATTTCAGTCAAATCATCGGAATCATAATTATCTATAGATTCATGCATATCATTATTTTCTTTCAAAGCAACGGTCATTCTTTCAATAAATTCTTTGACATAGACATTATGAGCATAGTTTTCAAAGCAATATTTAAGTATGTCAAAATTTTCAGATTCGTAGAGAGTAATATCATACTTTTCAATCAAAGAAGCAACTTCATAAGCACCCTTAAAAGCAACAAATTCTTTAGTTTGTTTGACATCGTAGTAACTATAAACACCCTTCGCATAAGAGGATAATATTTCATTATCATTAAACTCGCATAGGTAGGGGAGGTGTTTTTTAGGGTTCTTAGAGCAACAAGTAAAATCACGAATTTCACAAAGATTCCAAGCATAACACATCAATCTGTTTATTTGATCCCATAAGAGTCTCCCTTTTTTAGACAAACGGTGTCGCACAAAATGAGCATGCTCGTCTAAAGATTTCCCATCAACTAGGCTAGTCAGGGTTTCAGCACGAGAGCATAAGGGTCGATGATGATCCAAGTAGAACACCTTAAGGTGATCCATAACAATAGATTTTTAGCAAGCAAAGATGCAAGCAAATAGAAGGCACATGGCAACACAAGCAGACAGAAAAAGCGAACAGTGAAACACACGGCAAAAAGAAGGGCAAATAAAATGGCAAGGGTGAAGTGGGGGAGAGGAAAACGTGAGGCAAATAAATGTAATGCGAAGGATAAGGGTTTGTGATAGGTACTTGGTATATGAATTTTGCGTAAGCCTCCCCGGCAACGGCGCCAGAAATTCTTCTTGCTACTTCTCGAGCTTGCGTTGTATTCCCTCGAAGAGGAAAGGGTGATGCAACGCAGTAGCGTAAGTATTTCCCTCAGTTTTTGAGAACCAAGGTATCAATCCAGTAGGAGACCACGCGCGAGTCCCTCGCACCTGCACAAACAAATAAGAACTTCGCAGCCAACGCGATAAGGGGTTGTCAATACCTTTATGGTCACTTACGAAAGTGAGATCTGATAGAGATGATAGTTTGATATTTTTGGTATTTTTGGATATAAGAACATAAAGTAAAAGCGGAAAAGTAAAGTAGATTGTAGATTGATATGTTGAGAATAGACCCGGGGGACATAGTTTTCTCTTGTGGCTTCTCTCATGATAGCGGTATCCTACGGCGGGTAAACAAATTACTGTCGAGCAATTGATAGAAAAGCGAATAATTATGAGACTATCTAGGCATGATCATTATATATAGGCATCACGTTCGAGGCAAGTAGACCGAAATGATTCTGCATCTACTACTATTACTCCACACATCGGCCGCTATCCAGCATGCATCTAGAGTATTAAGTTCATAAGAACAGAGTAACACCTTAATCAAGATGACATGATGTAGAGGGATAAACTCAAACATAGTGATATAAACCCCATCTTTTTATCCTCGATGGCAACAATACAATACGTGCCTTGCTGCCCCTACTGTCACTGGGAAAGGACATCTCAAGATTGAACCCAAAGCCAAGCACTTTTCCCATTGCAAGAACTATAGATCTAGTTGATAATTCGAAGAGACTTGCAAGGATATTATAATCATACATAAAGAGTTCAGAAAAGAACCAAATATTTCTCATAGATAATCTTGATCATAAACCCACAATTCATCGGATCTCAACAAACACACCGCAAAAAGAGATTACATCGAATAGATCTCCTCGAAGACTGAGGAGAACTTGGTATTGATATCCAAAGAGAGAGAAGAAGCCATCTAGATACTAGCTATGGACCCGAAGGTCTGTGGTAAACTACTCACAACTCATGGGGAGGCGATGATGATGATGTAGAAGCACTCCGTGGAAGATCCCCCCCTCCGGCGGAGCTCCGGAATAGGCCGCAAGATGGGATCTCATGGGAACAGAAGGTTGCGGCGGTGGAACTAGGGTTTTCTCTGTTGTTCTGATGGTTTCGGGGTACGTAGATATATATAGGAAGAAGAAGGGCACCGGGGGCCAGACGTGGGGCCCACGAGGCAGGGGGCGCGCCCGATAGGGGGGGGCACCCTCGTGGACGCCACGTGTGCCCTACTACGTGGTTCTCAAGTCTCCCGTGCGTATTTTGCTCCAAAAATATCTCTCCCGAAGGTTTCATTCCGTTTGGACTCCGTTTGATATTCCTTTTCTGCAAAACCCTGAAATAGGCAAAAAAACAGCAATCTAGACTGGGCCTTTGGGTTAATAGGTTAGTCCCAAAAATAATATAAAAGTGTATAACAAAGCCCATTAAACATCCAAAACATCATAATAATAGCATGGAACAATAAAAAATTATAGATACGTTGGAGACGTATCAGGTATCTCACTGTAACTCAATTATATGGACAGGGTAGTACATCACATACCGTTATGTAACCACAACCTTGTCGAACCTACGTTGTCTTCTCATGGGGTTTGGTGCGGAAATTGTGTGTGACGTTGTAATACCTAACACAAACGACATGTATAAACAGTGTGCCGTATACAACATATAGTGCCATAAGTAGTTCCTAACCGTTAGCTTATCTCCACAGTTTCCCCATTTCCCCCAAATCCCTACATAGCCTCCAAATTCCCTCGCGTGGCGCTGACATTGGGGGAGTGCGGACGAGTAGTGCTGACAGTTTCGGTGCGGCTGCTCCTGCTCGTATCGCCGCCACGACGGCGGTCGCCGTCGAGCACTTGCCTAAGGTCATTAGAAGGCAGGTGTACTATGGTTCCAAATCGTCCTGTCAGGTTCCAATCTATCCCGATCTTTTTTAGCATGTCCAAAGTATAGCTCCTTGCTGAATCCGTCCTAAATGACCCCCTCCCCCAGGACAGTGATCTGCTGCCGGATCCGGAGCATGACTCCAGACTCCCGCAACACGAGTTCGACTCCGAGTTTTGCGCCACCGAGAAGTACCAAACGCTAAGTTGTGTGCATGGGCACACTCCCACTCAACGTGTATGCACGGAGGGATTCGGCATTGGTAGGCAGTTTCTCAGTTTCCCCTTAGAAGTTAGTGCTAATTAAGTTCATCATTTTACTTCAGTTAATGCCACCGCTCATCCTGAATACTATTTAACATTGGCAGGGATATGAGGCTTGTGCCTTTGTTAACTGGCTAGATGAAGAATGGCATGGCAGGGCTCAGAGTGTTATCACCGAGCTCGCAGAAGATAACGTAAAGCTGAATAAGAAATTGGCTGATCTGGAATGTACAATCAGTACGATGAAGCAAGAAAGAATCAATCACGGGCTACAAATGAAAGCAAGAGACAAGAAGGAACTAGCATGTGTAGTTGTGGTTGTCGCATTAGCCATGTTCTATGCGCTGTTTGCAATGATGATTATGGGTTTTGTTTGATAGTATTGCTAAAGCACATCTAGATGTGCTCTAAGTAATGCACATATATGTCCTATGCCATTGATGTTACGCGAAGACTCGTGCGGATACTTTTTTTTGTCTTTTTTCTTTGCCTTTCTTGTTTGATTAGGCTTTATCAATAAGAAGAGCTCAATGTATTGCTTGCCAACTGTCCTACTCCGTTCGTACCGGTACCGGTGCATAATCGCCAAACTCTTTCTTGTTTTTGTCCTGAAAAAGGAAACTAGCCAAATAGCCAATATGATTCCTGCGCAACCCCGGGAATTTGGAGCGACTGGGTACAAATAATTGTGGTTTATTATATCAGTGGTGAGATAATACGTCAACCCCCGCTTCAATTCACCTTCCCCCCAGCACCAAAAAACCCCCGCTTCAATTGGTAGTTCCTCTTCTCTACATACCCCGCTTAAGTGTCCACCATCTTCATTGTCCTCGACAGGCCACGCTACACACTGGCACACACTGTGCAGCCATGTCGAGGAACAACAAGGACGACAGTTCGACCAACAGTCCGGCGCCCGATGATAGGTCAACATCGGAATCATCCTGCTCGTCTTCCATGAGTCCGACGTCGAGCCCAGACCTAGATTATATCCGGTTCATGGAAGGGTCGCCGCCTCTAGAGTCGTCAGACGACAACCAGACGAATGAGGAGCCATCAGAGGATGAAGAAGAGGACGACGATGATGATGAGGAGGAATGGTCGCACAAGGAGGAGTACGACAACGATAGCAACAACGATGACGACAGAGGCGGCGATGAAAAGCCAACAGTCAGCGGCAAGAAGCGTCCTTGCCAAGACGATGTCGCGCGGCCATCCAACAACAACAACAACAAGAAGAAGGACTAAATTAAGCCGACTGTATATATCTCTATTTATGCTGTCAATCTCATCGCAGATGGTTAGTAATATGTATTCGACAGAGATCTTCTACATTGTCGCCCACAGGTTGGTTTGTTGAACTGTGTGCCCTGACGAGCACACAATTCACAAAAAAGACCGCATGGGCTGTCTATAATGATCACACATAATTTTGATTACCGACCTGTTTGGCGAGTATCACACACATCTTGTTACGCCGAATCGTTTGTGTTCACCTCAATTAACGCAAATGGTTCATCAGAGTGAATTGTATGCCGTATATCGCACACACCTTGATTTGGCTACACGTTTTTGTTGTTCTGTCTCATCGCAAACAGTTCGTACAGATCAACCGTATGCCCCTCATCGCACACGCAACTAAAATCTGAACCGTGTTTGATGTATCATTCATCGCAAACGTTTTGCATCTTTTTTGATGGTTTTTTACATCACCATTTGCGATTAATGCACCGCACACAGTTTCATCAAAGGGGCCTCTGATCGTAGTGTCGTGTTAGCAAAAACCTGCAGTAGTGAAAGCAATATAAAACGTAGTTGCTTCACAAACTGAAAATATTACTAGAAACAAAGATTGTATGGTGAGATCTCATGGATAGTTAGATAGATATAAAAATTTGTGGAGAGCTATGATATGGGCATATAGAGGATGTGGCAAATATTCATCTCATTAGGATATGCATAGCTAGTACTTCCATCACAAAGCTTCTAGCCGAACAAAAACTTTGGAAATTTACCGAGGAACATTTACTTTGAAAATGGAGCTGAATTTTGTCATGAGGCAATGATTTGGATAGGAAAGAGTGCCCAAAAAGTTTGAGGGCAATCAAGAATATATAAATAGCACTTCCTTCACAAAGTGTTGTTCTGAACAGAACAAGAAAATGAATATTGTTGAATTATTTTTGAACTAGGCAAGGAAGGTTTTTGACATATTTGACGAAGATATGACCCAAAGAATTTCTGAGTATTTTTTGAAATTTTAGGAATATTAGGAATATAGGTTGCTTCACAACCTAGGGCAAAAATTGACACATGGACATGACACATATGCAAAACTGATGAGGTGGTGCTAGTCATAGCAATCCAGCATAATTTACAAGGTTATGACCATCCATATTGGTCATGATCAGCTAGAAATAAGGCAGCGGACTAGTGATGTATGCTTTACGACCATTTCGTGTAAGAAAATTACGACCTTCCTGATCAGAATGGTCGTTATAGTTTAGGTTTTGGAGCCCTCCGAACAGCTAACGACCAATTGGTCTCAAATGGTCGTAGATTTATGACCTTTTCTTCTAGGGTCACTAACAGAACGTCATAAGTTGACATATTTCTTGTAGTGCCCATTATTCTTATGGCTTGAGGAGGATCTTCATCGCCTACATCACAAAGACCACTTTGCTCCACTTGGGAGCCAATATTCTCATCAAACTCCTTGTTACACGTCTCCTTAGTGAGTCCGGTGGACTTGTTGAGAACACAGTAAGCATTAGAGTTTGTACCATAACCAACAAATATGTCCTCTTCAGCTCTAGGTTCAAACTTAGACAACCGAACACCCTTTTCGAGAATGAAACACTTACAATTGAACACCCGGACATACTTGAGGTTGGGCTTGTTAATGGTAAGTATCTCATATGGAGTCTTGTTCAAGTCTTTGCGGAGGTAGAGCCGATTGGATGCATGACATGCGGAGTTGAAGGCTTCAGCCCAAAAGTTATATGGAGACTTGAATTCCGCCATCATGGCCCTAGCCGCATCCATCAACGTCCGGTTCTTCCTTTCCGCAACACCATTTTGTCGAGGGGTATAAGGTGCGGCATATTGACGCGTGATCCCCTCATCACTAAGAAA
>LR738715.1:370454598-370498851 GCA_902687465.1 Secale cereale | reverse complement strand
TTGAGAACACAGTAAGCATTAGAGTTTGTACCATAACCAACAAATATGTCCTCTTCAGCTCTAGGTTCAAACTTAGACAACCGAACACCCTTTTCGAGAATGAAACACTTACAATTGAACACCCGGACATACTTGAGGTTGGGCTTGTTAATGGTAAGTATCTCATATGGAGTCTTGTTCAAGTCTTTGCGAAGGTAGAGCCGATTGGATGCATGACATGCGGAGTTGAAGGCTTCAGCCCAAAAGTTATATGGAGACTTGAATTCCGCCATCATGGCCCTAGCCGCATCCATCAACGTCCGGTTCTTCCTTTCCGCAACACCATTTTGTCGAGGGGTATAAGGTGCGGCATATTGACGCGTGATCCCCTCATCACTAAGAAACTCATCCAAGGTGTGTAGTTCTTGAACTCGGTGCCATTGTCACTTCTAATCATCAAATTCTTTGCTTCATGTTGATGTTGAGCTTCATTAGCAAAGTCGATGATGGTTTGTTGGGTATCATTCTTCCTCTTGAAGAAACATACCCATGTATATCTTGAGTAATCATCCACAATCACCAAGCAATATTTTCTTCCTCCAAGACTATCAAAGGATGGAGGGGCAAAGAGATCCATGCGAAGGAGCTCCAAGGGACTCTTTGAGTGTAGTTGATAGTCGTGGGTCAGTGAGCCGTCTCATGAAGCTTTCCTTCGATACAAGCATTGCAAGCACGGTCTTTGGCAAAACTCACACTTCTTAGTCCACGAACGTGATCCCCTTTGAGGAGACTTTGCAAAGATCTCATATTGACATGGGCTAGTTGGTGATGCCTGATACGTCTCCAACGTATCTATAATTTTTGATTGTTCCATGCTATTATATTATCCTTCTAGGATGTCTTATGGGCTTTATTATACACTTTTATATGATTATTGGAACTAACCTATTAACCCAGAGCCCAGTGCCAGTTTCTGTTTTTCTCCTGTTTTAGGTTTTAAAGAAAAGGAATATCAAACGGAGTCCAATTGACGAGCCAATTTTTTATGATTTTTTCTGGACCAAAAGAAGCCCCTGAAGTAAAAGAGTTGGGCCAGGAGAGCCACGGGCTGCCCTCAAGGGTGGAGGGCGCGCCCTGGGAAGGTGGTGGCGGCCTCCTATCTCGAGGGCAGCCCAGAAGCCCCCCTGACGTGGGACCTACGCCAAAAAATCCTATAAATACTGAAACCTTCGGAAATTAACCTAGATCGAGAGTTCCGCCGCCGAAAGCCTCTGTAGCCACCGAAAACCAATCTACACCCATTCTGGCACACTGCCGGAGGGGGGGGGGAACCCTCTCCGATGTCTATCTTCATCATCCCAGCGCTCTCCATGACAAGGAGGGAGTAGTCCACCCTCGGGGCTGAGGGTATGTATCAGTAGCTATGTGTTTGATCTCTCTCTCTCTCTCATGTTCTTGAGATGGCACGATCTTGATGTATCGCGAGCTTTGCTATTCTAGTTGGATCTTATAATGCTTCTCCCCCTCTACTCTCTTGTAATGGATTGAGTTTTCCCTTTGAAGTTATCTTATCGGATTGAGTCTTTAAGGATTTGAGAACACTTGATGTATGTCTTGCATGTGTTTATCTGTGGTGACAATGGGATATCATGTGATCCACTTGATGTATGTTTTGGTGATCAACTTGCGGGTTCCGTGGTCTTGGGAATCTATGCATAGGGGTTGGCACACATTTTCGTCTTGACTTTCCGGTAGAAACTTTGGGGCACTCTTTGAAGTTGTATGTGTTGGTTGAATAGATGTTTCTGAGGTTGTGTGACACATATCGTATAATCATGCCCACGGATACTTGAGGTGACAATGGAGTATCTAGGTGACATTAGGGTTTTGGTTGATTTGTGTCTTAAGGTGTTATTCTAGTACGAACTCTATGATAGATTGAACGTTACTACGGACTCTTGAATAGATCGATCAGAAAGAATAACTTTGAGGTGGTTTCGTACCCTACCATAATCTCTTCGTTTGTTCTCCGCTATTAGTGACTTTGGAGTGACTCTTTGTTGCATGTCGAGGGCTAGTAATATGATCCAATTATGTTATCCTTGTTGAGAGAACTTGCACTAGTGAAAGTATGAACCCTAGGCCTTGTCTACTAACATTGCAACACCGTTTATGTTCACTTTTACCACTTGCTACCTTGCTGTTTTTATATTTTCTTATTACAAAAACCTATATCTACCATCCATATTGCACTTGTATCACCATCTCTTCGCCGAACTAGTGCACCTATACAATTTACCATTGTATTGGGTGTGTTGGGGACACAAGAGACTCTTTGTTATTTGGTTGCAGGATTGCTTGAGAGAGACCATCTTCATCCTACGCCTCCCACAGATTGATAAACCTTAGGTCATCCACTTGAGGGAAATTTGCTACTGTCCTACAAACCTCTGCACTTGGAGACCCAACAACGTCTACAAGAAGAAGGTTGTGTAGTAGACATCAAGCTCTTTTTTGGCGCCATTGCCGGGGAGGTTAGTGCTTGAAGGTATATATTTAGATCTTGCAATCGAATCTTTTACTTTCTTGTTTTATCACTAGTTTAGTTTATAAAAGAAAACAAAAAAATGGTATTAAGGTTACCTCATATGCTTCATCTTTTTAATATCTTTCGTGAAATGATGGGAAGAAAAATTGTGCTCAAGTACTAGAAGAAGAATTACATAGAATGCTTGGCATAAAATATGTGTATGATGAGCATGATTGCAATGTTGTTAGTATGAATTCTTTGAATACCCAAGATGCTAATGATATGCAAAGTCACAAGCTTGGGGAAGCTATGTTTGATGAAGATGATATTTTTAGTCCCCCAAGTTTTGATGAGCAAATTTATTATGATGAAAGCATGCCTCCTATTTATGATGATTATATTTATGAAAGTGGATTTGGAGAGGTCATGACTTTATTTAGTGATGAATCCACTATTTCGGAAGAGGATCCAATTGATTATGAGAACAAAGTTGCTATCTATGATGATTATTGTGATGACTTGTATGCTATTAAGAATAATGATAACCATGAAACTTGTCATCATGATTTTAGTTTTCAATTGGATTATGCTTCACATGATAGTTATTTTGTTGAGTTTGCTCCCACTACTATGAATGAGAAGAATTTTGCTTATGTGGAGAGTAGTAAAATTTCTATGCAAGTAGATCATGAAAAGAATGCTTTATGTGCTGGTTATATTGTTGAATTCATTTATGATGCTACTGAAAATTATTATGAGAGAGGATCATATGCTTCTACATATTGCAATAATATCAAGTTTACTCTCTATGTGCTTAAAGTTTTGAAGTTATGCTTGTTTTCCCTTCCTATGCTAGTTGATTATCGTTCCCATAAGTTGTTTGATCACAAAATCCCTATGCATAGGAATTGGGTTAGACTTAAATGTGCTAGTCATATTATTCACGATGCTCCCGTTATGTTTCAATTCTTATCTTTTATGTGAGCATCATTATGCCTAGCTAGGGGCGTTAAACGATAGCGCTTGTTGGGAGGCAACCCAACTTTATTTTATTTTCTTTGCTTTTGCTTCTATTTAGGAATAAATATTGCATATAGCCTCTGATTAGATGTGGTTTCATGTTTTGTTTAGTGTTTGTGCCAAGTAGAACCTTTGGGAAGACTTGTGTGAAGTTTATGTGATCTTGTTGTGAAAAACAGAATCGTCAGCGCTCGCTAAAGTGGTCTTCAGATTTGACTAGAGTGTGCTATTTAGTTGATTATTTTTGCAGATGATTAGTAGGCAAATTCCGCAAATTTACCAATTTAGTTTGATTTTTTGGAGTTACAGAAGTATGCGAAACCTGCAGATTACTACAGACTGTTCTGTTTTTGACAGATTCTGTTTTTCGTGTGTTGTTTGCTTATTTCAATGCATCTATGAGTAGTATAGGAGGGTATGAACCATAGAGAAGTTGGAATACAGTAGGTTTAACACCAATATAAACAAAGAATGAATTCATTGCAGTACCTTTGAGTAGTGGTTTGCTTTCTTATACTAACGGGGCTCACGAGATTTTTGTCTAAGTTTTGTGTTGTGAAGTTTTCAAGTTTTGAGTATTGCTTTGATGGACCATGGAACAAAGAGTGGCAAGAGCCTAAGCTTGGGGATGCCCATGTCACCCGAAGGTAAAATTCAATGACAACCAAAATCCTAAGCTTGGAGATGCCCCGGGAAGGCATCCCCTCTTTCGTCTTCATCCATCGGTAACTATACTCGGAGCTATATTTTTATTCACCACATGATATGTGTTTTGCTTGGAGTGTCAATTTATTTTATTTTGTTTTGCTTGCTGTTTGAATAATATCCCAAGATCTGAAGTTCTTAAATGTTAGAGAGTCTTCACATAGTTACATAATTATTCAACTACTCATTGATCTTCACTTATATCTTTCGGAGTAGTTTGTTGTTTGCTCTAGTGCTTCACTTATATCTGTTAGAGCACGGCGGTGGTTTTACTTTGAAGAAATAGATGAACTCTCATGCTTCACTTATATCCTTTTGAGAGTCTATTAAAACAGCATGGTAATGTGCTTAGGCTATAAAACTAGTCTTCACATGATAGACATCCAATATCAATGTAGTAAATACTTTCACACTAAGTGCATTGAATATGATGAGAAGTTGGATGCTTGATAATTGTTTTGAAATATGAGGATAGTGATATTAGAGTCATGCTAGTGGAGTTATTATGAAATTGAGAAATGCTTGTGTTAAAATTAGTGATTCCCGTAGCATGCACGTATGGTGAACCGCTATGTGACGAAGTTAGAGCATGAGGTATTTGTAAAGTGTCAACCTTTGTGTGGAGGTCGGGGGCACGCGATGGTTAACTCCTACCAACCTCCCCCCTAGGAGCATGCGTTGATTGCTTTGTTTTGATGACTCATAGATTTTCGCAATAAGCATATGAGTTCTTATGACTAATGTTGAGTCCATGGATTATATGCACTCTCACCCTTCCACCATTGCTGGCCTCTCTTGTACCGCGCAACTTTCGCCGGTACCATACACCCACTATATATCGTTCCTCAAAACAGCCACCATATTGTTCCTCAAAACAACCACCATACCTACCTATCATGGCATTTCCATAGCCATTCCGAGATATATTGCCATGCAACTTTCCACCGTTCCGTTCATATGACACGCATCATATTGTCATATTGCCATTGCATGATCATGTAGTTGACATCGTATTTGTGGCAAAGCCACCATGCATACTTTTTTATACATGTCACTCTTGTTTCATTTCACATACCGGTACACCGCCGGAGGCATTCATATAGAGTCATACTTTGTTGTTGTAGTATCGAGTTGTAATATCGAGCTGTAATATCGAGTTGTAATGTAAGTGTGATGATCATCATTATTAGAGCATTGTCCCATGGGATGAAAGGCTAAATCTATAAAGCCCCTCCGTAAAAAAAACAAAAAAAAAGAAAGGCCAAAGAAAAAAAGAAAGGCCCAAAGAAAAAAAGGGACAATTGCTACTATCTTTTTCCACACTTGTGCTTCAAAGTAGCACCATGTTCTTCATTGTAGAGAGTCTCATGCTTAGTCACTTTCATATACTAGTGGGAATTTTCATTATAGAACTTGGCTTGTATATTCCAACGATAGGCTTCCTCAAATGCCCTAGGTCTTCGTGAGCAAGCAAGTTGGATGCACAACCACTAGTTTCTTTTGTTGAGCTTTCATACATATTTAGCTCTAGTGCATCCGTTGCATGGCAATCCCTACTCACTCACATTGATATCTATTGATGGGCATCTCCATAGCCCGTTGATAAGCCGAGTCAATGTGAGACTACCTCCCTCCTTTTTGTCTTCTCCACAACCACCTCTATTCCACCCATAGTGCTATATCCATGGCTCACGCTCATGTATTGCGCGAAAGTTGAAAGGTTTGAAAAGATAGAGTATGAAAACAAATGCTTGGCTGAAATCAGGGTTGTGCATGATATGAATATTTTTGTGTGATAACGAGGGAGCATATCCAACACTATATAATTTTGTAGGGATAACTTTCTTTAGCCATAGTATTTGGAGAAGACATGATTGCTTTGTTAGTATGCTTGAAGTATTGTTATTTCTAATGTCAATATAGACTTTTATCTTGAATCTTTCAGATCTGAACATTCATGCCACAATTAAGATAATTACATTGAAAAGCTATATTGGTTAGCATTCCACATCAAAAATTCTATTTTTATCATTTACCTACTCGAGGACGAGCAGGAATTAAGCTTGGGGATGCTGATACGTCTCCAACGTATCTATAATTTTTGATTGTTCCATGCTATTATATTATCCTTCTAGGATGTCTTATGGGCTTTATTATACACTTTTATATGATTTTTGGGACTAACCTATTAACCCAGAGCCCAGTGCTAGTTTCTGTTTTTCTCCTGTTTTAGGGTTTTATAGAAAAGGAATATCAAACGAAGTCCAATTGACGAGCCAATTTTTTATGATTTTTTCTGGACCAAAAGAAGCCCTCGAAGCAAAAGAGTTGGGCCAGGAGAGCCACAGGCTGCCCTCGAGGGTGGAGGGCGTGCCCTGGGAAGGTGGTAGCGCCCTCCTATCTCGAGGACAGCCCAGAAGCCCCCCTGACGTGGGACCTACGCCAAAAATTCCATAAATACCGAAACCTTCGGAAATTAACCTAGATTGGGAGTTCCGCCGCCAAAAGCCTCTATAGCCACCGAAAACCAATCTACACCCGTTCTGGCACACTGCCGGAGGGGGGAGACCCTCTTCGGTGGCTATCTTCATCATCCCGGCGCTATCCATGACGAGGAGGGAGTAGTCCACCCTCAGGGCTGAGGGTATGTATCAGTAGCTATGTGTTTGATCTCTCTCTCTCTCACGTGTTCTTGAGATGGCACGATCTTGATGTATCGCGAGCTTTGCTATTCTAGTTGGATCTTATAATGCTTCTCCCCCTCTACTCTCTTGTAATGGATTGAGTTTTCCCTTTGAAGTTATCTTATCGGATTGAGTCTTTAAGGATTTGAGAACACTTGATGTATGTCTTGCACGTGTTTATCTGTGGTGACAATGGGATATCATGTGATCCACTTGATGTATGTTTTGGTGATCAACTTGCGGGTTCCGTGACCTTGGGAATCTATGCATAGGGGTTGGCACACATTTTCGTCTTGACTTTCCGGTAGAAACTTTGGGGCACTCTTTGAAGTTCTATGTGTTGGTTGAATAGATGTTTTTGAGATTGTGTGACGCATATCATATAATCATGCCCACAGATACTTGAGGTGACAATGGAGTATCTAGGTGACATTAGGGTTTTGGTTGATTTGTGTCTTAAGGAGTTGTTCTAGTACGAACTCTATGATAGATTGAACGTTACTGCGGACTCTTGAATAGATCGATCAGAAAGAATAACTTTGAGGTGGTTTCGTACCCTACCATAATCTCTTCATTTGTTCTCCGCTATTAGTGACTTTGGAGAGACTCTTTGTTGCATGTTGAGGGCTAGTAATATGATCCAATTATGTTATCCTTGTTCAGAGAACTTGCACTAGTGAAAGTATGAACTCTATGCCTTGTCTACTATCATTGCAACACCGTTTATGTTCACTTTTACCACTTGCTACCTTGCTGTTTTTATATTTTCTTATTACAAAAACCTATATCTACCATCCATATTGCACTTGTATCACCATCTCTTCGCCGAACTAGTGCACCTATACAATTTACCATTGTATTGGGTGTGTTGGGGACACAAGACACTTTTTGTTATTTGGTTGCAGGGTTGCTTGAGAGAGACCATCTTCATCCTACACCTCCCACGGATTGATAAACCTTAGGTCATCCACTTGAGGGAAATTTGCTACTGTCCTATAAACCTCTGCACTTGGAGGCCCAACAACGTCTACAAGAAGAAGGTTGTGTAGTAGACATCAATGCCAAAGCCATCCCACATCAACTTTAGCGCTTAGGCATGTCGCGATCATGGTTGGTCGCTCCGACAAGTCAACCACATAGATATTGTTCTCAACATGTCCAACAAAGGCTACTGTGAGATTCTTGGTCCACAAGAGGGCCACGGTATCAAGATCAAAGAATGTTGCAAACGTCCATGAGTGCAAGTTGAGGAATGGAAAGTAAATTGTATGCAAGGGACTCAACAAGCATGACCTTCTCAATAGACAAATATTTTGAGATGACCACCTGTCCAAAACCCAATACCTAAGAATATGACGCATCATTGAATTAGACATGAGTGGGCATAGATGGAATTTCTTGCACGTCTACCACCAAGTCCTTGCTTCCGGTCATATGATTTGTTGCTCCACTACCAGGCAACCCTGATACACCTTAGAACAAAACTCCTACAAGAGATTAGTGCTTGGATTTAGGTACCCATTTTTGAACGGGTCCTTCGACATTAGCAACAAGGGTCTTAGGAACCCAAATAAACCATCCTATGTACTCATAAGAAGAACCAACAAATTTGCCATAATCATTCCCATCACTAGCATGAAATAAAATATATGAGGAAACAAAGTCGCTAACTTTGTTGGTAGGAATGGTCATGCCCTTCTTGGCATTGCCAACCACTTCCTTGTTCCTTTTCTTCTCATGTGCATGCTCCCCCACCTTCACAAAATCATCCTTGAGCGGGAGAGGTAGCTTAGTCTTCTTCTTCTTCTTCCACTTGGGTACGAACGCAAGTCCTTCCTTAGCTACAACTTCCTTTTGATTGCTCAAAAGGTCATTTAGGTTCTTCTCATCTTGTATGCAAGTCACAAGGCCTTTATCAAGTTGCTCTTTCAACTTAGAATTCTCCTCTAAAAGATGCACATGCTCACAACAAGGGTTAGTGGCATGTGCATTATCAATTAAAACAAAAGGAGGACAGTTGGAGATCTCCTTAGGTAGTTTCACTTGGAGTTGATCAGGAGACTCCTTGGGAGAGGCATGAATAGTATTCAAGGCCTTGTGAGCCTTGTCAAGTCTGTCAAACTCTTCCTTGAGTCTACCATGGCCAACCCCAAGGGCAAGTTTTTCAGATTTAAGAACCCTAGAAATAACAATAGCATGATGAAGGTCCTTATGAAATTTAGCAAGATCAACGTTGTGTGACTCCTCAAAAGCCAAACGAATACCTTACTCTTCCTCGAGAGAAATAGATAGATCCGCAATTTCATCGGCTTAGTCATGACTATGCCCTTTGAACTAGGTATGGTATCCTCATGAGACTCAATGATATCATTGGCCTCACCAAGTTGTTCCAAGAGAGCAACAAAATGCTTCTTGGTATCACCTCCTAAACCATTTAAGAACTTATCAAATTCGTTCTCATCCATCCTATCCTCCACATGATTATCAACACAATCCAATAAGGAATGAGTAGAAGAGATCGAAGTTTTGGTGTTGGAGGTTACCTTGTTGGTACCTTTGTCCATGAGAAACTTGGTGACGTGGTTCTCGGTGGGGGAATAGAATAGAGAGACCTTGGTTGGAGAGGAGGTTGCAATGGCTATTGTCGGGGATATACCCCGCGGTATGAACCGGCCGGAAATATGACCCGACCAGACTTGGCGGTTTACTTGAGACCCGGTTTACACTTGGTGATTCACCGGCGATCCGTCCTAACCAGACGGTTTACAAGCAACCTGCCTAAATAATACCACTCACTGGTAACCCGGCTGGCGGATCACGGATGACAAGGCCCAAGGCGCAGAAGGCCGGTTCATGTTAAGGTGGGCCGGTTTATGAAGAAAGCATAAGAAATATTCACCTACAAAGGAAGCAAGACTAGGACTCCTTGTAATAGAGTAATCCTAATCCTACTAGGACTAGTCATGTAACCCACCCCTTCAACATATATAAGGAGGGGCAGGGCTCTCCAAAGGGGGACAAGTTCTCACAAGTTTCTAGGGCTAGACACAAAGAGCCGGTTTACCGGCGACACCACGAGGATCATAATGAGACCTAGCCTCAAACAACATGTAGGGTTATTACCGGATGATGTTTCCCGAGGCCCGAAGCTGTCTAAATCCTTGTCTTGTGTTGCGTCTCTCGATTCCGCTCAACCCCTCTCAAGCTACTACATAGATGCGCGGCCTCACGACTAAGTCCTTACCCTAGGACATCTGCCGTGACAATTCCACGACATCCATGGTGACAGTTGCCATTCCCTAATCACTTGTGTCATCATCATCATCATCATCATAGGGTTCCATGAACCCCCTTTGAGGCAATTACATGGTCAAGTTCTTCTTGTTTGGGAAGGACTTGGCCTTGTCTTTGCGGATAAGCTTGCTACCATTGTCTTCCCTCTTTTCATATGGGCAATCCACCACAAAGTGATTTGAATTGCCACAATTTTAGGAAGTTCTCACACCTTGCTTGCCCCTCGAAGCACTTGTGTTGTTCTTGGAGAAGTTGGGCGCTGCGTTTCTCTTGTTGCCCAAAAATTGTCTTTACGCAAGAGCCATATACTCGTGGTAAGCATATTTGGTGTCTTTGGGGCATCATTCTTCTTCCTCTTTTGGAATTGCCTTGGCCTTCAAAGAAAGATTGGGTGAAACCTTCTTTGACCATTGCACACGAGCTAGAGGATTGTTGATGGTCTTGTTCATGATGTTCATAGGAATTAATTCATCAAACACTTCACTTGAAGTCAAAATGTGAAAATTTTATCTTTGGCAGATCACATAGGACATGGTCTTGTTGAATGGCATGATGGCCTTGAGACTCTTGTGCTTGATCTAGTTGTCAACTGTGTCCTTGCTCCCATGATCTTGAAGAGCAACTACAAGAGTTATTGCTCTTCGATAGAGGTCATGAGGATCCTCATCTTCAATCATTGCAAAATCATCGGCCTCATCAAGAACCACTTCAAAGTTGGATTGTTGAATGCGTGACCTCTGTTTGTACCAAAATGTGATATGTTCCCAACAATCCTTTGCACGAGTGAATGGCCGCAAGTGAGAACGATCTTTGGGAGGAACTGCCGCTTAGAGCATGAACAAGGCGGAGTGATTGTATTCATCGTCCACCTCTTATCTTGGGGTGAGGTTGTTCGGATCATGCAGGTAGAAACCATGCTAGACGACTCTCCAGAGGTTTGTAGAGCTATGATTCAAATGAGACTTGATGCAAAAAAAACCAATTTGCAAACTCACCCTTCACAAGCTTACGAGGAGGACCAATATGGTTAACATGCGGTGTACAAACAACTTCTCCATAGACCGTGGGAGGGGGAACCAAAGCAAAGGTTCCCGTCCCATTCTTATTTGGATGGGAGGAGGTTTGTGTACCTTTAGCCGGTTCCTTGCCAGATTTGGCCTCTGATTCCGATGCGGTGGGATTAACCACAAGCAATGGATCATGAGTATTTTTCAACCCCTAAGGTAATCCATTGAGCATGGACTTGACCTTGGTCATCATAGACGTCTTAAGTCAAGCCATAACTTCATTTAAGTTGTCTCGGGTAATCAAGTACAACTACACAGCCTCAGGCACTTCCTCATTCCCGTCAACCATACTCTACGGGTGGTGAAACTCTTAAAAAGAGACGAGGCTTTGATACCAATTGAAAGGATCAATATGGTTGACTAGGGGGGGAATAGGCTACTACCAATTTTTAGCTTTTCTTAACAAATTAGGTTAAGCAAAAAATAGGATGTCTAGTTGTGCAACTAGGTGAGCAACCTATGTGATGCTATCAACAACAACAATAACAAGAGCAAGCAAAGGATACAACACAATAAAATCTTGCACAAGGTAAAGGTAAGAGATAACCACAAGTGGAGCCGATGGAGACGAGGATGTGTTACCGAAGTTCCTTCCCTTTGATAGCAAGTGCGTCTCCGTTGGAGTGGTGTGGAGGCACAATTCTCTCGAAGATGCCACTAGGGCTACCATATCCTCATGATTCCACTAGTGGTGCCCTTGAAGGCGGCAACTGGAACTTTACAGACAAGGTTGGGGCTCTCTCCACAACCGAATTGGAGGCTCCCAACACCACCAAGAAGCTTCACCACAATGGAATGTGGCTCCGAGGTGACCTCAACCATCTAGGGTGCTCAAACACCGAAGAGTAACAAGATCGCCAAGGGATTAGTGGGGGAAATCAAATTTCTCTTGGTGGAAGTGTAGATCTAGGCCTTCTCAAGCAATCCCTAAAGAATCAACAAGTTTGATTGGCTAGGGAGAGAGATCGGGCAAGAATGAGCTTGTGAGCAACAATGGAGCTTAGGGGAGGAAGAGGTAAGTCAACTTGGGGAAGATGACTCCCTTATATAGAGGGGGAATAAATTCTAGTGTTATGCATCCACATCCCATGCACAAACGGTAGTACTGCTTGAATGAGCGGTACTTCTGCTAGCACGGACGATCTAGCTGCAGGGTTCAATTAATCTGTACAAGTCAGGGAGGCGGTAGTGCGGACTGAGCGGTACTACCGCTCTTGCTAGTGGTACTACTGCATGGTATTGAACTACAACCGAGACATACTGTAGTAGAGGAGAGCAGGGCGGTAGTGCCGCCCGGGGCGGTTCTATCGTTGGACACTTCCGCTCTACTACAACCCGTGACACACACCATTCCAGAACACTAATTTAAGTGATACTTCCCGCGGCACAAGCCAGCGGTACTTCAGCCGGAGCGGTACTACAACGGATAGCAGCCACACTTTTGCTTAGTCTGTGAATGTCCAGTAGACCCGCGGTAGTGGAGAGGCAGTCAGGCCCATAGTACCGTAGGAGCTATAGTCCCGCGCCGAACTGCTGGTCTACTACCACCCATTTACAGAACACTCAAAACAGGCGGAAGTAGGAGCCGTACTACACAGCGGCAGTACCGCTGGAGCGGTACTACCGCAAAGCAGAGTGGTACTATCTCTTAGACTGTTCTGACAAGTCCAAACATAAAGGAGGTACAAGCTCAATTTTTGGGAAAGAATGAGAGTGCAAATAGACAGTGTAGGTGTTGATTCCACCTAAACACTACTGTAGGATGCTGCTTAGGCGACACTACAATCAGAGACCCTCCGACGAGACTGTGAGCGATGTATTAATCGCAAACGATGATGTAAAAAACCTATAAAAAATGATGCAAAATGCTTGCGATGGCAAATACATCAAACATGGTTCGTACTACAGTTGCATGTGCGATGCGTGGCATTCCGTTCACTCCAATGAACTATTTGTGATGAGGCATAACAACATAGACAGGCAGCCAGATGAAGGTGTGTGCGATATATGGCATACATTTCACTTGGATTAACTATTTGTGATTAGGCAACACAAAAAAACAGTCAGCCAGATCAAGGTGTGTACGGTATACGACATACAGTCCACTCGGATGAACTATTTACATGAGCCAAGAGAACAGAAACAGTTGAAATTAACAACATGTGTGTGGTACGTGTGTGATGTGATTGCATACAGAGCAACAACTTATATATTAATAAGGACATGATTCCAGAACCAAATTAATCATCCAATTTCATAGGTGCCTAGTACACACATGACATTTCCACACACCAAAGTAAACTATCAAATGCATAATTAACTAGGATAAAACATCATTTGATAATCATGTAGTTCTTATGACACTTTTCACTACTGCTCTAATAGGATAAACGGAATAGTATTCTTTACTGTGAATAGTGTGCTCTATTGGGCACACCGGTATATGGATCATAGCCTTGGGTGAGCAATGTGCCCGCACGCGTCGTGCTAGCTCGATGTCCCATCTATGCTAAGATTCTTTTGATTGTTGGCGTTTATGAACACGCCACCCTTTCCCGCCATACCTCATTGGTTTCCTGCCGCCACCCAGCGATATGCGCATAAACCTAGGCGGCATGCGATGCACCAAGGCAACATGCGCATCCTGTGGCACATCCACCTATTCCAAGCATGTCAACCCACCAAAGCGCCGCCTCTGCCATCTACCTCCCCGACGATGAAAACAAGAAGGCACCATGGGCCGTCGAGGCCGAGGCGCTCCTCGGCAACGCGATGGACGACGCCGTACTGCGCGTCATCGCTAGGGTTGAGCAGACCCTTGGCGCACGGCGCTTCAGCGTCACGGATTAAGATAGGCCTGTCAACGCCGAGAGGCTGCAGCTTGCCACACAACATGATCGATGGTGCGCCACAGAGCAAGCTAGGTGTGTCTGCGCTGAGAGGCTATGGCTCACCGCACAGCGAGACCATTGGAGCGTCACATAGCAAGAGGCGTGGCGTGCCGCACAACAAGAGCGGATCCATCGGTGCTTGCCTGTTATCGACAGGGCGTCGCAGCTGGGTACACATCCCGTTAGTACCCCCATTCCTCGCTAAGAGTTGGTAGAGGCCGACTACGTCGTACTTGCACGAGAGGCCGGTCGCACCATACTTGCACCGGCCTATCGCGCCATTCACATGGGTCACGCCGTTAGCCTTGTGCGTGGCCCGGTCGATGCCAACGCGCTGGTCGCTAGGCTCGGCCGCCTCCTTGGCCTAGGTGTCCACCTGGGCGCACTAGAGGAAAATGGCCACCACATCCTCGAGCTGGTTATCCTTGATGAAATAGCCAACTTGGAGCTCGAGATCGCGCTCCAGATGTATCGCAAGCATGTCCACCGCTTGGACAAACGCCTGCACGAGTTCGGGCAGAGCCAAGAGCTACTGTAGGCAAGGGCTGCTGGTCATGGACGCGTTTTATTCTATTGAGTCATTTTGACGTGGATCGCTATGTATTCACAACAATCATAATATTGCTCTATTTCAATGTGTGTACTCTGTTTTACGTTCTTATATGTTTTGTTTCCATGTGGGTATATACGCTTTCCATTCTGTATATGTGATTGATAACATCATGTACAAATTAGTATACGAAAATAGATAAAAAATGGAATTCATAATATATATTAATTGTTCATTAGTTCATCACATAATATATACAATATCATCACTTATACGTGATGATACCTACTATGTATAGTGCATAAAAATGAAAATGAATAATACTAAAACTAATAATCCCTCCCAGGGGCAGTATTCCGGCAGCCCCTCGCCAGCAGCTCCCTGGTGTATGGAGTCTTCCCAGCACGGAGGCAGTACTCTGCCTCCTCCGCCTCGCAGCTCTTGACATACCGATCTGTCTCTTGCTGGCGGACGAGTGCAAACGATCTTGCCATTTGGTTGGGCGCCCACCGGAGCTCCACGTCAATGGCATGCTGGAGCATATCGACCCACCTCCATGCAGCGATGAGGCACCTAGCGCCTTTGACCTTCCTCACGAAGTACCCATCTTTGCACACCTCCTCTGCATGATGACATGCCTGCCCCCATAGCTCCAGCACCCTCGTTTCCCCGGCGGCCTCACGGGCTGTCACATCCCTAGCTAGCACTTGCATTAGGACCTGACTAGAGTGTGCATCATGTTTACTTTCAAAGAAACTTGAAATGGGATTAACAGAAACCCCAGCACCCCTCCCCTAACAACTAGGGTTTGATAAAATATTTTCCAATGTACCCAAAATGCCCTTCAAAATGTTCATCATTTCTGCCTTGGTCTTAAACCTCTGCCAAAAATGGTGCACATTTTTCTAGGACAATCTAGGGCTTTGGATTAAATCATACGGTATTTGAACTTGGGCATTTAAATGCTACAAAATATTTTAAATGCTCAAATAATCATAAACTATAATGTTTCCTACTGTTCATATTATATACAGCAGGTATGACAAGTGTTATGAGTTATAAAAATGTTTAGGCATTTTTATTAAATGAACAAAGTTGCAAAAGAAATGAAACAGAAAAGAAAAATAGAAAAAATAGGAAGAGAGAACACTTACCTGGCGCCCACCCGGCCCACCTGCCGGCCCAGCCCAGCTGCCGCTCCAGCGAGCTGCTTGGCTCGGCCAGGCAGGCACGCAGGTGCTCGACGGCGACCGCACGGCGCACCACACAGCTGCCCGCCGCCTTGCTTCACCCCTCGCCGTCCTGGAGGGATGGATCGAACGTCCACGTCCTCCTCGACCCCCCAGACACCTCCGCCTCCCCCCAGTTCCTCTCCTCCACTCTCCCCGCGCCATGGCCGACGCCGCCGTGATCGCACCGTCGTAGAAGCCGTGTCCACCGTCGTCCCCGAGCTCCGCCGTGTTGTCCCTCGTCTCCGCCGTCCTCGACTGCTTCGAACAGGCCGAGCCCCGAGCGCTCGCCCGCCCTGGAGATGCCCCCGACCTCTTCTTCCCCAACTCCGGCCGCGGAGATCCCCCTCGCCGTTCTGCTCAGCTCCGACCACCCCCGAGCTCGCTTCGGTGCTTGCTGCAACCGCTGTGAGCCTTGCTACCTCCTCCCCCTCTCCGTTGGCTCCCTTTTGCCCTGTAACACACTGCACGAAGCTCGCCCGCATGCACCGCCGCCGTGCTCGTCGCCGGTGATGCTCCGGTGACCATTTGGTCACCGGCACCCGTCCAACGTACTCACCACAGCACGTAGATGCGAACGGTGCTACGCACGCATCGCCTAAGCCCCATGCAGCCGCATCTCCACACACGCCCGACGCCGGTCGCCGCCGTCGAGCTCGTTGCCGTCGTCTCCGGCCACCCCAGGTCCGGCGACCACCTCCATCCGACGCGCAAGAGCAAGAGCTCTCCAACGCACCCATCCGCAGCTCGAGCCGTGCACCGTAGACGTTTTCCGAAGCACGCCGCCGCGTTTGGCCTCGCCGGCGGCTAAACGCCGGCGAGTTGGACCTGTTTTGACCACGGGTTTGACCCCCTGGGTCAATGACATGTGGGCCCTGCCCGCAAGTCAAACATAGTTTAGTTGTTAATTTAATTTAATTAGTTAATTAGTTTAGTCACTGACATGTGGGCCCTGGCCCCACTGTCAGCTAATTAGTTTTAGTTAACTCTAATTAACTCAGTTAATTAGCTGTGACACTGACATGAGGGACCCACTGGTCAGGTTTGACCTGGACTGGCCCTGTTGACTGGCTGACGTCAGCATGATGTCATGCTGACGCAGTAAAGGTTTTTCTGGGAAATTTAGATTTAAAATAATTCAGGAAATTCCAGAAAATACCCAAAACTTCTAAAAATCATATAAAATCAACCATAGCTCAGATGGAAAAGATTTATATTTGAAAAATGATCAGAAAAATCCAATCTTTCTAATGGCACTGGTTTCAGGCATGTTTGAACAAGTTAACTTGCTGTTTATATCAAAAACATGATAATGCACTTATTTAAATAATAGTTTGAACTTCAATTTGAATCCTTGATTCAAATAGGTTCAAACCCTTCTGGTTTTAGTTGCATTAGCCAACACACATGCATCTTGCCATGTCATAAACATGCATCATATTGTTGCATTTGTTTGTTAATGATTGTATCGTCGGTATTCCCTGTGTTAGGTCCTGCTCCCGAGGATACTGCTGCGTATCCAGTTGAAGAGAAGTACCCGACAACTACCTTGTCAGGCAAGCAATCATTGATCATTACGATACAAACCCAATCTTCTCGCTCCTGCTCTCTTTTACTGCATTAAGGCAACATCGCTTGAACTGCTACTTGCTGCGGTAGTTGAACCCTATTCCCTTGCATGACCTGTCATTGCCACAGTAAATAGTTGAAACCCACTAGCATGTGTAGGAGTTGATTGAGCCATGTGATGTGTGATCCACCATGCTATTTGTTTATGTTGCCTGCTATGCTTAGAGTTGTGTCTGGTCTGATTCATCTAGGGGATGGATCAGAGTGAAACAATCTTTCGATAAAGAGAAGGAAGTGTGGAATACGCTTGGTAAAGGTATCGATGAAAGGCCATGTAGGAGTACGTGGTGGGTTGTTTCATTGGAACCGTACATAGGACCCGAGATCTGTATGTGTGGTTCAAGTTGCAGTTACTACCATGCATTGGGCCTGAAACCAATGGACCCTCTCGACTTATTAATTACCCTCGATCTCTGTCCAGGAGTTGCAACTAGTTTCTGGTGTTTATAGCTTACTGGAGGTCGTGCACAACGCTGACCCTCGGGGTGGGTTGTGATGCGACAGGTACGTGGCACGGTGTACCGGTTGCCCGTTTGGTGACTCGGGAACCCTGTACACATCGTTTGGGGCCGTGAGCGACACCCCGGCCGGATCTCCCCACGGATGGAACCCAAATAGGCGATAAACCTGGACGAGAGACTTGAGTAGTTAGTCAGGTCGTGGCCGACACCCTCGCTGGGCTTCCGCTTGAAGGTTGCCGAGTACACGCCGAGTAAACGTCGATAAGTGGTGGAAGCGTGTGTGAAGAGGTACACCCCTGCAGGGTTATCAAACTATTCGAATAGCCGTTGTTCGCGGTACGAACTACTTGGTTACTCTTACAGTTCATAGACAAGTTGATGGATACTACTAAAAGCCTCAAGATAAGCGTGAGTGCCGTGGATGGCCTTATGTAGGATGACAGAAGAGGATCCTCGGTAGTGTATTGATGTGGTGAGTAGAGGACTCGTGTTCGTAATAACATCTTGAAATCCGTTGAGAGTTGTAGTATAGGTTAGCCAAGGTCAAAGCTGGCATTCTGCTATAAATCCACTATCCCCCTTTGATAATGTTGCATGTATGATAGGTTCTGTGGTAAGACTTGCTGAGTACCTTTGTACTCATGTTTGCTTAATAACTGTTGCAGAGGAGAACCCTGCCCCTGCTGATGGGTTCTACATAGACGTTGACGTCGACGAGTAGCTTGACACCCAGACGGTGATCTGGAGCTTGTGAAGGGCCTTGTAGATAGTCAGGCTACACCAAGCCTGTTTTATTTTCTAAGTTGTCTGTACTCAGACATGTAGCTTCCGCTTGTGCTTGTATGACTGTATAACTTGAGTGTTGGGTCATGTGACCCCTACCTGTATGGATATGTTATGTATGGCTCTTGGAGCCTTTTAAATAAAGTACTTTGAGTCATAGAGTTCTGTTGTGATGCAATGTTGTATTTGCACATATTGAGCATATTGCGTGTATGATTGAAATGCTTGGTATGTGTGGGATCCGACACCTAGTTGTTTTCCTTTGGTAGCCTATCTTACAGGGAAATGCCTCCTAGTGATTCCTATGAGCCTTGGTAGCTTGCTACTGCTCGGAACACGTAGGCTGGCCGGCATGTGTCCTTCTTCGTTCCTGTGTCTGTCCCTTAGGGGAAATGTCACGCGTTGTTCCTTTAAGTCCATGTAGCTTGCTACGACTTGGGTTCATACGTTGATGACCGACACGTTCGTTGCTGGGTCATGGATGCCTGTCTCTGTAATTTAGTGCCACTTTTGGTTTATAACTAGCCATGTCGGCCCGGGTTCTCTGTCATATGGATGCTAGCGACACTGTCATATACGTGTGCCAAAATGCGCAAACGGTCCCGGGCCAGGTAAGGTGGCACCCGTGGGGTTACCGTGCGTGAGGCCGCAAAGTGATATGACGTGTTACAGCTAGATCGGTGTGGCTTAGGATCGGGGTCCTGACAGCGTTGGCATCAGAGCTGGACTGCCTGTAGGTTTCTCAAGCCAAACTGGTCGATGTTGAGTCTGGAAAAAATTCTTAGTTATATGTAGGGGAATTGATCGTGGAAGGGAACGTAAGGCTCTTTTTACTCCTTTACCTTATGCCCTTCTGATCTGAGTCAGTCTATTCTTTCTACGGGGATTTAGGACTAGGCCTCTTATCCTTACTAGGTTCACGTGTTACTAATCCGTAGACTCTTAGGATTGTTGGTATCAAGCCTCAGTTTAGTTCTATCCTTTGAGTATGATGATTGTTGAACCCGGAACCTTGATATGGAATTGTTGAGTGGCTATGCTATCATTTGTATGATGTCTCAAATCTTTGTTTGAGCATTTGCAGTTGTTATGCTGCCCGATTTCTTCCAGAAACACTAATGCCTTTGCATTATTTCGTGTTTTAGATGTCTGGCCGCATCCCTCACCAAGTGGTTCGTTTGACTCGGTGCATTAATGTGCCCGGTCACACGGCCATGCTAGTCCGTGTGATGACTGAGACCGGTTATCGCTGGTATCCTGAATACACCGTGGAGGAACAGTATCGGGATTTTAATCAAAGTCAGTATTTCTGCACAGTCCGGATATACCCCTCATATCCCGGAGCAAATGATCCCATCCATTGGTCTTATGGACTCGGGATTACCATCGAGATGGCAGTACAAGATGCCGCTTATTCGATGATGACCATTCTCCGTGCTAGGCATGCCCTGTTGCTGAACACTGAGTTCTGTTACATGCCAGCTTCACTCCCCGGAGAAGAAGGCTACTACACTAGTCTGTATACTGATGCTGCTCATGAAGAGCCACTGCTTCAGACTACTGTTCAGATGTTGGAGGATAGGGACCGTGAGGTCCGTGCCCTCCGAATGGAGCTGTATAACACCCGAGCCGCTCACTGGACTACTTTGACACGGCTTGCACCTGCTGTGCACGCCGGATATCTGGACATGCGGGATTTGTATCCTGTGCGGACTCGTCTGCCTGATCGCATGGATTGGCGTGACGTTGGGGGTATTACACCTCCACGTGGGCGTCGGTTACCACCAGCATCGGGACCGAGACCACACCCATGCCCCTATGGTCCACAGCCTTCGAGTGCTCGCGAGTTCCAAGATCCGTCTGTACCACTTCCAGGCTACGGTGGTAATCTTTATGAGGATTACTACGCGAATGTCTGAGCTAGTCCGTGGTAGTAGTAGTATTGTAGTGGTTGTATTTCCACAGTCTTGCGCATCTTGTGGAATATGACTTAGTGTGTACTGAATTCCGGAGGTGTAGTCAAATAATGTATAGGAGCTTGGAATGCCTCTGATGGGATGTATCGTCTTTCACCGCAGTTGTACTTTAGCCTTGGCTTGTACTAAACTTTGTATGGTGTGTATGACCACTGGTGTATATATAGCAGTTCCTATATTACCATGTCGTACGGATGAACATCTCTGCATTCTGTGTCATCCATTACATTCTGCACTTCTATGTCAAATTTTTGCCATCCTTGTCTAAACCGTTGTTTTGTTTTCCTAGAATGGTCAACACTCGCAACACTCCTGCTGCTCAGGAGCAGGGTGAGGCTAGTGGGGCTAGAGATGGAAATCTGCCCCAGCCACCCTCCTTGGCGGAAGTTATGCTTGAGGCAGAACGGAACAAGAGAGAGACCAACCGTCTGCTGGAACGCATAGAGCAAAACACTGGGTTCCGTCAGAGGAATGACGTGGTGTCAATCCACGATTTTATCAAGATGTGTCCACCAAAGTTCCATCACTCCACTGAACCTCTGGATGCTGATGACTGGCTACGTAGTATCACCCACAAGCTACACTCTGCCCGTGTGGCCGAAGCTGACAAGGTTATCTACGCCGCCTACCATCTTGAGGGCCCTGCCAGTCTTTGGTGGGAAAACTTTGAAGCTATGCGTCCTGCTGGCCAAGTCACTACCTGGGTTGAGTTTAGTGAGGCATTCCGTGAACATCACATTCCGGAAGGTCTCATGGATCGCAAGCAAGAGGAATTCTGCAATTTCACCCAGGGCCGTTTAACTGTGGATGGCTACAGTCGTGAGTTTGGTAATCTGGCACGCTATGCACCTGAGGAAGTATCCACCGATGCCAAGAAACAGGCGAGGTTCCGCAAGGGACTCAGCCCTGAACTTCGTAGAGATCTACGTCTACACGAGTGCACCTCCTTTCAGAAGTTGGTTAACAAGGCTATCAGTGCTGAGACAGGCCAGACCGACTTCGAGGCCACCCGCAAGCATACTCGAGACCTTGGTTCCTCATCCGGCTCTGGCTCTCACAAGCGCCGTGTGTGGGTTCCTAACACTGCTCTGCCACCCAAGTATACACCGAGGCCATCCTATGAGGCGCCTCGCCCAACTCAACAGTTTGCACCTGCTAAGACCTATGGAGGTCCACCCTCCAACTTTGCTCCACGCACCACCACTGTGACATGTTTCAAGTGTGGAGAACCGGGACACTACATGCGTGATTGTCCCCAGAATCAGCCAGGAAAACCCGTTGGCCGTGGTAAGCCAACCGGCAAGGTGAACTATGTCAAGCCAATCCCCACTGCACGTGGTCATGTCAACTATGTTTCTGCCGAAGAAGCTTATGAGGATCCTAACGTCGTCCTTGGTACGCTTCTCGTAAACTGCCATCCGGCATCTGTTCTTTTCGATACTGGAGCATCCCATTCGTTCATATCTGAGAGCTATGCTCGATTGCACAACATGACTTTTTGTGACATGCCTACTTCCATGGTTATTCAAACTCCTGGTTCAAAGTGGCAAACCTCTAGGGTAAGCCATGGAAATGAAATCCTTGTCGATAGACTTGTTTTCCTTGCTTCTTTAATCGCTCTCAAGTCCTCGGACATAAACATCATCTTGGGTATGGATTGGATGACAACTCATTATGCCAAGATTGATTGCTTTTCTAGGACCGTTCAACTTACACATCCATCCGGCAAGATAGTCAATGTCTTGGCCCGAATGGCTGAACGTCAGCTCTACTCTCTTAATGCCAGCCCTCTACCAGAACTCGAAGATATCCCGGTAGTCCGTGACTTACCGGATGCTTTTCCTGAAGAACTGCCAGGAGTTCCACCTGACAGAGATGTCGAGTTCGTGATAGATCTTATTCCTGGAACTGTCCCAATCTCTAGGAGACCTTATAAGATGGCACCACTAGAATTAGCTGAGCTAAAGAAACAACTCGATGAGTCCTTGCAAAAGGGTTTCATCCGTCCTAGTTCTTCCCCTTGGGCTTGCCCCGTCCTCTTCGTCAAGAAGAAGGATGGAACGGAGCGGATGGTTGTAGATTACCGACCTGTCAATCTGGTCACCATAAAGAATAAGTATCCGCTTCTCAGGATCAACGACCTGTATGATCAGCTCGCGGGATCCTCAGTCTTCTCTAAGATGGATTTGAGGTTGGGCTACCATCAAATCAAAATCAAGAACGGGGGACATTCCTAAAACGGCTTCGTTACTCGTTATGGCCAATATGAGTACACCGTCATGTCCTTCGGATTAACCAATGCCCCAGCTACCTTTTCTCGGTTAATGAATTCTATATTCCTGGAGTATTTGGATAAATTCGTCGTGGTATACCTCGATGATATACTCATTTTCTCCAAGAACAAGGAAGATCATGCCGAGCATTTAAGGCTGTTATTGACGAAGCTTCGAGAGCACCGCCTTTATGCCAAATTCTCTAAATGTGAATTTTGGTTGCCAGAAGTAACCTATCTAGGTCATGTGATCTCTGGCAAGGGTATTGCTGTCAATCCCGAGCGAGTTCAAGCCGTACTTGATTGGACTCCTCCTGAATCGGTCAAGCAAGTTAGGAGTTTTCTTGGCTTAGCGAGCTATTGCCGACGTTTCGTCGAGAATTTCTCCAAGGTTGCTAAACCTCTAACCGAACTCCTCAAGAAAGATAAAAAGTTTGAGTGGACCCCACAGTGCGAGTCCAGTTTTCAGGAACTGAAAAGACGCCTGACATCTGCACCTGTACTGGTACCACCAGACTTTTCCAAGGATTTTATAATCTATTGCGACGCCTCGCGACAAGGTCTAGGTTGCATTCTCATGCAAGATCGTCAAGTGATTGCATACGCATCTCGACAGTTGCGTCCACACGAGGATAACTATCCTACTCATGATCTAGAGCTTGCAGCTGTAGTCCATGCACTCAAAACATGGCGACATTACCTCCTTGGTAATCACTGTGAAATTTTCACTGATCACCAAAGTTTGAAGTATATCTTCACCCAACCGGATCTGAATCTCAGGCAAAGACGTTGGGTTGAGTTGCTCACCGACTACGACTTAGGAATCACTTACACTCCTGGAAAGGCCAATGTCATGGCTGATGCACTAAGTCGTAAGTCATATTGTAACAATTTAATATTACAACAAAGTCAACCACTTCTCCACGAGGAATTTCGCAAGCTTAACCTTCACATTGTTCCTCGAGGATTTCTTTCCACCTTGGTGGCGAAACCTACCCTTTTGGATCAGGTCATCAAAGCACAGAAGGTTGATCCCGGAATTTCCCGTATCAAGAGGAACATCAAGAAAGGAGTTGCAGGATGTTTCTCAATTGATGAGCAAGGAGTCGTATTCTTTAGTAACCATTTAGTGGTTCCTAAAGTATGAAACCTAAGACGTTTGATCCTCAAGGAGGCTCATGAATCTCCTCTCACGATTCATCCCGGTAGTACCAAAATGTATCAAGACCTACGTCAAAGATTCTGGTGGACTAGGATGAAGAGAGAAATCGCTCAATTTATTGCTAACTGCGACGTTTGTCGTTGAGTCAAAGCAGAGCATCAACGGCCTGCTGGCACCCTTCAACCTTTAGCTATTCCTGAATGGAAATGGGACAAAGTCGGTATGGACTTCATTACCGGGTTTTCCAGGTCCAGGAAAGGGAATAATGCTATCTTCATCGTTATCGACCGCCTCTCTAAAGTAGCTCATTTCCTACCTGTTCGGGAGAGTATTACCGCTAGCCAGCTAGCAGACTTATATATCTCTCGAATAGTATCACTTCATGGTGTACCGTTGGAGATTAACTAGGACCGTGGAAGTCTTTTCACTTCACGTTTTTGGGAAAGTTTCCAGAATGTTATGGGAACTCATCTCTCTTTCAGTACTGCCTTCCATCCGCAATCAAGTGGTCAAGTGGAACGAGTCAATCAAATTCTGGAAGACATGCTTCGAGCCTCTGTCATTTCTTTCGGTATGGAATGGGAAAAATGTCTTCCATTTGCCGAATTCGCTTATAACAATAGTTATCAAGCCAGCTTGGGTAAAGCTCCCTTCGAAGTTCTATATGGACGAAGGTGTCGAACACCTCTTAACTGGTCAGAGACCGGGGAAAGACAATTCTTTGGCCCGGATATGATTCAGGAAGCAGAAGAGCAAGTTCGCATCGTTCGTGAGAGATTGAAAACAGCCCAGTCTCGCCAAAAGAGCCAATATGATAGTCATCATAAGGC
This sequence comes from Secale cereale, assembly GCA_902687465.1. Classification (NCBI taxonomy): domain Eukaryota; kingdom Viridiplantae; phylum Streptophyta; class Magnoliopsida; order Poales; family Poaceae; genus Secale; species Secale cereale. The sequence goes on along the minus strand of LR738715.1, from coordinate 370,473,789 downwards.
TGTGACTTTTGAAGTCGGCGATAAGGCTTACCTTCGGGTTACTCCTCTTAAGGGAACCCATCGCTTCGGTATCAAAGGCAAATTGGCCCCTCGTTACATCGGTCCTTTTCGCATTCTTGCCAAACGAGGAGAAGTTGCCTACCAATTGGAACTACCTCTGCACCTCTCCAGAGTTCATGATGTTTTCCACGTTTCTCAACTCACGCGTTGCTTCTCGGATCCTATCCGCGGAGTGGACCACGAAACGCTTGATCTCCAAGACAATCTCACATATCGAGAATACCCCGTCCGTATTCTTGATCAAACCGAGCGCACCACTCGACGCCACAATATCAAGTTTCTCAAGGTTCAATGGTCACATCATTCCGAGAGTGAAGCTACTTGGGAAAGGGAGGATCGTCTTCGACTTGAGTACCCCACCCTCTTTCCGGAGGAACCCGAATCTCGGGACGCGATTCTTTTAAGTGGGGGTGAGTTGTCACATCCCTAGCTAGCACTTGCATTAGGACCTGACTAGAGTGTGCATCATGTTTACTTTCAAAGAAACTTGAAATGGGATTAACAGAAACCCCAGCACCCCTCCCCTAACAACTAGGGTTTGATAAAATATTTTCCAATGTACCCAAAATGCCCTTCAAAATGTTCATCATTTCTGCCTTGGTCTTAAACCTCTGCCAAAAATGGTGCACATTTTTCTAGGACAATCTAGGGCTTTGGATTAAATCATACGGTATTTGAACTTGGGCATTTAAATGCTACAAAATATTTTAAATGCTCAAATAATCATAAACTATAATGTTTCCTACTGTTCATATTATATACAGCAGGTATGACAAGTGTTATGAGTTATAAAAATGTTTAGGCATTTTTATTAAATGAACAAAGTTGCAAAAGAAATGAAACAGAAAAGAAAAATAGAAAAATAGGAAGAGAGAATACTTACCTGGCGCCCACCCGGCCCACCTGCCGGCCCAGCCCAGCTGCCGCTCCAGCGAGCTGCTTGGCTCGGCCAGGCAGGCAGGCAGGTGCTCGACGGCGACCGCACGGCGCGCCACGCAGCTGCCCGCCGCCTTGCTTCACCCCTCGCCGTCCTGGAGGGATGGATCGAACGTCCACGTCCTCCTCGACCCTCCAGACACCTCCGCCTCCCCCCAGTTCCTCTCCTCCGCTCTCCCCGCGCCATGGCCGACGTCGCCGTGATCGCACCGTCGTAGAAGCCGTGTCCACCGTCGTCCCCGAGCTCCGCCGTGTTGTCCCTCGTCTCCGCCGTCCTCGACTGCTTCGAACAGGCCGAGCCCCGAGCGCTCGCCCGCCCTGGAGACGCCCCCGACCTCTTCTTCCCCAACTCCGGCCGCGGAGATCCCCCTCGCCGTTCTGCTCAGCTCCGACCACCCCCGAGCTCGCTTCGGTGCTTGCTGCAACCGCTGTGAGCCTAGCTACCTCCTCCCCCTCTCCGTTGGCTCCCTTTTGCCCTGTAACACACTGCACGAAGCTCGCCCGCACGCACCGCCGCCGTGCTCGTCGCCGGTGATGCTCCGGTGACCATTTGGTCACCGGCACCCGTCCAACGTACTCACCACAGCACGTAGATGCGAACGGTGCTACGCACGCATCGCCTAAGCCCCTGCAGCCGCATCTCCACACACGCCCGACGCCGGTCGCCGTCGTCGAGCTCGTTGCCGTCGTCTCCGGCCACCCCAGGTCCGGCGACCACCTCCATCCGACGCGCAAGAGCAAGAGCTCTCCAACGCACCCAGCCGCAGCTCGAGCCGTGCACCGTAGACGTTTTCCGAAGCACGCCGCCGCGTTTGGCCTCGCCGACGGCTAAACGCCGGCGAGTTGGACCTGTTTTGACCACGGGTTTGACCCCCTGGGTCAATGACATGTGGGCCTTGCCCGCAAGTCAAACATAGTTTAGTTGTTAATTTAATTTAATTAGTTAATTAGTTTAGTCACTGACATGTGGGCCCTGGCCCCACTGTCAGCTAATTAGTTTTAGTTAACTCTAATTAACTCAGTTAATTAGCTGTGACACTGACATGAGGGACCCACTGGTCAGGTTTGACCTGGACTGGCCCTGTTGACTGGCTGACGTCAGCATGATGTCATGCTGATGCAGTAAAGGTTTTTCTGGGATTTTTAGATTTAAAATAATTCAGGAAATTCCAGAAAATACCCAAAACTTCTAAAAATCATATAAAATCAACCATAGCTCAGATGGAAAAGATTTATATATGAAAAATGATCAGAAAAATCCAATCTTTCTAATGGCACTGGTTTCATGCATGTTTGAACAAGTTAACTTGCTGTTTATATCAAAAACATGATAATGCACTTATTTAAATAATAGTTTGAACTTCAATTTGAATCCTTGATTCAAATAGGTTCAAACCCTTCTGGTTTTAGTTGCATTAGCCAACACACATGCATCTTGCCATGTCATAAACATGCATCATATTGTTGCATTTGTTTGTTAATGATTGTATCGTCGGTATTCCCTGTGTTAGGTCCTGCTCCCGAGGATACTGCTGCGTATCCAGTTGAAGAGCAGTACCCGACAACTACCTTGTCAGGCAAGCAATCATTGATCATTCCGATACAAACCCAATCTTCTCGCTCCTGCTCTCTTTTACTGCATTAAGGCAACAACGCTTGAACTTCTACTTGCTGCGGTAGTTGAACCCTATTCCCTTGCATGACCTGTCATTGCCACAGTAAATAGTTGAAACCCACTAGCATGTGTAGGAGTTGATTGAGCCATGTGATGTGTGATCCACCATGCTATTTGTTTATGTTGCCTGCTATGCTTAGAGTTGTGTCTGGTCTGATTCATCTGGGTGATGGATCAGAGTGAAACAATCTTTCGATAAAGAGAAGGAAGTGTGGAATACGCTTGGTAAAGGTATCGATGAAAGGCCATGTAGGAGTACGTGGTGGGTTGTTTCATTGGAACCGTACATAGGACCCGAGATCTGTATGTGTGGTTCAAGTTGCAGTTACTACCATGCATTGGGCCCGAAACCAATGGACCCTCTCGACTTATTAATTACCCTCGATCTCTGTCCAGGAGTTGCAACTAGTTTCTGGTGTTTATAGCTTACTGGAGGTCGTGCACAATGCTGACCCTCGGGGTGGGTTGTGATGCGACAGGTACGTGGCACGGTGTACCGGTTGCCCGTTTGGTGACTCGGGAACCCTGTACACATCGTTTGGGGCCGTGAGCGACACCCCGGCCAGATCTCCCCACGGATGGAACCCAAATAGGCGATAAACCTGGACGAGAGACTTGAGTAGTTAGTCAGGTCGTGGCCGACACCCTCGCTGGGCTTCCGCTTGAAGGTTGCCGAGTAAACGGCGATAAGTGGTGGAAGCGTGTGTGAAGAGGTACACCCCTGCAGGGTTATCAAACTATTCGAATAGCCGTTGTTCGCGGTACGAACTACTTGGTTACTCTTACAGTTCATAGACAAGTTGATGGATACTACTAAAAGCCTCAAGATAAGCGTGAGTGCCGTGGATGGCCTTTCCGTAGGATGACGGAAGAGGATCCTCGGTAGTGTATTGATGTGGTGAGTAGTGGACTCGTGTTCGTAATAACATCTTGCAATCCGTTGAGAGTTGTAGTATAGGTTAGCCAAGGTCAAGGCTGGCATTCTGCTATAAACCCCACTATCCCCCTTTGATAATGTTGCATGTATGATAGGTTCTGTGGTAAGACTTGCTGAGTACCTTTGTACTCATGTTTGCTTAATAACTGTTGCAGAGGAGAACCCTGCCCCTGCTGATGGGTTCTACATAGACGTTGACGTCGACGAGTAGCTTGACACCTAGACGGTGATCTGGAGCTTGTGAAGGGCCTTGTAGATAGTCAGGCTACACCAAGCCTGTTTTATTTTCTAAGTTGTCTGTACTCAGACATGTAGCTTCCGCTTGTGCTTGTATGACTGTATGACTTGAGTGTTGGGTCATGTGACCCCTACCTGTATGGATATGTTATGTATGGCTCTTGGAGCCTTTTAAATAAAGTACTTTGAGTCATAGAGTTCTGTTGTGATGCAATGTTGTATTTGCACATATTGAGCATATTGCGTGTATGTTTGAAATGCTTGGTATGTGTGGGATCCGACACCTAGTTGTTTTCCTTTGGTAGCCTACTTTACAGGGAAATGCCTCCTAGTGATTCCAATGAGCCTTGGTAGCTTGCTACTGCTCGGAACACGTAGGCTGGCCGGCATGTGTCCTTCTTCGTTCCTGTGTCTGTCCCTTAGGGGAAATGTCACGCGTTGTTCCTTTAAGTCCATGTAGCTTGCTACGACTTGGGTTCATACGTTGATGACCGACACGTTCGTTGCTGGGTCATGGATGCCTGTCTCTGTAATTTAGTGCCACTTTTGGTTTATAACTAGCCATGTCGGCCCGGGTTCTTTGTCATATGGATGCTAGCGACACTGTCATATACGTGTGCCAAAATGCGCAAACGGTCCCGGGCCAGGTAAGGTGGCACCCGTGGGGTTACCGTGCGTGAGGCCGCAAAGTGATATGACGTGTTACAGCTAGATCGGTGTGGCTTAGGATCGGGGTCCTGACACGGGCTTCACAGGCCACCTGGTACATGGCTTCCTCCTCCGCCATCTCCTTCTTGACCGCCACTTTCCTGGCTTTCTCAGTAGGCGGCAGCGACTTCCATAGACAAAGATTTTACTCGCCCCAAAACCACTCCAAAGTTGGGGGGTCCGGTGCAACCTCGTCCGGCGGCCCAAAGGGGACCTCCTCGTCGCTACACTTCGACTGAACGTCCTCGGGGGCGGCGCCTCCTCGTTGGCGTGTGGGCAGATCTGCGGCGCCAGGCAGAGATTTGTGAGAGAGATAGATAGATAGAGAGAGAGAGAGAGAGGGCGAGGAAGGGGATCATGTAGATGAGAACGCAGGCGGGGCCACGTGAGCAATGTAGTATTTATTGGCGGCCGCAATCTAAATTGACGGGAACAGTACACACGCCAGTCCCAGAATTTACGAGTACTGCAGTTTGAATTGCACATGATCCCCGCAACAAAAGTCATGTGTGAACTTAATAGCTGACGGTTTCCAATATAGAACCGCGTCTGATTAATCACCCATGCCACTCACCTTCGAAACCTCGAGGCGCGAAAAATAGAGTGCCATTCGTGTGGGGCCCTACTGTCTTGCCAGATATTTACATTTTCTTTCCTCATATAAGGCACTAATCCTTATTTTATTTTACAATGGCACTCCATGCATGTGTCCAACCTGTGGCACCAATATGTTTGAAAATTCGTTCCAATTTACTACACATGGTTAGCTGGTGCATGTACATGAAGTTCAAATTTGAATGACGATCATTAAATGGTTAGAAAATCACTTACATGTCTTCAAAAGGTCAAATGACCCCTGAAATTTTCCAAATTTTGAAATGACAGTGGAATTAGTGCACATTAATTGTAGAAATTGTTTGAATGCCATAAGAGGAAGCTATCGCCGGTTCATCATCAAACATGCATTGTTCCCTCTCGAAACCACAAGCCTTCTAGTGAGTTGCTCCTGTTTGTGAGGTGTGTGTGTCCAAACTTTCATCAAACATGCCAATTTTTTTACCACAACATCTTGGTGACATGCCATTACGTCAATCAAGGTTTAATGTATTTCTGATTTTTTTATTTTTTTGGAATTTAAATGCCATGGCACTCCATGCTTTGTGTCCAAGTTGTGACACCAATATGTTTGAAATTTCCTTCCAATTTATCGTAGATGAAATTAACTCGCACAGAGAAGTACACAAATATGAATTTTCAAACCGTTATTCTTAGCTGTTGCATGTACATGCAGTTCAAATTTGAATTACAATCATTAAATGGCTAACAAATCACTTAAATGTCTTTAAAAGTTCAAATGACCCCTGGAAATTTCCAGAATTTGACATGACAGTAGTACTAGTGCACATTAACTGCAGAATTTGTTTGAAGGCCATAAGAGGAAGCCATGGCCCGTTAGTCATCATACAAGCATTGTGCCCTCTCGGAAGCACGAGCCTTCTAAAATTGCACGATTCACTAAGTGTGGCATGTGGGCTGTTGGCTCTTTTGTGTACCCAAATTAGCAAGCGATGTTAAATTATGTAATGACATGGATGAGGACAACACCCAGGAAAATTTTCACCAAAATTTAAATGATCGAACTCATCACATGCACATAAAGAAAAGAATTGTTTGCGATACACACATACTTTCAAAGTGAAATGGTGTCCGGCGACATTGCGCGCAATGTTTCCGTCCACCTTTTGAATTTTTTACTACCGCCAAAATATCAAACTCCCCCTTCGCCACCCCCTTTTCTCCTCGACCAGAAGTCACATTTCCCCTGTTTCCTCCTTCCTTCGTACTCAAGCTATAACTGCTTACTCGCTTGCTTCCTCGCTCTCGCCGTCTTGCATCTGATGACCGCGGTTGCCATGGTCTTCTTCAATGACCTATCCAGCAGTTCCTCCTTTGATGACGACTCTATTACCACCCATGTACGCTTATATTCTTTCTCTCCCGAGTTATGATTTGGAATGAAGGATTTTAACCTGACGGTCAATTTGAGTCATTTTTCCTCTGGTAGCTCCCTAGGACCATTAGTTGCTGCGATTGGAGCGGGGTGGCTGAAGTTCTGTCTACTCGTTGTCACCATCAATCTCCTTGCGTGAAGTTAGTTGTGTTTGAATCTGTGAACAGTGGGAGGAAGTTTCTGGCATGTGCAGAGAAGGCTAGGCCCACTTTCATTGTTTCAAATCATTTGTTAGATGTGATTCCAGCACGGTCACTGTGCTATATTATTCTGGATGTGATTAAGATAGTTCCACAGTTTTTACCTAGGATCTAAAAATGTTGCCATATCATCAACGGTGCCATTAGAAAATTATTTACACCACTTCAGCAGTTTGTGCAGCCAACTTTGGTTCACACATCCAAGCAGCCAAGCAGTAAAATACTAAAACATTATGGCACGAAGGAACTGGGCATCGGAGCAACTAGGTGCTCTGGAGTTCGGTTCCCTGAATTTTTTCCTCTGCATCGGCTCGCCAGTGTAGGGCACCTGTGCCAAATGTACCAACAGTTGTATTGACACTGGTTTGGCATACATAGTGGACAACCTTAGTGCTATTAGTTCCATGTCACTAAATTTGTGCATTAACACACCTGCTAGTATCAATTTGTTGTCATCCAAACAATGTCGCTACATTGTTGCAATTATATTTAGCGTCCTCATAAAATGTTCAATTTTCTATTTATAGTACATGACCAAGAACTTGTAGCATTGTTGAAGTTAATTATAGAACTTGATGTTTCTGAATTTGGTTGTTGTCTCAGTAGCGATTATTTCATTTGCACATTGATCTTTTTGAGAAGATATGTCATAATTAACATGTTTCTTTAGTTTTTCAAAATATGTATTTGGTTATTTTGTATGTTGATAGAAACCCATTTTCCGTACCATTGTTACTAATTTAGTTTTAAATATTATAGGATAAAGGAAAGTGTTCTTACCTGGAGTGGGTTGATCAAGAGTGGCCACAGTCTTTGAAGATGTGCCTAGCAAAGCTCTGGAGCATGTATGAGGAAGAGATCAGAGATAGGCTTAGAGAAAATGTTGTTAACGCTGAAGAATATTTCAAGACGCGGGAATAAAATAAGAAGATGGACAATGAGCTCATACTTTTTAAATGAGACCTTGCTAAGATGGTGTTAGTGATGGAGGAGGCACTTTCCCAGTTGGTCAGTGCAAAATAGGTTCTTGCTGAACCGAAAGCAGAGGTGGAGAAGACGAACCTGGCTGATCATGCCTCAGTCGAGTTTGGAAATGAATATATTGTTCTAATATTGTTCATATAAAGGTGAACTAGCTATATGATGTACTGTGCTGTTTTCAGTTAGCTATTGTACTATCATGTTAACATATATTTATGTGTCTGCTACGAAATTGGCAAACACCTGTTCGATATGAAATGTGAATTTGTGTAATACTAGAATTATTAATTGTAAACTAATAAACCAGCCAAATGGGTCATGGAACTTTGCAAATAGTTCTAGAAGTAAAAGCAGTTGTGATGGATAGCCCAATGCCATACAGTTTTCTTCATCAAATCATGTGTGATATTGTTGAATAAAGCAAACGGTTAACGGAGGCAGAGCGTGTGTGATCGTTACACCTATCACACACGAGGCTATACATCAAACTGTGTGGGATGTATATATGAACGGAAACAGTTATTCGGGATTTACTGTGTGGGATGTGCAGACGAATGAAACGTTTCTCTGGGGTTCACTATGCGGGATATGTAGATGAGTGAAAACGTTTCTCGCCGATTGACTGTCTGGGTTGTGCAGACGAACGGACACATTTATATGGGAATCACTGTGTAGGATGTACCTACGAACATAAACGATTGGGCCTATATAATTTTATGCGATGGCTAGACCGATCGCACACGAGCTCATTTTGCGTCGCGTGTGTGACTGGAGGGCCTATCCCCAGCGGTTTCTGGGTGGTGTGGGAAGGACCCCCTATCACCCACACTCACTTGGACACGGTTTAAAATGCTGTCGCGTAAAGGGGTTAAAAACCGTTTGTATAGCAGCTCGTCGTACCAACAAAACCTTTCCGAAAAGGACCTCCTCTTAATAGTGCGGTGATTGTACTGAAAGGATCGAGAAGAGGTGTCTAGAGGGGGGTGATTAGACCCTCAACAAGCAAAAGTAGCAGTTTTTAATTTCATCAAGTTGAGGTGGAGTTTCAACACAAGTTTTAGCATTCACAATACATTTCAAGGAAGCATGGCAAGAGTATGAGCAGCAGAAAGATAAAGCATGCTAATTTCAAGAAAGTAAAGGGGTAGGATTGGAGTGTGCGAACGCAATTGGAGACACGGAGATTTTTAGCGTGGTTCCGATAGGTGGTGCTATCATACGTCCATGTTTATGGAGACTTCAACCCACGATGGGTAACGGCTGCACGAGTCCACGCAGGGCTACACCCATGAAGGGTCCATGAAGAAGCAACCTTGTCTATCCCACCATGGACATCTCCCACGAAGGACTTGCCTCACTCGGGTAGATCTTCACAAAGTAGGCGATCTCCTTGCCGTTACAAACTTCTTGGTTCAACTCCACAATCTTTGTCGGTGGCTCCCAAGCGACACCTAACCAATATAGGAGACACCACTCTCCAAGAGCTAATAGATGGTGTGAGGATGATGAACTCCTTGCTCTTGTGCTTCAAATGATAGTCCCCCCAAGACTCAACTCTCTCTCACAGATTTGGATATGGTGGAAAGAAGATTTGAGTGGAAAGCAACTTGGGGAAGGCCAGAGATCAGATTCTTGTGGTTTGGTTGGAATGTATTGATCTCAACACATGAGTAGGTGGTTCTTTCTTAGAAAATGAGTAGTGCAAGTGTAGGCACGATCTGATGGCTCTCTCTCTCTCAAATGGAGAAGGGGGTGGAGGGGTATATATAGCCTCCACACAAAATCCAACCATTACACACATTTGACCCAACTCGGTCAGACCGAATAGGTGAACTCGGTGAGACCGAACCAGTTCAAATGTGAATGTTAGGAATATCGATGGGGCTGATGTGATCAACTCGGTGCGACTGATGTCCTAAGGATAGGGCAAAACCTCATCTCGGTGAAACCGATTGCATGAACTTGGTGAGACCAATTTCAACAATGAGCAAACAGAGAGTTGGTGAGGCAAACTCGGTGGATCCAATTGCTCATTTCGGTGAGGTAGAAATAATTACAACAGGAAACAGAGAGTTTGCAAGGCCATCTCGGTGAGACCGAGATCCGTACCGATGTGACTGAATTGTCTATGGTTTCTGGCAGTGGCTATGTCAAATCAACTCAGTGGTGCCGGATAGATCAAATCGGTGGGGCCGAGTTTGACTTAGGTATTTGCACATATGTGGAATTTGAGAAAGTGGTTGAGGGTTTTGGAGCAACATCACTAAGCACTTGTAGACCATTAAGCAGCACCTTATCCCCTTTTAATATTATTGGCTTTCCTATGGACTCAATGTGAACTTGGACCAGTAAAATGAAAATGAAGAGTCTTGAGCTTTTGCCAATCTTTGTAATTATCATTTTGAAGGGTTCCACATCCTCTTGTCTATGCCACTCCAATGTTGAACTCATTTGAAATACACTAGGTAAAGGTATTAGTCCAACAAGAGATATGTTGACATTAGTTACCAAAATCACTCAGGGAGCACTTGTGCTTTCAATCACCCACTTTGTGGTAATTGATGACAACATACATCAAACCTCTAGATAAAGGATATGAAGAGTAAAAAGTAAATCTTTGGAGAGACATGTAACTAGTATGGGCTCCCACTACATGTATGCATTCATGCAAGGATTGAATATAAGAGCATGTGAATGTATAAGCATGATAGAGCAAGTAATGAGTTACATGTATCTTGGCTATATGCATCAGAGCAAATGATGTAGATGAAGGAATGTGTACCTTCATATTCATGAATTCTTCTTGCAAACAATATGTACATCAGCAAGAGATCATCATGCGCATGAGTGTGATGAAAATACTTACCTTATGGTCTTGAGCTGGCTTTGGAAGATGTGAAATTGAGAAAACATGGTTAAATAACACAAGAACACTCTAATTAAAGCAATTTCAGGGAACCACAAGAGTACCAAGACTGGAATGACATGTAATGAGTGAGTACTTAGTACGTCATTTGTATATAGACAAGTCCCCAGAGATTTATAGATATGCAATGGATTCGAAAGATTTTCTTCCCTAGAAATAAACTCTTCTCCCCCTGAATTGACATTGGATAATGGGAGAAGATAGAGACAAAGAAAATCATAACAAGATAAATTAGAGCATGGAATGAATCAGATCAAGATAAATTAGAGCATGAAATGAATCAGAGCATCAACAAATGCAAGCAACCATATATAGACATGTCTCTCCCCTCTTAAAGACATGTGACTTCTCTCCTCTTTATATTACTGGCATCTGGAAGAGCTAAGATGAGCTTTCTCTCCCATATGATTAGCTTTGATGTGCTCTCTCTCTCCCTTTGACATCAATTTCCGAGAAGGGTACTTCTGGAGCTTGAGTCAAACAGGCTTGGTCCTTGAGACACACCACAAAGGAGCATGTTGATAAAGATGCGGGTAGAGGATAAGAATCATTGAGTGGAGCTGGAGAAGAAATGAAATATGCAATGGTAAAACGTTTTCTCAGCAGTGAAATCAGTAACGCCGATTCGTTTTCATAGGTGACACCGAGTTGGCAGTGTCTTGGATGATGCATATCGGTCATACCAAGTTAGTGTACATCGGTTGCACCGATGTACTATCCACAAGATATTCTTGTAGTTCGGTCTAGCCGACAGGCTTGGATCGGTGAGTTCAAGTTAAATGCAAAGGAAAAGTTTTGTCAACTCAGCTCACTTGGAAAATTAAATGTCACAATGATTTGCAATGAATTAAACACAGAAGTTACCGAGACCTTTTGTCTGATTTAGACTGAAACAAAATAGCAAGAAACATATGCAATACAAAAATTAAGTGAACAAGGAATCACTAGAAAACTTCATCTAGAAGGGGCCGGCGACAAAGTCACCTATGTTAGAGTACGTTGACTTAGGAGTCAAGTGAGATCACTTGATCATAGGTCATACTTATCGTTGAAGCTCCAAATGGGGTTACCATTTTTTGTTTAAGTACTTTGATATGTTCACATCTCATTGAGTTGCTTTGACTCATGACTTGGAGTAAAGCTTCTCTAAGATGGAATAACATACCTTGGGTGGTGTTGATCTCGATCATGTAGTTGAACTTGTGTTGGATGCTCAAGGTTGATGTAGTCCGTCTAGAGTTGAGAGCACCACTAGAAATTTGAGTTCATCTTTCTACATGGGTCAGTCTTGCATGGAAGAACACTTGTGTATCCAAAATTACAATCATGAAACTTGATACCAAATGAAATTTGATATATAAAAATTGTCAAAGAATATGTTAAGTGTGTTCATGCTTCCATGTAATCAACAACCACGAAGTAGAAACTTGTTGATGTAGAGATTGATCAAGATGTGAGTGACTTGCAATCTCATAGATTTGGGCTGATCCAAGTACCTACAACAGGTTTAGATAACATGCAAAGGTACAAATATAAATCCAAGACATATGATCATCATTATAAAAGTGATATCAAGGATTAGTCACAAAAGGCTCATGCTTGCTTGTATCCAAATGGAGTTTCTACTCCAAGTTTGAGGCATCAATGATATTCAATTCACCTCTCAAATGGCAAAATACTTTCTCATCAAGCGGTTTGGTGAATATATCGACCAATTGTTTATCGGTACAAACATGCTTAAGACTGATGTCTCCTTTGGCAACATGATCTCGAATGAAGTGATGATGAACTTCAATATGCTTAGTTCGAGAATGTTGCACGGGATTGTGAGCAATCTTAATAGCACTTTCATTATCACAAAGCAATGGAACATGTTTCACATATATCCCATAATCCCTAAGGGTTTGGGTCATCCAAAGTAATTGAGCACAACATGATCCAGCAGCAATGTATTCCGCTTTGGCGGTGGATAAGGATACCGAGTTTTGTTCTTCGAGGACCAAGACACAAGAGATCTACCAAGAAATTGACAAGTACCCGAAGTGGACTTTCTATCAACCTTGTCACCGGCGTAGTCCAAATCGGAGTAGCAACAAGATTAAAAGAAGACCTCTTAGGATACCTATTGCCAAAGTTTGGTGTATGAATTAAGTATCTCATTATCCTTTTCACAGCCTTAAGATGACACTCTTTAGGAGCTGCTTGATATCGGGCACATATGCACACACTTATCATAATATCGGGACGTGAGGCACATAGATATAACAATGATCCAATCATAGAGCGGTAAACCTTTTGGTCGACCGGTTTGCCATCCTTAGTCAAGTCAAGATGTCCACTAGTAGACATGGGTGTTTTCATACCTTTGCTTTATTGCATGTTGAACTTCTTGAAAAGATCCTCAATATACTTTGTTTGAAAAACAAAGGTACCTTCTTTAGTTTTTTTGATTTGCAAACCAAGAAAGAATTTGAGTTCACTCATCATAGGCATTTCAAACTTCTCTAGCATTAGCCTTCCAAACTTTTCTCTAAAATGGGGCTTAGTAGAACCAAACATGATATCATTCACATAAATTTGGCAGACAAATAATTCATTATTAACCCTTTTAGTAAAAGGTGTGGAACCATTTTCCCCAACTTCAATGTCTTTTTCAATAAGAAACTTGGTCAAGGATTTATACCATGCTCTTGGAGCTTGTTTAAGACCATACAGAGCTTTGTGAAGTTTGTAAACATGATTAGGTTTCTTGGGATTTACAAAGCTGAGAGGTTGTTTAACATAAACTTCCTCCTCAATTTCACCATTAAGAAAAGCACTTTTAATGTCCATTTGATATAAAGTGATGTCGTGGTGATTGTCATAAGCAAGTAATATGCATATGGACTCAAGTCTCGCAATAGTGGCATATGTCTCACCGTAATCCATACCTTCGACTTGAGTGTAGCCTTGGGCGACAAGACGGGCCATGTTGTGTACAACTTGTCCATCTTCATAATGCTTATTCCGAAACACCCATTTGGTTCCAATAACATTGTGCGTGTCGTCGGGCTTCTCAACCAATGTCCAAACTTGGTTTCTCTAAAAGTTATGTAGTTCCTCATGCATAGCAGTCACCCAATCCGGATCATCAAGACCATCCTCAACCTTACTAGGTTCAACATTAGAAATGAATGAATAATGCTCATAGAAGTTAGCTAAACGAGATTTAGAACGAGTGATTCTCCCGATTTGAATGTCATTGTAGATTTGTTCTACGAGATGATCTCTCACAATTCTTGCTCTAACTCGTGAGAGCTTTTGTTTGGGTCGGGGTGGAACATCCTCTTCATTGTCGTCTTCTTCTTTTCCTTCTTCATTGTTGTTGGTGTTGATGTACTCTTGTGGAGGTGGAGAAGTAGGTCGATGATGTTCATCTTGTTGGACTTCCTCGTTTCCTTCGTCTTGACGTGTTCCACTTGTGGATGCCTCCAAGTCAACTTGTGGTTCACCTTGGTGTGAAGTTGAGGCTTCCACTTGAATGGACGAAGTACTCTCCTTCACCTCAGTTGGACGAATCTTGCCCAGAGACAAGTCCTGGATTGCTTCTGAGGGGTCTTTCTCTCCTACATCAATAGGCAGTATGTTGGGGTATACAAACAGGGGTGTATGTTTTACCTTGACTAGTGCCCGGACGATAAGCTAACATGTCCAAGGGAAAGTTTACCACACCAACATCAGATCAAGGCTCAAGGGGATCATCTCTTTGAAGAATCAAAGAGCTGGAAAGGAGATCAAGACAACCAAGACCAGCCAAAGAGGCAAGATATCGCCAGAGGAAGAGCCCTCCTTGCCGGGCATGTGAGCGTGGCGGGGTGGGATCGCCATGGAAGCAAGCCTCCAACATAACCCCGGCAGGCCTGCCGGGGCTCGCGGAGGCAAAACCAGCACCTCACAATGACGCCCGTCGTCAATTAGTGCGCTGTCAAGCTCCTAAGTGGCTCAGTGGTAGCCTCTTGCCACATGGCAGCCACTTCCTATAGAAAGAGCCTGCAAATGACACCCGTCCTGCAATGTGTCAAACAAGTAGGCGCGAAGCTGGGGAAACATCCCGGCAAGGCCTGCCTGGCTAGCCGTGATGTGACAGTGAGCGACTCATTTAATGCTCTTTGTCAGCCTGCAGAGTTAGGTATGATAGCACTCTTTGCTATCTAATCAACCTAGAAAGACTGACTTGCCACTGTGGTGACCCCTTAATCTATAAAAGGAGGTCCATGGCAACCATAGAAAGGATGCAGCCATTCGATCACACACACACACACTCATACGCGCGCGACCGCTCTCGCCCCGAGGCATCCCTGCCGGGCAAGAGCGCCGCGCTCTTTTCCACCATTCCACAACCAATCGACCAAAGCAGGAGTAGGGTTTTACGCCTCGCGGTGGCCCAAACCTAGGTAAAAACTGCCCGTATGATCTCTGCCGTGCTACGCCACGCTTTCCGCTCTTTGGGTAACGTGCCCATCCCCCTGCCGAACCAAAAAGGCACTCTTGTCCCATAGGTGGCTGTGGTTTTCCCGCGACATCTTTGGCACACCAGGTAGGGGGTCGCTTGCACAAACCCGAAGGCGTGAGCAGCACGCCACATTCACTAGAGGCGCCACTCTTCGCGACGCCTGAGGGGGTGGTGGAGGCGGGGCAGAGAGACAACATCTCTTTCGCACCGGCATCACCATCTCTCTTCCATCTCCATATTTCATGGTAATGATGACGACGAAGATTAGCAGCAAGGGCAACGATCTCGCCCCGAGCGGACTAGTCGACGTCGGTGCCCTGCATATTCCGCTCAGGGGGAGGGACCGATGTGCAAAGGTACCAAGTTTTCTCCCCTCACCGCCCTCACTGCTTGAAAATCCTACTACTCTGGGTTTAAGCTTTGTCGACGTTGACGGAGTCCGCGCGATGCTCGGTTTTGTATTTACCCTGTTTAGGAAAATTCTGAGTAAATCGCCAGCGCGAGTCCGTTGATCAATGCCCCGACAAGTATGCCGTCTACCGTTGGATTAGTCAAGACGTGTGGAGAAAGGTCTGGGGGAGAAAAACGAACCATACCAGGCATCGTGTCTTGCCGCCCCGAGATGCATACGCTCCTAGCCGAGCCGTACCGGGGGCTAGGGGCTGACACACAAGCAACACAGTCCTTCCCGGAGCGTGCGAACCACGCGAGCGGTCGCTGCCAGAGAAAGAATATATGAAGACATAGATAAGAGCTAAGTGCATGCTACTTTTCGCATTATTATGAATCTTAGGATCTGCACGTTTGTTAATCCCTTGAGTATCTGAGTGTTCGTATGAAGGAATCTTGTACATGACGGTACCACTGTTAGGTTCTTGTTTGCACCCTCGTTCCAGTCAAAGCCCTTCTCGCGGAACGGGAGGCTGCGTCAGAAACTACTTAGGAAAAATCTGTCGGGACGCATCCACCCCAAAATAACTATGAAGGACCAGCCACTTACGACCTTTGCGGCAATATGATATTGGCAGGCAACCTAGAAGTACACTGATGCCATTCATATGGACACAACATAGATAGAACTCAGAAAGGATAAACACGCTCTTCAGACATACACTTAAACGCTCGACGTACGTCATTGCTTTGGTTACAGGCCAACACGGTGGCGAGAATGATTCAGCATCGGGCCTGGCGGTCTCCTGAAGTGGCGGGAACATCAAGTACCTTGTTAGCAAGAGGGGTGGCCTTCTCCTGGGACGCGGAGACATCTACATCCGGCGGCGGTTTCCTGAAGCCATCGCGATGTTCGAGATCTAGGTGACGGCAGGCCAGATTGCTCAGGACCATGAATATGGCGTGGTGGGCAAGCTTCCGGGATTCCATTGCGAAGCGGCCGGCCCTCCCCTGTTCATGCACCTTCAGCTTGCCGAACAGCTTGTCGAAGAAGATTCTTAGGTTGACGCCGGGAGCCTCCTGCTTGCTAGACGAGAAGACTGGCCCCTTCATGCCCATGGATGCGGCAAGGGCGCCGAGACACTCAGCAGCATCAATCAAGCTCTTGGTCCAGAGATCAACCTGCTCAGAATGATTTCCTAGCGTTCCTCAACATCCTTCTGCATGCGTTTGGCAGTATCCAGATCTTTCGCCAACTGCTGCACACGGGCCTTGTTGGATTTAGCCGAACTTTGCAAAGTGCCAACTCTGGTCTTCAGACCTTCAATGGCGCCGAGGGCGACCTCGAGTTCTTAACCGTTGGAGGAGAGCTACAAGTGCGCGTCTTTCAGAGAGCTCTCTGCTTTCTGTGCCTCCTCTTTGAGGGTCTCCGCCTCTTTGGCGCCCTGAGCGAGCTCTTCGGTTAGTTTTGGCTACCTGTTCATCAAGGGCAGACTAGGTGGTGGACGCAGCAGCGAGATCCTCAACAAACTTCCTTAACTGGACAACAGAGTCAGTGGTAAGGGCGTCCAGGGCAGATTTGTGCTCGTCGTTCATCTCCTTTTTGCGCTGCTGTACAAGGGCCTCCAGATCATCATCCTTGGCACGAAGAGTGGCCTCGAGCCTCTTCTCCCGGAGGAAACTTTCCTGCTCCCTGGTGTCCAGGAGCACTTTTTAGTCCTCCAGGCGCACCTCCCGATCAATAACATCCTCCTTTGCCATCAAGATCATCTCCTACCGCCTCAAGAGAGCCTGGAACTGCTTGTTGTGCCAGTCGTGCAGCTCTGCTCCTTTATTCTTTAGCTTTCGGTCCATCTTGCTGGCAGAACGGCGCGACTACTTGAGCTCCTGCCACTTCCGGTTGTGCCACTTCTGTGTCTCTTTGAGACCCGTGGCCACGGATTCCATGAAAGACAGGTCCATGGCTACGATGGCAGAGTCGTCCACCTCTCCAACTCCCTGGTGCAGTGATGTTAGTATGCATTGGAGCTCTTCATCAAACTCCATGCTCATCGCCATCGACGAGCCAGGGGCTCCAAGCCCGGGCTGCGCCAGCACCAACGCCGAGTAATTTGAGGATGGCGGCGGGGCTCCCGCTTAGGTGCTGAATGAGAGAGAGGGACTCATGGTTTGGAGAGGTATCTTCTCCTCGACCACAACTCCTGACCCAAGCACACTGCCGGGGATATCCTCGGGCTCCTTCAGAGGACCCAAGTCGCTCCCGGCAAATTGCTCCTATTCCTCGGCGGCGGCGATCTTGGCGGCCTCTTCGGCGACATCCTTCCCTATGTCATCCACCACCTCCAACATATCTGGCTCTTTGCTTGAGGGGGCTGCAAGCAGATTCAACAGTTAGTTGAAAAGACACAGAGTCAGAGACACGAAGCAACCAATCAGAAAAAGCGTGAGTAGAAAATCCAATGAGTTACCCAGAGAGTAGAGGTTTTGGTTTCCCCGGCAACATTAGCTGCCGGGCCGTAATTGCCGTCTCCTCCCTCGGAAACCGCGGTATCACCCCAGGAGGGCTCTTCCATGAGGACCCTTGGTGGAGATCCATCAGCTCCAGTGGCCGCTATGATGGGCCTCTCTTGGAGGGACTCATCTTGAGTGGTCCCCTCTCCCAATGTGGGGTGGAACATCCACTTCATTGTCGTCTTCTTCTTGTCCTTCTTTATTGTTGTTGGTGTTGATGTCCTCTTGTGGAGGTGGATAAGTAGGTTGATGATGTTCATCTTGTTGTACTTCCTTGTTTCCTTCGTCTTGATGTGTTCCACTTGTGGATGCCTCCAAGTCAACTTGTGGTTCACCTTGGTGTGAAGTTGAGGCTTCCACTTGAATGGACGAAGTAATCTCCTTCACCTCAGTTGGACGAATCTTGCCAAGAGACAAGTCTTGGATTGCTTCTGAGGGGCCTTTATCTCCTACATCAATAGGCAATATGTTGGGGTACACAAACAGGGGTGTATGTTTTACCCTGACTAGTGCCCGGACGACAAGCTAACAGGTCCAAGGGCAAGTATACCACACCAACATCAGATCAAGGCTCAAGGGGATCATCTCTTTGAAGAATCAGAGAGCTGGTAAAGGAGATCAAGACAACCAAGACCAGCCAAAGAGGCAAGATGTCGCCAGAGGAAGAGCCCTCCTTGCCGGGCTTGTGAGACTAGCGGGGTGGGATCGCCATGTAAGCAAGCCTCCAACATCGCCCCGGCAGGCATGCTGGGGCTCGCGGAGGCAAAACCAGCACCTCACAACGATGCCCGTCATCAATTATTGCGGTGTCAAGCTCCTAAGTGGCTCAGTGGCAGCCTCCTGCCACATGGCAGCCACTTCCTACAGAAAGAGCCTGCAAATGACACCCGTCATGCGATGTGTCAAACAAGCAGGCGCGAAGCTGGCGAAACATCACGGCATTGTCTGCCGGTCTAGCCGTGATGTGACAGTGAGTGACACATTTAATGCTCTCTGTCAGCCTGCAAAGTTAGGTATGATAGCACTCATTCCTATCTAATCAGCCTAGAAAGACTGATTTGCCTGTGTAGTGACCCCTTAATCTATACAAGGAGGCCCATGGCAACCATAGAAAGGATGCGACCATT
>LR738715.1:370426230-370454588 GCA_902687465.1 Secale cereale | reverse complement strand
CACACACACACACACACACACACACACACACTCATACGCGCACGACCGCTCTCACCCCGAGGCAACCCTGCCGGGCAAGAGCGTCGTGCTCTTTTCCACCATTCCACAACCAATCGACCAAAGCAGGAGTAGGGTTTTACGCCTCGCGGCGGCCCAAACCTGGGTAAAAACTGCCCGTATGATCTCTGCCGTGCTGCACCACACTATCCACTCTTTGGGTAACGTGCTCATCACCCCGCCGACCAAAAAGGGACTCCTGTCCCATAGGTGGCCGTGGTTTACCCGCGACAGCTTTGGCACGCCAGGTAGGGGGGTCGCTTGCACAAACCCGAAGGCATGAGCAGCGCGTCACATTCAATAGAGGCGCCACTCTTTGCGACGCCCGAGGGGGTGGTGGAGGCGGGGTGGAGAGACAACATCTTCGCGCCGGCTTCACCATCTCTCTCACATCTCCATATTTCATGGTCATGATGATGATGGTGAAGGAAATATGCCCTAGAGGCAATAATAAAGTTGTTATTTATATTTCCTTATATCATGATAAAAGTTTATTATTCATGCTAGAATTGTATTAACCGGAAACTTAGTACATGTGTGAATACATAGACAAAACAGAGTGTCCCTAGTATGCCTCTACTAGACTAGCTCATTGATCAAAGATGGTTATGTTTCCTAACCATAGACATGAGTTGTTATTTGATCAACAAGATCACATCATTAGGAGAATGATGTGATGGACAAGGCCCATCCGTTAGCATAGCACTATGATCGTTTAGGTTTACTGCTATTGCTTTCTTCATGACTTATACATGTTCCTATGACTATGAGATTATGCAACTCCCGAATACCGTAGGATCACCTTGTGTGCTATCAAACGTCACAACGTAACTGGGTGATCATAAAGATGCTCTACAGGTGTTTCCGAAAGTATTCGTGGTGTTGGCATAGATCAAGATTAGGATTTGTCACTCCGAGTGTCGGAGAGGTATCTCTGGGCCCTCTCGGTAACACACATCATAATAAGCCTTGCAAGCAAAAGACTAATGAGTTAGTCACGATATGATGTGTTACGGAACGAGTAAAGAGACTTGCTAGTAACGAGATTGAACTAGGTATAGAGATACCGATGATCGAATCTCGGGCAAGTAACATACCGATGACAAAAGGAACAACGTATGTTGTTATGCGGTTTGACCGATAAAGATCTTCGTAGAATATGTAGGAGCCAATATGAGCATCCAGGTTCCGCTATTGGTTATTGACCGGAGATGAGTCTCGGTCATGTCTACATAGTTCTCGAACCCGTAGGGTCCGCACGCTTAACGTTTGATGACGATTGGTATTATGAGTTTATAAGTTTTGATGTACCAAAGGTAGTTCGGAGTCCCGGATGAGATCACGGACATGACGAGGAGTCTCGGAATGTCCGAGACATAAAGATTGATATATTGGACGACTATATTCGGACACCGGAAGTGTTCCGGAAAAGTTTCAGATTTAACTGGATTGCCGGAGGGGGTTACCGGAACCCCCCACGAGGGGGGATGGTCCATAGTGGGCCTTGAGGAAAGAAGAGAGGCAGCCCATAGAGGCTGGCCGGCGCCCCACCAGGGAATCCTAGTTGGACTAGGATTGGGGGGGCGCCACCTCTCCCTCTTTTTCCTTTCCCTCTCTTCCTTCTTGGTGGACTCCTACTAGGAATAGGATTGCAATCCTATTCCTAGTAGGATTGCATCCCTAGCCGCACCATAGGAGGCCGGCCAGCCCTCCCCCTTGCTCCTTTATATACGGGGGCAGGGGGCACCCAAAGACACACAAGTTGAATTGTTCCAGCCGTGTGCGGTGCCCCCCTCCACAGAAACACACCTCGGTCATACCGTCGCACTACTTAGGCGAAGCCCTGCGCCGGTGAATACATCATATCCGTCACCACGCCGTCCTGACGAAACTCTCCCGTGAAGCTCAACTGGATCAAGAGCTCGTGGGACGTCATCAAGCTGAACGTGTGCTGAACGCGGAGGTGCCGTACGTTCGGTGCTTGATCGGTCGAATCGCGAAGAAGTTCGACTACATCAACCGCGTCACTTGACGCTTCCGCTTCCGGTCTACGAGGGTACGTAGACACACTCTTCCCTCTCGTTGCTATGCATCTGGTAGATAGATCTTGCGTGATCGTAGGAAAATTTTAAAATACTACGTTCCCCAACAGTGGCATCATGAGCCAGGTCTATGCGTAGATGATATGCACGAGTAGAACACAATGAGTTGTGGGCGATACTAGTCATACTGCTTACCAGCATGTCATACTTTGTTTCGGCGGTATTGTGAGATGAAGCGGCCCGGACCGACATTACGCGTACGCTTACGCGAGAATGGTTTCACCGTTACGAGCACTCGTTGCTTAAAGGTGACTGGCGGGTGTCTGTCTCTCTCACTTTAGCTGAATCAAGTGTGGCTACGCCCGGTCCTTTTGAAGGTTAAAACAGCACATACTTGACGAAACATCGTTGTGGTTTTGTATGCGTAGGTAAGAACGGTTCTTGCTAAGCCCGTAGCAGCCACGTAAAACTTGCAACAACAAAGTAGAGGACGCCTAACTTGTTTTTGCAGGGCATGTTGTGATGTGATATGGTCAAGACATGATGAGTTATACGGTTTTGTATGAGACGATCATGTTTTGTAATGTTATCGGCAACTGGCAGGAGCCATATGGTTGTCGCTTTATTGTATGAAATGCAATCGCCATGTAATTGCTTTACTTTATCACTAAGCGGTAGCGATAGTCGTAGAAGCAATAGTTGGCGAGACGACAACGATGCTACGATGGAGATCAAGGTGTCGCGCCGGTGACGATGGTGATCATGAAGGTGCTTTGGAGATGGAGATCAAAAGCACAAGATGATGATGGCCATATCATGTCACATATTTTGATTGCATGTGATGTTTATCTTATTATGCTTCTTATTTTGCTTAGAACGACGGTAGCATTATAAGATGATCCCTTACTAAATTTCAAGGTATATGTGTTCTCCCTGAGTATGCACCGTTGCGAAAGTTCGTCGTGCCGAGACACCACGTGATGATCGGGTGTGATAAGCTCTACGTTCAAATACAACGGGTGTAAGCCAGTTTTGCACACGCAGAATACTCGGGTTAAACTTGACGAGCCTAGCATATGCAGATATGGCCTCGGAACACTGGAGACCGAAAGGTCGAGCGTGAATCATATAGTAGATATGATCAACATAAGATGTTCACCATTGAAACTACTCCATCTCACGTGATGATCGGACATGGTTTAGTTGATTTGGATCATGTGATCATTTAGATGACCGGAGGGATGTCTATCTAAGTGGGAGTTCTTAAGTAATATGATTAAATTGAACTTTAATTTATCATGTAGTTAGTCCTGGTAGTATTAGCATATCTATGTTGTAGATCAATAGCTCGCGATGTTGCTCCCCGTTTATTTTTCATATGTTCCTACAGAAAACCAAGTTGAAAGATGTTAGTAGCAATGATGCAGAATTGTTCCGTGATCTGAGGATTATCCTCATTGCTGCACAGAAGAATTATGTCCTTGATGCACCGCTAGGTGACAGACCTATTGCAGGAGCAGATGTAGACGTTATGAACGTTTTGACAAAAGTTCGATATGATGACTACTTGATAGTTTAGTGCACCATGCTTTACGGCTTATAACCGGGACTTCAAAAACGTTTTGAAACGCCACGGAGCATATGAGATGTTCCAAGAGTTGAAATTAGTATTTCATACTCATGCCCGTGTCGAGAGGTATAAGACCTCTGACAGTACTTTGCCTACAAGATGGAGGAGAATAGCTCAACCAGTGAGCATGTGCTCAGATTGTCTGGGTAGTACAATTGCTTGAATCAAGTGGGAGTTAATCTTCCAGGTAAGATAATAATTGACAAAGTTCTCTAGACACTATCACCAAGTTAGTAGAACTTCGTGATGAACTATAATATGCAAGGGATGACGAAAGTAATTCCCGAGCTCTTCACGATGCTGAAATCGGCGAAGGTAGAAATCAAGAAAGAGCATCAAGTGTTGATGGTTAACCAGACCACTTGTTTCAAGTAAAGGGCAAAGGGATAGAAGGGGAACTTCAAGAAGAATGACAAGCAAGTTGTCACTCCCGTGAAGAAACCCAAAGCTAAACTCAAGCCTGAAACAAGTGCTTCTACTACAAAGGAAATGGTCACTAGAAGTGGAACTGCCCTAGATATTTGGCGGATAAGAAGGATGGCAAAGTGAACAAAGGTATATTTGATATACAGATTATTGATGTGTATTTTACTAATGTTCATAGCAACCCCTCGGTATTTGATATTGGTTCAGTTGCTAAAGAGTAGTAACTCGAAATGGGAGTTGCATAATGAACATAAACTAGTTAAAGGATGAAGTGACGATGAGTATTGGAAGTAGTTCCAAGATTGATATGATCATCATCGCACACTCCCTATACTTTCTGGATTAGTATTGAACCTAAATAAGAGTTATTTGGTGTTGAGCATGAATATGATTTGATCATGTTTATTGCAATACGGTTATTCATGTAAGTTAGAGAATAATTGTTGTTCTATTTACATGAATAAAACCTTCTATGGTCATACACCCAATGAAAATGGTTTGTTGGATCTCGATCGTGGTGATACACATATTCATAATATTGAAGCCAAAAGATGCAAGGTTAATAATGATAGTGCAACTTATTTGTGGCACTGCCGTTTAGGTCATATTGGTGTAAAGCGCATGAAGAAACTCCATAGTGATGGACTTTTGGAATCACTTGATTATGAATCACTTGGTGCTTGCGAACCATGCCTCATGGGCAAGATGACTAAAACTCCGTTCTCCGGAACTGTGGAGCGAGCAACAGATTTGTTGGAGATCATACATACAGATGTATGTGGACCAATGAGTGTTGAAGCTCGCGGCGGGTATTGTTATTTTCTGACCTTCACTGATGATTTGAGCAGATATGGGTATATCTACTTAATGAAGCACAAGTCTGAAACATTTGAAAAGTTCAAAGAATTTCAGAGTGAAGTGGAGAATCATCGTAACAAGAAAATAAGAGTTTCTACGATATGATCGTAGAGGTAAAATATTTGAGTTAGCGAGTTTGGCCTTCAGTAAAAACAATGTGAAATAGTTTCACTACTCACGCCATCTGGAACACCATAGTGTAATGGTGTGTCCGAACATCATAACCGTACTTTATTAGATATGGTGCGATCGATGATGTCTCTTACCGATCTACCACTATCGCTTTTGGGGTTATGCATTAGAGACAGCTACATTCACGTTAAATAGGGCACCATCTAAATCCGTGGAGATGACACCGTATGAACTGTGGTTTGACGAGAAACCTAAGCTGTCATTTCTTTAAGTTTGGCACTGCGATGCTTATGTGAAAAAGTTTCAACATGATAAGCTCGAACCCAAATCGGAGAAGTAAATCTTCATAGGATACCCAAAAAGAAACTATTGGGTACACCTTCTATCACAGATCCTAAGGCAAGGTCTTTGTTGCTAAGAGTGGATCCTTTCTAGAGAAGGAGTTTCTCTCGAAAGAAGTGAGTGGGAGGAAAGTAGAACTTGATGAGGTAATTGTACCTTCTCCCGAATTGGAAAGGTAGTACATCACAGAAACTCGTTCCAGTGATTCCTACACCAATTAGTGAGGAAGCTAATGATGATGATCATGAAACTTCAGATCAAGTTTCTGCTGAACTTCGTAGATCGACCAGAGTTCGTTCCGCACCAGAGTGGTACGGCAACCCAGTTCTGGAAGTCATGTTACTAGACCATGATGAACCTACGAACTATGAGGAAGCGATGATGAGCCCAGATTCCGCAGAATGGCTTGAGACCATGAAATCTGAGATGGGATCCATGTATTAGAACAAAGTATGGACTTTGGTTGACTTGCCCGACGATCGGCAAGCCATCGAAAATAAATGGATCTTCAAGAGGAAGACCGACGCAAACGGTAATGTTACTGTTTACAAAGCTCGACTTGTTGCGAAAGGGTTTCGACAAGTTCAAGGAGTTGACTACGATGAGACTTTCTCACCCGTAGCGATGCTTAAGTCTGTCCGAATCATGTTAGTAATTGCCGCATTTTATGAAATCTGGAAAATGGATAACAAAACTGCATTCTTTAATGGATTTATTAAAGAAGACTTGTATATGATGCAACCAGAAGGTTTTGTCAATCCTAAAGGTGCTAACAAAATGTGCAAGCTCCAGCGATCCATCTATGGACTGGTGCAAGCATCTCGGAGTTGGAATATACGCTTTGATAAGTTGATCAAAGCATATAGATTTATACAGACTTGCGGTGAAGCCTGTATTTACAAGAAGTGAGTGGGAGCACTACAACCTTTCTGATAAGTATATGTGAATGACATATTGTCGATCGGAAATGATGTAGAATTTTTCTGGAAAGCATAAAGGAGTGTTTGAAAGGAGTTTTTCAAAGAAAGACCTTGGTGAAGCTGCTTACATATTGGGCATCAAGATCTATAGAGATAGATCAAGACGCTTGATAAGACTTTCGATGAGTACATACCTTGATAAGATTTTGAAGTAGTTCAAAATGGATCAGTCAATGAAGGAGTTCTTGCCTGACTTGTAAGGTGTGAAGTTGAGTAAGACTCAAAGCCAGACCACGGAAGAAAAATATAGAGAGAATGAAAGTCATTCCCTATGCCTCAGCCATAGGTTCTATAAAGTATGCCATGCTGTGTACAAAACACATTGTGTACCTTGCCATGAGTTTGACAGGGAGGTACAATAGTGATCCAGGAGTAGATCACTGTACAGCGGTCAAAATTATCCTTAGTAATTGGATGACTAAGGAAATGTTTCTCGATTATGGAGGTGATAAAGAGTTCGTCGTAAAGGGTTACGCCGATGCAAGCTTTGACACTAGATCCAGATGACTCTAAGTATCAATCTGGATGCGTATTGAAAGTGGGAGCAATTAGCTAGAGTAGCTCCATGCAGAGCATTATAGACATAGAAATTTGCGAAATACATACGGATCTGAATGTGACAGACCCGTTGACTAAACTTCTCTCACAAGCAAAACATGATCACACCTTATTACTCTTGGGTATTAATCACATAGCAATGTGAACTAGATTATTGACTCTAGTAAACCCTTTGGGTGTTGGTCACATGGTGATGTGAACTATGGGTGTTATTCACATAACGATGTGAACTATCGGTATTAAATCACATGGCGATGTGAGCTAGATTATTGACTCTAGTGCAAGTGGGAGACTGAAGGAAATATGCCCTAGAGGCAATAATAAAGTTGTTATTTATATTTCCTTATATCATGATAAAAGTTTATTATTCATGCTAGAATTGTATTAACCGGAAACTTAGTACATGTGTGAATACATAGACAAAACAGAGTGTCCCTAGTATGCCTCTACTAGACTAGCTCATTGATCAAAGATGGTTATGTTTCCTAACCATAGACATGAGTTGTTATTTGATCAACGAGATCACATCATTAGGAGAATGATGTGATGGACAAGGCCCATCCGTTAGCATAGCACTATGATCGTTTAGTTTTACTGCTATTGCTTTCTTCATGACTTATACATGTTCCTATGACTATGAGATTATGCAACTCCCGAATACCGTGGGATCACCTTGTGTGCTATCAAACGTCACAATGTAACTGGGTGATCATAAAGATGCTCTACAGGTGTTTCCGAAAGTATTCGTGGTGTTGGCATAGATCAAGATTAGGATTTGTCACTCCGAGTGTCGGAGAGGTATCTCTGGGCCCTCTTGGTAACACACATCATAATAAGCCTTGCAAGCAAAAGACTAATGAGTTAGTCACGAGATGATGTGTTACGGAACGAGTAAAGAGACTTGCTGGTAACGAGATTGAACTAGGTATAGAGATACCGACGATCGAATCTCGGGCAAGTAACATACCGATGACAAAAGGAACAACGTATGTTGTTATGCGGTTTGACCGATAAAGATCTTCGTAGAATATGTAGGAGCCAATATGAGCATCCAGGTTCCGCTATTGGTTATTGACCGGAGATGAGTCTCGGTCATGTCTACATAGTTCTCGAACCCGTAGGGTCCGCACGCTTAACGTTTGATGACGATCGGTATTATGAGTTTATGAGTTTTGATGTACCGAAGGTAGTTCGGAGTCCCGGATGAGATCACGGACATGACGAGGAGTCTCGGAATGTCCGAGACATAAAGATTGATATATTGGACGACTATATTCGGACACCGGAAGTGTTCCGGAAAAATTTCGGATTTAACTGGATTGCCGGAGGGGGTTACCGGAACCCCCCACGAGGGGGGATGGTCCATAGTGGGCCTTGAGGAAAGAAGAGAGGCAGCCCATAGAGGCTGGCCGGTGCCCCACCAGGGAATCCTAGTTGGACTAGGATTGGGGGGGCGCCACCTCTCCCTCTTTTTCCTTTCCCTCTCTTCCTTCTTGGTGGACTCCTACTAGGAATAGGATTGCAATCCTATTCCTAGTAGGATTGCATCCCTAGCCGCACCATAGGAGGCCGGCCAGCCCTCCCCCCTTGCTCCTTTATATACGGGGGCAGGGGGCACCCAAAGACACACAAGTTGAATTGTTCCAGCCGTGTGCGGTGCCCCCCTCCATAGAAACACACCTCGGTCATACCGTCGCAGTGCTTAGGCGAAGCCCTGCGCCGGTGAATACATCATATCCGTCACCACGCCGTCGTGCTGACGAAACTCTCCCGTGAAGCTCAACTGGATCAAGAGCTCGTGGGACATCATCAAGCTGAACGTGTGCTGAACGCGGAGGTGCCGTACGTTCGGTGCTTGATCGGTCGAATCGCGAAGAAGTTCGACTACATCAACCGCGTCACTTGACGCTTCCGCTTCCGGTCTACGAGGGTACGTAGACACACTCTTCCCTCTCGTTGCTATGCATCTGGTAGATAGATCTTGCGTGATCGTAGGAAAATTTTAAAATACTACGTTCCCCAACAGATGGAGATTAGCAACAAGGGCTACGATCTCGCCCCGAGCGGACTAGGCGACGTCGGTGCCCTGTGTATTCCATTCGGGGGGAGGGAACGATGTGCAAAGGTACCAAGTTTTCTCCCCTCACCACCCTCACTCCTTGACAATCCTACTACTCTGGGTTTAAGCATTGTCGACGTTGATGGAGCCCGCGCGATGCTCGGTTTTGTATTTACCCTGTTTAGGGAAATCCTGAGTAAATCACCTGCGCGAGTCCGTTGATCAATGCCCCGACAAGTATGCACTGGCAAGGCCGCCTGCGTTTGCGTGGCTCTTTGTGCCCTCTACCATTGGATTAGTCAAGTCGTGTGGACAAAGGGTTGGGGGAGAAAAACGAACCATACCAGGCATCGAATCTTGCCGCCCCGAGATGCATACGCTCCTAGCCGACCCGTACCAGGGGCTAGGGGCTGACACACAAGCATAACAGTCCTTCTCGGAGCGTGCGAACCACCTGAGCAGTCGCTGCCAGAGAAAGAATATATGAAGACACATATAACAGCTAAGTGCATGCTACTTTTCGCATTATTATGAATCTTAGGATCTGCACATTTGTTAATCCCTTGAGTATCCGAGTGTTCGTATGAAGGAATCTTGTACGTGACGGTAACTCTGTTAGGTTCTTGTCTGCACCCTCGTTCCAGCCAAAGCCCTTCTCGCAGAACGGGAGGCTGCGTCAGAAACTACTTAGGAAAAACCTGTAGGGATGCATCCACACCAAAATAACTGTGAAGGACCAGCCCCTTACAACCTTTGCGGCAACATGATACTGGCAGGCAACCTAAAAGTACACCGAGGCCATTCATACGGACACAACATAGATAGAACTCAGAAAGGATAAACACGCTCTTTAGACATACACTTAAACGCTTGATGTACGTCATTGTTTTGGTTACATGCCAACATGGTGGTGAGAATGATTCAGGGTCGGGCCTGGCGGTCTCCTGAAGTGGCGGGAACATCAAGAACCTTATTAGCAAGAGGGGTGGCCTTCTCCTCGGCCATGGAGACATCTGCGTCCGACGGCAATTTCCTGAAGCCATTGCGATGGTCAAGATCTAGGTGACGGCAGGCCAGATTGCTTAGGACCATGAATATGGCGTGGTGGGTAAGCTTCCGGGATTCCGTTGCGAAGCGGCCGGCCCTCCCCTCTTCATGCGCCTTCAGCTTGCCGAACAGCTTGTCGAAGAAGATCCTCAGCTTGACGCTGGGAGCCTCTTGCTTGCTAGACGAGAAGACTGGCCCCTCCATGCCCATGTATGCTGCTTGGGCGCCGAGACTCTCAATAGCATCAATAAAGCTCTTGGTCCAGAGGTCAACCTCCTCAGAATGATTCGCTAGCATTTCCTCAACATCCTTCCGCATGCATTTGGCAGTATCCAGATCTTTTTCCAACTACTGCACACGGGCCTTGTTGGATTCAGCCGAGCTTTGCAAAGTGCCAACTTTGGTCTTCAGACCTTCAATGGCGCTGAGGGCGACCTTGAGATCTTGACTGTTGGAGGAGAGCTACGAGCGCACTTCCTCTAGAAAGCTCTCTGCTTTCCGTGCCTCCTCTTTTAGGGTCTTCGCTTCTTTGACGCCCTGGGCGAGCTCTTCGGTCAGTTTGGCTACCTGTTCATCAAGGGCAGACTAGGTGGTGGACGCAGCAGCGAGATCATCTGTAAACTTCTTCAACTAGACAACAAAGTCAGTGGTAAAAGTGTCCATGGCAGCTTTGCGCTCGTCCTTCAGCTCCTTTGTGCGATGTTGTACAAGGGCCTCCGGGTCGTTATCCTTGGCATGAAGAGTGGCCTCGAGCCTCTTCTCCCGGAGGAAACTTTCCTGCTCCCTGGTATCAAGGAGCGCTTTGCAGTCCTCCAGGCGCACCTCCCGAGCAATAACGTCCACCTTCGCCATCAAGATCATCTCCTACTGCCTCAAGAGAGCCAGGAACTTCTTGTTGTGCCAGTCGCACAGCTGTGCTCCTTTATTCTTCAGCTTCTGGTCCACCTTGCTGGCAGACCGGCGCTACTGCTTGAGCTCCTACCACTTCCGGTTGTGCCACTCCTGTGTCTCTTTGAGACCCGTGGCCACGGATTCCATGAAAGACAGGCCCATGGCTATGATGGTAGAGTCGTCCACCTCTCCAACTCCCTGGTGTAGCGATGTCAGTATGCATTGGAGCTCTTCATCAAACTCCATGCTCATCGCCATCGATGAGCCACGGGCTCCAAGCCCGGGCCGCGCCAGCACCAACGCCAAGTAATTTGAGGATGGTGGCAGGGCTCCCGCTGAGGTGCTAAACGAGAGGGAGGGACCCATGGTTTGGAGAGGTATCTTCTCCTCGACCACAATGCCTGACCCAGGCACACTATCGGGGATTTCCTTGGGCTCCTTCAGAGGACCCAAGTCGCTCCCGGCAGCTTGCTCCTACTCCTCGGCGACAACGTCTTGGTGGCCTCTTCGGAGATGTCCTTCCCTATGTTAGCCACCACCTTCAATAGACATTGCTCTTTGCTTGTGGGGGCTGCAAGCAGATTCAGTAGTTAGTGGCAAAGACACAGAGTCAGATACACAAAGCAAACCAATCATAAAAGGCCTGAGAAGAAAATCCAATGAGTTACCCGGAGAGGGCTGCCGGGTTGAGGTTTTGGTTTCCCCGGCAACATCAGCTGCCGGGCCATAATTGCCGTCTCCTCCCTCGGAAACCGCGGTATCACCCTGAAAGGGCTCTTCCGTGAGGACCCTTGACGGAGATCCATTAGCTCTGGTGGCCGCCATGATGGGCCTCTCTTGGAGGTACTCATCTTGAGTGGTGCCCTCATCCCTTGTGGGAGGGAGCTCTTCACCACCATCGCCAGCAGGTGGGATCTCTTCCGCACATGCGGGCCCGGGGCTTAGCGTCAGGGTGCTCGTGTTGCTCCCTGTCGGGCGCGTCTCCTCCACCCTTGTCAACGGCTCCGCGTGCCTAAGTCCTTTGGACTGGTGGATGAGAGTTTCCTCCTCCTCCACCTCCATGGTGGCAACCAACAGGCTAAATAAGTTAGTAAACAAAGGCAAGCACGCTCAAGAAGACACAAGGATGGAATAGGTGGAGAAATCCGTTTCTCTTACTCTTCATCGATGAGCATGGAGTTCAGCGCGAACTCCATAGGTGGCGTGGGGGCCCTACTTCCCTTCTGGGGCACGGGAACGGAGCTTCCCGGCAACTTCGAACCTTGCCGGGGCACTAGGGGCTCCGATGAAGATGAGCTCTGCAAAGAGCTCAAACTTGACTAAGCGCCGGAGTCCCCCTCCAAGATTATCAATTGCTTGGTGGGGGGAGCCCCAGCCTCGGAGAGCGGGGGAGAATGCCCGCGCGCGGCCTCGGGAACACTCACCTTGGAGGGAGTCTCCTTCGTCCTCCTCGCGGCTAGCGCGGGGTAGGGGGATACCACCCCTCGATTGGCTGCCCACTTGCAGGGACGCGGGTCCAAGATCGGCCTAGGGGCTTGGGGACCTTATGCGATCCATGCCTCGTCCGGTACCTCCAGTTCCACATCCCCTCCTTCCTCCAAGGACTCTGTTGTTGCCCTGTACAGATCCTCGATCCCGGAAAGCCCGTCCTCCACAGATTCTTCCCCGACAACCTCTTCCGGGGCTTGCATCCCACCCTTGCCATGGGACAAAACTTCACCTCCATCCTTTCCCCTTCGCGTTGCTGCCTTCGCAGCCTTCGCCGCCGTCGTGGCTCGGGTCGCCTTGTCTTTCTCAAGCCGCATCTTGATATATGCCATCTCCACCTCGGAGGTGCGTTTGTACATCCTAGTTTCCACCTTAGTAACCCTCTCTACTAAGGTGGAAGACCATGCCAACTCTTCATCAAGAGTGGGTAACTTCCAATCGCTCGAGACACCGTTAGCATTACACTGCAACATCCACTACAGAATCTGACTCCTGGCGGAATTGATGTTGAGAGGATGATGTTTGCCGACAATGGAAACGGCCCAAAGCGACCGAACAACTGATCGCATAACCAGGCATGGCCATACACTTTTAAGTTGTTAGCTAGGCCTGGGAGCAATCTCATCCTGTCTCCAGCATACCCGTACTCCTAGCCGAATCTATCCCTCTTTTGTAGAGGAGCGATCCGGCGAAGGAGAAAATCTGCCTCTACATGTTCAATAGTTAGCTTGGCAGTCTTCAAATGGGTGACCCTGTTTATTGCCGGGCGCAGTCTATCCTTGGTGAGACCGAATGCCCTCCAGACACTGTCACGCTCAAGGCATTCTATCATTGCCTGACAGAACTCAAGGGCCTCCTCATCCTGAATCCAACACAAATCCCCCTTCCATTCCTCCCATCTGTTTTGCTGGTTATCGGAGATATAATCCTAGTTCTCCCGGTATTACCCGTGGCATCCAGCTTATATTGCTCGAGCGGTGGTTTTTGTTCTCCACCCGCGGGACAAAATAGTGCCGGAATAGATAAATGATGGGGGTTACCCCAACAAAGTTCTCGCACAAATGGGTGAAGATCGCCACACACGCCATTGTATTGGGCGTAAAATCCAAGAGATCAGATCCATAGACCACCATCATCGCTTCGAAGAAATCAAGAATCTACTGGGTCTTCTTTCCCCTCCGCCCGAGATATGCGCAGAAGAATCTGTATGAATCTTGCGGGTCTTCTTTCCTCTCCGCTAGAACCTTGGGTGCGCCATGCCCCTGTGGGACATCCCTCCCCCACAAGTACCCATACCTCGCATGCATGAAGTTGCTGTCGAGATTCGATGGGAAGAAGATGATGTCGCCTCTCCACTTCTTGTCCAGCTCCATCACCCTCTTGCTCCCCTCAGCAGTCGCTTACTTTGTGGCGACCACTGGCTTCCCCTTGGACGTAGTCTTCTTCCCCATATCCCCATGTCCCAGGAAGGGGTGCGGGGAGGGGATCGAAAAGGGGACCAATGATGAGTAAGGGGAGGAGTGAATTGGGGAGTTGCTTGGCTTGCGGAAGATGATGGAGCAGGGGAAATGCAGGCGGCGAATTTGCATCACTGTTCTGCGTTTTCCCCTCTTATGTGATGTGATGAGGGAGTGGTGCGGCTCTTCAAAAAAGTTACGTTTTTACATTAACCGCTATGGTCCCACGCCCCCACGACTCGCGATAATTACTCGAAGTGGAAGATGGATGGACTAGTCATCATGACGAACCGTCGTGCGTGTGGCCTCCCTTCCTACCACGTGTCCGTGAACTGTTGGGGCCTAACCCAACGTGCCCAGCGGCACGTATGGATCAGACCCTGGGGCTTATGTTGGGGTACACAAACATGGGTGTATGTTTTTCCCTGACTAGTGCCCCAACGACAAGCTAATAGGTCCAAGGGCAAGTTTACTGCACCAACATCAGATCAAGGATCGAGGGGATCAGCTCTTTTAGGAATCAGAGAGCTGGTCAAGGAGATCAAGACAACCAAGACCAGCCGAAGAGGCAAGATATCGCGAGAGGAAGAGCCCTCCTTGCCAGGCATGCGAGCCTGGTGGGGTGGGATCGCCGCGGAAACAAGCCTCCAACATCACCCCGGCAGGCGTGCCGGTGCTCGCGGAGGCAAAACCACCACCTCACAACAACGCCCGTCGTCAATCAGTGCGGTGTCAAGCTCCTAAGTGGCTCAGTGGTAGCCTCCTGGCACATGGCAGCCACTTCCTACAGAAAGAGCCTGCAAATGATACTCATCCTGTGACGTGTCAAACAAGTAGGCGCGAAGCTAGCGAAACAGCCCGACAGGGCCTGCCAGGCTAGCCGTGATGTGACACTGAGTGGCGCATTTAATGTGCTCTGTCAGCCTGCAGAGTTAGGTATGATAGCACTGTTTGCTTTCTAATCATCCTAGAAATACGGATTTGCCACTGTGGTGACCCCTTAGTATATAAAAGGAGGCCCATGGCAACCATAGAAAGGATTCGGCCATTCGAACAAACACACACTCATACACGCGCGATTGCTCTTGCCCCGAGGCAACCCTACCTGGCAAGAGCGCCATTCCACCATCAATCCACCAAAGGAGGAGTAGGGTTTTACGCCTCTCGGCGGACTGAACCTGGGTAAAAACTGCTCATGTGATATCTGTCGTGATGCGCCACGCTTTCCGCTCTTTGTGCGATGCGCCCATCCCCCCACCGAACCAAAAAGGGACTCATGTCCCATAGGTAGCCATAGTTTCCCCGCGACATAATTTGTCTACTTGTGAGGCGTTAGATTCATTAAACTTCACATCTACCGTCTCTTCAACCTTTCCGATGAAATTGTTGTAGACACAATAAGTGTGAGAGTTTGAGCCATAACTGAATAGAAAACCTTCATCAGATTTAGGAGCAAATTTTGGATGATGGTACTTGTCAAGAATGTAACACTTTGAGCCAAATACTCGAAAGTATCCAACTTGGGGTTTGTTATCGGTGAGAAGCTCATATGCCGTCTTGCCGAGAAGCTTGTGAAGATATAGTCGATTTGTAGCATGACAAGTTGTCTCAACCGCTTCCACCCAAAAGTGTCTTGGCGTTTTGTGTTAGTCAAGCATCGTTCCTGCCATCTCAATCAACATTCGGTTCTTCCTCTCAACAAATCCATTTTCTTGAGGTGTGTACATAGCCGAGAACTCATGTGAGATCCCTTCTTCATCAATAAAGGTATCCACATTTGCGTTCTTGAACTCCATTCCGTTGTCGCTCCATGCCTTCTTGATCTTCACTTCAAATTTGTTTTGGGCCTGCCTAGTGAAGTGCTTGAAGATCTTTTGGACCTACGATTTATCATCAAGAAAGAACACCGACGTAAGTCTGGAAAAATCATCAACAATTACCAACCCGAACGAGTTACCATCGAACTCTTGTAAGCATTGGGACCGAAAAGATCCATGTGAAGTAGCTCAAGTGGTCTTCTCGTGGTCATGATGTTCTTCACGGGATGACTTCCTCCTACTTGTTTTCCTGCTTGACGAGCACTACAAAGTCTATCATTGTCAAATATAATATCTTTAACACCAAGGATATCATCACCTTTCCTAAGCTTATCAAGATTTCGCATGCCCACGTGACCTAAGCTTCTATGACACAACCAACCTTTAGAAGATTTAGCAATTAAGCAAGTATGAGGTTGGGAATTCTTAGTGAAATCAACAATGTATAGGTCACCTCTACGAATACAGGTAAAGGCCATTTTATGATTATCTCTGCAAGACACACTGGTGCACGTCGGTCCTAAACAAATGGTTTTTACCACTTTCCGCGACGACATTTGGAACAGTCGCCAAGTGAGTGTGTGCGATAGGGTGTCCTTCCCACATGACCCAGAAATCGTCGGGGATAGGCCCTCTCGGGACCCAAGCTAGGGCCGTGTGTGATCGGGCGAGGCATGGAAACCCAATCATTTTCGTAGGTATGTACATCCCACACGGTAATCTGAGAAAATCATTTCCGTATGTATGTACATCCCACAAGGTAATCCGAGAAAATCATTTCTGTAGGTATGTACATCCCACACGATGAATCCGAGAAAAACATTTCCGTTCATATGTATATCACACATAGTCAATCCAAGGAATACGTTTCTGTTCTTATGTACATCCCACATAGGCAATCCAGGGAAAAAGTTTCCGTTCGGGCGTAAACTATTGGGGAACGTAGTATTTTAAAATTTTCCTATGATCACGCAAGATCTATCTATTAGACGCATAGCAACGAGGGAGAGTGTGTGTCTACATACCCTCGTAGACCGGGAGCGGAAGCGTCTAATGACGCGGTTGATGTAGTCGAACTTCTTCGCAATCCAACCAATCAAGTACCGAACGTACGACACCTCCATGTTCAGCACACGTACAGCTTGATGACGTCCCACAAGCTCTTGATCCAGTTGAGATTTATGGGAGAGTTTCGTCAGCACGACGGCATGGTGACGGAGATGATGAAGTTACCGTCGCAGGGCTTCGCCTAAGCGTTGCAACGATATGACCGAGGTGTGTTACTGTGGAGGGGGGCACCGCACACGGTTGGGAGAGATCAACTGATCAACTTGTGTGTCCTTGGGTGCCCCCTGCCCCCGTATATAAAGGGGCAAGGGGTAGGCCGGCCGGCACCTCTATGGCGCGCCTAGGGTGTATTCCTACTAGGAATTGCAATCCTATTCCTAGTAGGAATCACCAAGAGGGGAAGGAAAGAGAGGGAGAGAAGGGGAAGGAAAGAGGAGGCCGCGCCCCCCTCCCCTAGTCCAATTCATACTACCCTTGGGAGGGGGCGCGCCACCTCCTGGCTGCTGCCCTCTTTCTCCCCTATGGCCCACTAAGGCCCAACTTTCCCCCGGGGGGTTCCGGTAACCCCTCCGGTACTCCGGTAAATGCCGAAACTTTCCAGAACACTTCCGCTGTCCGAATATAGTCGTCCAATATATCAATCTTTACGTCTCAGACATTCCGAGACTCCTCGTCATGTCCGTGATCTCATCCGGGACTCTGAGCTACCATCGGTACATCAAAACTCATAAACTCATAATACCGATCGCCATCAAACGTTAAGCGTGCGGACCCTACGGGT
The DNA here is from genome assembly GCA_902687465.1 of Secale cereale. Taxonomy (NCBI): domain Eukaryota; kingdom Viridiplantae; phylum Streptophyta; class Magnoliopsida; order Poales; family Poaceae; genus Secale; species Secale cereale. The sequence continues at coordinate 370,436,955 of LR738715.1, read as the reverse complement.
TCGAAAACTATGTAGACATGACCGAGACTCATCTCCGGTCAATAACCAATAGAGGAACCTTGATGCTCATATTGGCTCCTACATATTCTACAAATATCTTTATCGGTCAAACCGCATAACAACATACGTTGTTCCTTTTGTCATCGGTATGTTACTTGCCCAAGGTTCGATCGTCGGTATCTCAATACCTAGTTCAATCTCGTTACTGGCAAGTCTCTTTACTCGCTCATCCTGTGACTAACTCATTAGTCATTTTCTTGCAAGGCTTATTATGATGTGTACTATCGAGAGGGCCCAGAGATACCTCTCTGACACTCGGAGTGACAAATCCTATTCTTGATCTATGCCAACACCACGAACACTTTTGGAGACACCTTTAGAGCATCTTTATGATCACCAAGTTACGTTGTGATGTTTGATAGCACACAAGGTGTTCCAACGGTATTCGGGAGTTGCATAATCTCATAGTCATAGGAACATGTATAAGTCATGAAGAAAGCAATAGCAGTAAAACTAAACGATCATAGTGCTAAGCTAACGGATGGGTCATGCCCATCACATCATTCTCCTAATGATGTGATCCCGTTGATCAAATGACAACTCATGTCTATGGCTAGGAAACATAACCATCTTGGTCAACGAGCTAGTCTAGTAGAGGCATACTAGGGACATATTGTTTTGTCTATGTAATCACACATGTACTAAGTTTCCGGTTAATACAATTCTAGCATGAATAAAAGACATTTATCATGATATAAGGAAATACAAATAACATCTTTATTATTGCCTCTAGGGCATATTTCTTTCAGTCTCCCACTTGAACTAGAGTTAATAATCTAGATTACAAAGTAATGACCCTAACACCCATGGAGTCTTGGTGCTGATCATGTTTTGCCCGTGGAAGAGGCTTAGTCAACGGGTCTGCAACATTCAGATCTGTATGTACTTTGCAAATCTCTATGTCTCCCTCCTTGACTAGATCGCGGATGGAGTTGAAGTGTCTTTTGATGTGCTTTGTTCTCTTGTGAAACCTGGATTCCTTCGCCAAGGCTATTGCTCCAGTGTTGTCACAAAAGATTTTCATTGGACCCAATGCACTAGGTATTACACCTAGATCGGATATGAATTCCTTCATCCAGACTCCTTCATTTGCTGCTTCTGAAACAGCTATGTATTCCGCTTCACACGTAGATCCCGCCACGACGCTCTGCTTGGAACTGCACCAACTGACAGCTCCACCGTTTAATAAAAATACATATCTGGTTTGTGACTTAGAGTTATCCGGATCAGTGTCAAAGCTGGAATCGACATAACCGTTTATGACGAGCTCTTTGTCACCTCCATACACGAGAAACATATCCTTTGTCCTTTTCAGGTACTTCAGGATGTTCTTGACCGCTATCCAGTGATCCACTCCTGGATTACTTTGGTACCTCCCTGCTAGACTTATAGCAAGGAACACACCAGGTCTGGTACACAGCATTGCATACATGATAGATCCTATGGCTAAGGCATAGGGAATGACTTTCATTTTCTCTCTATCTTTTGCAGTGGTCGGGCATTGAGTCTTACTCAACTTCACACCTTGTAACATAGGCAAGAACCCTTTCTTTGATTGATCCATTTTGAACTTCTTCAAAACTTTATCAAGGTATGTGCTTTGTGAAAGTCCAATTAAGCGTCTTGACTCTATTGATCTTGATGCCTAATATGTAAGCAGCTTCACCGAGGTCTTTCATTGAAAAATTCTTATTCAAGTATCCTTTTATGCTATCCAGAAATTCTATATCATTTCCAATCAACAATATGTCATCCACATATAATATCAGAAATGCTACAGAGCTCCCACTAAATTTCTTGTAAATACAGGCTTCTCCAAAAGTCTGTATAAAACCATATGCTTTGATCACCTCATCAAAGCGTATATTCCAACTCAGAGATGCCTGCACCAGTCCATAGATGGATCGCTGGAGCTTGCATACTTTGTTAGCACCTTTTGGATCGACAAAACCCTCTGGTTGCATCATATACAACTCTTCTTTGAGATATCCATTCAGGAATGCAGTTTTGACGTCCATTTGCCAGATTTCATAATCATACAATGTGGCAATTGCTAACATGATTCGGACAGACTTAAGCATCGCTATAGTTGAGAAAGTCTCATCGTAGTCAACTCCTTGAACTTGTCAAAACCCTTTCTCAACAAGTCGAGCTTTGTAAACAGTAACAATACCGCCTGCGTCGGTCTTCCTCTTGAAGATCCATTTATTTTCGATGGCTTGCCGATCATTGGGAAAGTCAACCAAAGTCCACACTATGTTCTCATACATGGATCCCATCTCAGATTTCATGGCTTCAAGCCATTTTGCGGAATCTGGGCTCATCATCGCTTCCTCATAGTTCGTAGGTTCATCATGGTCTAGTAACATGACTACCAGAACTGGGTTACCGTACCACTCTGGTGCGGAACGTACTCTGGTTGATCTACAACGTTCAGCAGAAACTTGGTCTGAAGTTTGATGATCATCATCATTAGCTTCCTCACTAATTGGTGTAGGAATCACTGGAACTAGTTTCTGTGATGTTCCACTTTCCAATTCGGGAGAAGGTACAATTACCTCATCAAGTTCTACTTTCCTCCCACTCACTTATTTCGAGAGAAACTCCTTCTCTAGAAAGGATCCATTCTTAGCAACGAATATCTTGCCTTAGGATATGTGATAGAAGGTGTACCCAACAGTCTCTTTTGGGTATCCTATGAAGACACATTTTTCCGAATTGGGTTTGAGCTTATCAGGTTGAAGCTTTTTCAAATAAGCATCGCAGCCCCAAACTTTAAGAAACAACAACTTTGGTTTCTTGCCAAACCATAGTTCATAAGGTGTCGTCTCAATGGATTTAGATGGTGCCCTATTTAACGTGAATGCAGCTGTCTCTAAAGCATGACCCCAAAACGATAGTGGTAAATCGGTAAGAGACATCATAGATCGCACCATATCCAATAAAGTGCGGTTACTACGTTCGGACACACCATTATGCTATGGTGTCCCGGGTGGCGTGAGTTGTGAAACTATTCCACATTGTTTCAAATGAAGACCAAACTCGTAACTCAAATATTCACCTCCACGATCAGATCGCGGAAACTTTATTTTCTTGTTACGATGATTCTCTACTTCACTCTGAAATTCTTTGAACTTTTCAAATGTTTTAGACTTGTGCTTCATTAAGTAGATATACCCATATCTGCTCAAATCATCAGTGAAGGTCAGAAAATAACGATACCCGTCGCGAGCTTCAACACTCATTGGTCCACATACATCAATATGTATGATTTCCAACAAATCTGTTGCTCGCTCCACAGTTCGGGAGAACAGAGTTTTAGTCATCTTGCCCATGAGGCATGGTTCGCAAGCACCAAGTGATTCATAATCAAGTGATTCCAAAAGTCCATCACTATGGAGTTTCTTCATGCATTTTACACCAATATGACCTAAACGGCAGTGCCACAAATAAGTTGCACTATCATTATTAACCTTGCATCTTTTGGCTTCAATATTATGAATATGTGTATCACTACAATCGAGATCCAACAAGAATAGACCACTCTTCAAGGGTGCATGACCATAAAAGATATCATTCATAAAAATAGAACAACCATTATTCTCTGATTTAAATGAATAACCGTCTCGCAACAAACAAGATCCAGATATAATGTTCATGCTTAACAGCGGCACCAAATAACAATTATTTAGGTCTAAAACTAATCCCGAAGGTAGATGTAGAGGTAGAGTGCCGACGGTGATCACATCGACTTTGGAACCATTTCCCACGCGCATCGTCACCTAGTCCTTAGCCAATCTTCGTTTAATCCGTAGTCCCTGTTTCGAGTTACAAATATTAGCAACCGAACCGGTATCAAACACCTAGGTACTACTACGAGCATTAGTAAGGTACACATCAATAACATGTATATCACATATACCTTTGTTCACCTTGCCATCCTTCTTATTCGCCAAATACTTGGGGCAGTTCCGCTTCCAGTGTCTAGTCCCTTTGCAGTAGAAGCACTTAGTTTCAGGCTTGGCTCCAGACTTGGGTTTCTTCGTGGGAGTAGCAACTATCTTTCTATTCTTCTTGAAGTTCCCCTTCTTTCCCTTGCCCTTTTTCTTGAAACTAGTGGTCTTGTTAACCATCAACACTTGATGCTCCTTTTTGATTTCTACCTCCGCGCTTTGAGCATAGCGAAGAGCTCGGGAATTGTCTTCTGCATCCCTTGCATATTATAGTTCATCACGAAGCCTTTATAGATTGGTGGCGGTGATTGAAGAACTCTATCAATAACACTATCCTCGTCAACTTTGCAACCAAGTTGAGTCATATGATTGTAGTACCCAGACATTCTAAGCAAGTGTTCACTGATAGGACTATTCTCGTCCATCTTGCAACTGTAGAACTTACTGGAAATCTCATATTTCTCAATCCGGGCATTTGCTTGAAATATTAACTTCAACTCCTGGAACATCTCATATGGTCCATGACATTCAAAACATCGTTGAAGTCCCGGTTCTAAGCCGTAAAGCATGAAACACTGAACTATCGTGTAGTCATCAGACCGAGTCTGCCATACGTTCAAAGCGTCTACATTAGCGGGAGGGGGCTTGTCACCTAGCGGTGCTTCAAGGACATAATTCTTCTGTGCAGCAGGATAATCCTCAAGTTACGGACCCAGTCCGTGTAATTGCTACCATCATCTTTCAACTTAGCTTTCTCTAGGAATGCATTAAAATTCAAAGGAACGGTAGCACGAGCCATTGATCTACAACAACATAGATATGCAAAAACTATCCGGACTAAGTTCATGATAAATTAAAGTTCAATTTAATCATATTACTTAAGAACTCCCACTTAGATAGACATCCCTCCGGTCATCTAAATGATCACATGATCCAAATCAACTAAACCATGTCCGATCATCACGTGGGATGGAGTAGTTTCAATGGTGAACATCTTATGTTGATCATATCTACTATATGATTCACGCTCGACCTTTCGGTCTCCAGTGTTCCGAGGCCATATCTGCATATGCTAGGCTCGTCAAGTTTAACCCGAGTATTTTGCGTGTGCAAAACTGGCTTACACCCGTTGTATTTGAACATAGATCTTATCACACCCGATTATCACGTGGTGTCTCGGCACGACGAACTTTCGCAACGGTGCATACTCAGGGAGAACACTTATGCTTGAAAGTTTGTAAGGGATCATCTTATAATGCTACCGTCGTACTAAGCAAAATAAGAAGCATAATAAGATAAACATCACATGCAATGAAAATATGTGACATGGTATGGCCATCATCATCTTGTGCTTTTGATCTCCATCTACAAAGCATCGTCATGATCACCTTCGTCACCGGCGTGACACCTTGATCTCCATCGTAGCATCGTTGTCGTCTCGCCAACTATTGCTTCTACGACTATCGCTACCGCTTAGTGATAAAGTAAAGCAATTACATGGCGTTTGCATTTCATACAATAAAGCGACAACCATATGGCTCCTGCCAGTTGCCGATAACTTTACAAAACATGTTCATCTCATACAAAACCATATAACTCATCATGTCTTGACCATATCACATCACAACATGCCCTGCAAAAACAAGTTAGACGTCCTCTACTTTGTTGTTGCAAGTTTTACGTGGCTGCTACGGGCTTAGCAAGAACCGTTCTTACCTACGCATACAAAAACCACAACGATGTTTCGTCAAGTATGTGCTGTTTTAACCTTCACAAGGACCGGGCGTAGCCACACTCGATTTAGCTAAAGTGAGAGAGACAGACACCCGCCAGTCACCTTTAAGCAACGAGTGCTCATAACGGTGAAACCAGTCTCGCGTAAGCGTACGCGTAATGTCGGTCCGGGCCGCTTCATCTCACAATATCGCCGAAGCAAAGTATGACATGCTGGTAAGCAGTATGAATAGTATCGCCCACAACTCATTGTGTTCTACTCGTGCATATCATCTACGCATAGACCTGGCTCATGATGCCACTGTTGGGGAACATAGTATTTTAAAATTTTCCTACGATCACGCAAGATCTATCTATTAGATGCATAGCAACGAGGGAGAGAGTGTGTCTACATACCCTTGTAGACCGGGAGCGGAAGCGTCTAATGACGCGGTTGATGTAGTCGAACTTTTTCGCTATCCAACCGATCAAGTACCAAACGTACGGCACCTCCGTGTTCAGCACACGTTCAGCTTGATGACGTCCCACGAGCTCTTGATCCAGTTGAGCTTCACTGGAGAGTTTCGTCAGCACGACGGCGTGGTGACGGAGATGATGAAGTTACCGTCGCAGGGCTTCGCCTAAGCGCTGCAACAATATGACCGAGGTGTGTTACTGAGGAGGGGGGCATCGCACAAGGTTGGGAGAGATCAACTGATCAACTTGTGTGTCCTAGGGTGCCCCCTGCCCTCGTATATAAAGGAGCAAGGGGGAGGCCGGCCGGCCCCTCTATGGCGCGCCTAGGGTGCAATCCTACTAGGAATAGGATTGCAATCCTATTCCTAGTAGGAATCACCAAGAGGGGAAGGAAAGAGAGGGAGAGAAGGGGAAGGAAAGAGGGGGCCGCGCCCCCCTCCCCTAGTCCAATTCGGACTGCCCTTGGGAGGGGGTGCGCCACCTCCTGGCTGCTGCCCTCTTTCTCCCCTATGGTCCACTAAGGCCTAACTTTCCCCCGGGGGGTTTCGGTAACCCCTCCGGTACTCCTGTAAATTCCGAAACTTTCCAGAACACTTCTGGTGTCCGAATATAGTCGTACAATATATCAATCTTTACGTCTCAGACATTCCGAGACTCCTCGTCATGTCTGTGATCTCATCCGGGACTCCGAACTACCATCGATACATCAAAACTCATAATACCGATCGCCATCAAACGTTAAGCGTGCGGACCCTACGGGTTCGAGAACTATGTAGACATGACCGAGACTCATCTCCGATCAATAACCAATAGCGGAACCTGGATGCTCATATTGGCTCCTACATAATCTACGAAGATCTTTATCGGTCAAACCACATAACAACATACGTTGTTCCTTTTGTCATCGGTATGTTACTTGCCCGAGGTTCGATCGTCGGTATCTCAATACCTAGTTCAATATCGTTACTGGCAAGTCTCTTTACTCGTTTCATAATACATCATCCCATGACTAACTCATTAGTCATTTGCTTGCAAGGCTTATTATGATGTGTATTACCGAGAGGGCCCAAAGATACCTCTCCGACACTCGGAGTGACAAATCCTATTCTTGATCTATGCCAACACCACGAACACTTTCAGAGACACATGTAGAGCATCTTTATGATCACCCAGTTACGCTGTGACGTTTGATAGCACACAAGGTGTTCCTACGGTATTCGGGAGTTGCATAATCTCATAGTCATAGGAACATGTATAAGTCATGAAGAAAGCAATAACAGTAAAACTAAACGATCATAGTGCTAAGCTAACGGACGGGTCATGTCCATCACATCATTCTCCTAATGATGTTTTCCCGTTGATTAAATGACAACTCATGTCTATGGCTAGGAAACATAACCATCTTTGATCAACGAGCTAGTATAGTAGAGGCATACTAGGGATATACTATTTTGTCTATGTATTCACACATCTACTAAGTTTCTGGTTAATACAATTCTAGCATGAATAAAAGACATTTATCATGATATAAGGAAATACAAATAACATCTTTATTATTGCCTCTAGGGCATATTTCCTTCATAAACCCCACACAGTTTTATGTGTAGGCTCGTGTGTGAAAGGGATAACTATCACACACGGTCTTCCTTGGTTAAATGTTTGTTTTTATCAACTATATCACACACTATTCGATGAAGAAAACTGTGTGGCATTGGGCTATCCATCGTAAGAGCTTTTACTGCTTGAACCATTTGCAAAGGTCCATGACCGCCTGTTCTATTTTTGTTTTTGTCTGTAATTTATTATTCTAATTGGAAATTTTGAAATACGAAACATGCAATTCAAATTCTCAGCACAATGGTTCAACAACGAATCCATAAATAAAATTGTCAGTACAATATGTTCAATAATTACAGGATTAGGCAGCAATTAACTATGATGAACCGCAATATTTATAGGCGGTAAATGTGAAGAGACAAGTGTAAATCATTTTGACTGCCGACGGTGTTGAAGAAGCGGAATGCACATAATGTGCCTTCCTGCATGCCATAGGCACGAACCACTTTCGTCCAACCCTTGTGACGATCGCCTGCCCATCCTTCACCGCCTCCAGGGAGACTTCTAGAGCATTATCATGGTAGCATGAATTATATACTTTAACCTTAGTTGCCTCCACTCCGGTCATGTAGTTTGCAAGGTAATCATTAGTAAATGGCTTTGGAAACCAGTGAAAAGAGAAAAATATCAGATACTGAGGTCTAATAGAGTAACTTGTTATGGCCAGGGGGAAAAGGCAACACATTACTTACCATCCTAAAGTTCACTTTTGTCTTTGACAAAGTGTAAATAAAGAGCTTAATTGCAATCACTCATTTCTTTCACCTAACAATCTTTCTTAGTTTCCTCACTTGACGCTTGTTCATGAATATCTCGTTGCCCCATATGCTAAAGGGATCGAAGCATGGGCCAGTACCCCTCATATATGTACCTACAAGCAACCAGTAAATGTTAGAAGCTAAACTGAGATTGCACAAATGATGTAAAATACAACTACCTATGTTCCTAAGTACAAGTATTTTTTTTGAGATTTCAATATGAACTACATACCGATGTATATAGAATTATAGATATAGTTTACATTAGAATCTAGATTCACTCATTTTGCTCCTTATGTAGTATATATTGGAATATCTAAAAATACTTATATTTAAGAATAGATGGTGTATAAGACATGGGATGCAGCTAACCTCGACGGCAAACAACAGCATCGCCCATTGTAACCCTGTGTAAGTACATGGAAAGCCAATGTTAACTACAACAGGGTTAACATCCACGAAAAATAGCAAATGATAATAAAACAACAACATTTGTAGTGATATCTTCATTTCGAAAGAGTAGCACGGTAGCAAAGGGACAGATTAAAAAATGGATACAACTATTAATTGCAACAGGCTTAGCAACATCCCAATTCATGTTTTGTAAGTTTATAGCCATTGAAATAAAACTCTTTAAAAATGGATACAACTGTTAATTGCAACAGGCTTAATGGCCATTGAAACCGGTATTGAAAAAAATGCAATTGGCAGAGTTAAACATCACAGGGCAGGTGCTGCCAGAGCAGATAATGGCCCAGTTGTCTATAAGAAGGTAGGGAAAATAGCTCAAACGTGTTAGGCATGTTTACTACAACATGCTTAATACATCGACAGTACAAAACATAACCATTAATTGCAACTGGTATTGGTAGGAATGAACTCGTGGGTACATACTTGGTAAGTCCCGAGAGGTAGTTGCTGGGGCACTTCATCTTGGCCAGAGCCCGCCCAAAGTCAGCGGCGGCGGAGGCGAGCTGTTCCTCTGGGTCGAAGCGTGGATCAGTGCCACTGACATGTGTACCTACAGGCAACCAGTAAATGGTAGAAGTTAAACTGCAATTGCACAAATGATGTGAAATACTGTAAGACATGGGATGCAGCTAACCTTGATGGCAAACAACAACATCAGCAATTATGACCCTGCGTAAGTACATGGACAAGCATGTTAGGTACAACAGGGTTAGCATCCACCAAAAATAGCAAATGGGGTAGCATCTCTAGTATATCTTCATTGCGGAGAGTAGCATGGTAGCAAATGGACAGATTAAAAAATGGATACAACTGTTAATTGCAACAGGCTTAACAACATCCTAAGTCATGTTTTGTAAGCTTGTAGCCATTGAAATGCAACTGTTTAAAAATGGATTCAACTGTTAATTGCAACAGGCTTAATAGACATTGAAACCGGTACTGATAAAAATGCAATTGGCATAGTTAAACATCACAAGGCAGGTGCTGCCAGAGCAGAGAATGGCCCAGAGGTCTATAAAAAGGTAGGGAAAGTAGCAAAAACGTGTTAGGCATGTTTACTAGAACATGCTTAATACATCGACCGTACAGAACATAGCCATTAATTGCAACTGGTATTGGTAAGATTGAACTGGTGAGTACATACTTAAGTCCTAAGAGGTAGTTTCTGGGGCACTTCATCTTGGCCAGAGCTCACCCAAAGTCAGCGACTGGTGAGGCGAGCTATTCCTCCAGGTCGAAGTGTTGATCAATGCCACTGACATGTGTACCTACAGGCAACCAGTAAATGGGTAGAAGTTAAAATGCAATTGAACAAATTATGTGAAATACTGTAAGACATGGGATGCAGCTCACCTCGACGGCAAACAAAAGCATAGGCCGTTATGACCCTGCGTAAGTACATGGACATGCATGTGAAGTGCAACAGGGTCAGCATCCACTAAAAATAGCAAATGGGCAGCATCTCTAGTGATTTCCCGAGTCATGTATTATAAGTTTGTTGCTGGTATTGGTGAAATTGAGATGTACACGGTAATATTTGAACATCACACAGTGTGTAGTACTAAAATAAACAAGGCACGAACATGATTAATACATCGACCATACAAATCATAGCCATTGCAAGTGGTATTAGTAAGATTTAGCTGGTCAGATCTTACCTGTTAAGTTCTGGGGGG
>LR738715.1:370399582-370426139 GCA_902687465.1 Secale cereale | reverse complement strand
TAGGCGAGGTGTTCCTCCGGGTGAACACGCATAGCGGCCATCGCGCCATGGACCACCATCAGCTCCTGGCGAGGGGGGCGGGGGATTTGGAGGCATGAGGATGTTTCGTAGGCGCCATTTAAGCAATTAGGCCGGGGACGTGATAGAGATCGGTGGGTTACCTGACTGGATCCGAGCAGAATGTAGATGTGGTTGAAGCTGTGGATGCAGCGTCATCGGTTTGAGATGCCGGTAGGGGGAGGCGCGAGGGAGGGGGATTCTGAGGGGAAGGGGATGTGGTTGGAGGAATAAATTCTGAAATCGCGTTCCTAATGAAAATTTCGGTGTGAAATTTGAAACTTGGGCGGAGGAAACACACAACACAGACAAAGCGCGTAAAATACTCCTGTGCGAGAAAAAAGTAAGTTGGCAGATCCCGTCTCCAAAAAAATGTACACGTGTACTTGAATTTTTTCGGTCAGTGGTACGCCTGGTTTATTAGGAAATATCGCACAGGTAACTGACTTATGGGTCATTAACGCAAAAAAAATGCAGATGGGTACGACATAGAAACCGTGTGTTTTGTGATCTTCTAATGATTAACGCAAAAACGCACACGGGCACACATGCTAATCAACGCTCAAAGCCCTCAGAGGATGCTCTTACCGACATTGTACGTTAATACTACAAACTTAAAGTACTACTTGTAATTAGCTCTAATACTACAAACTTAAACTACTTCTCACATGCTGCCATCAGGGCATGCTGGCCAGACACCGGCATTCTCCTTCCCGGCCTTGTAGGCGGCATCCCACCGTGATTCGATCTCTGCCAAGCTCTCCTCACCACAGCGTGAGGCCTCTTTTTTCTTGCGGTAGCGGGTCTCTCTTTTCTTGACTGCTTTCTACCTTTTCCGCTCCTTCTGTGCGGCTTTGGCCGCCTCTAGATCCACCACCCATTCGGCCATGGCAGCCTCAAAGTCCGCCCATGTAATAGTCTGGCCGGCGGCGGCGATGAACTCGGCACGGCGAGATGCCATCGCTTCCATACCATGTGTGCGATCGCGGGCAGCGAGGAACATGGTGTGGCGGGATGCCATCGCTTCCTTACCAGTTACTGTGCGCCGCGGTGCCATGGACGATGCCTGGAGAGAGCTCTGGGATGGAGGGGCCGGGCAGCCGTACAGTGCGGTGGTATTCAAGAGCTCAACCACAAACGACAACAGAAATTTGGCTTCCCTTAAAATTTTGCTCGTTCATTATCGCACACGGTTTATCTCTGTCGCTTCCGAAAACAGTGTGTGCTAAACCTATTGTGTGTTGCGTTATGATTGGACGGAACCCCAGCCACGCGCATTGCGTGTGTGCACCGTTGGATGCACTGTGATCGAACGACAGTCCACGTCCCTCACATCACACCCATGCACCTGTATCTGGATTGGATTTATATGCGCTAAATGCCTAGAAAATGCACATAGTCCCCTAAATATGGTAAATGAGCCCGGAAAAATACCAAATTTGAACATGGTGATTTGCAGGGTGTAGGTTCGTCATAGAAAAAAACTCCAGGGCAAAGAACGAAGAAAATTTGGACTCCCCTTCAATCTTGAGGATTTCCCTTTCGAAAGCATGGAACTTCCTCGGTGATGGTTCGATTTATGAAGGGCGTGCATGACAACATAAGCCAAACCTTCTCAAAATTTTACCAAGGCATGGTGAGGTCATAACTTGGTAGTATGCCAGGCGTCATGTTTTTTAAGCATTTATTTAATTTTTTCTATAGTTGAAAACCCAACAAACAAACATTTGTGGTTGACTATTGCCACACATTTCATTGAAATATCTGTCCATTCCTTGAAAAAGGCACGAGCATTTACTAAATGGCACGAGCATGGTTTTCTAGGCCGTTCTTGTGGACCCTTTCATGCATCGATTGTTTGAACTTGAATTATGCGCATTAATGCCTAGGAAATGCACATAATCACCTAAATATGGCAAATGAACCCGGAAAAGTGCCAAATTTGAACATGGTGATTTGCAGGTTGTATGTTCATCGTAGAAAAAACTCTTGGACAAAGGACAAAGGAAATTTGGACCCCCTTCAATCTTGGTGATCCCCCCCTTCAAACCATGAAACTTCCTCGGTGATGGTTCGATTTATGAAAGGCGCGCATCACGACACAAGCAAAACATTCTCCAATTTTTACCAGGGCATGGTGAGGCCATACCATGGCACCACGCCAGGCGTCATGTTTTCCAACCATGTGTTTCATTTTTTGTATAGTTGTTAACCGAGTAAACGATGCGTTTATGGTTAACTATTGCCACACATTTCCTAGAAATATCCGCCCATTCCTTGTTAAAAGGCATGAGAATGTGCTAAATAACACGAGCATGGTTTTCCAGACCGTTCTTGTGCACCTTTTCATGCACCGATTGTTCGAATTTGAATTATGTCCATTAATGCCTATAAAATGCACATAATCCCCTAAATATGGTAAATGAGCGCGGGAAAATGTCAAATTTGAACATGTTGCATTTGAGGCAGTATGTTGATCGTCGGAAAAAAACTGAATGACAAACTAGGACGGAAATTAGGATTCCCCTTCAATCTTGGGGATTTTCCCTCTCGAAAGCATGGAACTTCCTCGGCGATGGTTCGATTTATGAAGGGCGTGCATGATGACATAAATCAAACCTTCTCAGCTATTAACTAGGGCATGGTGAGGCCATACCATGGTACCATGCTAGTCGTCATGTTTTTCAAGCACATATTTCATTGTTCTATAGTTGATAACCAAGTAAATGACGCGTTTGTGGTTGACTATTGCCACACATTACATTGAAATTTCTGCCCATTCCTTGTAAAAGGCTTGAGAAGTTACTAAATACCACAAGTATGGTTTTTCCATACCGTTCTTGTGCACCCTTTGAAGCACCAATTGTTTGAATTTGAATTACGTGCATTATGCCTACAAAATGCACATAATCCCCTAAATATTGTAAATGAACCCGGAAAAGTGTCAAATTTGAACACGGTGATTAGCAGGGTTTATGTTCATCGTAGGAAAAAACTCATGGATGAAGGACAAAGGAAATTTGGATTCCCATTCAATCTCGGTGATTTACTATCGTACACGATTCATCTACGTCGCCTCTGTGAACCGTGTGTGTTCACTCACACATGCAAAAGGAAAAGAAAACCCTCGCCCACTTCGTCCCCACTCACTCGCCGCGGACTCCTCCGCAACTCTGCACCCTAAGCTCGACGGCTGTTCACGGCGGGTGTAGGTCGCGCTCCAAATGGCACAGGATTTTGCCTCCACCGCTTTCCGCCGCCTATCTGCACCGACATTCTAGACTCTGGTCTACTAGGGTTTTCTGCGGGGTTAAGCCGGGGATTTTTCTCATGGAGAAGGTAATCAACTTAATTAGCGAAATATTAACTCATCTCTTATCGCAGTCCATCCGTCGCTGTTAATCAACCGGCGGAAATCACCGTGGAATCATTGTGTTTCTAGCTGATTCGTGGGTGTTCATTCATGTGTGCATAGTGCGAGCACAAATCGGGCAACTGTGGTCGTGGCCAGTCGGAAACGAAGTTCTATCTCACCATTCCGGATGACTTCAGGGAGCACTCGGTATGTTCAATCTCAACCTACCACGGTCGGAATGGCCTAAATTTGTGAACATATACCATATTTTGCTACATTATCTATATATTTGCATCAAATGTTTGTTACATTATCTATTTTTAATTCTATATTTTTGTACTTTGCTTGCATCTATATATGGATATGTTCTATCAGTTACTCCCATATTTGCATCTTGCTCGGTTATTTCAATATATCTAATTTACGATCTTAATTTTCATTTCAAGCAGTACATCCCTTGCTTTGCAAGAACATGAGTAGAAGGAAATCTTGGGCTTTACTTTGCTGATGACTCCCAGGATGTCATATTGACAAAGCAACATTGATTTACAATGACGGTTAGCTAAAACTTGATAAAGATGGTCACTCCTATTTTAATGCGGACCTTTGGAGAAAAATGTCTAAGTGTTATGAACTGCAAGCTGGCAACAAAATTCTAGTGCGTGCACCACAGCCTGGTCTAATTAACATGGATGTTTACTTCCCCAACGTCATCAGCCGATCAAAGTCTGATCAAGGTTATTGTCCTTTCAACTTTCTCCATGCTGTCATATTACTATTTAAGAAACCAATTGATCACTATTTAAGCAACCAATTGTGATATCATATTCTGACTCCGTTCCTAGGCAGTAACAAATTATGTTTACCAATTTATGCGCACTATATATTCTTCTGCCATGTTCTGAATAAATAATATCTTTCTACATTTTAAGTAGGATATGTTGGATGCATAGTGAATGATCTGTATGTTACTAAGCGTACCAAATTTCACTGGAAGGACTTGAAGCATGTCATAAACTTTGTTGATAATCTGACAGAGATAGCACATCGTATGAACGCTGGATTTTGGATGGGATTAATTAGACCTATGGTGCACACACTGAACAAGACCAATTGTGTGCACAAAGCACTGGTAAAAAGTCTTATTTTAATGTTGATGCTCATAAACTATATATATCTTCAATGATATGTTACAATTGTTTTTTATTCTACATGTCAACATAAATTTCCCCCTGTAGCCGTTCCTGGATCGGTTTCCCGGCGTGGTCAAATTACACTTGTGCCTGCTAATAACGCCATAGTGATTGCAAGGTACTGCATTTCCCGCAAAAATGGAACCATTCAAATTAACAAGTTCTTGCTTCTCGTGGCAATGCATCCATATTGGAAAATTGGAGACACTGTTCTACTCCTGCTCTACCAAGGCACATGAGGGCTCTTCCTTTTCATTGACGAGATGCCAAGTTGCCGTGATCAAGCTGCTTCCAGTGGATAGTTGTGGTTGTTGGCCCTCAGCCTCTTAAAATGTGCTAGCTATTACTATATATGTTAAGTATGTAGATATGGACCATATGGTTGTTGGCCCTTAGCCTCTTAAAATGTGATAGTTGTTACTATGTTAAGTATGTAGATATGGACCATATGGTTGTCAAAACCGTGTTACGAAGATCCTCCTTTTTAGAATAGTGTAACCACTATATATATGTTACTCAAATGCTGTTACCCAAGTTCATAAATTTTCATGGAAAGTATTAGTATCATACACAGTTCATGGAGTTTAAGCATGTGCCCGATGTCTAGAAGGCATTTGCATATTAACTGTCCATATTGCAAATTCACACACATGTTCACATAAGGAAACATATGTGTAACATACTAATCATCACACACAAGTACACGCAGACGTATCGTGTGCAATACTCCTAGCCACCGCAAGCAACTAGTTTGCATTTTTCAAAGTTTTTTGTACACACAGAATCACACACGAAGTAACTGTGTTGACCGTCTGTGTTGTAATTTCTCATCGCAAACAGTTCATCTGAGTTGGCTGTTTGCCATGTATCACACATATCTTGTTTACACAACTCATTTGTGTTCTTTTGGCTCATTACAAATAGTTCATCTGAGTTAACCGTATGTCATATATCGCACCCACATCAATTTGGCTGCCCGTTTCTGTTGTTCTACCTCATCGCAAATAGTTCGAGTGGATTAACCGTGTGTCCTGCATCGCAAACACATTGTTATGGCTGCCCGTTTATGTTGTTCTGCCTCATTGCAGACAGTTTGAATGGATTAACCGTATGCCCTGCATCGCACGCGCAACTGAAATCTTAACCGTGTTTGATACATCCATCATCGCAAACGTTTTGCACCTTTTTTGACGGGTTTTTACACCACCGTTTGTGATTATTGCATCGCACACAGTTTCGGCAAAGGGTCTCTCACCGTAGTGTCGCGTTAGCAGTCTCCTGCAGTAGTGACACTTGGGAGTCTACTTCAGTAAATAAGACATTGAAACCAAAGTCAGCTAGTCTAGAAACCGAAAGCAGGTTATAACTAAGGGATTCAACGAGCATGCCTTACCAAGGCTAACTACCTTACCCTTAGAGTTATCACCAAAAGTGACATACTTACGAGGACCATCATTTTTAGCAAGCTCATGGAACATATCTCTATCTCCGGTCATATGGTCAGTACATCCACTATCAAGAACCCTTTCCTTTCCTCCGGACATGTAGCCACGAAGATTTTCCATAATACCTAAGTGTCTCATTGACTCGTCAAGGTCAAAGTCTCTATCATCATCCTCATCATAATATCCATGTTCAATATCATCTTGAGAATGATCATCACAAAGAGAGAGTGATTCATTAGACTTATGGCAATGTGCATCTTTATGAATTCTAATGACTTGTGAGATGATGCTACTAATGACTCCAATATATCCTTTGGCACGCATAAGATCACGAAGCTCAAATAGACAATCATCAAATTTCGGAACACTGGGTTTCATTTTATGAAAAACTATGGACTTTTGAAGAATCTCATCTAGGTTTTTTCAAGGAATAGTTTGGAAAGCGTTCCTCAAGATATCACCATGTAGTATAAGCACATTCAAATTAAGGGAAGCAAACAAACAAATTTCTAGGCAATCCTCTTATGATAAGATCAATAGTTCCAAGATTGCAGGTTATGTCAAGATACTCATCGGGGGTAGGTTGCAAGGGATCAATAGCAGGCACACAAGGGCTAGTAATATACTTGTTCAAATGATATTCATTGAAAATCTCAAGCATGTCATTTTTCCAAGCACTATATAACTCTCCATCAATCATAGGCACTCTACGTCTAATACTCCCAATCGTAGACTCATCCATCTTCCTCCAATGGTCATTGAACCAAACCCATGGAGACCAAAGCTCTGATACCAATTAAAAGGATCGAGAAGGGGTGTCTAGAGGGGGCTGATTAGACCCTCAACAAGAAAAAGTAGCAATTTTTAATTTCATCAAGTTGAGGTGGAGTTTTAGCACAAGGTTAAACATTCACAATACAATTCAAGCAAGCATGGCAAGAGTATGAGCAGCGGAAAGATAAAGCATGCTAATTGCAAGAAAGTAAAGGGATGGGATTGGAGTGTGCAAATGCAATTGGAGACACAGATTTTTTGCATGGTTCCGATAGGTGGTGCTATCGTACGTCCACATTGATGGAGACTTCAACCCACGAAGGGTAACGACTGCATGAGTCCACGGAGGGCTCCAACCATGAAGGGTCCACAAAGAAGCAACCTTGTCTACCCCACCATGGCCATCACCCATGAAGGACTTGCCTCACTCGGGTAGATCTTCACGAAGTAGGCGATCTCCTTGCCCTTACAAACTTATTGGTTCAACTCCACAATCTTTGTCGGAGGCTCCCAAGCAACACCGAACCAATATTGGAGACACCACTCTCCAAAAGGTAATATATGGTGTTATGATGATGAACTCCTTGCTCTTGTGCTTCAAATGATAGTCTCCCCAACACTCAACTCTCTCTCACAGATTTAGATATGGTGGAAAGATGATTTGAGTGGAAAGCAATTTGGGGAAGGTTAGAGATCAAGATTCTTGTGGTTGGATTGGAATGTCTTGATCTCGACACATGAGTAGGTGGTTCATTCTCCGAGAATGAGTAGTGGAAGTGTAGGCACGTTCTGATGGCTCTCTCTCAAATGGAGAAGGGGGTGGAGGGGTATATATAGCCTCCACACAAAATCCAACCATTACACACATTCGACCCAACTCGGTCAGACCGAATAGGTGAACTCGGTGAGACTGAACCAGTTCAAAATGTGAATGTTAGGAATCTCGGTGGGACTGATGTCATCAACTCGATGGGACCGATGTGCTAGGGCAAGGGCAAAACCTCATCTTGTTGAGACTGATTGCATGAACTCGTTGCGACCGATTTCAGCAATGAGCAAACAGAGAGTTGGTCAGGAAAACTTGGTGGGGCCAATTGCTCATTTTGTTGAGACCAAAATAATTACAACATGCAATAGAGAGGTTGCAAGGCAATCTTGGTGAGACCGAGATCCGTATCGATGTTACCGAATTGTCTAGGGTTTCTGGCAGTGATTATGTCAATTGAACTCGGTGGCGCTAGATAGATCAAATCGGCGGGGCTGAGTTTGACTTAGGTATTTGGACATATGTGGAACTTGAGAAAGTGGCTGAGGGTTTTGGAGCAATATCACTAAGGACTTGAGCAAGTAGACCATTAAGCAGCACCTCATCCCCTTTTAATAGTATTGGCTTTTCTATTGACTCAATGTGATCTTGGATCACTGAAATGAAAATGAAGAGTCTTGAAGTTTTGCCAATCTTTGTCCTTAGCATTTTGAAGGGTTACACATCCTCTTGTCCATGCCACTCCAATGTTGAACTCATCTGAAATACACTAGGCAAAGGTATTAGTTCAACAAGAGATATGTTGACATTAATTACCAAAATCACCCAAGGAGCACTTGTGCTTTCACCTATGACACAAGTCCACCAACAAACAAACATAAGAAAATCACCATCTTCATAAATATCCAGAGGAGTACAATCGCCTTGTGCAGAAAGATGGTTTATCTGAAATTCTAAATGCACACGATTAGTCCGGAAAAGTATTGTCATCAATCACCAAAACCACTAAGGGAGAAATATTCCCTAACAAGCTTCTCACAAACCATAGCTTCACACAAGATGCCTCTTAGATCTGGTAGGGAAAGTGTGACATTTGTGGTTGCCTCTTCTCATCTGAATTTTTTCTAGAGACAACATAGACCAATAGGAGTATCATGTTAAAATTTGGGATATTATGGGGTTTTTCAACATTTTTATATACATTAACTAAGGTTCTATACATTTTATGTGCGTAATTCAAATTTGAACTACATGCACATGCTCCAGTGCACACAAATTAATTGAAAAATCATATATGTGTCCTTATGTGCATGTTTAGGCCCAATGCAAGAAATGGGAATGAATTAGAAACACCTCGGCTTCGTGGGTCGGCCACAAACATTGAGATAATTGGTTTTTATTTTTCTCTAAATCCAAAACTTGACTGAAATTCATTCAACTTGGCATGGTATCATGAAATGGCAGCAACACTCTGTGGTATTTTCCGTGTCCAATTTGAGAGAAGGCACACGAATTAATTGTGAACAAAGGCATTTTTAAACAAATAGCTCCCTCATTATAATCTCAATCATTTGTATAATCCAAATGTTGGGGAACGTAGCAGTAATTCAAAAATTTCGTACGTGTCACCAAGATCAATCTAGGAGATGCTAGCAACAAGAGAGAGGGCGAGCATCTTCATACCCTTGAAGATCGCTAAGTGTAAGCATTACAAGAACGCGGTTGATGGAGTCGTACTCACGGCGATTCAAATCGCGGAAGATCCGATCTAGCGCCGAATGGGCGGCGCCTCCGCATTCAACACACGTATAGCTCGGGGAAGTCTCCTCCTTCTTGATCTAGCAAAGGGATAGGAGAAGTTGAGGGAGAGCTCCGGCAACACGACGACGTGGTGGTGGAGCTTGCGGTTCTCTGGCAGGGCTTAGCCAAGCACTACAGAGGAGGATGAGTTGGAGGAGAGAGGGCTGCGCCAGGGGAAGGGGTGCAGCTACCCTTCCACCCCATCACTATATATAGGGGGAAGGGGAGAGGTGGAGGCTCCCTAGGGTTCCCCTAGGGTGCGGCGGCCAAAGCAGATTGGATCTCCCTAGGGAAACCGTAGGGAGACTTGCCCCCCAAGCCAAGCCAGGTGGAGGCTTGGCTCCCAAGTCAGGTGGAGGCGCCCCACCTCCCAAAGCAACGTGGGAAAGGGTGTGGGGGCGCACATCCCCTTAGTGGGCTGGTTTTCCCCCTCCCCTTGTCCCATGAGGCCCTGTAACAGTTGCCGAGGCCCCCGAAACACCTTTCGGTCATGCTGGCCATAGCCTGGTACCTCCGAAAGACTTCCGGACTCCAATACCCTTCGTCCAACATATAGATCTTCACCTCCGGACCATTCCAGAACTCCTTGTGATGTACGGGATCTCATCCAGGACTCCGAACAACCTTCAGTAACCACATACTATTCCCATTACAACTCCAGCATCACCGAACCTTAAGTGTGTAGACCCTACGGGTTCGGGAACCATGCAGACATGACCGAGACACCTCTCCGACCAATAACCAATAGCGGGATCTGGATACCCATGTTGACTCCCACATGCTCCACGATGATCTCATCGGATGAACCACGATGTCGGGGATTCAATCAATCCCATGTACAATTCCCTTTGTCTACTGGTATGTTACTTGCCCGAGATTCGATTGTCGGTATCCCTATACCTTGTTCAATCTCGTTACCGACAAGTCTCTTTACTTGTTCCGTAACGCATGATCCCGCAACTAACTCCTTAGTCACATTGAGCTCATTATGATGATGCATTACCGAGTGGGCCCAGAGATACCTCTCCGTCATACAGAGTGACAAATCCCAGTCTCGATTCGTGCCAACCCAACAGACACTTTCGGAGATGCCTGTAGGGCACCTTTATAGTCACCCAGTTATGTTGTGACGTTTGACACACCCAAAGCATTCCTACGACATCCGAGAGTTGCACAATCTCATGGTTTAAGGAAAAGATACTTGACATTAGAATAGCTCTAGCATACGAACTACACAATCTTGTGCTATGCTTAGGATTGGGTCTTGTCCATCACATCATTCTCCTAATGATGTCATCCCATTATCAAT
Organism: Secale cereale; assembly: GCA_902687465.1. Classification (NCBI taxonomy): domain Eukaryota; kingdom Viridiplantae; phylum Streptophyta; class Magnoliopsida; order Poales; family Poaceae; genus Secale; species Secale cereale. The sequence continues at coordinate 370,415,440 of LR738715.1, read as the reverse complement.
GACATCTAATGTACATGGTCAGGAAACCACAACCATCTATTGATCAATGAGCTAGTCAACTAGAGGCTCACTAGTGACATATTGTGGTCTATGTATTCACACATGTATTACGGTTTCCAATTAATATAATCATAGCATGAACAATAGACAATTATCACGAACAAGGAAATATAATAATAACCATTTTATTATTGCCTCTAGGGCATATTTCCAACTGTCTCCCACTTGCACTACAGTCAATAATCTAGTTCACATCGCCATGTGATTAACACTCATAGTTCACATCGCCATGTGACTAACACTCAAGAGTTTATAGAGTCAATAATATAGTTCACATCACCATGTGATGAAGACTCAATGAGTTCTGGGGTTTGATCATGTTATGCTTGTGAGAGAGGTTTTAGTCAACGGGTCTGCAACATTCAGATCCGTATGTACTTCACAAATCTCTATGTCAAATCATAGATGCTGCTTCCACGCTCCACTTGGAGCTACCACGAATGGTTCCTCCGCTATACGTATCCGGTTTGCTACTCAGAGTTATCCGGATAGGTGTTAAAGCTTGCATCGACGTAACCCTTTACGCCAAACTCTTTATCACCTCCATAACCGATAAACATTTCCTTATTCCTCTAAGGACAATTTTGATCGTTGTCCAGTGATCCACTCCTGGATCACTCTTGTACCCCCTTGCCAGACATGTGGCAAGGCACATATCAGGTGCGTTACACAACATGGCATATCGTATACAGCCTATGGCTAAGGCATAGGGGACGACCTTCGTCCGTTCTCTTTCTTCTGCCATGGTCGAGCTTTAAGTCTTAACTTCACACCTTACCACTCAGGCAAGAACTACTTCTTTGACTGATCCATTTTGAACTCCTTCAAAATCATGTCAAGGTATGTGCTATGTGAAAGTCTTATCAGGTGTCTTGATCTATCTCTATAGATCTTGATACCCAATATGTAAGCAGTTTTAACCAGGTCTTCCTTTGAAAAACTCTGTTCAAACAACCCTTTATGCTTTCCAGAAATTCTACATCATTTCTGATCAACAATATGTCATCCACATATACTTATCAGAAATGTTGTAGTTCTCCCACTCACTTTCTTGTAAATACAAGTTTCTTGCAAACTTTATATAAACCCAAAAGCTTTGAACACCTCATCAAAGCGTATGTTCCAACTCCGAGATGTGTGCTCCTGTCCATAGAAGGATCGCTGGAGTTTTCATAACTTTTAGCATCCTTAGGATTGACAAACCTTCTGGTTGTATCATATACAGCCTTTCCTCACGGAAAACGTAAAGGAAACTTTGTTTTGTCATCCATCTGCCAAATTTCATAAATGAAAAATGCAGCCAGTGCTAACATAGTTCTAACAGACTTTAGCATTGCTATGATTGAGAAAGTCTCATCACAGTCAACTGCTTGAACTTGTTGGAAACTTCTTTGAGACAAGTCGAGCTTCATAAATGGTGACATTACCATCAGCGTCTGTCTTCTTCTTAAAGATCCATTTATTCTCAATGGCTTGCCGACCATCGGGCAAGTCCACCAAAGTCCATACTTTGTTCTCATACATGGATTCTATCTTGGATTTCATGACTCCTAACCATTTGTTGGAATCCAGGCCCACCATCGCTTCTCCATAGCTCGCAGGTTCACCGATGTTCAACAACATGACCTTTAAGACAGGGTTACTACGCAGAAGTTGTACACACCCTCTTGTCGACCTACGAGGTTCGATAGTAACTTGATCTGAAGCTTCATGATAATCATCATTAGCTTTCTCTTTAACTGACGTAGGTGCCATAGAAACAACTTTTTGTGCTGTGCTACTCTCTGGTTGAAGTAAAGGTTCAACAACCTCATCAAGTTCTATCTTCCTCCCACTCAATTCTTTCGAGAGAAACTCTTTCTCGAGAAAGGACCTGTTCTTAGCGACAATAACTTTGCCCTCAAATCTAAGATATAAGGTATACCGAATCATCTTATTTGGGTATTCTATGAAGACACAATTGTCCGCTTTGGGTTCAAGCTTTTCTGGCTGAAGCCTATTGACATAAGCATCGCAGCCCCAAACCTTAAGAAACGACGACTTAGGTTTCTTGCCAAACCATATTTCATACGGTGTCGTCTCTACGGACTTAGATGGTGCCCTATTTAAAGTGAATGTAGTTGTCTCTAATGCATAACCCCAAAACGATAGTGGTAGATCGGTAAGAGACATCATAGATCGCACCATATCCAATAGAGTGCGATTACGACGTTCGAACACACCATTATGCTATGGTGTTCTAGGTGGCGTCAACTGTGAAACGACTCCACCTTGTCTTAAGTGATTGCCAAACTCATAACTCAGATATTCTCCCCTTGATCATATCGTAGGAACTTGATCTTCTTATTACGATGAGTCTCAACTTCACTATGAAATTGCTTGAACTTTTCAAACATTTCAGACTTATGCTTCATTAAGTAAATATACCCATATCTACTCAATTCATCGGCGAAGGTGAGAAAATAATGATATCCACCGCACGCGTCAACACTCATCGGACCGCACACAACAGCATGCATGATTTCCAACAAGTCACTTGCCCGTTCCATTGTTCCAGAAAATAGGATTTTAGTCATCTTGCCAATGAGGCATGGTTCTCATGTGCCAAGTGACTCAAAATCAAGTGACTTCAAAAGTTCATCGGCATGGAGGTTCTTCATGCGCTTTACACCAATATGACCTAAGCAGCAGTGCCACAAGAAAGTGGTGCTATCATTATCAACTCTACATCTTTTGGCATCAATGTTATGAACATGTGTATCACGACGACCGAGGTTCAATAAACTATTCACATTGGGTGCATGACCATAGACGGTATCATTCATGTAAACAGAATAACCATGATTCTGTGACTTCAATGAATAACCGTATTGCAATAAACATGATCTAATCATGTTCATGCTCAACGCAGAAATCAATGCAAATAACATTTATCTATGTTCAACACTAACCCCGAAAGTAGAGGGAGCGTGCGATGGTGATCACATCAACCTTGGAAATACTTCCAACATACATCGTCACCTCGCCCTCAGCTAGTCTCCGTTTATTCCGTAGCTTTTATTTCGAGTTACCAATCTTAGCAACTGAACCGGTATCTAATACCCATGTGCTTCTAGGAGTACTAGTAAGGTACACATCAATAACACATATATCAAATATACTTTTGTTGAAGTTGCCAGCCTTCTTATCTACCAAGTATTTGAGGCAGTTCTGCTACCAGTGACCGTTCCCCTAATAGAAGCACTTCGTCTCGGGTTTGGGTTCTTGGGTTTCTTCACTGGAGCAGCAACTGGTTTGCCATTCATGAAGTTTCCCTTCTTGCCCTTGCCCTTCTTGAAACCAGTGGTCTTGTTAACCATCAATATTGATGCTCCTTCTCAATTTCTACCTTCACGGCCTTAAGCACGACGAACAGCTCTGGGATCATCTTCCCTTCCATGTTATAGTTCATCACGAAGCTCTAGCAGCTTGGTGATAGTGACTAGAAACTCTGTCAATCACTCTCTTATCTAGAAGATTAACTCCCACTTGATTCAAGTGATTGAAGCACCCAGGCATTCTGAGCACATGCTCACTGGATGAGCTATTCTCCTCCATCTTGTAGGCAAAGATCTTGTCAGAGTTCTTAAACCTCTCAACACGGGCATGAGCCTGAAATACCAATTTCGGCTCTTGGAACATCTCATGTGTTCCATGGTGTTCAAAATGCCTTTGGAGCCCCGATTCTAAGCCGTAAATCATGGTGCACTAAACCATCAAGTGGTCATCAGAACATGTCTGTCAGATGTTCACAACATCCACAGACGACGCTAGAGGGGTTGGCACACCGAGCGGTGTATCAAGGACAGAAGCCTTCTGTGTAGCAGCGAGGATAATCCTCAGACGACGGCCTTAGTCTGCACAATTGCTCACAATATCTTTCAACTTAGTCTTTCTCTAGGAACATATTAAAACAGGGAGCTAAAGCACGAGCCATTGATCTACAACATAATTTGCAAAGACAATTTAGACTAAGTTCATGATAATTAAGTTCATATAATCAAATTATTTAATGAACTCCCACTCTGATAGACATCCCTCTAGTCATCTAAGTGATACATGATCCAAATCGACTAGGCCGTGTCCGATCATCACGTGAGACGGACTAGTCATCATCGGTGAACATCTCCATGTTGATTGCATCTACTATACGACTCATGTTCGACCTTTCGGTCTCTCGTGTTCAGAGGCCATGTCTCTACATGCTAGGATCATCAAGTCAACCTAAGTGTTTCACATGTGTAAATCTAGCTTACACCTATTGTATGCGAACGTTAGAATCTCTCACACCCGATCATCACGTGGTGCTTCAAAACAACGAACCTTCGCAATGGTGCACACTTTAGGGGAACACATTTCTTGATATTTTAGTGAGGGATCATATTGTTTATGCTACCATCATTCTAAGGAAATAAGATGTAAACACGATAAACATCACATACAAATCATAAAGTGACATGATATGGCCAATATCATCGTGCGTCCTTGATCTCCATCTTTGAGACACGACATTATCACCATCGTCACCGGCATGAAACCATGATCTCCATAATCATGATCTCCATCATCGTGTCTTCATGAAGTTGTCTCGCCAACTATTACTTCTACTACTATGGCCAACGGTTAGCAATAAAGTAAAGTAATTACATGGCGTTTCATTGACACGCAGGTCATACAATAAATTAAGACAACTCCTATGGCTCCTGCCGGTTGTCATACTCATCGACATGCAAGTCGTGATTCCTATTACAAGAACATTATCAATCTCATACATCACATATATAATTCATCACATCCTTTTGGCCATATCACATCACATAGCATACCCTGCAAAAACAAGTTAGACTTCCTCTAATTGTTGTTGCATGTTTTACATGGCCGCTATGGGTTTCTAGCAAGAACGTTTCTTACCTATGCAAAAGCCCCAACAGTGATATACCAATTTCTATTTATTCTTCATAAGGACCCTTTTCATCAAATCAGATCCGACTAAAGTGGGAGAGACGGACACCCGCTAGCCACCTTATGCAACAAGTGCATGTCAGTCGGTGGAACCTATCTCACGTAAGCGTACGTGTAAGGTCGGTCCGGTCCGCTTCATCCCACAATGCCGCCGAATCAAGTTAAGACTAGTAACGGTAAGCATATTGAACAAAACATCGCCCACAACTACTTGTGTTCTACTCGTGCATAGAATCTACGCATAGACCTAGCTCCGATACCACTGTTGGCGAACATAGTAGTATTTCAAAAATTTCCTACATATCACCAAGATCAATCTAGGAGATGCTAGCAACGAGAGAGAGGAAGAGCATCTTCATACCCTTGAAGATTGCTAAGAAGAAGCGTTACAAGAACGCGGTTGATGGAGTCGTACTCGCGGCGATTCAAATCGCGGAAGATCCGATCTAGCGCCGAACGGACGGCGCCTCCGCGTTCAACACACGTACAGCCCGGGGACGTCTCCTCTTTCTTGATCCAGCAAGGGGAGAGGAGAAGTTGAGGGAGAGCTCTGGCAGCACGACGGCGTGGTGGTGGAGCTTGCGGTTCTCCGGCAGGGCTTCTCGAAGAACTATAGAGGAGGAGGAGGAGTTGGAGGAGAGAGGGCTGCGCCAGGGGAAGGGGTGCGGCTGCCCACCCACCCTCTCACTATATATAGGGGGAAGGGGAGAGGGGGAGGCGCCCTAGGGTTTCCCCAAGGGAGCGGCGGCCAAGGCAGACAGGATCTCCCTAGGGAAACCCTAGGGAGACTTGCCCCCAAGCCAAGCCAGGTGGAGGCTTGCCTCCCAAGTCAGGTGGAGGTGCCCCACCTCCCAAAGCAACGTGGGAAAGGGTGTGGGGCGCACATCCCCTTAGTGGGCTGGTTTGCCCCCTCTCCTTGGCCCATGAGGCCCTGCAACACTTGCCGGGGCCCCCGAAACACCTTTCGGTCATGCTGGCCATAACCTGGTACCTCTGGAACACTTCTGGACTCCAATACCCTTCGTCCAATATATCGATCTTCACCTTTGGACCATTCCGGAACTCCAAACAACCTTCAGTAACCACATACTATTCCCGTTACAACTCTAGCGTCACCGAACCTTAAGTGTGTAGACCCTACGGGTTCGGGAACCATGCAAACATGACCGAGACACCTCTCCGACCAATAACCAATAGCGGGATCTGGATACCCATATTGGCTCCCACATGTTCCACGATGATCTCATCGGATGAACCATGATGTCGGGGATTTTATGGATCCCGTATACAATTCCCTTTGTCTACCGGTTTGTTACTTGCCCGAGATTCGATCGTCGGTATCCCTATACCTTGTTCAATCTCGTTACCAACAAGTCTCTTTACTCGTTCCATAACACATGATCCCGCGACTAACTCCTTAGTCACATTGAGCTCATTATGATGATGCATTACCGAGTGGGCCCACAGATACCTCTCCGTCATACGGAGTGACAAATCCCAGTCTTGATTTTTGCCAACCCAACAGACACTTTCGGAGATACCTGTAGTGTACCTTTATAGACATCCAGTTACGTTGTGACATTTGATACACCCAAAGCATTCCTACGGCATCCGGGAGTTGCACAATCTCATGGTCTAAGGAAAATATACTTGACATTAGAATAGCTCTAGCAAACGAACTACACGATCTTGTGCTATGCTTAGGATTGGGTCTTGTCCAGCACACCATTCTCCTAATGATGTGATCCCGTTATCAACGACATCTAATGTCCATGGTCAGGAAACCACAACCATCTATTTATCAATGAGCTAGTCAACTAGAGGCTCACTAGGGACATATTGTGTTCTATGTATTCACACATGTATTACGGTTTCCAATTAATACAATTATAGTATGAACAATAGACAATTATCATGAAGAAGGAAATATAATAATAATGATTTTATTATTGCCTCTAGGGCATATTTCCAACACTAAATCATGGGTTTTCACTAACCATTCACATGATGCCACGCGCCACACTTTTATTGGCTAGGAGGTGCCTTGCGGGCAAATGCTTGAGTAGACAAGAGGCGTGCCAGCGCAATTTGCTACGTAGGCTGACTCGGATGGGTACGAGCAGTCCTCTACTGCGCATGCTCAATGGGGGAACGTTTGAGCAGTACGCTACGAAGGCTCACTAGGAAGTGAGCCCTTTGACCTCCATCGCCGGCCACCTCACTCCCAACCTCTCCATTAATGGCCCCCGAATCACTATTTAATACAGGTGACCATACTCTCTGCCTCGTCCTCTCCTATCTCCCAGAGCTCCTCCTTCGCCATGGCACAAAAGGATCAAATGCCACTAGTCATATTGTTTGGAGAAGTTGACTCAGAGCCGGAGGATATAGAAAATAAGGAGGAATGAGGCCTCATGGACATGGCCCTGAATGATCTGGTCATGGCAGATGCTGCCCCGTGCCTTTGCTCATGCGCGCCACTGCACCCACCACGGCACCTGTCCTCATGTGTTTGCCTCCATCCACTGTCCTACTGCCTGTGCGCATGCTTACACCACCGAGCCTCACTCAACGTCATGTGACGCCATCGTCGACTGCTACGTCGCAATGCCGTGAGTCACCTCCCCGTGCCGTTCCCAACAATCGCGCAATGACCGGGTTATTGATTTGCAAGTCGAGAACATTCTACGCTGGCATGAAGACTTGAACAACGACGTACTACATGACGCCGCCACCAGTGCAGCATGCCGTCGCCGCCTCAATTAGTTTTTTTGGTTTAATATTGTAACTTGATCGTACGAATATAAAGTCACATTGTGACTAAACAAATATATGGTTTGAAGAAACTTGCATTTTATCTCTGAATGTACATACTTATCAAAGTAAAAATAAAATAAAAAACATCAATGTTTTCCTTGAATAGAACACTCGTCGCACATGATTAAGGTTGAACACTGTCGGGCCCGTGTGAACCAGGGTACCCAGGCCCGTCTGCCTCCGGCCCAGTGCATAATCAAGGATCCAACAAGTGGCCCACCAGCTGGCCTTGCGGACAAGACCCCTCGCTAGGACCTGGCCTCGCATAGCTCTCACCCCTCAGGAGACAGGCATCTTCAACGGGCCTAGCAGCTCCATCAAGGGTCTCGCGAGGTCCACCTGTGAGGCCACCTCCCGAGGCACCTTCCCGAGGTGCTCAAGGCATGCATCATCAGGCCGGTTGTGTGGCCCTGGGCCCCATCATGTGGGTGATGTGCACAGCGACAGATGGCACCAGAGGCCATGCCAACAAGCGCGGATGAGGAGGAATCCAGTTTTGTGCTAAGGGAGCAAAGCCAGCTCATCGGTTCCAAAAGCAATCCAATAAGGTTTCCCATCAGTGCAAGACAACCAAGATGGTGGACATGCAGGGCGGAGGTCATCGCCGAGCCCACCGGTGCGTCATGGATGGAGGTTTTGCAGGAGAAAACCTCCCTTTTTATTAGGATAGGCTGCGCGTGATGATGCTACAGACCTAGGGTAGGGTCATGGGCCTGATCCAGATACCCCACCCAAGGTTACTACACCAGCAGCTCAAGAGACAATTCAAAGACAACAGAGACATTCGATTGACACGACCCAAGAGGACATTTCACTTGACTGTATACCTTCACAGAGACGACTCAACTCCACTCGAAAGGGTGAGGACACTCGACCGTTCAAAGACACTCGACCCCCGAAGGTCAAAGGTCCCGTTAGGCCAGCAACGGTCGTGCATTCACTCTTTAGTAATGAATGCCTTTATCACCCTTTATTGTAGGCGTTATCAGTAACGTCCTGCCTTTATGTATATGGAACCCTTTGTAACGTGTGGATGGCTGGGGTCCTGGTGCACTCTATATAAGCCACCCCCTCCTCCAGTACAAGGGTTCGCACCCCCTGTAACTCATACACACGTATACACTCTAGTTGACCGCCTCCGGGCATCAAGACGTAGGGCTTTTACTTCCACCGAGAAGGTCCTGAACTCGTAAACATCTCATGTACAATCTCACTGTAGCTGGGACCTTGCCTCCTGCTACGTACCCCCTATTCGTACTGTCAGACTTAGAACCACGACAGTTGGCGCCCACCGTGGGGCAGGTGTCTTAGCGACTTCCGGTGAGGTTGCAAGCTTTTTTGTTCGACCTCCATCATCATGGTTTCGGCGGTGGTTTGGCGCTGGGCCGCGAGATCCGACTCGGCGCGCTCTTCTTCGTCGTCGATGACTCCGCCTGGCTCCAGGAGGCCCCCCTCGACGTCGAGGCGCTACCCGTCCATGGGGCTGCGCACTTCCATGCCAGTGCCTGTGGCATCCTTCTCCGGCAGCCATCGACTCAGTATCGGCCGGCTCCTTCATCGTCCATCGTCCCCGCTGGATGCCGCCGCAGGTGATCCAGTCGGTCGCGGCTCCAACGGTGGGTGAAGCACGCGGTGGCTCGCCAAACGGCCACCCCTCAAGTTGCGGCCATCGAGCCCGACGAATACCACTACGGGCCGGTCGATCCGTCGACTGAGTCCGTAGACTCACTTTCCTAGTGCGGGAGCAGTGACCCCGCGGCTGAAGTCCTCATGGTCGACTGCGCAGTCTGCCGGGGTACACTCGCGGTGAAAATGGCGGCAATGGCGATGGTCAGTCCTACGACCACGATGGGTACATTCCCCAGCCCCTCACTGCCGAGCAAAGGGACGAGCTCTGCCGCCGCAATGAAGATGCACTTTACACCCCTATCGTGGGGGACTCTCCAGAGGTTCGGGCCCTGGAAGCCACGTGCCTAGCCACTGTGGCTGAGCGTGCGCGACTGGAAAATATCTAGCGTTCACTCGATGAACGGGCCCACCGACTGATCCCCGAATCCAGTCGACGGCCGCGGCAATCATTCCTGCGCGAACCTCAGGTATTCCAAACACTGATCCAAAACCTCAAAGCTGCAGCCTGCATCGCCGATTCTATCCAGCCGTCTCAGTCGGAGGCTGGGAGAGGCTTGCAGCAGATCCGGGCGCTGCTTCGGATGGCAGGAGAGCAGAATGTGGTTGTCTCTCAGTCGCGTAATAGGATTCACAGCAGATCAGTGGCGGCACACACTGTCTGGTCGGCTCACAGCCCTAGATCGCCTCCGAGGTGCGAGGGCCGTGGACCCCGTCAAGACCGGCATATGGGTCGGAATGACGAATAGTACGATCGTCGACCCGGTCACAACGATCGCCGCCGAGTGCCTACGCCTCCTCCGGGAAGCGGATCAGACTCGCCCAGGCGACACGACGGCATGCGTCTGTGTGACGACAAGCGGAGGATTCCCCCAGATCCCAGAAGGCCCGGCTTTGACGCAAGATCGAACCGAGTGTACAGAGAAGAGCAAGGCAGAGATCGTCCGAGTGGAAGCCGAGTGTCTGTCTCTGGGCCCGAATGTTTTAGCAGTGCTATCAGGGCTGCTGAGATCCCCCAACTTCAGATTGGCAGCGGGAGTAAGTTCACTGGCGAATCAAAGCCGGACACTTGGCTCGAGTATTACCGTGTGGCCGTGCAGATCGGTGGCGGCAATGATGATGTAGCTATGAAGCATCTCCCCCTGATGTTAGGTGGCTCGGCCCGAGCATGGCTAAATCAGTTGGCCCCTGGGAGCATTTATAGTTGGGAAGAGCTGGCCCGAGTGTTTGTCAGGACCTTCGAAGGCACCTGCAAACGATCCACAGGGCTTGCGGAGTTACATCATTGCGTTCAGAAGCCGAATGAAACCCTGAGAGATTACATCCAAAGGTGGACCACCTTGCACCACACGGTGGAAAACGTGTCCGAGCATCAAGCAGTCTGCGCCTTCAAGGAGGGCGTGCAGTATTGAGAGCTGAACCTGAAGTTTGGTCGGATGGGAGATATGTCCCTGACTTGGATGATGGAAATAGCCAGTCGGTACGCTAAAGGAGATGAGGCCGATCGACTCCATAGCGGCAAGAAACCAGTCGGCCAAGATGACCAGAATTCCAATCGGAAGCCGAAGCGCAAAGCAGAACCGGCAGTTCAAGGTGAAGCTGTAGCCGTTAACCAAGGGAAAGGCAAAGGAAAGCCTAAAGGCCCTTGGATCCCCAAGAAAGTGAAAGATCAAGCAGGGAATGATGTGCTCGACCTGCCATGTCCTATCCACACGAAGAAAGATGAAGAGGGGAACTTGGTGTATCCCAAGCATACCACTCGATAGTGCTGGCTCCTGATTCAGAATTTCCAGAAAGATCAACCGACTGAGAAAAAGAAGGGATCGGAGGAGACCGAGGACAAACAATAGGATGGAGGTTACCCCCAGATCAACTCCACCTTGATGATTTTTGCTGACGTTGAAAGCAAAACTTGACTGAAAGTTATCAATAGAGAAGTCAACGTGGTTGCTCCGGCAACAACGACGTACCTTGAATGGTCCAAGACTCCCATTACACTCGACCAATCTGACCACCCCGCACACATTGCAACCCCTGGGCGGTAGGCGTTGGTGGTCGACCCAGTTGTCGATGGTACTCGTTTGACCAAGGTTCTGATGGATGGCGGCAGTGTCCTGAACATACTGTACGCTGAAACCCTCCATGGGATGGGCATTCCGATGTTGAAGCTAAGTGAGAGCAACATGAGATTTCACGGGGCCATCCCCAGAAAGAAAGCCGACTGACTTGGTCAGAGTTCAGTTGACGTGGTTTTTGGCGATTCGAAGAATTTCCGCAAAGAGAAGCTGACGTTTGAGGTGGTGGACTTCCACAACGCCTACCACGCCATACTGGGCAGGCCTGCCTACGCCCGTTTTATGGCTCGACCGTGTTATGTGTACCTCAAACTGAAGATGCCGAGACCCAACGGCGTGATAACCGTCACAGGGAACCGGCAGAAGGCAGAAGAGTGCTTCCAGAAAGGCTTGAAAATTGCTGACGAATAGATGGGAGCAGTGGAGATGGAGGAGTACCAAAAGAGTGTGGATCCGAGTGATTTGTTGCGTGCTAAGAAGCCAGCTTCCGAGTCAGTATTCCAGTCGGCAGGGGAGACGAAGCTTGTGCACATTCACCCCACCGACCGCAATGCGGCTTCGACCCACATCTCAACTACACTCGACAGCAAATAGGAAGAAGTGCTCATCCAGTTCCTCCGTGAGAACTGGGACATCTTTGCATGGAAACCATCCGACATGCCAGGTGTACCCAGGGGACTGGCTGAGCAACGTTTGCGAGACGACCCAAAAGTGAAACCCGTGAAAGAACATCTCCGTTGGTCCGCCGCGGAGAAGAGAAAACAATTGGCGAAGAGGTGGCTCGGCTTCTGGCAGCTGAGTTCATCCGTGAGATCCACCACTCTGAGTGGCTCGCCAATGTGGTCATGGTCCCCAAGAAGGACAAATCCCTCCGCATGTGCATCGATTTCAAGCATAAGAATCGGGCCTGCCTGAAAGATCATTTTCCTCTCCCCCGCATTGATCAGATAGTCGACTCGACTGCGGGATGCGAGCGCTTGTCTTTTCTGGACGCATATTCCGGGTACCATCAGATCCAACTGTTTGGACCCGATGAAATCAAGATAGCTTCATCACCCCATTCGGGTGTTTTTGTTATGTCACTATGCCTTTCAGCCTCAAGAATGCTGACGCTACCTTCATGCGCATGATTCAAAAGTGCCTGCTGAAGCAAATCAGTCGGAACATGGAAGCGTACATGGATGACATCGTGGTCAAGTCACTTAAAGGTTCCGACCTACTGACTGACCTCGCTGAGACAGTCGCAAACTTAAGAAGCTATGATGTCAAGCTTAACCCGTCGAAGTGTACATTCGGAGTTCCAGGCGGCAAGTTGCTCGGTTTCCTTGTTTCAGAACGGGGAATCGACGCCAACCCAGAGAAAGTCAGTGCCATCCTCCGAATGAAGCGCCCCGTGCGTGTACACGATGTCCAGAAGCTAACTGGTTGCTTGGCCGCATTGAGTCGGTTCATTTCTCGTCTCGGTGAGAAGGCATTGCCTCTCTACCGGCTGATGAAGAAGTCTGAAAAGTTCGAGTGTAATTCTGAAGCTGAAGCAGCGTTTGAGGAGCTCAAAGCCCTACTTTCCACCCAGCCGGTGCTTGCTGCCCCAGTCAGCAAAGAGCCTCTTTTACTGTACATCGCAGCCACCAGACAAGTTGTCAGCACTGTACTCACGGTCGAGCGGGAAGAAGAAGGCAAAGCCTACAAAGTCCAGCGCCCAATTTATTACATTTCCGAAGTATTAACTCCTTCCAAGCAAAGATACCCGCATTACCAGAAGCTTGTGTATGGGATTTACTTGACCGCAAAGAAAGTTGCTCATTACTTCTCGGATCATTCGATTTCGGTCGTCAGCGACGCCCCATTATCAAAATTCTGAACAATCGAGATGCAACTGGTCGAGTGGCCAAATGGCCGATTGAACTCCTTCCGCTAGATATCAAGTTTGAAGCGAAGAAAGCCATCAAGTCTCAGGCAATCGCAGATTTTGGGGCCGAATGGATCGAACAAGAGCAACCGACTCAGATCCAGTCGAATCACTAGACCATGTTCTTCGATGGGTCAAAGATGTTGAACAGATCTGGCGCATGTCTAGTTTTGGTGTCCCCCAGAGGCAACAAACTCGGTTATGTCCTTCAAATCCACTTCGATTCTTCAAACAACGAAGCTAAATACGAGGCGCTTTTGTACGGGTTGCGTATGGCCATCTCACTCGGCGTCCGTCGCCTGATGGTATACGACGACTCAGACTTAGTGGTCAATCAGGTGATGAAGGAGTGGGATGTCAGAAGCCCGGCAATGACCAGTTACTGCAGTGCGGTGCGGAAGCTGGAATTTTTTTTTGAAGGTTTAGAGCTCCACCACGTGCCCAGAATCAAGAACCAGCTTGCTGATGATCCCGCGAAGATAGGGTCCACTCGGAAACCTATACCCAAGAATGTGTTCTTAGAGCATCTGCACACCCCCTCAGTCAAAGAAGACCCCTTCACGGAGGAGCCCCCGCAGCCAATAAGCGCATCTGATCCGACCGAAGTCGAAGTTCTTGGGGTGGCCGACTTAATCATGGAGATCTTGGTGATCATGCCCGACTGGACTATGCCGTACATAGCGTACTTGCTCAGGCAAGAACTCCCAGAGGATGAAGAGGAGGCACGTCAGATTGTCCGTCGATCCAAAGCCTTTGCTGTCATTCAGGGTCAACTCTGTAGGGAGAGTGTCACGGGAGTCGCTCATCGTTGAATCACCCCGGAAGAAGGTCGAATGATTCTGAATGAGATTCACCCGGGAACTTGTGGCCACCACGCTTCCTCTCGGACTATCATGGCCAAGGCATACTGAGCTGGATTCTACTGGCCCCGAGCAAATGAGATGACAAAGGATATCGTAGACAAGTGCGAAGGCTACCGGTTCTACTCCAACATGTCTCACAAATCTGCGTCTGCCTTGAATACCATCCCGTTAGTTTGGCCATTTTCCGTTTGGGGGTTGGACATGGTCGGCCCCTTCAAAACCGGCAGGGGCGGATTCACTCACTTGCTCGTAGCAGTCGACAAGTTTACCAAATGGATCGAAGCCAAGCCCATCAAGAACCTCGGCTCGAGCACCGCCATCATCTTCATCAGAGAATTGATATTCAGATACAAAGTCCCCCACAACATCATCACGGATGACGGCTCCAACTTTGACTCAGACGAATTCAGAGCTTTATGTTCCTCCCAAGATACTCAGGTCGACTACGCATCCGTAGCGCATCCGCAGTCGAATGGACAAGCAGAAATAGCAAATAGTTTGATCCTCCAAGGTCTGAAACCGCGGCTTATGCACGACCTCAAGCACGCCGCTGGAGTTTGGGTGACTGAACTACCATCTGTCTTATGGGGGCTAAGGACAACTCCGAACCGATCGACTGACTGTACGCCCTTCTTCATGATCAATGGTGCTGAGGCCGTGCTGCCGAGTGATTTGTTGCACAATGCCCCTCGAGTGGAACTCTTCTCCAAAGTAGAAGCAGAGCAAGCCCGTCAAGATGCAGTCGACCTCTTGGAGGAAGAACGCGAGATGGCCTTGATCCGCTCGACCATTTACCAACAGGACCTGCATCGATTCCATGCCCGCAATGTTCGAAGCCGAGCATTCCAAGAAGGAGATCTGGTTCTCCGAGTACGTCAAAAGCGACCTCATAAGCTTACCCCAGCCTGGGAAGGCCCCTTCATCGTCACCAAGGTACTACACAATGGGGTATACCACATCTACAACGTGGTCAAGAAGAAAGATGAGCCTCGTTCGTGGAACGCGGATCTGCTCCGCCGCTTTTGTACTTGAAGCACTCAACCAGTCGAGTTGTAATAAGAACCTTCCAGTTTGTTTTTTCAAAGACAAGTTCGCAACAATTCCTTAATGATTTCTGATTACAAAGATGCCTGTTCTCAAATCCCCCAGTGGGTGCTTAACCAAGAATCCAATTCGCCTAAGTTACAAAAAATACTCCGAGTGAAGAGCAACCCTCTCACTTGGGGGCTTAGCTGTGACCCCGTAATCGCCTAAGTTACAAAAACCACTCCGAGTGAAGAGCAACCCTCTCACTCGGGGGCTTAGCTGCGACCCCGTAATCGCCTAAGTTACAAAAACTAATCTGAGTGAAGAGCAACCCTCTCACTCGGGGGCTTAGCTGCGACCCCGTAATCGCCCAAGTTACAAAAACCACTCCGAGTGAAGAGCAACCCTCTCACTCGGAGACTTAGCTGCGACCCCGTAATCGCCTAAGTTACAAAAACCACTCCGAGTGAAGAGCAACCCC
>LR738715.1:370378735-370399335 GCA_902687465.1 Secale cereale | reverse complement strand
TAAGTTATAAAAACCGCTCCGAGTGAAGATCAACCCTCTCACTCGGGGGCTTAGCTGCGACCCCGTAATCGCCTAAGTTGTAAAAAAACGCTTCGAGTGAAGAGCAACCCTCTCACTCGGGGGCTTAGCTGCGACCCCGTAATCGCCTAAGTTACAAAAACCACTCAGAGTGAAGAGCAACCCTTTCACTCGGGGACTTAGCTGCGAATCCGATTCGCCTAAGTTTCTAAAATCACTCCGAATAAGGAGCGAACTTCTCATTCGACGGCTTAGCTGCGATCCCGCAATCGCCTAAGTTACAACGTGGTACTGTATTCCGAGCTACGCCACAAGTACAACGTGGCTCAGTCCTCCGAGCTACGCCACAAGTACAACATGGCTCTGTCCTCCGAGCTACGCCACAAGTATGAAGTGACTTGACCCTCCAAGCTACGCCACAAGTATAACGTGGCTCTGTCCTCCAAGGTAAGCCACAAGTACAACGTGGCTCTGTCCTCCGAGCTACGCCACAAGTATGAAGTGGCTCGACCCTCCGAGCTACGCCACAAACACGACATCGACTCGAAATTCAGAAAAGATCGAAGGGAATCAGAAGCAAAGCAAACACGTCCCAAAAAGGAATCAAGTGCCGATAAAGCCCCGCAAGATTCGGGCCGAAGTACTCAAGCATCAAGCCTGTGAGAGTTTAAACGGTTACAAAATCACTCGGCATACTGAGGCAAATTGAATCAGAGTATCAAAGTTTGTTCACTCCCCAGGGGGAGGAGGGCTTGCAGGCATGACATACTCGTCCAAGTCAACCCCGTCGGCAATACGGGTAGCGGCCTTCAGGAAAGTCTCCATGAACGACTGGAACTGAAGCTTCTTCGTGTTGGCAACCTTGAGCGCGGCTAGCCTCTCGTCCTTCACTTTCTTACAGTGCACGCAGAACAGAGACAGTGCAACATCAGCACCACAACGGGCAGATGATTTCTTCCACTCCTGCACTCGACTAGGGACCTCATTGAGTCGAGCCATCAGAGTCTCAAGGTCATTCTCTTGCACCGCCCCCTCTAGAGTGCATCATCGATCCGAGACATCACTGCCTTCAGTCGAGCGAGATAGCCTGTGGCGCTGGTGAGTCGGGACTCCAGTCGCAAGACGTTCATCGCCACTTCATGCTTGACAAGAGAGTTGGCTGGGTCCAGACCCGGCTCGACCCGCCCAGTCTCCTCCTCAAAGTTATGACATAATTCTACATCGGCAAAAACATGACGAATTAGCGAGCAGGATATGAGTCGACCACTTTGATTCAGTCGGACAAAAGGAACATACCTTCAAGCATGAGGTACCACTTCTTCGTGAGGTCAACCAGATAAGCTTCCAACCCGTTATTCTTCAGGAAAAGGCCCCCTACCTTCTCGTCCAGAGTGATATTAGCCATCTTCAGTCGAGTCACTTCCTTGTTGGCCGCACCAAGAGAGTCCTTCAGTATGGTGATCTCTTCTTCGAGCTTGCCAACTGAAGCCACCCTCTGTTCTGCGAGTTTAGTCTTCTCCTACACACTCTACTGCGCCGCTGCCAGGTCAAGGTCCTTCTGCTCCAGAGCCGCCTTCATTTGATCTACAAGGCACATTACTAGACAGATGAACATAGGGATGCACACGACACACTCACTGGAATTCAGTCGACCAACTATACACTTTTATTAGCAGACGCTTCATCCTAGGATTTCTTCAAATGTTCCCTGGCCAACTCCAGGTCAAGATTGAGTTGGACCTGCTTCTTCTCAAGATCCACGAATTTGGCTCCAAACTCACAAGATTTCTGCGTCCAACAAAAGAAGACATAATTCTAAGACTACAATCGAGCCAAATACTCAACAGTAGTCTCGGGGACTACACCCAGTGGGTGCACTAAGCATGCCCCAACTGGTTCTCACTCGGCCGGATCAGTCCTGCCCGAGCTCAAAAAAAAGAGAAGAGGAGACAGATGCATTTCGTTCTTAGACCATGGCCGACTACCAGCAGTCGACCACGGTCTCGGGGACTACACCAAGTGGGTGCACTAAGCGTGCCCCCACTGGTTCTCACTCGGCCGAATCAGTCCTGCACGGGTGAGAAGAGTTCGAAACAAATAAACAAGACAAATTCTAAGACCATGGCCGACTGACTTCAGTCGACCGTGGCCTCGGGGACTACACCGAGTGGGTGCACTCAGTGTGCCCCCACCGGTCCAGTTGACACAGAAAGACCGATTGGATTACGAGAGCTAAATCTACAAGGAGATCAAGAACACCTAGTGGGTGTAACATGATCTTACGAACTAAGCAGTAACATCATCTTACGAACAAAGCGATAGTTTTTAGAATGAAGCCCCCAACAACACAGCAAGTCAGTTGGAAAAGACAAACCTGGACATTGGTTCAAAGAGCCGAACTGGCATTATAGGCAGCCATGCTAGCCTCATACGCCACCTTCGTTCGCTCCATCATCAACCCCGCCTGTCGAACGGCCTCCTTGGCCGCACTCACGGGGTCCTCCAGGACGTGATGGGTAGCGAAAAGCACGGATGATGGAGCAGTCAGAGCAGTCACAGGGTCAGTAGTTGGAACAGTCGACGCGGAGGGACGGTCAGTCGACATGGGAACAATGAAAGAGACAGTGGTCCGAGCCACGTCCCCCTATTGCTGGGCCTCA
The DNA here is from genome assembly GCA_902687465.1 of Secale cereale. Taxonomy (NCBI): domain Eukaryota; kingdom Viridiplantae; phylum Streptophyta; class Magnoliopsida; order Poales; family Poaceae; genus Secale; species Secale cereale. Next base: position 370,396,657 of record LR738715.1, on the reverse strand, counting down.
GAGCCAGAGGGTGTCTTTCGGCCCCTTCTTCCCGTGTGTCTTCAAGACACCTCCACGCGGTCCTCCTCCTCCTCCTCATCATCATCAGGAAGTTCGATGACATTGTGGGGCCCTTCAAAGAACAATCAAGAAGAAATTCAGTCGACTGACAATCCAAGTAACAAAAGCCAAAGCATAGCCAAGAAGCCGCACCTGGGTGGGACGTGGCAGCGTCTGTGGTCTCCTCATCGTCACGACCCTTATCAACATCCATTGAGGTCGCAGAAGCAGCAACGCTGAAGATTTCACGAAAGGTGAGTTGACAGAGGCAAAACTGATGTCTAAGATAAAAGAAGAACGAAGCAAAGTGACACTTACGTGGAAGCGATCAGGACGTCCACTTTGATCTTTGGCAAGGCCTTCCGAGGCTTAGAGGCGGCGACCTTGGGCTGTTTTGGCACCTTCTCAGTTGGATCTGGGGTAGACGTCCGAGTGCGCTTCTGCACCTGGGAGCTAGAAGGACCCGACCTGACACGCGCGGTCTCTAGGTCATGCTTCTCCTTGGAACGCTTCTCGACGTGGGGCGGCGACTCGACTTCCTCGCCGCTGCTGGAATCCTCACTCTCCTCCGCCAACTCCTCGCCGGACTTCCAGTCGGAAGCCTCGACTACGCCCTCTTCCCCCTCCTGGATCTGTTCACCATTGGGCACCGAGTACATGTCGGTAAATATCTACAGAAAGAAGAAACAATTATACACCAGTCAGAATCACCAAACACTTGCAAACGAGAAACATAAAATCCACTCGGAAACTAAGGCCGAACCTTGTCTGGTTGGTGGTCTGCATCGAACGGGCGAACCCTTCCAGTCCCCCGAGGATTGTCCTTGTTCCCTGTCATGCACTTCAGACACAGTTCCACCGTCTTCGCGGCGGCTTCCTCTGGGTGGACCCGAGAAGTGTCGTCGACGCCCGAGTACATCCACATCGGATGGTACCGAGCTTGGAGGGGCTGGATCCTCCTCTTGAGGAATACCTCTAGCAGATCCATCCCAGTGACCCCGTCGCGGACCAGCTGAACTACCCGGCCCGCTCCACCAACATATCCACCTCTACCTTCTCAGCCCGACTCAGAAGCGGCATCGATGGCTAGCCGACTCAATCTAAAGAAAATGGAGGAAGTCCGGTCGACTGACCGGGAGTCGGGACATCTTTGCAATAAAACCAAGTCGACTGCCATCCCCGGACCGACCCAGGAAGAACCATGGCAGGTAAAGTGCTCCTACCCCTAGTCTGGATACCCAATCCACCGCACATCTGGATGATGTGCGTCTTCTCGTCACTCGGGTTTGCTTTCTTTACAATTTGGGAGCGACATGTGAAGATATGCTTAAACAGGCCCCAATGCGGTCAGCATTCGAGGAAGTTCTCACACATCGAAACAAAGGCGGCCAAGTACGTGATGGTGTTGGGGGTGAAGTGGTGTAGCTGGGCGCCGTAGAAAGCCAGGAAACCGCGAAAGAAAGGATGTGGGGGCAAGGAAAAACCTCGGCCGACGTGGGTCGCGAGGAGAACACACTGGACCTCTTGTGGCTGGGGCTCAAGCTCGTCCTCCGGCAGCCGCCAGGAGTCGCAGACGATCATGCCCTCCTCCACCAGCTCCTCCATGTCCTCCGGCGTCATCGTGGACCCGATACAGTCCCCATGGATCCAGCCAGGCGAGAGCCCAGACCTCGACGACGACCCCCGGTTGGATCTCTTCCCCTTCCCCGTCACCGCCGCTTTCTTCAAGCGCTCCAGAGCTGCCGTCTTGTCCTTACCCATGGGGGGCGAGCTGGCGTGAGCCGATCGGTGGAAAGCTGAGAGCAGAGGCACGGTGGAGGAGCGGAGGTAGAAGAGGCAGAGATTGGGCACACAGTACTTTCGCCTCGGCTGCAGTGCTTATTTATATCACGGTGGTCGAGTGACTGACTGGCGGCCCCAAGCTATCCTATCAAACCTCGCAACACGCACGCACCCGATACGTGGCGAAAAAGGCGGCGCAGAAATCGAGGCGCCCCGAGCGTATCCGATCCGATTACTGCGGCACGCCCAGTCCCGCGTGCTTCCTCAAATTTCAGATCTCGTGAAATCTGGAGACCAGAGAACAACCAATCGCGCTGAAAGTTTCGCGCCCCGCTGACGCTCGGGGCCGTGCGCAAGAGTTCACTCGACGGTCTACACAAGCAAGTACATTCGGTAGTTCTTGAATCGATTAAGGCGATTAAGTCAAGGTTGAAGGATCGGCCTGGTCCACAGATTCAAGGAAGATTCCCTGGGACATCGAACTTGAACGAAGGACAACTTCAACATTCTCCTCCACTCGGACCTCAATCCATTCTGGGGCTACTGATGATGCTACAGACCTAGGGTAGGGTCATGGGCCTGATCCAGATACCCCACCCAAGGTCACGACCCCAGAAGCTCAAGAGACAATTCGAAGACAACAGAGACAGTCGACTAACACGACCCAAGAGGACATTTCACTCGACTGTATACCTCCAGACAGATGACTCAACTCCACTCGGAAGGATAAGGACACTCGACCGTTCAAAGACACTCGACCCCCGAAGGTCAAAGGTCCCGTTAGGCCAGCAACGGTCATGCATTCACTCTTCAGTAATGAATGCCTTTATCACCCTTTATTGCAGGCATTATCAGTAACATCTTTCCTTTATGTACATTGAACCCTTTGTATTGTGGGGATGGCTAGGGTCCTGGCGCACTCTACATAAGCCACCCCCTCCTCCAGTACAAGGGTTCGCACCCCCTGTAACTCATACACATGTATACATTCCAGTCGACCGCCTCCGGGCACCGAGACGCAAGGCTTTTACTTCCACCGAGAAGGGCCTGAAATTATAAACATCTCGTGTACAATCTCACCGTAGCTGGGACCTTGCGTCCTCCTATGTACTCCCTACTCGTACTGTTAGACTTAGAACCACGACAACGCCCTTGGCCCACTTCAAATTTCCTAGGTGTGGCAACCCTTCCCACCAAGGTTTTTGGGGGAAGAGGACCAAGGATGATATAAAAGGAGGGCAAGGTCCTGCTGGAGGAGAAAGGCTTCGACCCCAAGAACCCTATAGAGCTTGTAATCGTTGTCTTCCACCTGAGAAATCCACAATCAAGCAGGACGTAGGGTATTACATCGCAAGGTGGCCCGAACCTGGGTAATCGTCTTGTTACCGGCCAATTTGTGCTTGCACTCTCTCGCTGTAGCTCCACCGTGGTAGTTGTAAGGTAAGGTTGGGCGTAGGACGAGCTCACCCCAATGTGCGAATCGTTGGGTCTTTGGAGCCCCGATTCTAACATTTGGCGCGCTTGGTAGGGGTGCGCAGCTTCTCCTCCACTTCGCTCCAACTTCTGATTAGACCAACTCCAGGGCCGACGCTCGCCGCGTGCGTGTCGAGCGCTGGCCAGGTTACGTCACCCAGACGGAGCCTATAGTCTGCGGCAACCACCGCCACTCTATCTGCGACACAACCGCTACCTCCACCATCCAAGCCGCCCACGAGCAGCAGGGCCTCTCCCTGCACCCCTCTGTACAGGCGAACGTCTGCGCCACTTGCCCTAGCCTCCCTCACCCAATGAGGGCTGTAGAGTGGTGCTTGCCGAAGTCGCACCGTCCACACGGGCGGCGCTTTCGTCCGTGGTGTGGGCTGTCGGGCCTTCACCCGTGAGATACGATGGGCGCCCTGGTCCTTGAGTTTCAAGCCAGAGCTGCTACCGCGTTACGACGACATTCTTGATGCCGTGGAGTTTCTTCAACTTTATGCGTTGAGCATCCTGGCGACGGGCAGCAATGACAGGGTCATGGCAAACTGGCTACCCATGCCCTTGAGGACGGACCATGATGCTGGCTCAAGAACCTCCCCATGGATTCGATTTCTTTGTGGGATGAGCTCGGTGACCAGTTCATCGCTAGCTTTGGCCAGTTCAATGGGGGCGACGGAGGCTACACTACAAAAAAAAATACACTTCCATGATGATACGTGTTTGTCACAGTAGGTCACGTTTTCTGTCATGCATGTACATCCATGATGATTTTATGACAGAATCAAGATAGTCGTACCTGTGCTGTCGTAGAAGTGTTCCATGACATTACCAAAATTATCATCACGGAAGTGTCCACTTCCATGATGATAAATCGTGCGTCATAGAAGTGCTTTCGTCAAGGGTGACCGACACGTGGCATCCACTGTAACGGGAATGCCGTTAAGCTATCAGGTCCGGTTTTGGATCCGATAACCCGTTAACAGCCCCGACCAATGGGGATTTTCCACATGTAAAATCATCATTGGCTGGGGGAAACACGTGTCGGCTCACCGTTGGGACAGATGTCATCCACTCATTAGACACAAAGCGCTTATGATACATCGACACGTGGCACAGCCCAACAGAGGTCCATTCCTGTGAAAAGGGCGGCCCGTTTGACTTGGTCAATAGATGGCGGGCCGGCCCACGGCAAGCCTGTTAACGGCCTGTTTGCATATAGCCCATTTACAACCCGCTAACCCAGGGCCCATTTACGGCCTATCCGAATTAGGCCCATTAGCGTCATCTGGGCCGTCTAGTATAATTCCATCCCGTTTTAACTTTCGGCCCATGTATGGCCCATGACGTCTTTCGGCCTATGATACATTGACACGTGGCATGGCCCAACAGAGGCCCATATAGGTTAAAAAGGCCAGCCTAGTCAAAGGCCCGTTATACTTACTCAGGTACTAGTGGGCCAACCCAATAACGGCCTGCTTAATAAAGGCCCATTTATGGCCTGAAGCCAGATCTGGCCCGTTAATTGTTCGTCGAATATTTGGGCCCATTTATGACCCGATGCCACATCTGGCCCGTTAATTGTTTGCCGAATATTTGGGCCGAAATACAGCCCAGTGACTTTCATCCTGTTAGATGCCAGATGTAGACATGGGCCCATTTCAGCCTGATGTGACTTTCGGCCTGGGAATGGCCCGTGCTGCCCATGGGCCATATATGATGCGACAGGACATCGGGCCCACTAACGGCCCGTGATAAAGGTGGCAACAATTAAGCCTAACGTGACTTTGGGTCTCTTAAAGGCCCATGATATCAGTGGGCCAACTATGGCCCGAGATATGTTTCGGCCTGTTAACTGCCCGTGATATAACTGGGCCCAAAAAGGCCCCGTCTACATTTCAGCCCGCTGAAAGCCCGTCGACAACTAGTGAAAATTGAGGCCCAATATGCATTTTGGCCTGCTAAAGGCCCATGGTTTCATCTGGGCCGTAACATGCCAGTACAATATTCAGCCTGTTAATGGCCCAATGCTACCTGGGCCAAACAAAGCGCTTGGTCCACAAAAGGCTGAACTGTAATATAGGCCAGTGTAAGTTGTGGGCCTCGCGCAAAGTGTGAAGGCCCCAATGATTCGGGCCCAAGAAAGATGCAGGCCGACGCAATTGTGGCCCGCTAAACACCAGGCCCGTTATAGGCGAATGTTTCGGCCCGGTCGCCTACATCTGATTTTTTCCAGATAGCGAATGATGGCAGTAACTAGTAAGAATTAAGAAGAAACATACACTATACAATAAAGGATTTATGATATATTACATCCACCGGGCATCGAAGTTCGCCACCAGTGATCATAACGCGCAATGAAGAGGCATATTACAAAAACTGGGCACCATTGCACGGTAACAAAATAATACTGAACCGAGACCACTTCCAAGACAGTTCAAGAAAGGTTAGCCTTGCGCGGGAACTGCTGCGCAAGCTGCTGAGCAAGGCTGTGAGACTGGCCTAGCATGTCGGTCATAGCTTCCAGGTGTAGCTGTTTAGCGACGAGGTTCTCATTGGTGTTCTCCGCAATCTTTCTTAGAGATAGGACTTCAAGTCGAAGTTGAGTTGCAGAATGCCTTTCTGCTAGACTTGGGACTGAAGAAGTCAAACTGATTCAGACAACGAATTCTGTGAGCTTGTCTAACTGCTAGTCTCAAGTAACTTGAAAACTGCATTAAGACAAGACTTTGGGGTTGTCTCGCTATCTTCAAGATATTTTGCCTTCTTTGCTGCAATATATGTTGGGTTTGTCTCACAGCCTTCAGCAGACTTGTGCATGCCATCAGGCATATCACCCTGAAACAAAGCAGAGAGATGACATGTTTTGCATGTGTATAAACAAAGATGATAACTGTGCTGTCAATTCCATCCAATTTCAAATTAGAAAATAAAGAGTAAGTTCAAAATATCAATAGCATAATTTGGCATTGTTCATAATGCGGGGAGCTTCACCACACTACTGGATTACCATGTCAACATAACAAGCATATATGAAGGGCAAAGAAAATCATTGTATCTATTTTGGTTAATGTGCATGGCATGTTGTTCATATCATCAGCCACATCAGTAAGATAAAACAGGAGATGACAAGGTGCAAACGTGGGCTGCTTCACCACACACTTGATTATAGATCCACAAAAACAAGCATACATATAGGGAGTATTGAGTAATGTGCATGGTATGAATAAGGAATTTGGTTTTCAAAGTAAAACTTAGAACTTACTGTTCTTGCGAACATGCATTTTGGTAGAAACAACAAACTAAATAGGAGTAAACGATAGGGAGTATGAGCAAATTAAACATCAGTTGAGGATAAAGTCTTTAGAAGGACTGACTTACATTAACAGTTAACACCGGCATTAGAATGCCCTTCTCCATGTCAAGGGAAGGATAACTCAAGAATTTCAGCACAAAATCTTCTTCATAAGCATTGCCTGTACTCTACATTTTGTAGAGAGTAACTATAGATATGATAATACTAGAAGGGATAGAAGATAATGAAGATAAGATGTAGATTGATGCTACGTAATCAACTACCAATCCCTGGAAGTACAAGCATTACAGGACAAAATGTACTGACAAGAGCAATGGGCTACACTTCTGCACTGGCATTGTCTGTGTATTCTACTTTTTGGAAGATTAAATATAGATCTGATCTTTTTTAGTAAATGGTGGGCGAGGGAGATAAGATGCAGAATGCTACACAGTGAACCAATCCCTCTTCCCATAATACAAGAGTGTTTTGAACACTGGTGTACTGTACAAAATGTTCTTATATTATGGGACGGAGGGAGTAGCTGTTAATGTAATTACATTGATAGACGACGTTCAGTCCTTACAAGAGGACTGCAGAGCTAAACCTCTTCAAAAGCATTGGGTTGATTCTAAATTTATGTAAGAGTCCATACAGATCTTATAATGTCCACCAAATGGACGATAATGAGGCTAACATATGCAGTGATGCTACATAATCAAACAACCATGAAAGAAAGTATGGTCATACAGGGCAAGAGGTACTCACAAGAGCAATGTAGTGTGTTGTATAATTGCGAGATTCTGTGGTCCCTTGAGAATGAATGGTCTTCTGCTAACAGTTTTCGTACAAGTGAGACGTTAAGGCAAATGCAGAAATGTAGTTCAAATTGTGATGTGATATCATAGATAGTACCTTACGCTACAGCCGAGACCAATATGTAACAAGATTATTCAAGTCACCGTCGGATAAATGTAGCACCGGAGACTTTACAGAAATTTCGTTTAGAGGCTTGCCATCGAAGTGCGCTTGCCTCAGGTAGGAACGATACTTCATCAACGAGTGCTTGAAAAGCACAACCAACCCTTGCTCGTCTTCACAATCTAGTTTGGTCCTCGCCTATTTAAAAGAATAAAATCTTGTGTCTTCTGTCAGCAGAAACATATGCAGCAATGACCATGAATAACATTAGTACATTACTTACGCGTAAGTTGCAGAGGAAGACTGGAAATTGTTTTGTGTCTGCGGTATAATCTTTCCATGAAGGAAAGATGCGCACAAAGTTCCTGACAATAATATAAGCTTTGTCTTCTAAACTGGGAAGAAATGGAACAGGGGTCCTATTTGCTGCAATTGGGGCTCTCTCTAGTTCGAAAAGGGATTTGGCAACAGGATTTGGTGTACTCTTTGCTGGAATGGGGGTTTTGCGTCGTAGAGCTGGTGCTATGTCAACTGGCATAATCATAATGTTTGCTGCAGTCGGGGTCTGCTGAGTTGGGGCATCAGAAATGACCAGTGTAGTAGGGCTAGAGTCTACTAGAGTTGGGGTGTTTTGTGGGTCAGGTGATATTGCAACTACACCTAATGGGCTATTTGATTTATTAGGTGCCACTACCTTTTACAAATACTTTGCTTGTGCTCGTCCACGATCAGCAATCACCCTCTTCCTTTTGGATGTCTGATACACAAGAACAACGTTTGAATGGATAAATATGGTATGATGACAGATGGAATATGTACTGAAAATGGATAGGCAGGGCGTATTCACATACACGATGTGTAAACTAAGCTAATGACAGTTCAACAAAGTAGAAGCAATGCAAAGCATTAGTTGCAAGATATGTGCGACAAATATAACCTTGGAAAGTTAAAGCGAGCACCTTGATGGGTGAATAAGATAGGGCATCTTCCTCTGACTCCTCCACTAGGGAGCTACATTGACTTAGGTCTCCCTCTAGCTCAGAATCACTGTTAGGATCACATTCTGAGCATGAATCTGCAGGTGGAGAGCGTTTGCATTGCATCGCATCCAGACTTGATTTCAGTCCCTTAATGCCAAGTTTGACAGCCATGGCATTGTTCTGCTTTATTCTTTTCATGCGCGCAAGCTCATAATCATTATGATGCTGTTCAGAATATGAGATTCATGAAAACATAAAAAGTTGTCAGATTAACTATGGAATGCATTGCGGATTCAACTCGAAGAGTGTCTCCCTATAAAACCCTGCATATGCAAAGTTCACCCCCAACCGTGCTGACCAGACCACACACAGAAATACAAACCCCTTATGTCTCTATAACAGGCAGACACATATTTCAAACTGAACTAGGAACATTAGAATCAAATGAAATTCGTATTTGAACAAATAAACTAAGGAATTATGAGTGGCACAATGTTTAGCTTCAAGGGTGGAGTGTTGGTAGTGCGACACAAAGCAAGTAGGCAGATTGTATTCCATGTAAAAGATCAAAGCCTGTGTAAAAGTTGGAAATGACACTTTCTTTCTATACAATGCAGTGTTCATTGCCCACACATGATGGAAGAGATCACATAGAGAAATACTTTTCACTCATGTCTATGGTTGCAGTATTTAGAAACAGGGTGGTCCACCCTAAAAGGATATTGACAACAAATATGACAAGGCAAGCATAGATGTAGTGAATCAATCATTTACTTGTGAGCTTACTAGGACAAGTATGCAGAATTGTAACTTCAGTAAGAGACCGTCCAAAATCTGAATCAAGAAGTTTGTCTAGCACTTATTGTTTGCAACCAATGGACGTGAATAATTGGATATTATATCGAATGAGTAAGAGAGACAAGTAAAATTGCCAACAAACCTGACTTGCAGTAGTAATCTGGGTCAATGTCACTACGACCAACAATCCAAAATGACTAGTGTCTTTTCCTAGGGCCGGAATTTTGGAAACCCTGTGAACTTTATAGGTACTAAAGATTATCGAAATACATCTGAACCATTAAGTGTAGGTAGCACTGAGCACACAACAAACCCTAATGACAGTCCTGCCTAATGAGTAATGAATCAATTAGAAAATGGGTGATGAGGAGTGGCTGCTGAGTGTTGAGGACTTATCTCAGGATAAATCGGGTTGGCTTAGTGGGTGCTGCACGCCAGAGCCCTGAACGGACTGGGAAGGTAGGCACGGCGGCGCGCCCAGGCAGCGGTGACGCTGTTGGGCGAGCAGCTCCTGACCTCCTATTAGTCCGACATCTCCTCCTAGAGTCATGCCATCCGAGGACGACAAGTCGCCGACGAGGCAGGCAGCTGGGGGCGAGTAGAGATCGGAAGCGCGCAGCAGAACAGAGGGGAATCGGGGCCTAGGACGACCCAAAATCCTAGGGTGGGCCGGCCCACCATGGGCACCCTGTAGAGATACACACCCGAGCGGCGAACATGCATTTTCGAAACTAATTTAGGAACATTTAGCTGACCAATTAAACGAATCCATTTTAATAATATTAGATTCGTATTTGAACAACTAAGCTTGTTTAGCTTGATGGGTCGAGAAGTGCTATTATGACACGAAGCACGTATTCTGATCGTATAGTGATCATAAAAGGGGGAAACTGGAGAAATGGTATTTAGTGACCATTGTTTTCTTCGAACTAAAAACTAAATGCTAAGAGCTGAAAAGAAAGTAGAGTAACCAAGTTAAGATCTATTTTCTGGTTGAGATAAAAAAGTTGAGGAGATATGAAGTACCACCTCTCTTGCGGCACCGTGTAGGCATCGGGGGTGCGATGGCTGTCGGTGGCGTTGAAGCAGATCTGCGACGGTAGACAGGTGCATCGGGGGCTAAGTCCCGTTGCGGTGGAAGAGAAGGTCGTGTGAGCGGCCCCGGCAAAGAGGACGACGGCGCCGATGAAGCGAGAGGACGTGATGCAAGGCTCTTGGTCCGTCGCCGTGGATGAGAAACTTCCATCTCTAGAAGTGGACGACGCGGTCTTTGTAGGCGCTCCGGCATGGTGGAGGACGGTGGCGATGGATGTGGTGGAGAACGGCGGTGATGGATGTGGTGGAGGACGACGGCGATGGATGGGGTGGCGGACGGAGGCTGGTGTGGGGATGGTGTTCTAGTGCGGACGGTGTATGAAGGGGAAAATGGAGGGAGAGGTACGGGGAACCATGTTTTTGGGACGCGCCTGTCTGAAATATGGGAAAGTTATGAATTTAGCCCCCGTTTAAAATTTGGACGTCTCGTCGGTTGCGGATACGACGGTAATCTCGCATCTCGCTAATATTTGCCCGGAGCGATTTCGGGCGAGGAGAGGGTGGTTGGCACCCACGGTGTATGAACGGCGCTGACAGGTAGGGCGGGTGTGTCACGTCTGTGTGAAGTTACAAACCTGCCCCCATTGAAAATATTTGCCTACATCGATTTCGGCCGAGTCGAGTTTGTTTTGCTACCCACCGTGTATGAATGGGGAAATGGAGGGAGAAATAGAGGTCTTTCGGACGAGCTTGAATCAAATGTGTTTTGCCGCCCACCGTGTCGGAATGGGCTCAGAGGCGGTCGTGTCACGTCTAATTGAAGTTACTATCCTACCCCTATTTAGAGCAGTGGAAATCGGGCCGATGGATTGTCCGTGTAATGGGTAGACAGTAATTTCCATCCCCCAAACACTTGGCTTCGGGCAGTCGACGTGGGAGTGGACATTTTGCCGCTTCTTTCGAATTTCAGGACAATAAGCATCCACGTTTACCTTGGCAACTAAATTCGAATCCATTTTGTATTCCTATATGAATCTTTATAAATCATTCTATGTGTTTTTATATATCTTCAAAAGGACAACAACGATGTATTCCACTGTCATATATGAATATGGTTTACAAATGCCGATACTCAAATTCAGAAGCTAGAATCCAGTTTAAGGTGAATTCGAATATTTGGAACACTTCATGTCCAACTCAAATGTCACACGCAACATAATGTGTACTCCCATTTAGATATGTACACAAGCGATGTATCAAGATTCAAATACCGAGTCAATCAACCAAGAATGTACAGAACTAACAGACATATAAGCACTTATAGAGTATATGGATCAATAATATCAACTAACATACATAAGCCAGGCCGCTGTACTTTTCTTTGCTACAACAACATCCTTTTTTTAGCCAAGCTACTACAGCATCTTGGCCCTTTCCGACGCGTGCCACTTATGGTCCATCTATACTACTATTATTGTTGAATGCACATTCAGCCTGATTGGCATATTTGTAGGTCTGGCACAACAATCAAAATGAAATGTCTCCGAGTCTTATCAATTAATACAGACTTGTGCTCAAATAAAATTACAAACCAAAAAGCAAAAAAAAAACAATTATTACATGATCTCTATAACAAATGGTTCGATTGATTACATGAACAAACAACACAAAGGTTATTCAACGATGGAAAGAACATTTCACCTATGATTTACCAAGTGGGAATTTAATTTCCATTTTTCCTTCAGGACCTTAACAATGTGGTCAGTCTCAGCTTGCTTCGTTTTGAAATCCACCAAATATTTAATGGTTGTCTTGAGTACTGCTACTGATTGTGCTGTTTGCTTCCTCAACATGTCAACTTCATATCTAAGTGCAGAAGCAGAATCTCTTTCTACCACTAGTTTAGCCTCTAGAGCATCAACAGTTGGCAATTCATAAAGCACGATTGGGCCGGTGCCACTGCTGTGGGATGATACAACGTCCATGGGGACCTCGCTCTTTGATCTTGGGCTAACCTGTTTTGCCATTAAAGTTCCGATTGGATTCAGAAAAGTTGAAGTTAGCAAAACATCTCAACCGGGAGTTATAACAGCAAACAAGTTAACCAAACAAGGAATTAAAGAGTTTTAATTCGATGCTGAAAAGTAGTTATTAACATCATTCTAACCCATTGTTGCAGCAGCAACGCAGTTAAACAAACAAGTAGCTATTTAAGTTCAGGCAAACAGGTAATTCTTAAAAGTAAGTTCATGCGATTACTTTTGGCATATCGATATCTAAGCAATCTACAATAGGATGAAAAGACTGGCATCCTTCACATTATTGGCGAACTCAGTTCATAGAAACAAGCAATTCAACCATTCTGTGGGTAAATCAAAAGCGCCACTAGAATATTTTTCACTACCCCTATCATACACGCAAAAAGGGGCGACGCCACCATAGGGGCTGGTATGGGCGGCCGCCTCGGGTGGCTTGAAAGTGTGCACCTAGTTTGAGTCGTCCAGGATGGCCCAGGCTAGTTTTGTTCGTCCCAACGCACGAGCAGGCAATGTAAAAAATGATGAAAAATGTTTGAATTTGGATAGGCCAATGACATAAGTGCAAGGCAGGCCCTATAGCAGGCTCGCGGCCCAAACGAGCGCCTCCCATATCGATCGACAGCAGGAAAAATCCCAATTCATCCGCTCCAGCCTCCAGTCTGGTTCGCTCCTAACCTAGCCACCGCTGGACAGACCAACACAGCACTTCCTCGCGCCCTCGTTGGAGGGCGGTCGCCGGACTTCAAGCGAACGGAAGGACAAGAAGATGAAGATCCAACCCTGGGTGTAGCCTGTGTGGGAGGCAGCGGCGGCAGCACAGACATGGCATCGAGCTTGCGCAAACGGACAGTCGCAGCTTGCAAGAGTAGCATGGACAACGAGCAGGTACATCACATCCCTGATTATATCTAATTCAACTCTTCAATTTCTGGCCAATAGTTAAACCTGACGGTGTTGTAAAACTTCTTGTATGTAGGGAATCTATGAGAAAATGAAACCAATTTCTACTTATTTTATAAATCCCCCAATCAATACTGAACTGACTGAATCTGATGAATCTAATCAAGTTTCCGGTGCTAACATCCAAGCTCATGTTGTTCTTGAGCCTGAAATGTCTAATGAACAGACTGGTAATGAAGGATTTGATGCAAACATTTTACATACTCCTGGTGATGAATATATAGTGTCTAATGAGGCATCTAATGCAAGCATTTTGCAAGCTCCCATTGAAGGATTAGTCTCTAATGATGATCTGCTATGTTGAGAGAGACATAGAGATTTGCAGGCATTGATGACAAGCAAATTATAGTGCATTTTCATGGCTTGAGGAAATGTCGAGGCCATATACCAGAAAGTCCCCGTATCATGACAACGTAGCATAAATACTTTTCTAATATGTTGTTTGAAACTATTGGCATACTTGTGCATGATAGATATATTGATATGCAGTTTGCGCATTGGTTATAGGTGCAATTACACTTTGATATTTTCAGCCAGAGAACGAATAATTCAAGCAGGTACAGACCATGTTTGTAGTCCTTGTACACCATGTTGCATTTTGTGTTTTTTGGTGCTTGCATCATTTAGTGTTTATAATCTGAACTACTTTGGATCATTAGCTGGTTTTCAAAGTTCATGTAGCTTCATAGTTCTCAAGTTATGTTGATTTTGGGAGTGCAAGTGCCTTCGTATTTTTTAAGTTAAATGTTCGCCCCTGGTAACTTGAATTCGTGGATCCGCCACTGCACACAAATCATAGACGAATGCCAGTATGAATTAAATGAAATGCAGGGGATTACGCTAGCTCGTTGTACAGGCTCACTGCAGCTCTGCTTGCGCTTGGGATGTTCCATGTACAAGTCCATGTTACCACTTGCTTGGATGTGCATGCCTTGTGCTCCTTGCATCCCCCTCTGCATTTTTGACACGGCGAATGGCTGATTAGATAAGAGCAATCGACCTTGCTGTTGTACCGGAGGACAAATACTTACAAGGTTATACGAGTGTGCAGGATGTGAACCAGATCCCGTAGCGCCGTCATGCTTTGCTAAAAAATGGTTTGCTTGTTTCAGATGATATCTCTAGGAGAAATAAGAGTTAAAGTCAGAGTTGGATAGGCGTGTAAGCTAAGAGAGCAGTGAAAGGATATCCAAACATCATCGGAACAGTGCACAAGGGAGTGATGTGTGGATACCTAGTTTGGGCCGGCGTTTGGGCATGCTCGCCTAGCTAGAGTGCGGGTCACTTTAGAGCCGTTGAGGGTGATGCGCTGGCGTCGGCTGGCCGCGCACGGATGCAGATCTTGAGTGGCAGTGGAACGCTACGATGCGGTGGACGAGACTGTTGGTGAAGCCCCAGCGGCCTCGGAGGGCGGAGGCGCGACGATGTGCTCGGTGAAGTAGCCCCGGTGAGCTGGGAGACGGCATCGGTGAAGCGCAGCTGATGTGGTGGAAGTCGGTGGCTGTGAGGCACGTTGGTTGTGGCGGCCGACGTTGTCAGTGGACCACCCGGTGTGGTGGACGAGGGCGTAGACGAGGTAGCTCCGGTGCGGTGGTGAAGCGCGATCGTCGTCTTCATCATCGTCGTCCGGCACAAAGGTGGGGAAAGAGACGAGACGAGGGGCGATTCTAACTTTGCTTGGGTTGGCGGCGGATTAGGGATTTGAGCAATCTGGGCGCGGAAGGGGACGGTGGAGAAGGGAGATTTTGCAGGGCTGGAATTGGGGACGCCAGATATTTCAATCCGAAACGTGGAAGCACGAACTTATTTTGCCGTCCGACACACGCGACCACCATGACACGACCCTGGTCTGCCTAGTGCGCCTACATTTGAGAATGGAAATGAATCTTCCTTCATTTGCAAACGAATCTGTATGTATTACCATGCTCGTGTTTTCCTTGCAATAATTAGTCATTCAAAACGAGATACTATAAATTAATCAATGAGGAGTTATTTGAAAAAAAATCAAAACAATATCCATGGTATCCAGGCTAACATGGATTAGAGTGCGTGTCACATAATTAGTTATTTGAATTAGAGTGTGTGTCACATAGCGATCTCCAATTCTAACGTGGATTTCGCATTTCACTGTATCCACGCTACTTTTTTAATACAAAGTCATATGTATATGATGAACACCATGGTAGTGAGAAAACTTTTGGATGGATTCAAACATATGACCTACAAAATAGCACAGCAAATTGAGTCAATGTCAGCTTTTCGAAACCTAGTATGGCACAAATTTGAAATAATTACCCATATACATGGTCCTCAGTTCAAATCTTACAATGTACACCGAATTGAAACATCGATATTAAGTCTCATACTATCTACATTCAAATGTTGTTTTTAGCCCCCCCCCCTCGCACACACGGTACATACTTCCTGTATCGGTCAATCTTCCTCTCCTAACCACCTTAGGAAGCTATCAGTTTCCAACACACATCCATTCTTTCTCTCCATGTTTCGATCTCTAACTCTCTCAACTACACAACCCCCCTTTTCCACTCTGTTACGAAATGTATTTACCTCACACACCCGCCATTGCACCCCATGCCGAGCTCTCTCCCTCTCCCTCTCACCCTCTCACGCTAAATACATGCATTGCCTATCTAGCCCCCCAACCTCTCGTGCGCACGCACGCACGTTGTCTATCTAGGTCACTCCCTCGAGACTGTCTCACTCTTTCTTCTGCACGGCGGGCCACACTCAATCTCGCTCTCTTTATCTGAGTCTCGTATAACCTCAGTTTCTTTCACACACAAATGATATATCTCCCTGTTCGGGCCTCGATCGACACACTCTATACTCTCTCACGCAGATTGTCTATCTAGGTCAGCCCATCGAAGCCGCCCCCACTCTTTCGATCTCATGGCGGGCCATGCTCTCTCTCTCTCTCTCTCTCTCTCTCTCTCCCTCTCTCTCCCTCTCTCTCTTTGTATGTCTCGATTGACCTCGCTCTTTCTCGGACAAAAACGATATATCACCATGTTTGAGCCCAATTCGACTTATTCACATTGTATACACTCTCACGCACATTGTCTATCTAGGTCACTCTCTCCAACCCGTCTCACTCTTTCGATCGCACGACGGCCCTATGTGATCGATTGACCTTGCTTCCTCCCACGCACAAAATATATCTACACGTCTGTGACTGGATCATCTCTCAAGCTCTATCTTACAGCCCTCACCCTTGCCAAAAGCTCAATCGGACAATATCTCTCCAGAGCATATATATTTGTTGAATGAATGTCGGACCACACTCACTTTGTCTCTCTATCTATATGTCTCTCGATTGACCTCACTTTCTCACGCCGTATCTTCCACACATTGAAGCTACCTCTCCATCCCTCGCAAAGCCGGAGCTATTTACATTGCGAGGGGCACTCCAACCTTGGATTAATTTGTGTAGGCATTTATTCCGGTCGGTTTAGATTATATTTTCGTAGCATTCGGCCCACAACTACTCGAAACACCGTTGCAACCCCCGCAACTCCCCTAGTTGATTTCCCTATGGCTCGGTCATCGCTCTCTCACATGTCCTTTCCTGCCTTCAACATCGCACAATGGTATTATTGCAAAAAACTCTGTTGTTGTCTTTAATTATTATAAATAAGCTACAAAACTACACACCGATAGTCCACTTGGAATGGAACAAATTTCGACCCATAAATTAAAGTGCTACAAACTACACACCAAGGGGCCCACATGTCATGAAACAAATTTGGACCCATATACAAATTAAAAAATAAAGGACGAGGATCGAACATGCGACCAGGGCCTTCAAGCCACACGTCAATAGGCAACATATGTATAATAACACGGTTTGTTGTACCTCCCGTTGTTCGCATAATGTTTTTATATTACCACAGCCCATTTAATTGATAACATGTAACATTATTTTTAGTACTATTCGCCTTGACTTACTGGTGGGTTCCATGTGTGCTCTCTCTCTCTCCTCCCCTTCTGCGTTTAGATGCACGGGCAAACACGAAGAGCTCGCAGGCGATGTTGCCGTTGACCATATGTGGACGCGTTCACAAGTTACGGCACCAGTTTCACGTGCTAGCAGCACTGGTCAGTGTGTACGTGCAATGCACGTTAATTTGGAAGTATATTAAGTGCATGCGGATATTAAGTAGGATATTATTTGCGTGGTATTATGTGATTAGCACTATTTTTGGCATGAAATTAACTGCACGCTAAACGTATTGAGCGCTTGACATTGAAGCAGTCTAAGTCATTGGATGACAAGGAATACATGTGGCTTGATGATGTTTTATATTTAATTTGATACGGCTCAAGCAGAACATTCAATCGATCAAACCATAGATTTCGTTTAGTCTGACTCCTACTTTAATTATACGACGATCGATCTAAAATAAATGGAAATGATAAACGTTCGGATTTTAAGCATGGCAATCCGAACGTTTTTCATGGCAAATTTAAATTACGCGGCGGCGGCGGGGGCGTCTTGCGGTGGGAAGCGGCTCCTCTGCCGTGCTCTGTGTGTCGTCGGGCCACTGACCGACAGCGACGGCGGCGTCTTGCGCCGTTGTTG
>LR738715.1:370357570-370378725 GCA_902687465.1 Secale cereale | reverse complement strand
TTTTGGCATGAAATTAACTGCACGCTAAACGTATTGAGCGCTTGACATTGAAGCAGTCTAAGTCATTGGATGACAAGGAATACATGTGGCTTGATGATGTTTTATATTTAATTTGATACGGCTCAAGCAGAACATTCAATCGATCAAACCATAGATTTCGTTTAGTCTGACTCCTACTTTAATTATACGACAATCGATCTAAAATAAATGGAAATGATAAACGTTCGGATTTTAAGCATGGCAATCCGAACGTTTTTCATGGCAAATTTAAATTACGCGGCGGCGGCGGGGGCGTCTTGCGGTGGGAAGCGGCTCCTCTGCCGTGCTCTGTGTGTCGTCGGGCCACTGACCGACAGCGACGGCGGCGTCTTGCGCCGTTGTTGGTGTACTCCTGGACATTGGCCTAGCTTCAAGGAAGGCCAAAATGTTCTGGACTTCGGAGCGAGTCAACTGGCGGGAGGAGGCGACTGGCGTTGGTGCAAGGAAGCGGTCGACGGAGGCCACCCATGCCGCTGAGGGGGCCACGGGCACCCGCACGGGGACAGGCGCTGTCAAGGGCACGGCGGAGACATTCGTGTGCATGGGCACCGGCATGGGCGCGCACGTCAGTGCGCGCGCACGCGCATGCGTTGGCAGGTGCACGGGCACCGGCACGGGTGTGCGCGTCAGTGCACGCGCAGGCTGATACGTCTCCAACGTATCTATAATTTTTGATTGTTCCATGCTATTATTTATGAAGTCTTGGATGTTTAATGGGCTTTATCATTCACTTTTATATCATTTTTGGGACTAACCTACTAACCCAAAGGCCCAGTCTAGATTGCTGTTTTTTTGCCTATTTCCGGGTTTTGCAGAAAAGGAATATCAAACGGAGTCCAAATGGAATGAAACCTTCGCGAGAGATATTTTTGGAGGAAATCACGCTCGGGAATCTTTGGGACCAAGTCAGGGGACGAAGGGCCAGCCCTCGAGGGTGAGGGGCATGCCCCCCTTCCCAGGGCGCGCCCCTTGCCTCGAGGCTGGCCCACACGGCCCCCGGTGCCCTCCTTCTTCCTATATATACCTACGTACCCTAGAAACTCCATACGTAGAGAGAAAACCCTAATTCCACCGCTGTAGCTTCTGTTCCCGTGGAGATCCCATCTTGGAGCCTGTTCCGGGAGGGGGATCCATCACGGAGGCCTTCATCATCATCATCATTGCCCTCACCATGAGTTGTGAGTAGATTACCTCAGACCTTCGGGTCCATAGCTAGTATCTAGATGGCTTCTTCTCTCTCTCTGGATCTCAATACAAAGTTCTCCTCGGTCTTCGAGGAGATCTATTCGATGTAATCTCTTTTTGCGGTGTGTTTGTCGAGATCCGATGAATTGTGAATTTATGATCAAGGTTATCTATGAAAGATATTTGGTTCTTCTGTGAACTTTTTATGTGTGCTCATAATATCCTTGCAAGTCTCTTCGAATTATTGGTTTGGTTTGGCCTACTAGATCTATAGTTCTTGCAATGGGAGAAGTGCTTGGCTTTGGGTTCAATCTTGCGGTGTCCTTTCCCAGTGACAGTAGGGGCAGCAAGGCACATATTGTATTGTTTCCATCGAGGATAAAAAGATGGGGTTTTCATCATATTGCTTGAGTTTATCCCTTTACATCATGTCAACTTGCTTAAGGCGTTACTCTGTTCGTATGAACTCAATACACTAGATGCATGCTGGATAGCGGTCGATGTGTGGAGTAATAGTAGTAGATGCAGAATCATTTCGGTCTACTTGTCTCGGACGTGATGCCTATATACAATGATCATGCCTAGATAGTCTCAGAATTATTCACTTTTCTATCAATTGCTCGACAGTAATCCGTTTACCCGCCGTAGAATATCGCTATCATGAGAGAAGCCAATAGAGAAAACTATGGTCCCCAGGTCTATTCTCAACATATCAATCTACATCTACTTTACTTTTCTTGCTTTTACTTGCTGTTTTATTAAACCAAAAATATAATTATCATCTCTATCAGATCTTACTCACATAAGTGACCATAAAGGGATTGACAACCCCTTATTGCGTTGGTTGCGAAGTTCTTATTTGTTTATGCAGGTGCGAGGGACTCGCGCGTGGTCTCCTACCGGATTGATACCTTGGTTCTCAAAAACTAAGGAAATACTTACTACTGTGCTGCATCTCCCTTTCCTCTTCGAGGGAATACAACGCAAGCTCAAGAGGTAGCAAGAAGAATTTCTGGCGCCGTTGCCGGGGAGGCTTACGCAAAAGTCATATACCAAGTACCTATCACAAACCCTTATCCTTCCCATTACATTTATTTGCCTCTCGTTTTCCTCTCCCTCACTTCACCTTTGCCGTTTTATTCGCCCTTCTTCCGCCGTGTATTTTTCGTTCGCTTGCTTCTTGTTTGCTTGCGTGTGTTGGATTGCTTGCTTGTCATTATGGCTCTCCCTGTTCGTGTTGACCCTCACCTCAAGAGGCTGGAGGAGATTGAAAACAATGTTAGACATTTTATGACTATACAATTTGAGCATAATGACTTTTTCAGAAGTGAGCTTAAAGAACAGAAAAAGTTTATGGAATTTATGAATTAAGACCTTGATGATATGTCTAAGGAATTTTATGGTTTGAAATCTCAGTTTGCTCATCTTGAGAACTTAATTGCCCAAATTTCTGATAAACAGTCCACCTTGATCAATAAGATGGCTGCCAAACCAGAAGAGCAAGAAAATAAAGATGAAGATCTGAAAGTTATTGATGTGTCTCCTATTAGATCCTTGTTTTCTAGTATTAATCTTGATGGGAATAGGATTGGAGATGATTCTGCTTTAAGGTGTCCCAATAATTCGGAGTTTTTAGATCTTGATGCTAAAATTGCTAAAAGTGGGATTGAAGAGATTAAAACTTTGCATAGTGATGAACCCACTACTTTGGATTTCAAGGGATTCAATTATGATAATTGCTCTTTGATTGATTGTATTTCTTTGTTGCAATCTGTGCTAAATTTTTCGCATGCTTATAGTCAAAATAAATCTTTCACTAAACATATAGTTGATGCTTTGATGCAATCGTATGAAGAAAAACTTGAGTTGGAAGTTTCTATACCTAGAAAGCTTTATGATGAATGGGAACCTACTATAAAAATAAAAATAAAAGATCATGAATGCTATGCTTTGTGTGATTTGGGTGCAAGTGTCTCCACTATCCCAAAAACTTTGTGTGATTTGCTAGGGTTCCATAAGCTTGATGATTGTTCTTTAAATTTGCATCTTGCGGATTCCACTATTAAGAAACCTATGGGAAGAATTAATGATGTTCTTATTGTTGACAATAGGAATTATGTGCCCGTAGATTTCATTGTTCTTAATATAGATTGCAATCCTTCATGTCCTATTATTCTTGGTAGACCTTTCCTTAGAACGATTGGTGCAATTATTGATATGAAGGAAGGAAATATTAGATTCCAATTTCCTTTAAGGAAAGGCATGGAACACTTTCCTAGAAATAAAATCAAATTACCATATGAATCTATCATGAGAGCCACTTATGGATTGCCTTCCAAGGATGGCAATACCTAGATCTATCTTGTATCGTGCCTAGCTAGGGGCGTAAAACGATAGCGCTTGTTGGGAGGCAACCCAATTTTATGTTTTTTTGCTTTTGTTGCTGTTAGGGAATAAATATTGCATCTAGCCTCTGATTAGATGTGTTTTCATGTTTTGTTTAGTGTTTATGCCAAGTAGAACCTTTGGTAGGACTTGTGTGAAGTTTATACGATCTTGCTGTGAAAAACAGAATCGTTAGCGCTCGCTAAAGTAGTCTTCAGATTTTACTGGAGCGTGCTTTTTAGTTGATTCTTTTTGCTGCTGATTGGTAGACAAATTGCGCAAATTTACATATTTAGTTTGAATTTTTTGGACCCAGCAGATTACTACAGACTGTTCTGTTTTTGATAGATTCTGTGTTTCGTGTGTTGTTTGCTTATTCCGATGCATCTATGAGTAATATTGGAGGATATGAACCATAGAGAAGTTGGAATACAGTAGGTTTAAAACCAATATAAACAAAGTATGAATTCCTTGTTGTACCTTTGAGTGGTGGTTTGCTTTCTCTTACTAACGGAGCTCACGAGAATTTTTGTCTAAGTTTTGTGTTGTGAAGTTTTCAAGTTTTGAGTATTGCTTTGATGGACTATGGAACAAGGAGTAGCACATGCCCAAGCTTGGGGATGCCGATGGCACCCCAAGTAAAATCAAGATAATCAAAAGCCTAAGCTTGGGGATGCCCCGGGAAGGAATCCCCTCTTTCGTCTTCATCCATCGGTAACTATACTTGGAGCTATATTTTTATTCGCAACATGCTATGTGTTTTGCTTGGAGCGTCTTGTATAATTTGAGTCTTTGCTTGTTAGTTTGCCACAATCATCCTTCCTGGAAACACCTATTTGAGAGAGTTAAATACGGCCTAGAAATTATTTGAACACTCTATGTGCTTCACTTATATCTTTTGAGTTGAATAGTTTTTGCTCTTACGCTTCACTTATATCTTTTAGAGCATGGCGGTGGTTATATTTTGTAGAAATTTTTGAACTCTCATGCTTCACTTATATATATTTGAGAGTCTATTAAAACAGCATGGTAATGTGTTTAGGCTAAAGAAACTAGTCTTCACATGATAAACATCCAATGTCAATGTAGTAAAATTTTCACACCAAGTGCATTGAATATAATGAAATGTTGGATGCTTGATAATTGTTTTGAGACATGCGGATAGTGATATTAGAGTCATGCTAGTGGAGTTATTATGAAATTGAAGAATACTTGTGTTAAGATTAGTGATTCCCGTATCATGCATGTATGGTGAACCGCTATGTGACGAAGTTAGAGCATGAGGTATTTGTAGAGTGCCAACCTTTGTGTGGAGGTCGGGGGCGCACGATGGTTAACTCCTACCAACCTCCCCCTAGGAGCATGCGTTGATTACTTTGTTTTTGATGACTCATAGATTTTTGCAATAAGTATATGAGTTCTTATGACTAATGTTGAGTCCATGGATTATACGCACTCTCACCTTTCCACCATTGCTAGCCTCTCTTGTACCGCGCAACTTTTGCCGGTACCATAAAGCCACTATATATCCTTCCTCAAAACAGCCACCATATTGTTCCTCAAAACAGCCACCATACCTACCTATCATGGCATTTCCATAGCCATTCCGAGATATATTGCCATGCAACTTTCCACCATTCCGTTCATATGACACGCATCATATTGTCATAATGCCATGCATGATCATGTAGTTGACATCGTAGGTGTGGCAAAGCCACCATGCATCATTTTTCATACATGTCACACATGATTCATTGCTTATGCCGGTACACCGCCGAAGGCATTCATGTAGAGTCATACTTGTTGTAGTATTGAGTTGTAATTTCAAGTTGTAACAAAAAGTGTGATGATCATCATTATTAGAGCATTGTCCCGTGTGAGGAAAGTGAAGGAAATATGCCCTAGAGGCAATAATAAAGATGTTATTGTCCCGTGTGAGGAAAGTACATGTGTGAATACATAGACAAAACAATATGTCCCTAGTATGCCTCTACTAGACTAGCTCATTGATCAAAGATGGTTATGTTTCCTAGCCATAGGCATGAGTTGTCGTTTGATCAACGGGATCACATCATTAGGAGAATGATGTGATGGACATGACCCATCCGTTAGCTTAGCACTATGATCATTTAGTTTTACTGCTATTACTTTCTTCATGACTTATACATGTTCCTATTACTATGAGATTATGCAACTCCCGAATACCGTAGGAACACCTTGTGTGCTATCAAACGTCACAACGTAACTGGGTGATCATAAAGATGCTCTACATGTGTCTCCGAAAGTGTTCATGGTGTTGGCATAGATCAATAATAGGATTTGTCACTCCGAGTGTCGGAGAGGTATGTCTGGGCCCTCTCGGTAATACACATCATAATAAGCCTTGCAAGCAAATGACTAATGAGTTAGTCATGGGATGATGTATTACGGAACAAGTAAAGAGACTTGACGGTAACGAGATTGAACTAGGTATTGAGATATCGACGATCGAATCTCGGGCAAGTAACATACCGATGACAAAAGGAACAACGCATGTTGTTATGCGGTTTGACCGATAAAGATCTTCGTAGAATATGTAGGTGAGAATATGAGCATCCAGGTTCCTCTATTGGTTATTGACCAGAGATGAGTCCCGGTCATGTCTACATAGTTCTCGAACCCGTAGGGTCCGCACGCTTAACGTTTGATGGCGATCGGTATTATGAGTTTATGAGTTTTGATGTACCGAAGTTTTTCGGAGTCCCGGATGAGATCTCGGACAAGACGAGGAGTCTCGGAATGTCCGAGACGTAAAGATTGATATATTGGACGACTATATTCGGACACCGGAAGTGTTCTGGAAAGTTTCGGAATTTACCGGAGTACCGGAGGGGTTACCGGAACCCCCCGGGGGAAAGTTGGGCCTTAGTGGGCCATAGGGGAGAAAGAGGGCAGCAGCCAGGAGGTGACGCGCCCCCTCCCAAGGGCAGTCCGAATTGGCCTAAGGGAGGGGGGCGCGGCCCCCTCCTTCCTTCCCCTTCTCTCCCTCTCTTTCCTTCCCCTCTTGGTGATTCCTACTAGGAATAGGATTGCAATCCTATTCCTAGTAGGATTGCACCCTAGGCGCGCCATAGAGGGGCCGGCCGGCCTCCCCCTTGCTCCTTTATATACGGGGGCAGGGGGCACCCTAGAACACACAAGTTGATCAGTTGATCTCTCCCAACCGTGTGCGGTGCCCCCCTCCACAGTAACACACCCCAGTCATATCGTTGCAGCGCTTAGGCGAAGCCCTGCGACAGTAACTTCATCATCTCTGTCACCACGCCGTCGTGCTGACAAAACTCACCTGTGAAGCTCAACTGGATCAAGAGCTCGTGGGACTTCATCAAGCTGAACGTGTGCTGAACGTGGAGGTGCCGTACGTTCGGTACTTGATCGGTTGGATCGCGAAGAAGTTCGACTACATCAACCGCGTCATTAGACGCTTCCGCTCCCGGTCTACGAGGGTACATAGACACACTCTCTCCCTCGTTTCTATGCATCTAATAGATAGATCTTGCGTGATCGTAGGAAAATTTTAAAATACTACGTTCCCCAACAGTGGCATCATGAGCCAGGTCTATGCGTAGATGATATGCACGAGTAGAACACAAGTGAGTTGTGGACGATATTAGTCATATTGCTTACCAGCATGTCATACTTTGCTTCGGCGGTATTGTGAGATGAAGCAGTCCGGACTGACATTACGCGTACGCTTATGCAAGACTGGTTTCACTGTTATGAGCACTCGTTGCTTAAAGGTGACTGGCGGGTGTCTGTCTCTCTCACTTTAGCTGAATCGAGTGTGGCTACGCCCGGTCCTTGTGAAGGTTAAAACATCACATACTTGACGAAACATCGTTGTGGTTTTTGTATGCGTAGGTAAGAACGGTTCTTGCTAAGCCCGTAGCAGCCACGTAAAATTTGCAACAACAAAGTAGAGGACGTCTAACTTGTTTTTGCAGGGCATGTTGTGATGTGATATGGTCAAGACATGATGAGTTATACGGTTTTGTATGAGATGATCATGTTTTGTAAGGTTATCGGCAACTGACAGGAGCCCTATGGTTGTCGCTTTATTTTATGAAATGCAATCGCCATGTAATTGCTTTACTTTATCACTAAGCGGTAGCGATAGTCATGGAAGCAATAGTTGGCGAGACGACAACGATGCTACGATGGAGATCAAGGTGTCGCGCTGGTGACGAAGGTGATCATGACGATGCTTTGGAGATGGAGATCAAAAGCACAAGATGATGATGGCCATACCATGTCACATATTTTGATTGCATGTGATGTTTATCTTATTATGCTTCTTATTTTGCTTAGTACGACGGTAGCATTATAAGATGATCCCTTACAAAATATCAAGGTATAAGTGTTCTCCCTTAGTATGCACCGTTGCGAAAGTTCGTCGTGCCGAGACACCACGTGATGACCGGGTGTGATAAGCTCTATGTTCAAATACAACGGGTGTAAGCCAGTTTTTGGACACGCAGAATACTCGGGTTAAACTTGACGAGCCTAGCATGTACAGATATGGCCTCGGAACACTGGAGACCTAAGGTCAAGCGTGAATCATATAGTAGATATGATCAACATAAGATGTTCACCATTGAAACTACTCCATCTCACGTGATGATCGGACATGATTTAGTTGGTTTGGATCACGTGATCATTTAGATGACCAGAGTGATGTCTATCTAAGTGGGAGTTCTTAAGTAATATGATTAAATTGAACTTTAATTTATCATGAATTTAGTCCTGATAGTTTTTGCATATCTATGTTGTTGTAGATCAATGGCCCGTGCTACCGTTCCTTTGAATTTTAATGCATTCCTAGAGAAAGCTAAGTTGAAAGATGATGGTAGCAATTACACGGACTGGGTCCGTAACTTGAGGATTATCCTCATTGCTGCACAGAAGAACTATGTCCTTGAAGCACCGCTAGGTGACAAGCCCCCTCCCGCTAATGTAGACGCTTTGAACGTCTGGCAGATGCGGTCTGATGACTACACGATAGTTCAGTGTGCCATGCTTTACGGCTTAGAACCGGGACTTCAACGATGTTTTGAACGTCATGGACCATATGAGATGTTCCAGGAGTTGAAGTTAATATTTCAAGCAAATGCCCGGATTTAGAAATATGAGATTTCCAATAAGTTCTACAGCTGCAAGATGGAGGAGAATAGTCCTATCAGTGAACACTTGCTCAAAATGTCTGGGTACTACAATCATATGACTCAACTTGGTTGCAAAGTTGACGAGGATAGCGTTATTGATAGAGTTCTTCAATCACTGCCACCAAGCTACAAAGGCTTCGTCATGAACTATAATATGCAAGGGATGCATAAGACAATTCCCGAGCTCTTCGCTATGCTCAAAGCTGCGGAGGTAGAAAACAAAAAGGAGCATCAAGTGTTGATGGTTAACAAGACCACTAGTTTCAAGAAAAAGGGCAAGGGAAAGAAGGGGAACTTCAAGAAGAATAGCAAGACAATTGCTACTCCCACGAAGAAACCTAAGTCTGGAGCCAAGCCTGAAACTGAGGATGAATTCTACTGCTAAACTATCCAGCTGTTGTGTCCTTGTCGCCACGTGTCTTGAACTAGTGTTTTCCTATAGCATTGTTGTTAGGCGTGTTCTCGAGGCTGTACTTGACCACAATAATTTCCTGGCTGTGCCTTCGATTACGAAGGGTGTGGTTCTTGTAAAGCTTCCCAACAAATCTGATGCGGCCTGTCTTTATCATCATGTTTATGAGTGGAAAGACCACTCTGTTAGGTTCTCCAAGGTTGTCGAGATGGTGATGGTGCATGTAGACATCTCTCACGAAGTCCATGGCCTATTCAGTTATGCGGGGTTCATCCCGTAGGTCTGTGGCAAGAAATAGTCTACAGAGTTTAATTAGTGCAACTTTGCTTGTCTGTAGTAAGTACTATTGTTCAGTACTTGATTTGTGTTTGTGAACCCTGTATTTTTTATTAGTACTGCCGCCTTTGGTGTGTGGTCAGTCCTGAGAACGGTCTATGTTAATGTCTATCCACTCAATTCAGGCTATATATTTTGAAGTATCCAGATCATCTTTTTTGTGAGGACGGTTTATCAATTATGGTTACACTCCAATATCTATATGCATTGCAGGGTTTATCGTACCCACCAGGATTTCCAGTCCCGTGGATGTCCGGTCCATACGATTTGTCATGACCTTTGGACTGTCCTGCTTGTGGGAGTAGGCGGGGCCCCTACATGCCACCCGTAGTTGGACGATCAATCTTTTGTTTAGTACTTGAACATAGTGATTTCCTGGTAAGGATTCACTCGTGTCACATCAAGTAAATCTTATTGATTTACTGTCTAAATCTTATTAATTTAATGTCATGTTTTCTTTATTTTCCTGCAATTTTACGATGCAGGTTTTTCCATGTGACATTCATCACAGAATAAACCGTTTGGTTTGCTCTACGATGGCTATTTTTGCAGGTTTCACTTCTTATGTCGTGTCAGTAAAGAAGGCACTGTCCATCACTTTTATTACTGGAAAAAATTGGATCAGTCTGTTGTCTGAGTACAAGCTGAATCCCTATGATGAACTGCAGTTTGGTTTAACAAAAATGCCACAATTAGTCCTTCTCGGGTTTACAAGAAATGAAGAAAAAAACTGGATCACGGTCACGAAGCCTAGTCAAGTTAGAAAGCTGATCATAGCATACCAGAGACGATCGCCGCTGTCTCGCACATCGGTACCACCTTCAGCAACGGATCGAGCACCGACAGTTGCTCTAGCACTGACAGCGGCAGTAGCTCAGTCTGATCCAGCTGAGGATTGGGAACCGACTGCGTCAGCGGATTAGGCTGATCTACCGGAGGATCGGGCATCGACACCAGCACCTACTCCGACATCGGCACCAACTCTACAAGGAGCACCATCTCCGGCAGCAGCAGCGGCTTCGGCACCTGCACCAACACTTACACTTGCATCTGCTCCGGCCCGTGCATCGGCAACAGACTAGGCTGCAGTTCGCACTTCTTATACCAAAGTCCTTAAAAAAACCAACATGTCCACCTTCTTGGTAAGCATTGGCCGCCCAAGTGTTTCGTTCTTTTTTCTTTCCATGTTGTTTTGCATGACTCACTATGTTGATCTAACTATTTGGGTATGTCTACTTGTTTGCAAACAGAGAATTCCTAGAGCAACGAGGGAGTCGTTCAACAATCCGAGCGACAACGGCCAAGTTTCTCTTACCACGTGCAGCCTTGGTGTGAATGAACCTGCTCAATATACCGTAAGTACAAAGGATGGTCGCATGATGATTGATGCTAAAGGATGGTCAAGGTTCAAATCTAAATCATATCTTGCTGTAGGGGATGATCTCAAAATCAAATTTTCTCTGCAAGGAGAGCTGGTCCAAATCAACTTTGAAATTCTTCAGTAGCAGCATGCAACTACCGAACTGATCTATCCTACGAGAGATTTCGATGTAATAATTTGGCATGGTGAAACAAGTGTCCTGTGTGTATAAGTAATACGACAATATTATTTATCACATGGTATATCGTTGATAGAATTGCAACTCTCATTGCTGGTTAGGAACTGTCGTTTGATTTTGTTCCAACAACTGCCGTGCTTTATTCAATTTTGTGTATTCGCCTTGCAACAACATCTAAAACCAGCGCCGTACCGATCGCCTGCAATATGAAAAGCGCTGAGGTAGAACACATGGGCCCCGAAACATGCAGGGTGGGCCTGCGGCCCAAGTCTAGAACCGTGAGCCTGTCTGAGTATTATATTCTCAGCTGAACCCCCATAATTGTCTCAAAAAAAAAAGCTGAACCCCCATAATGCCCGTGCGTTGCACGTAACATCAAGATGCATTTGTATGAGTATTTTATCTTGTGAGAGAAAAGGATGAACGAGGGAAGGACTTATTTCCAAATGTGGAAAGGTGTGTGGGTACCTTTTTGCAAAGTTGCCATAGTTTCCTTCCTATCCGTCAGATATAATTTTGAATGTATAAAGTTGTGATATAGAAGATTTGTATATTTCTTTATAGAGGGAGTATCTCTCTGTCAAAAATATATTTTTGTGTAACTAGTTACTCCTGTCTTTCTACTTCCTTTCGCTGATATGTGGGGCATCCGACAACGGGGTCCATGTGCCATATGCACAAATTAGAGTGCACAACTGCACGGTAGACACACCCCGGTCGTAGCGCCGCAGTAATGCCCAATGAGCCGTCAAATCACAAGCCCCCCCTTTCCAGCTTTAGCAGTAAGTGATACGTCTCTAATGTATCTATAATTTTTTATTGTTCCATGCGATTATTTATGATGTTTTGGATGTTTAATGGGCTTTGTTATACACTTCTATATTATTTTTGGGACTAACCTACTAACCCAAAGGCCCAGTCCAGATTGCTGTTCTGTGCCTATTTCAGGGTTTTACAGAAAAGGAATATCAAACGGAGTCCAAACGGAATGAAACCTTCATGAGAGATATTTTTGGAGCACAATACGCAGGGGAGACTTGAGAACCACGGAGTAGGGCTGACGCGGCGTCCACGAGGGTGGGGGCGCGCCCCCTGCCTCGTGGGCACCACGTCTGGCCCCGGTGCCCTCCTTCTTCCTATATACATCTACGTACCCCAAAACCATCAGAACAACAAAGAAAACCCTAGTTCCACCGCCACAACCTTCTGTTCCCATGAGATCCTATCTTGCGGCCTGTTCCGGAGCTCCGCCGGAGGGGGGATCTACCATGGAGTGCTTCTACATCATCATCATCGCCTCACCATGAGTTGTGAGTACTTTACCATAGACCTTCGGGTCGATAGCTAGTATCTAGATGGCTTCTTCTCTCTCTTTCGATCTCAATACCAAGTTTTCCTCGGTCTTCGAGGAGATCTATTTGATGTAATCTATTTTTGCGGTGTGTTTGTCGAGATCCGATGAATTGTGGGTTTATGATCAAGATTATCTATGAGAAATATTTGGTTCTTTTCTGAACTATTTATGTATGATTATAATATCCTTGCAAGTCTGTTCGAATTATTGGTTTGGTTTGGCCTACTAGATCTATAGTTCTTGCAATGGGAGAAGTGCTTGTCTTTGGGTTCAATCTTGCGGTGTCCTTTCCCAGTGACAGTAGGGGCAGCAAGGCACGTATTGTATTGTTGCCATCGAGGATAAAGATATGGGGTTTATATCAATATGTTTGAGTTTATCCCTCTACATCATGTCATCTTGCTTAAGGCGTTACTCTGTTCTTATGAACTTAATACTCTAGATGCATGCTGGATAGCGGTCGATGTGTGGAGTAATAGTAGTAGATGCAGAATCATTTCGGTCTACTTGTCTCGGACGTGATGCCTATATATAATGATCATGCCTAGATAGTTTCATAAGTACTCGCTTTTCTATCAATTGCTCGACAGTAATTTGTTTACCCGCCATAGAGTACCGCTATCATGAGAGAAGCCACTAGAGAAAACTATGGCCCCTGGGTCTATTCTCAACATATCAATCTACAATCTACTTTACTTTTCCGCTTTTACTTTCTGTTCTTATATCCAAAAAATACCAAAAATATCAAACTATCATCTCTATCAGATCTTACTTTCGTAAGTGACCGTAAAGGGATTGACAACCCCTTATTGCGTTGGCTGTGAAGTTCTTATTTGTTTGTGTAGGTACTGGATTGATACCTTGGTTCTCAAAAACTGAGGGAAATACTTACGCTACTGTGCTGCATCACCCTTTCCTCTTCGAGGGAATACAACGCAAGCTCGAGAAGTAGCAAGAAGAATTTCCAGCGCCGTTGCCAGGGAGGCTTACGCAAAAGTAATATACCAAGTACCTATCACAAACCCTTATCCTTCGCATTACATTTTTTGCCTTTCATTTTCCTCTCCCCCACGTCACCTTTGCCGTTTATTCGCCCTTTTTCCGTTCGCCTTTCTGTTTGCTTGTGTTGCTATGTTCCCTATATTAGCTTGCATCTTCTCTTGCTAAATTACGGATCCTCATCCACTTACGAATCTTTTTAAGAGATCCAATTATGTTGAACCCATTGCTAGTGAGCTGCGTGCACTAGATTATCTTTATGGGGTTTTGCTTGAAATTCTTGAATCTGAAAATTGTGAGGAATTGTTAAAAGAAAAAGTGATTCATGATAGCTCCTTAAATAAAAAGCATGATGGCAATGATACTATTGTAAATTCTATTAATGTCAATTGTGTTAATGATATGCAAAACCCAAAGCTTGGGGATGCTAGTTTTGCTTTGTCTACTACTTGTTGCAATGATCATGATTGGGGTGATGCTTCTTATGATCTTGAAAATTTATTTAAGCCCCATGATGAATGTGGGATTTATAATAATGTTTGCCATGATATTGAAAGTGGGTCTGAAAGAATGTCAACTTTTGATCCCACTACTTTGGATATTGATCAATCTTATGAAATTTTTGATAAAAGTGGGCTTGGAGAAGTAATGTCTTTGTTCTATGTTAATCCCACTATCTTGAATGAGGATCAACTTTGCATACATATGGATCATGTAGAAAGAAATTTATGTGATGCATATATTGTTGAATTTTCTTATGATCCTACGTGCAATTATTATGAGAGAGGAAAATATGGTTGTTGAAATCTTCATGTTACTAAATTACCTCTTGTCATGTTGAGATTGCTATTGTTTCTTTCTTCTTCCTTGCATATGCTAGATATTGCTTGTTTTGATTTGTTTTACTATAAAATGCCTATGCATAGGAAGCATGTTAGACTTAGATGTGTTTTTCACATGCTGTATGATGCTCTTTTTGTGCTTCAAGTCTTGTCTTTCATGTGAGCATCATTAAAATCGTGCCTAGCTAGGGCCGTTAAACGATAGTGCTTGTTGGGAGGCAACCCAACTTTATATTTTTTGTTTTTGCTTATGTTTAGAAATAAATATTGCATCTAGCTTCTGTTTAGATGTAGTTTTGTGTTTTAATTAGTGTTTATGCCAAGTAGAACCTTTGGGAAGACTTGTGTGAAGTTTATATGATCTTGCTGTCAAAAACAGAATCGTTAGCGCTCGCTAGAATGGTCACCAGATTTTACTAGAGCGTGCTATTTAGTTGATTCTTTTTTCAGATGATTAATAGACAAATTCCTCACGTTACCAATTTAATTCAATTTTTTTGGAGTTACAGAAGTATGTGAAAGTTACAGATTACTACCGACTGTTCTGTTTTTGACAGATTCTGTTTTTCGTGTGTTGTTTGCTTATTTCAATGCATCTATGAGTAGTATTGGGAAGTATGAATCATAGAGAAGTTGGAATACAGTAGGTTTAACACCAATATAAACAAAGAATGAATTCATTGCAGTACCTTTGAGTAGTGGTTTGTTTTCTTGTACTAACGGAGCTCACTAATTTTTGTCTATGTTTTGTGTTGTGAAGTTTTCAAGTTTTGAGTATTGCTTTGATGGACTATGGAACAAAGAGTGGCAAGAGCCTAAGCTTGGGGATGCCCAAGGCACCCCAATGTAAAATTCAAGGACAACCAAAAGCCTAAGCTTGGGGATGCCCCGGGAAGGCATCCCCTCTTTCGTCTTCATCTATCGGTAATTATACTCGAAGCTATATTTTTATTCACCACATGATATGTGTTTTACTTGGAGCGTCGTGTATTATTTGAGTCTTTGCTTGTTAGTTTACCACAATTATGCTTGCTGTACACACCTAGTTGAGAGAGTTAAATATGGCCTAGGAATTGTTAGAACACTCTATGTGCTTCACTTATATCTTTTGAGTTGAATAGTTTTTGCTCTAGTGCTTCACTTATAACTTTTAGAGCACGGTGGTGATTATATTTTGTAGAAATTGTTGATCTCTCATGCTTCACTTATATCCTTTTGAGAGTCTATTAAAACAGCATGGTAATGTGCTTTGGCTATAAAATTAGCCTTCACATGATAGGCATCCAAGATGAATGTAGTAAAAACTTTCATACTAAGTGCATTGAATATGATGAGAAGTTGAAAGATTTGAAAAGATAGAGTATGAAAACATGTGCTTGGCTGAAACCGAGGTTGTGCATGATATCAATATTTTGTCTGATGAAGAGGGAGCATAGCCAGACTATATGATTTTGTAGGGATAACTTTATTTAGCTATAGTATTTTCAGAAGACATGATTGCCTTGTTAGTATGCTTGAAGTATTATTATTTCTTATGTCAATATAGACTTTTGTCTTGAATCTTTCATATCTGAACATTCATGCCACAATTAAGAGAACTACATTGAAATTTATGTTGGTTAGCATTCCACATCGAAAATTCTGTTTTTATCATTTACCTACTCGAGGTCGAGCAGGAATTAATCTTGGGGATGCTTGATACGTCTCCAACGTATCTATAATTTTTGATTGTTCCATGCTATTATTTATGATGTTTTGGATGTTTAATGGGCTTTGTTATACACTTCTATATTATTTTTGGGACTAACCTATTAACCCAAAGGCCCAGTCCAGATTGCTGTTTTTTGCCTATTTCAGTGTTTTACAGATACGTTGGAGTCCAAACGGAATGAAACCTTCGGGAGATATATTTTTGGAGAAAAATACGCATGGGAGACTTGAGAACCACGGAGTAGGGCTGACGTGGCATCAACGAGGGTGCGGGCGCGCCCCCTGCCTCGTGGGCACCACGTCTGGCCCCCGATGCCCTCCTTCTTCCTATATATATCTACATACCCCGAAATAATCAGAACAACAGAGAAAACCCTAGTTCCACCGCCGCAACTTTCTGTTCCCGTGAGATCCCATCTTGGGGCCTGTTCCGGAGCTCCGCCGGAGGGGGGATCTACCATGAAGTGCTTCTACATCATCATCATCGCCTCACCATGAGTTGTGAGTAGTTTACCACAGACCTTCGGGTCCATAGCTGGTATCTAGATGGCTTCTTCTCTCTCTTTTGATCTCAATACCAAGTTCTCCTCGGTCTTCGAGGAGATCTATTCGATGTAATCTCTTTTTGTGGTGTGTTTGTCGAGATCCGATGAATTGTGAGTTTATGATCTAGATTATCTATGAGAAATATTTGGTTCTTTTCTGACCTCTTTATGTATGATTATAATATCCTTGCAAGTCTCTTCGAATTATTGGTTTGGTTTGGCCTACTAGATCTATAGTTCTTGTAATGGGAGAAGTGCTTGGCTTTGGGTTCAATCTTGCGGTGTCCTTTCCTAGTGACAGTAGGGGCAACAAGGCACGTATTGTATTGTTGCCATTGAGGATAAAAAGATGGGGTTTATACCAATGTGTTTGAGTTTA
Organism: Secale cereale; assembly: GCA_902687465.1. Lineage (NCBI taxonomy): Eukaryota > Viridiplantae > Streptophyta > Magnoliopsida > Poales > Poaceae > Secale > Secale cereale. The sequence continues at coordinate 370,361,779 of LR738715.1, read as the reverse complement.
TCTCTCTACATCATGTCATCTTGCTTAAGGCGTTACTCTGTTCTTATGAACTTAATACTCTAGATGCATGCTGGATAGTGGTCGATGTGTGGAGTAATAGTAGTAGATGCAGAATCGTTTTGGTCTACTTGTCTCGGACGTGATGCCTATATATAATGATCATGCCTAGATAGTCTCATATGTATTCGCTTTTCTATCAATTGCTCGACGGTAATTTGTTTACCCGTTGTAGAATACCGCCATCATGAGAGAAGCCACTAGAGAAAACTATGGCCCGCGGGTCTATTCTCAACATATCAATCTACAATGTACTTTACTTTTCCGCTTTTACTTTCTGTTCTTATATCCTAAAATACCAAAAATATCAAACTATCATCTCTATCAGATCTCACTTTTGTAAGTGACCGTAAAGGGATTGACAACCCCTTATCGCAATGGCTGCGAAGTTCTTATTTGTTTGTGCAGGTGCGAGGGACTCGCGAGTGGTCTCCTACTAGATTGATACCTTGGTTCTCAAAAACTGAGGGAAATAGTTACGCTACTGTGCTGCATCACCCTTTCCTCTTCGAGGGAGTACAACACAAGCTCGAGAAGTAGCAGTAAGCTGGACGGACGAAGCGGCAGTATATCTCTGGGCCTGAATCCCCTTCTCCCTCGTCTTCTTATTCAGAGAAAACCCCCTCTCGGCGATTGCATATGGTTGTCTCACGGAGAACCAGGTACCAATTCTTCATCCATCACCGATAAATCCAAGTCCCTTGGTCGCGGGTAATCCTAGGATGGCAGTCGCCGCCGTTGATGCAAAGAATCTCTCACGAAGATGCTACTTCTAACTAATATTTTCTTATAACTGGTGGCACGTGTAGGTTTTTTCAGAGTTAAGCAGACTACTCGTTTGTTATTCTGTAACAACTCGGCTGTTACTGATGGCACTGAAGTTGACTGGGACGACATCCACAAGTTCCTACACTTTATTGATTGTCTTGAGGTCCTTGTGGGGCATTTCAATGGTGGAAGGCCATGTGGGATATGTGTGCCACTGCTGCACTCGTTGAAGAGGTCCAACTATGTTGAGAAACTTATGGTACGAGTTGTTTTCTGTTATATATGTTGTTCATAAACTTTTGCTTATACATAGTTTTACAACTGTGATCTTCTTGAAACAGAAACTGCCCAGTTCTATTGTTCCTATGCAGATGCCTGACCATGGTCGGGTCAGACTTGCACTTGGTCACAACATGATGTTTATGTCGACCTACTCCATTCCCCTTGGAGGTGAAAAGATACTTATTCATGGGTGGTCTCAAATAATGAAGGCCCGTCCATCTTGGAGAATAGGACAGAAGATTATGTTCCTGCTTTTCCATGGCTCTAAAGCGAATATCTTGTTTATTGACCACATTGCAAGATGAAGCCACTTTCAGAAGGTTGTGGATGCGCGGGGTGGTGCCTGGGCCTTGTCCTAGGGCTTGGCGGCCTCACCCTTGGTTAACTGTAGGCAAAGTAGCACTGTTTGAGGCGTGCTTGTACGGTTGAACCTGTATCTTTACCTAATAATAAAGAAAATTGGGTTTCTTCCCGTCCGTCATGGCATTTTTCAGAAAAGTCCCTCCACTTCAGAGAAATCAACCCGCAGTCCTATTTTAAGTCAAAACGAATCGTTTTTTCGTATTTTACACAAAAGTCCCCGTGTTTTCTTGAAATCAACCCGCAGTCCGGATTTAAGTCATACCCGAACCGTTATTTTACAATTTTCGAAAAAAAACCTGATGTTTTAGGTAATTCATCCGCGGATCATATTTAAGTCAAATACATGTTTTTTAAATCATCCATATCTTTTAAATCATAACTCCGATTTGAACATGTTATATATGAAATTTGATTAGAAAAATATGTAGAATATGAATATGAGATTATTTTTACCTGTTAAGTATTTTTAAATATTATTTTGGAATATATTTAAGTCAAACAAATGATTTTCTAAAATATATGTATCTTTTAAACCGTAACTTTGATTTTAACATATTGTATATGAAATTCTATTAAAAAAATGTGTAGAATCCAAATATGATGTTAATTTTACCTGTTAAATATTTTTAAAATATTGCTTTGGAAGCAAACTTATAATTTATAGCGCAAGATCTGTTTTTTCTTTCGTACCGATGGCGATCCGGATTGCAAATAAGCACTCCACTATAACCATATAGGGAAAAGAAAACATCGATAACTACACATGCATACCTCTGAAAATGTCGCAGGGGAAAACAACAGATTTCTCATCGCGAGAGTGAGAGAAAGCTAGAGAGAGAGAGACGCCTTAGGATTAACCATATTTAAATACGTTTTTTGCTTTGTTTTGTGTGAACATTGAGGCCATCGCCGGCGAGGGTGAGAAGGAGGATAAGCGGCAACACAAATATGATGCCTCGCAAAAATAAAGGAGATGAACCTATTGTGGTCTTGAGTGATGGTTGTTGGGTTAAGATCGTGTGTTATGTTTTCTCTCCCGTTGCAACGCACGGGCTCTTTTGCTAGTAATTACTTATACTGCTTTCAGCTATGGTTGTTAAGTGCCCCTGCTGGTTTCAGTTAAGGTTGTTAAGTACTCCCGCTGCTTTTACAGTCTGTCGTGTTTCTTCAGTCTTTTCTTCCTCCAGCCGCCAAAACCAAACCAGCGCCGGCGAGGCCACCCGCTTCCGCCTCCCACGGCTGGCTGCGCCTTAGCGCACGCATCGCCGACCCACCATCTCCTAAATCGTTAACACCGACGTCCGAGGCCTCGCCGTCGTCCTCCGCGTGCTTTGGTCCGCTCACCGTGGCGCCGCCCTATCGCTTGTCAACATGGTCAACAAACAACAGGAATCGGCATAAGTACGTGGAGATGATGACAGTACGGGCCCACCATGTCAGCGTATGGAAAAATAAAATGCTTCCTCCTAGTGTTTTCCTGACATCTGGTACCCACGACATTGTGAACTTATATAGTTAATAGACAAGAAAACAACACAAGATCGGCTGACACCTGGGACGTAGCTGCTTGAGTAGTATTTTTTTGTTATTGTTGAGACGGAGCAGGGTTTGAACTGGGCTGTGGCCCGTCTAGCCCAGGCTTATATTTTATGTTCCCCATGTGACCAACCCAGCTATTTTTTCTTTGTGAAAATGAGCCCAGTTTATTTTTTCTGAAGAATACCCAATCCATGCCAATTTATTTTTCTACGCCCTAATGGGCTGCAACTCTTTCAAGACGCCTGCAAATCTTGAAAGTAATATGAAATTGGCTGTAAATATAAAAATAGATGCCAAATTGGCAATTACTTTATAATTTCTGAACTTTTTTCACATTTTCAAATTCCTATTTCACTGGGCATTAACCTAATTTAAATATATCTTCAAAGTACTTTAAATCTGGCTCGACATTTCGGTATTTAAAATAGTTTGGAACCCACCGAAATATGCGAAATTGGCCCTAGCCAACCAAAGAAAACAGACTGCAATAAATTGCATAAGAAGTCGCAATGAGCTATATATAAATTATTAAAAAAAGAGGGAATGGTCTGACTTATGGGCCTATTATGTTGACGCGTATGCAAGATTTTTTTGTTATTATATACGTCAACAAACGATTCTAGCAGACGTAACCGTTGGATGTCAATCCAACGGCCGGCGTGTTTCTTCAATCTCTGATCTTCTTGCTCCAGCCGCCAAATCCAGCGCCGGTGGGACCGCCTGCTCCTGCCTCCCGTGCAGGCCTCACCTTCCCCTACTACTCCCACAGCTGGCCAGGGCATCCCTCTACTCACCCACACCCCCTATTATTCTGCGGCGACGGCAGCCTCACACCGAAGCCGAACCAGTGAACCCTCGTACTCCTCTTCGCGTGGGCATCCACTGCCGCGTCTTCCCCGGCTCCGCGTCGTCCCCTTCCTAGGCCTCGCCATCGTCCACCACCCTGGTGCTCTTGGCGCGGCGTGGTCAACGTGGTCAAGGAACGACTTCCATCGGAAGTTTACTATCGTGGAGATGCTGACAGTTGGGTCCACGACAGCCGCAAGGAAGTGACTCTTTATTATGCAGAAAATAATTATTCCTCCACCTGACTGTAGGGACCCATCGGACGGGCCACCGTATTTGGCGAAAAAACGTTTCCCCCTGACTGTTGGGACCCACCGGACGGGCCACCGTATTTTGCAAAAAAAATGTCCCCCC
>LR738715.1:370312096-370357500 GCA_902687465.1 Secale cereale | reverse complement strand
AAAAAAGTCCCCCCCCCCCCCCCCCGCTGTCAGCTTGGACCCACCGGAAGTGCCTCCTTATTACGCACAAAAAATGAATAATCCCCCTACTAGCTGGGACCCAGGATAGTGGGAGGCTGACTTGTGGGCCTACTAAGTTGACAGGCACGGAGGGCTTTGTCAACTTAGTCAACATGCACAATTCTATCTCCATTGACCGTACGATGTCCATCCAACGGTCGTAGTGCTTCTTCAACCTCTGGTCTTCTTTCTCAAGCCTCCCAAACCAGTGCCGGTCGTGCCTCGTGCTCCTGCCTCCCGTGGCCGACTGCGATGCCGCAGAGGCCTCACCGCCCCCTACTACTTCCACCGCTGACCAGGCCTTCCCTCTACTCACCCACACCCCCTGTTATTCTGCGGCAACGACAGCCTCACACCTTAGCAAACCAGTGAACCCTCATACTCCCCTACGCGTGGGCATCCACTGCCGCGTCTTCCCCGGCTCCGCGTTGTCCCCATCCTAGGCCTCGCTGTCGTCCACTGCCCTGGTGCTCTCGATGCGGTGTGGTCAACGTGGTCAAGGAACGGCTTCCATCAGACTTGGACTGTACGTGGAGAGGCTGACAGCTGGGTCCACGGCCGCAGCAAGGAAGTGCCTCCTTATTACACGCAAAATAATTATTCCTCCACCTGACAGCGGGGACCCACTGGACGGGCCACCCTATTTTGCGAAAAAAACTTTCCCCCCCTGACTACTGGGACCCACTGTACGGGTCACCGTATTTCACGAAAAAACACCCCCCGTTGTCAGCTCGGACCCACCGGAAGTGCCTCCTTATTACGCACAAAAAAATGAATACTCCCCCTGCTAGTTGGGACCCACCTTGGGGGGTGGCTGACTTGTGGGCCTACTAAGTTGACGGGGACGGAGTGCTTTGTCAACTTAGTCAATATGAACGATTCTAGCTCCAGTGACCGTACGATGTCCATCCAACGGCCGTAGTGCTTCTTCAACCTCTGGTCTTCTTGCTCCAGCCGCCCAAAGCAGCGCCGGTCGTGCCGAATGCTCCTGCCTCCCGTGGCCGGCCGTGCTGCCGCGGAGGCCTCACCGCTGGCTAGGACCTGCGGCGACGGCAGCCTCACACTGTAGCCGAACCAGTGAACCATCGTACTCCTCTCCGCGAGGGCTTCCTTTGCCGCGTCTTCCCCGGCTTCGCATCGTCCCCTGCCTAGGCCTCACCGTCGTACACCGCCCTGGTGCTCTCGGCGCGCCGTGGTCCACGTGGTCAAGGAATGACTTCCATCGGAAGAGTACTGTACGTGGAGAGGCTGACAACTGGGTCCACGGCCGCAGCAAGGAAGTGCCTCCTTATTACGCGCAAAATAATTATTCCTCCACCTGACATCGGGGACCCACCGGACGGGCCATCGTATTTCGCTAAAAAAACGTTTCCCCCTGACTGTTGGGACCCACCATCTACATCTTCGCATGCAAGGAAGTGGGTCCGGGCAAAAAAAAAACGATTCGCCCCCTGACTGCTTGGACCCACCAGCTACGTTTTCGCATGCAAGGAAGTGCGTTCGAAAAAAAAACGATTCGCCCCCTTACTGCTGGGACCCACCAGCTACATCTTCGCAGGCAAGGAAGTGCCAGACAGTCAGGACCCACCTGGTCGATGCGTACGTAGCGTTGTCATTCTGGTCGTGAACGTGTACTTACATACCGGTCGATGTAGAGGCGCGCACGTGTCGTAGTAGAGGCGCACACGTAGCATGTACACGTACGTACAACGGCAAGTGTGCAAGAAAGAAAATACGGCCACTTATGTACATGCGGGCAGGGTCTCAAACGCCTACTCGCGCATACGTACGGCCAGGGCTCGTGTACATGACTGGGCTGGAACGGAGAAACATCGTCGTCGTCGTGTTCATGGGGAGCCAACCGACTGGGTCGGAACGGAATGCGTTGTCGTGTTCATCGGGAGGGCTTGGATGGAACAACCGATGGAAACGAGGCCTGGCGTTATGTTCGACCGGCCACGTTCAAAACGGGATAGTGTTCATCGGGAGGGGTCTGGCGTACCGCAAAACGGAGGAAACGGACCTCCTACGGTCGAAACAGCGGTCCTGTTGATTGGGAGGGGTCTGGCGTACCACAAAACGGAGGAAACATACTTGTGTTGGAGCGCTACGGTCGAAACGAGGGTCCTGTTCATCGGGAGGGGTGTGGCGTATCGCAAAACAGAGGAAACGGACTTGTGTTGGAGCGCTACGGTCGAAATGGGGGTCCTGTTCATCAGGAGGGGTGTGGCGTACCGCAAAACGGGACTCCACGGGATACTGTTCATCACCACCGTCGACCCCCTCCAGCCTCCACGGGCTACTGTTCATCCACTGTCGACCTCCTCCAGCCTCCTCCTGCGACTGTTCAGCCTCCTCCGCGCACTACTCCACCAGCTACTGTTCCACCATCCCTCTCCACGGGCTCCTGTTCAACCACCCCTCCATGGGCTACTGTTCATCCAGCCCTCCACCGTCTACTGTTCATGCAGCCCTCCACGGGGTGGTCCTGTTCATGCAGCCCTCCACGGGGTCCTGTTCATGCAGCCCCAACCTGCTCGATTAAACGCGGTCCTATTCATGCAGAGGCAACACCATGAGGTCCTGTTCAGCTAGCCCCACTGGGAACAGCTCATCCAAACCCCCCAGCAACGCTCACTGTTCATGCAGAGGCATCATCGACCGGCTTCAGTTAGCAGCAGTAGCGAAGGAATCGCTCGATCGGGTTCAGTTAATAGCCATCGATTGATTGCTCGGGTTCAGTAATGCGTAGCCTGCAGTGCAATCGCTCGGGTTCAGTTAGAGCCCAACGCCTCGCTTGGGTTCAGTTAGTGCCTAACGCCTCGCACCCACACGCGTGCGTGTACAAGACAAACGCGCATCGCTCGGCCCCGACCACCCACTGTAACCGGGAACACCCCGATATTTTCCTCCCCCTCGCTTCTACCATGGGATTTTCCGTCATGGACGGCCCAAAGAATGTCATGCAGCTACGTCTCCGGCCCGCCCAGGACGAAAAGCCCATTTACTGTCATGATTTTTTATCATAGAAGTAGGACCCCACCACATCTACGATGATACCGTGTTTTGTCACAATTATTGTCATAGAAGTGTCATAAGTATGACAGAAAAAAGTTTTGTTCGACCCAAAATGTCACGGATGTGTCTTTTTTTGTAGTGCTACCAGGAGCCTCGAGCAATAGCATGCATCGTTGGTGGAGCTCAGGCCCTAGCGTCGGGCCGCCACCTCAAGCAGCTCTCCAGCTAGGCCGAGGACGTCCTCCCGAGGCCTGAGGCCGCATGGTCCCCCAGGCTGCTGTAGAACATGAGCACCTTCGGCTCGAAAGACCAAACAAAGTTCGCGGCCGCTGCGGGCCCACTCCCCATCCTGTGCACCCCAACCATCAACAATGTCGCGGTCACCAAGACCCTCCTCGACGGGGGTGCCGGTCTCAATGTAATCTCCACTGAGACCTTTGAGACGCTCCAAGCTCCCTACGACCAACTGATGCCGACCACTCCCTTCTCTAGGGTGATCGAAGGTTCTACCATTCAGGTGGGGCAAGTGCGCCTCTCCGTCACCTTCGGCATCTGTGAGAACTATTGCATTGAGCTCATCGAATTTGACATAACACGCATCGGCCGGCTATACAATGCCATCCTAGGGTATCCGGCGCTTGCCAAGTTCATGGCGGCGACCCACCCATGATACAACATCTTCAAGATGCCCGTCTACAATGGCGTTTTCACCATCGCTTGCAATGAGAAGGACGTATTTCATGCCCTTAGGGGTGCTTATAAAACCGCAACGGCCAAGCACCTGACCGACAAGGGAGAGGTCGATCCCCCTGAGGCCGTGTCAGCGAATAAGAAACAGTTGTTCTCCCATGACCGTGCTGAAAACGAGAAGGTATCGGTTGATCGCAGTGACTCTAGTCCCACCTTCACCATTTGTGCCCGCCTCCCCCCACGCAGGAAGGCACGTTCGTTGCTTTCCTATAGGGAAACTCGGATGTGTTTACCTGGAAAGTGTCCGATTTATCTGGACTCCCGAGGGAAGTGATTGAGAATCACCTATCGGTGTGCCCAAACGCCCCCCATCAAGCAGGAAGCATGACTTCAGGTGCCAGAGAAGCAGGAATTCAATGTTCAATAGGTGCACAAGCTACAGGAGGCCGGATTCATTTGAGAGGTGCACCACCCCGTGTGGCTTACCAACCCGATCATCGCCCCAAGAAGGCCGGTAAGGAGCGTATGTGTGTGATGACCCACAAGTGTAGGGGATCTATCATAGTCCTTTCGATAAGTAAGAGTGTCGAATCCAACGAGGAGCAGAAGGAAATGATAGGCAATTTTCAGTAAGGTATTTTCTGCAAGCACTGAAATTATCGGTAACAGATAGTTTTGTGATAAGGTAAATGGTAGCAAGTGACAAATAGTAAAAGTAAATAAGGTGCAGCAAGATGTCCCAATCCTTTTTGTAGCAAAGGACAAGCCTGGACAAACTCTTATATGAAGGAAAGCACTCCCGAGGACGCATGGGAATTATCGTCAAGCTAGTTTTCATCACGTTCATATGATTCGCGTTCGTTACTTTGATAATTTGGTATGTGGGTGGACCGGTGCTTGGGTGCTCCCCTTACTTGGACAAGCATCCCACTTATGATTAACCTCTATTGCAAGCATCCGCAACTACAAAAGAAGTATTAAGGTAAACCTAACCATAGCATGTAACATGTGGATCCAAATAAGCCCCTTACGAAGCAACGCATAAACTAGGGTTTAAGCTTCTGTCACTCTAGCAACCCATCATCTACTTATTACTTCCCAATGCCTTCCTCTAGGCCTAAACAATGGTGAAGTGTCATGTAGTCGATGTTCACATGACACCACTAGAGGAAAGAAAACATACATCTCATCAAAATATCGAATGAATACCAAATTCACATGACTACTTATAGCAAGACTTCTCCCATGTCCTCGGGAACAAATGTAACTACTCACATAGCATATTCATGTTCATAATCAGAGGGTTATTAATATTCATAATGGATCTTAACATATGATCTTCCACCAAGTAAACCAACTAGCATCAACTACAAGGAGTAATCAACACTACTAGTAACCTACAGGTACCAATCTGAGGTTTTGGGTACAAAGATTGGATACAAGAGATGAACTAGGGTTTGAGAGGAGATGGTGCTGGTGAAGATGTTCATTAAGATAACCCTCCCCAAGATGGGAGAGTTGTTGGTGATGACGGCGGTGACGATTTCCCCCTCCCGGAGGGAAGTATCCCCGACAGAACAGCTCCGCCGGAGCCCTATATTGGTTCCGCCAAGGTTCCGCCTCGAGATGGCGGCGTCTGGTTTCGAAAGCCTCCTTTTTATTTTTTCCAGGTCAAAACACCTCATATAGGAGAGGATGAGGTGATCAAAGCATATGGTTTTATACAGACTTTTGGAGAAGTCTGTATTTACAAGAAAGTGAGTGGGAGCACTACATCCTTTTCTGATAAGTATATGTGAATGACATATTGTCGATCGGAAATGATGTAGAATTTTCTGGAAATCATAAAGGAGTGTTTGAAAGGAGTGTGTTCAAAAAATGACCTCGGTGAAGCTGCTTACATATTGAGCATCAAGATTTATAGAAATAGATCGAGACGCTTGATAAGTTTTTTCATTGAGTACATACCTTGACAAGTTTTTGAAGTAGTTCAAAATGGATCAGTCAGAGAAGGAGTTCTTGCCTGAGTTTTAAGGTATGAAGTTGAGTAAGACTCAAAACCCGACCACGGCAGAAGATAGAGAAAGACTGAAAGTCATTCCCTATGCCTCAGCCATAGGCTCTTCAAAGTATGCCATGCTGTGTACCAAACCTGTTGTGTACCTTGCCATGAGTATGGCAAGGAGGTACAAAAGTGATCCAGGAGTAGATCACTGGACAACGGTCAAAACTATCCTTAGTTACTGGATGATTAAGGAAATATTTCTCGGTTATGGAGGTGAGAAAGAGTTCATCGTAAAGAGTTACGTTGATGCAAGCTTTGGACCGATCTGGATGACTCTGAGTCTCGATCTAGATACATATTAAAAGTTGGAGCAATTAGCTAGAGTAGCTCCATGCAGAGCATTGTAGACATAGAAATTTGCAAAATACATACGGATCTGAATGTAACACACCCGCTGACTAAACTTCTCTCATGAAGCAAAACATGATCACACCTTAGTACTCTCTGGGTGTTAATCACATGGCGATGTGAACTAGATTGTTGACTCTAGTAAACCCTATGGGTATTGGTCGCATGGCGATGAGAACTATGGGTGTTAGTCAGATGGTGATGTGAACTATTGGTGTTAATCACATGGTGATGTGATCTAGATTATTGACTCTAGTGCAAGTGGGAGACTGAAGGAAATATGCCCTAGAGGCAATAATAAAGTTATTATTTATTTCCTTATATCATGATAAATGTTTATTATTCATGCTAGAATTGTATTAACAGGAAATTTAATACATGTGTGAATACATAGACAAAACAGAGTGTCCCTAGTATGCCTCTACTAGACTAGCTCATTGATCAAAGATGGTTATGTTTCCTAGCCATAGACATGAGTTGTCATTTGATCAACGAGATCACATCATTAGGGGAATGATGTGATGGACAAGACCCATGCATTAGCTTAGCACTATGATCGTTTATGTTTACTGCTATTGCTTTCTTCATGACTTATAACTGTTCCTATGACTATGAGATTATGCAACCCCCGAATACCGGAGGAACACCTTGTGTGCTATCAAACATCACAACGTAACTGGGTGATTATAAAGATGCTCTAAAGGTGTCTCCGAAGGTATTCGTGGTGTTGCCATAGATCAAGAATAGGATTTGTCACTACGAGTGTCGGAGAGGTATCTCTGGGCCCTCTCGGTAATACACATCATAATACGCCTTGCAAACCAATGACTAATGAGTTAGTCAGGAGATGATGTATTACAGAACGAGTAAAGAGACTTGCTGGTAACGAGATTGAACTAGGTATTAAGATACGGACGATCGAATCTTGGGCAAGTAACATACCGATGACAAAGGGAATAACATATGTTGTTGTGCGGTTTGACCGATAAAGATCTTCGTAAAAAATGTAGGAGCCAATATGAGCATTCAGGTTCCGCTATTGGTTATTGACCGGAGATGAGTCTCGGTCATGTCTACATAGTTCTCAAACCCGTAGGGTCTGCACGCTTAACATTTGATGACGATCCGTATTATGAGTTTATGAGTTTTGATGTACCGAAGGTAGTTCGGAGTCCCGGATGAGATCACGGACATGACGAGGAGTCTCGAAATGTCCGAGACGTAAAGATTGATATATTGGATCACTATATTCGAACACCGGAAGTGTTCCGGAAAGGTTTCGGATTAAACCAGAGTGCCGGGCGGTATCGGTACCCCCCGGGGGAACTAATGGGCCACTTGGGCCCTTAGTGGTGAGAGAGAGGGCCGGCCAGGGCTGGGCCGCGCGCCCCTCCCCCTTGGTCCGAATTGGACAAGGAAAGGAGGGGGGGTGGCGCCCCTTTTCTTCTCCCTCTCCCTCTCCTTCCTTCACCCTCTCTCCCTCTTGGTGGACTCCTACTAGGAAAAGGATTGCTATCCTATTCCTTGTAGGATTGGCCCTCTAGGGCGCGCCATAGGGGCCGGCCGGCCCCCCCTTCCTCCTTTATATACGGGGGTAGGGGGGCACCTCTAGATACACAAGTTGATCAAGTTGATCTCTCCCAACCGTGTGCGGTGCCCCCTCCATAGAAACACACCACGGTCATATCGTTGCAGTGCTTAGGCAAAGCCCTGCGCCGGTAGCTTCATCATCTCTGTCACCACGCCGTCGTGCTGATGTAACTCTCCCGCGAGGCTCTACAGGATCAAGAGCTTGTGGGATGTCATCAAGCTGAAAGTGTGCTGAACGCGGAGGCTCCGTACGTTCGGTGCTTGATCGGTTGGATCGCGAAAAAGTTTGACTACATCAACCGCGCCACTAGATGCTTCCCCTCCCGATCTACGAGGGTACGTAGACACACTCTCCTCTCTCGTTGCTATGCATATAGTAGATAGATCTTGCGTGATCGTAGGATTTTTTTTGAAATACTACGATCCACTACAGACTTGCTACTCCTCGAGGAGGGTTGCGGACAGGCCACCCTCCGTGCTGTGAGGTACCAGCAAGTTCTAGCTGTTACCAGAACCGTGACATTTTCCCTCGTACCCTCGAGGTCGGAGATCTTGTCCTATGGTGGATCCTCTCTAGAGAGGCGCTCCATAAGCTCTCACCCATGTGGGAAGGCCCTTTCAAGGTGGCTCGTGTCTCCAGGCCAGGCACCGCCTGCCTCGAGACTGAGGACGGAGTTCCTGTACCTAACGCGTGGAACATCCAACACCTCCGCAAGTTCTACCTACGAACATCACGTGTATGAACGGAAGTGGGTTTTACATGCCACAGGGACTCTCATTGCGTTCGCCTCACGAGGCACACGAGAGTTCCCGCCCACGCCCATGTGGAAGCCCCATCCTCCGCACTGGGGGAACAATCAAAAAGCAGTCATGCACACGCCCAAGTGGAAGCCCCATGCACAACACTGGCGGAACGATCGAACATCGGTCATGCTCACGTCCAAGTGGAAGCCCCATGCTCCGCGCCAGCAGAACGGTCGGACCTCTATCATACCCACACCCCGGTGGAAGCCCCACACTCCGCACTTGGGGAGCAACAAACGAAAGGAGCACCGCGAGCCGCACCAATCCCGAGCTAACCCATGTTGGGCATATCAGCTACATCTCTTTTGCAATATAATAGGTTATGTGATCTGGTTGTAATAAAGCTTTTGTTTTTCGTTCTCAATGGGTTATGTGTGTTTCTTGTTTCTTGAGCCGCACACGCTCACGACATCCCTATCGAGCCCCTCACGATTGGCGCTGGGTATGGTGTCTGCGCTCCCGTCAGTCCCAGCAGCGCCAAAAACAGTAATAACTGAGCCCTAGCCTGCAGGCCTGCCCTCGCGCACGTCATCCACTAAGGTCCTTGGTGCCTTATCTCATCATGAACCGCTCAGGAGCATGCCGATGAGACCCGCGCTGCACTCTTGAGATGGTTCCCCATTGGCAGTTACCGCGTGTAGGAGAAGGAGGCTCGCCTAAAGGCACCCATCTGGGCAGAGGATCTCACGAGTAAGCCCGCGAGATGTGCCTCACCAACGGCGATAAATCGGATTCCATGCTCCGCGGTGCAAGGTTCGAGCGCTTCATGAGACGCTTTTACCGCCTCACGGGACCATATGGCGCAGAACACAAATGCAAGCTAAAAGGAAAACAAAGTCTCAGGAGGAAGCTTTTTGGCAGCACAAACGTTCATTACAGCGTTAAAATGTTGAAGCAAGGTCGCTATCTTCAAGATCCCATGGATCCATGATTTACTATAAGGAAACTAGCTAGGGAAAGACCTAAGGAGACAAGCCGCTACATTCGCCCCCAACGTCGCCTTCAATCTCCCCGGCTCCACCATTGTTGTGACTACTGTCATGGGCAAATTGGATCACGCACGCGGCGACGTATGGCGCCAGAGGCCATGCTGGCAGGTGAGGATGAGGAGGATTACCACTTTTTTGCTAAGGTTGCAAAGCCCGCTCGTCGGTTCCGAAAGAAATCTTGAATGTTTTCTCGATCGATGCAAGAAGACCAAGATGTCGGGTGCGTAGGGTGGAGGTCATCATCGAGCCCAACGGCGTGTCATGGACGGAGGCTTTGCACGAGAAGACTGCCCTTTTTGTTAGGATAGACTGCGCCCTTCCCCCTTCAAATGACTGTTGTGTGGCAACCCTTACCACCAAGGTTTTTCGGGGGAAGAGGGCCAAGGATGATATGAAAGAAGGGCAACGTGGTGTTGTAGGAGAGAGGCTTCTACCCCAAAAACCCTAGAGCTTGTAATCGTTGTCTTCCTCCTTAGCAATTCACATACAAGAAGGACATAGGGTTTTACACCGCAAGGTGGCCTGAACCTGGGTACTCATCGTGTAACCGGCCAGCTCGTGCTTGCACGATCTCGCCGTAGCTCAGTCGTGGTAAGCACGAGGTAAGGTTGGGCGTAGGACTAGCATACCCCAGTGCTCGAACCTTTGGGTCCCCGTAGCCCCGATTCCGACAAACATCCGTATGCATACCTAGAGCCCTGTTTCCTTCGCCACTAAGCCAAGGGAAAATTTGGCGGGCATGATTTGTGCATCTTCTCACGGTTTATTAGTTTACAATTAAATTACGCAAATTCACATTTCATATCGAATAGTTGTTTGCCAATTTCATATCAGGCACATAAATATATTTTAACATCACAATACGGTAGCTACCTGAAAGCAACACAGTACAACATACACTACTGGAATCAGGATCTTTGCCATCAGCCAGCTCTTTGCCTAACGAACGTCCCCCCACAACCTAAGAAAAGAAGTAGAACTGGAGATGAAAAAGGAATAAGTAGAAGTAGAAGATGAAAAAAAGAAGTAGGAAAAGTAGAAAAAGAGGGTCGCCGAGGGAAAAGAGGGCTTCCGAGTGGCCGAGGGCTCGAGGATCAAGGGGAAAACGAGTCGAGGGTCCAGGGGTCGAGGATCGAGGTGTCGAGGATCGAGGGGGAAATGAGTCGAGGGTCTAGGGGTCGAGGATCGATGTGTCGAGGGGTCAAGGATCGAGGGTGAAAGGAGTCGAGGGTCTAGGGGTCGAGGATCGAGGTGTTGAGTGGTTGAGGGTTGAGGGGAAAAGGGGTCTAAGGGTCGAGGATCGAGGGGAAAAGGAGTCGAGGGTCTAGGGGTCGAGGATAGAGGTGTCGAGGGGTCAAGGGTTGAGAGGAAAAGGGCTTGAGGGGTCGACGGTCGCCGTCCCGACCCCCTGACCCCGACACCCCGACCCCGCCTCGACCCTTAAATATTTTATTATGATAAAAATTTAAAGATTTTATTATGTTTATGTTGTACTAATTTCGTTTACTCTTTGTCATTGCAGGTGTTGACAGATGGTGGGCACGGGTCGAGAGTGCTTCGAGCCTCCTTCCTCGGCGCGTGCTGGGAGGGGTGGTATTATTCCACACCAGCACCTTCGGAGAGCGCTCGTAGACAACTTGCAGACATCGGCGGGCACTTCTTCTTCGGCTGGGAGTGGTCGGGGGAAGACGAAGAGGGCTTCTAGAGGTGGACGTGGCGGCGGGAAAGGTAGGAACGCTACTGCGCCTTCGAAGCCACCACCCCAGCTGATTCTCTGGACCACCATAGAGCTACGTCTCAGGTGGACACGTTAGATTTGGACCCGTCTCGAACTCCGGTCCATGAGCATTGAGCCGACGAGCCTTCGTCCGACGAGACTCGGGTCCTAGAGTCTTCGTCCCAGGAGACTCGGGTCCCAGAGTCTTCATCCCACGTGACTCCGGAGGCTAGTGGCTATGTTGATGGTGGCGAGGACACCTTTTCTGACGATAGCTATAGCGAGGGCGAATTGGTTGAGCGGGGCAAGAAGGTCTGCCAGCGTGGTGGTACAAAGCTCCCACCCGTTCTGCTGACCCGCGATCAGAGGCGGTTGATTGAGCTTAACAGGGAGAAGTAAGTGCATTGACTCGTTTTCAACCTTTTGCCTTCATGTTTCTTCAAATTAATATCTAATGTGTTGGCCTTGTCATACTGTAGGGGTTGAAAACATGCCCTTGGTGTATGTAGGCCCAACCAAGTTTTTTGTGTGCTTTACCGGCACCACTTCCTTGGGTGGATGACGTTGCCTAGTGAGGGTGAGGTTCCACAACTATCACTGACCTAGGAGCTGTATATGGCTGACCCGGCCCCACCGGAGGAGAGGGTCGACGATGTCTTGTGCGAGACGTTGGCGGACATTGTGATCCGGAGGTTTTGGGTAATTTCTCCTTTATAGAATTAAAAATCAACAGTACCTAGTGAGGAACATGAGGTGGACGGGGCTATCTTGTTGGAATGTAGACCTTCTACATGTGTATTGAGGAACACGTGGTGGACGGGGCTATGGTTGTCAAAGCCGAGTGCAAGCGCCTACTTTAGAACTTACGGCACGAGGCTCGGCTGCAGGCTGTTCGAGGTGCCACCGTTGTACGACCTCTATGCCATGGCCCATACGGCCCTGTACAAGAAGGCCAAGGCATTTTCTGAGTCCGGACTCGATCATCCTGAGAGCTTTACCAACATCTCCTCCCACAACAAGCTCGTGAGGCACATGGACTTTGGGAAGGCGATGAAAGGGGATGCCTTCAACCCGAGCCAGAGTGCTTTTGATCCACAGCTCGTGATGCTATCTGGTGACGGGAGGTAACATGGCTCGGCAGCCATTGGGGATGGACTGATACATTCTCCTAGAACTCTTCGGGAGATCAAGAAGCGCCAAACGAGCACTCTTCCTGAGATGAGTCCTCGTCCATGGCCAATGGAGCTCGCCATCGAGGCTAGGGCCCAGGAGCTTCTGGCGGAGGCAAATAGGTAGGCGGCGCAGAGGGAGAGGGAGTTGGAGGAGGGGACAGCTAGTCTGTTGGAGGTGTAGAGGAACTGGAACGACGCAGGTCACCGGGCCCTATGACTGACTTGTATGCGAGAAAAACGGTCAAACCCCTCCACCGATATGACTGACTTGTGAAAACAAAATGTGTAGTCCGTGTGCAAGAAAAATGGTTAGACCCCTCCGCCGATGCCCCAGATTGGCATAGCGGACACTGTGAGTTTCATTTGAATGGTCATTAGTTAGTAGTATTCACATTTCAGTTGCATCATGCTAACGAGACATTGCAAATGATCTTTGGTGCAGCATGCCTCCCGACAAGCATCGACCGATCCTTCTCCGTCTCGCACTGGCGCAACCCCGACCGGTCCTTCTCCGTCTGGCACTGGTGCACACCCGACATGTCCTTCACCTCTGTGATGATGGTAAGTTTTCCCAAGTGTTTTGCTTAACAAATGCATACTTAGCTTAAGAAATTGATCAACTTAGCTCCAAAATAACCTATACTTAGCTTCTTTTCCTCGAAAAAGACATACTAATCTTACTTAGCTCCAAACTGACATACTTTACCTAGTATAGCTATAAAATTACCTATACTTCGTATTTTTCCACTACAAAGGAAAAAAGATTCAGACATTGTCATCTAACACAACTTGTTATGGGCAGTAAAAAGAAGGCTACAGGGTTCTTACTTACCATCCTGATGTTCACTATTGTCTTGCATAAAGTGTAAACTAATAAATCAATTGACTTCTTTTGAACCATTTTAATAACAATCTTTATCAGTTTCCTCACTTGATGCCGGTTCATGAATATCTCATTGCCCCATACGCAGAAAGGGTCGAAGTGTGGATCTTTGGCAATGACATATGTACCTAAAAGCACCAAGTTAACATTATAAGCTAAACAAAAATTGCAAAATGATGTAGTACAACACTCCCTCCATCCCATTATATAGGATTTTATTACATGTATATCTAGACATCATTAGAATATTGAGGTAACAGTCTTCCTTGTTGATATGTGGCCTTGGATTGCACATTTAGTCATTCAGTACAATGCATGTTGCTATGTAGCTTCAGTGTGCAGGCTTAAGCATGCTAGTTAAACAAAACAAGAAGTGGAATGGTGTGTTAACTACATCGGGAATACCATTTAAAAACAAGCAAATAGTAATTCAAACAGGTATTGTGCTGGTCTAAAGTACACTAGTTATTGTTAAATAACGAAATGCATGTTAACTGCAATATCATTAACAACAACCAAATATCATAATCCATAGTGGAATTGTGGAAACTATTAATGATTAAATTGAACTGCATGCCATATAGTTCCACATATAGAGCATCAGATTGTGAAGAACTGAAATAAACAAGTCATAAGGCCATCTCTAGCCGATCCTTTAAAGTTAAAGGACTAAAACCCTTAGTGGATATATATATAATATATTCTCCATCAATTTTTGGCATTTTCTAGTCGATCCCCTAAATTTAACGTTGTAAACTTCAATTTGATCAAGTTCAAAGGAGGTTCAACCGAAAGTAGCATGCATTCAAACGTATACATAGATAGTTTTGCATAACTGAACATAAAACATACATTTAAACTAAGTTAAACTACTTTTGGTTGAAGTAGGGGTCGAGCCAATCCTTCCTCGTCATGTACGGTGTGCCGCGAGCCGGGTCCGGGCCGTTGCCGTCATCGGGGTCGTTCGGGAAGGCACTCCTCCACTTGTCGACGTCGATCTCCTCGTCCTTGGGACCCACCTCACCGCCCTCCGCGCCGCCGTCCTAGCCACCTTCAACCTCCTCATCGAAGGAGAGCGTGATAACCTCACCTCCCTCCACGCCGGCAAAGATAACCGGCTCCGCCTTCACGAGCTCCTGGTGCTGCCGGCGGAGATCTTGCATGTAGGTCGCATCGGTGGCCTCGGCCTCGAGGCGCTCCCACGCCTCGGGGTCCTCCCGTGCCATAGCTGAGCTCACCACCCCTGGCTCCAGGGGAACGAGGTCCAACAGATGTGTGCTAAAGGGGAAATTGAGCCTAGTCACCGCACCGAGGTAGCAGACCTGCAGCGGTCGTACTCCATGGCTGCGAGCTCAGTCGTGTGGAAGCTATCGAGCCACCGGCGGGTGTGTGTCTCCCGATCTGTAATCTCGGCGACCCACATCCCCCACCGCCACTGCCGGACCCAGAGATAGGACCTAGTCGGTTGCCGGGTCCGAGGGAGGATGGGGAAGTCCTCGAACCGGCGTAGGGGCACGACGTTGGGCAGATTGGGGGACCGACGACGGCGGATCGAGCCCGCGGAGTACGACCGGGACATATCGGCGGCCACCTCGCCGTCATCGGGGAAAAAGGCCGCGATAAACCTCTTTTTGGCCATTGGCTCCTCGAGCTCCACGACGCACAGCCAGAGGTTGAGGATGGAGGCGGCAGCGATGGTGGTGACCTACCAATGGTTTCGGGGGTGTTGTATGTCGGTGTGAGCGGAAGTTTTGTGGAGTGTGTGGTGTGTGTGGAGGGTGGGGGGAAGGTGGTGTTTGAGGAAATACTGCGGCAACTGAAAATTTTACTAGGCAAGAGTAACAAGGCAGGGCAACTGAAAATTTGGATCAAGAGCGAGTAGATATTTTTGAGATTGCGAGGGATGCAGAGGCGGGAGTAAAATGCCGGGGCTACTAAAAATTTGAATCAAGGGAGTGATGCAGAACGGGAGTAACAAACATCGCATACGGTCACATACTAATCATGTGCTATTAAACATTAAAACCTTCCAGGCGGTAGATATTTTTGAGATTATGAGGCCGCAATATTTTCTAGATTGCAAGGGTTGCAGAGGAAGAAGTATTTGGGGAGTGAGCTAGTGTGCTTGACACACCGGCTATGGACTGTAGCCGACGCACCTTCTCGCGTGAGCCATAGGCGTACTATACACCGACGGTGCTCCAGGATATTTTGTACTGCATCTCACACGGTTGGTGATAATAAACTGAGTGGGATCTACTTGATTTTTCATCTTGATTTGAATTACATAATGGCGTCAGAGCGGCAACGGATAGTGTTTGAATTGCTAGAACTTTTATCTGTAGTGAACATGCAACTATATGCGTGTCATCAAACAATTGGAATTATTCAGGGTTCATTTGGACATTTTATACATTAAATTGGTTTTCAAGACTTTTCAGGTGCACAATTCAAAATTAAACTACATGCACATGCTCGGGTGCACCAACATGGGTTGTAAAATCATATATGTGTCGATGGGTTTATACTTATGTCCCATGCAAGAAATGGGGATCAATTTCAGACACCACAGCACCGTGGCTCTCGGGCAAACATAGACGTACTTGCTTTGGAAATTCTAGTAAATCCAGAAGTCGCCCGAAATTCATGAAACTGAGCATGCTATCATGGAGCGGCATCAACATGCCGTGGTAAAATATTTGTCCCATTTGGGGAAGGTTTGAGTATAAGCTTCTCACAAACCAGAGCTTCTCACGACAAGTGTGATGGTTTCGGTAGGGAACATTTCACCTTTCTGGACGAAACGATATCCATTGCCTCTTCTTGATTTCAATTATTTCCTAGTGTCAACATAGAACAACAGGAGTGTTGTGTTATGTTTTTGAATTTTTGGGGGTTTGTTTGGACATTTTTATACATTAATTGAGTTTTCAATGCATTTATGTGCATAATTCAAATTTGAACTACATGCACATGCTCTAATGCATATAAATTGGTTGAAAATTTAAATCCGTGTCCTTGGTTGCATGATTATGTCCCATGCAAGAAATGGGAATGAATGTCAAACACCCTTCCACCGTCACTCGGTCGCAAATGTGGAGATACCTGGTTTTTAAATTCTTGGAAATTCAAAACTCGTCTGAATTTCATGAAACTTGGCATGCTATCATGGAGCGGCATCAACATGCCGTGGTAATTTTTTTGTCCCATTTGGGGCAGGTTTGGTTATAAGCTTCTCACAAAACAGAGCTTCTCACAACAAGTGTGATGGTTTCGGTACGGAACGTTTCACCTTTCTGGACGAAATGATATCCGTTGCCTCTTCTTGATTTTAATTATTTTCCTAGTGTCAACATAGAACAACAGCAGTGTTGTTTTGATTTTTTAAATTTTTGGGGGTTTGTTTGGACATTTTTTTATATATTAATTGAGTTTTCAATGCATTTATGTGCATAATTCAAATTTGAACTACATGCACATGCCCTAATGCGCATACATTGGTTCAAAATTCAGACCAGTGTCCGTGGTTGCATGCTTAGGTCCCATGCAAGAAATGGGAATTAAATTCAAACATCTAGGCGTCGTGGCTCGACCGGAAAGATTGAGAAATTTGGTTTTTTAAGTCATGAAACTTGGCATGGTGTCATGCATGGCACCAACATGCTATGGTAATTTTTTTGGCCGAATTGGGACAAGCTTTGGTATAAGCTTCTTGCAAACTGAAGCTTCTCTCAAGAAGGCTCGTGGTTCCGAGAGGGAACGTGTCACCTCCGTGTGAGAAACGACATACGTACACTTCCTTCTCCCACCTTAATATTTTTACACATGCAGATTAGACCAAATAGAAGTATCGTGCTAAATTTTGGAATTGTTCCTGGTTCGTTTGGCCTTTTTTATACATTATTTGAATTTCTGGGCATTATATGTGCATAATTCAAATTTGCACTACTAGCACATGCTCCAGTGCACCAAAGTTGGTTTAAATATCACATGTGTGTCCTTGGATGAATTTCGAGGTCTCAGGCAAGAAATGGGAATGAAATTCAAACATCCGGGCATCGTGGCTCGACCAGAAAGATTTAGAAACTTGGTTTCTTAATTCCTATAAATCCAAAACATGCCCGAAAATCATGAAACTTGGCATTGTGTGATGACATGGCACCAACATGTTGTGGTAATTTTTTTGTCTGATTTGCGAAGGCGCACACATTAACAATCAACAAAGTCATTTTGGAACAAGTGTTGTCACGTTACAAATTGGAAACACAAGTATTATTGAAACCATGGGCGTTCTACTTACCGATTACGTGCCGCCACACATCCCCTTTTTTATTGCTAGGAGGTGCCGTGCGGGGTAGCTATTTGAGTACGGGAGGCGTGCGATCAGACCCCCGCCCGTGCTCATCGGGAGGAGAGCCCTTTGACCTCTATCCGCCGCGCACCTCCCTCCGAACGTCTCCATTAATGATGCCCGAGCCCCTGTTTCACGGCATGGCTATGTCTCACTGAACTGAGATTTAGTACAGAAAAATGAAAATATGAAAAGAAAGTTTTGCACGGATCTTGATGTAAGATCCGACGAAACTATATAGCATCGACTGCTATTTATAGCAAGCATGATGAATATAAGGATGATGACCGTGGATAATAATTGTTTTACATATTTAGGAACAAAATTAAAAAAAGCCACATGCGGCAATGCCTGAAATACACTAGGGCAAAAGAAGAAGGAACTAGCTAGTCTCCACGGCGAGCGGCGATGAGTTCTCTCTTGTCCTGATCACGCTCCTTGAGAGCATCCACAGATTCCTCTAGCGGCCTTCAGCGCTCCATGCGGAGCAGGTCATTCTCGTCCATAAGGTTCTTGACAATGACGCCGGTGCTCTTCAACAAGGCAGTGATCTCATCCTGCTCGTCCCGGAGCTTCGCATTGCCCTCCCTTAGTTGTTGGATGACGCCGAGAGCCTGTTCAAGCAAGGCTTTCATGTCATCTTGTAACCTCGCCCAGCCATCAATCTGATCCATCTGGCTATCGACGAGTGCATTCATGCAGCTTGTAAGAGTCCTCCCCTACTCGCGGTTCATTTTCCGAAGCCGTCGCGACATGGGAGGACATGTCTGATGCATTCACGGTGCGGCGGGACATCTCTTCTACTTCCGCGGAGTGGTCGAACCAGTTTGCGGCATCAACGGCGCGTTGGGACCTCCTTGCTGCTTCGGCGGAGTGGTGGGACCTCTCTGCTGCTGCGGCCGCGCGGCGGGACATGTCGGCTGCTTTCGTGGCGAGGCGGGACATCTCTCGTGCTTCCGCTTCCATGCTCGCCTCATCTCTTGACCAAAAATTCACGCTGGCCATGGCACACGCAAGGGAACGATGATGAATGACTTGCTTGTTTTTGTGGATGAGGAGTTGAGGAGGAATGAGCAGTCATCTGAGTAGTAGTATTTATAACCGAGTAATAATATGCTCCTAAGTGGGAAACCATTTAGGTTTTGATTGGTGTGAACATGTTTGTAATTTGGAATGTGACGGGATGCATGCTCAAAATTTATTGATGGTTCTATAACTTCTAAGTGCGACACTATTCTCGGACGACGCAATGTGGGCGCGCGTTAGCACCATAGGGTGCACCGCAATAGGCAAAGTCAGCACACGTCTTGTTCCAAGAATCGTGTGCACTCGTTATTACCATCGTGCACGCTTCTTTTAATTAGAACGTGTGCCCATCTAACGCACACACGTTGATCTCTCTAACTATTTCTGTTTGTTGTGGCTAATCACAAACAATTCATCTGTGCGAAGTGTATGCGATCAATCGCAGAAACTTTGATCTGGCTGACCATTTCTGTTCTGTTGCCTTATCACAAACACTTAATCCTTCTAAAGCGTATGCCCTCAATCGCACACACCTTTATGTAGCTACCCATTTCTGTTGTTCCGCCTCATCAAAAACAGTTAATCTGAGTGAACTGTATGCCGTATATCGCACACTCCTTCATCTCGCTTCCTGTTTCCGTTCTTCTTCCTCATTGCAAACAGTTCATTGAACTGAGCCATATGCCCTGCATCACACACGCAACCAAAATCGGAACCGTGTTTGATGTATCCGTCATCGCAAACGTTTTCCACCTTTTTGACGGTTTTTTTACACCATTGTTTGCGATTATTGCATCGCACCCAGTTTCGTCGAAGGGTCTCTGATCCTAGTGTCGCGTTAGCAGCATCCTGCAATCGTGCTAGCTTAGCTCCAAAGTGACCTACACTTAGAATTTTTACATAGCTTAGCCAAAAAATGGCATTTTTACCTACCTTAGTTAGAAGAAGAAGAAGATAAAGAAGAGGAGAGGAGAAAAAGAAAGAGAAGAAAAATTCTTCTTCTTCTTCTTCTTCTTCTTCTTCTTCTTCTTCTTCTTCTTCTTCTTCTTCTTCTTCTTCTTCTTCTTCTAGCTAGTCTTCTTCTAACTTTCTTCTTTCCCAATTTGCAGATTTTCTCTAGGGGAGGAAGCTTGCATTGATGGAGTCTACTCTTCTCCTTGTGCTTACCTTTTGTTTTTGGAAACTTGTTGTTCGATATGTATGTATGGATGAAACCATTGTATGTTGGATATGTTGTTGGAAACTTGTTGGATATGTTAAATATGTTCCTCTCTTCACGATTCATGTGTTGGTATGCTTGTTCAAAGTTTATTTTGTGAAATTGAATGTCTGTTGTACATGCTCTTAGAAATGTGTATATATATGTATCTATGAAATTCTGTGAAATTGAATCAATTTAAGGAAAAACTGAAAAAGGGTTATACAGGCTATTTGCCGTCTGCTGGCAGACGGCAAAGAGCTTTGCCATCAGCCAGCAGAGGGCAAAGCTACCACGTGGGAGCTACCAGTGCAACCTGGGGGCACTGGGCTGGCCTATATGGTTGCTTTGTCGTCGGCTCGTAGACGACAAAGAACTTCGCATCTTTTCCATCCGCCAGCAGATGGCATAGACATCCAGGTGGCAACTACCTAGGGGCACCTGGGCTTGCCTATTTGGCCACTTTGCCTTCTGCTGGCAGACGATAGAGATGCAAAGGTCTTTGCCGTCTACCAGCAGATGCCAAAGCACATCGTTAACCCCTTAACAGACCCAACCTGCCATGTGTGCCATCTAGGCCCTTTGCCGTCTGCCAGCGGACTGCAAAGGCCTTTGCATCTTTGTCATCCGCCAGCAGACGGCAAAGAGCCCTTTGTCGTAGTTCGTTCAGCCGGACGGTTTGTCGTCTGCTAGCTGACGGTAAAGGTCTTTGTCGTCCGCCAGGCATGCCAGACGGCAAAGTTCCTAATTCTGTAGTGATATAGTTAGTTCAACTTCATAAGAACAATATCAGAACAATATATTCATTTCCCTAATCGAGATCATACAGGTTTGTCTTATCCACCTCTGCTTTCAGTTCAGTAAGAACCTGTTTTGCACTGGCCAACTGGGAAAGTGCCTCCTCCTTTGCCAAAACCATCTTAGCAGAGTCTGATTTAAAACATCTGAGCTCATTCTCCACCTTCCTCTTTTTATCCAACATCTTCAAATATTCTTCAGCGTTGAAAACACTTTCTCTAAGCCTACCTCTATTCTCTTCCTCATACACGCTCCAGAGCTTTGCTAGGCACATCTTCAAAGACTTTGGACACTCTTGATCGACCCACTCCAGGTAAGAACACTTTTGTTGATCCTATAATATTTTAAACTAGATTAGAGACAATTGTTGAGGAAATGGGTTTATAGCAACATAGAAAATCACCAATACTTATTTTGAAAAACCAAAGAAACAAGTTAATTATGACATATCTTCTAAAAAAGATCAATGTGCAAATGAATTAATTGCTACTGAGACAACAACCAAATTCTAAATCATCATAAGCTATAATTAATTACAACAACGCTACAAGTTCTTACTCATGTACTATAAATAACAAATTGAACATTTTATGAGGAAGCTAAATATAGCTGCAATAACATAGCGACATTGTTTGGATGACAACAAATTGATACTAATAGGTGTGTACATGCACAAATTTAGTACCATAGAACTAATAGCACTAAGGTCGTCCACTATATATGCCAAAACCCGTGTAAAGACAATTGTTGCTACATTTCGTACCGGTGCCCTGCATGGCGAGCTGATGCATCAGAAAAAATCAGGGACCCGGACTCCGGAGCACCTAGTTGCTCTGATGCCTAGTTCCTTCGTGCCATAAAGATTTAGTATTTTACTGCTTGGCTGGTCGGATGTGTGGACCAAAGGTGGCTGGACAAACTGCTGAAGCGGTGCCAAATTATTTTCAAATGGCACTGCTGATGAGATGGCAACATTTTTAGATACTAGGTACAAACTGTGACACTCTCATAGGATGCGATTGGTTGAAGGTGTGGTATGAATGGGTTGGGACCGTGACCGTGTCTGAATCACATCTAACAAATGATTTGTAATAATGAAAGTGGGGCAAACCTTCTCTGCACATGCCAGAAACTTCCTCCCACTATCCACAGATTCAAACTTAACTAGCTTCACGCATGGAGATTGATGGTGACAATGAACAAACAAATCTTCAGCCACCCCATCCCATTCGCTGGAACTGATGGTCCTAGGGAGCTACAAGAGGAGGAAATGACTCAAATCGACCGCCGGGTTAAAATCCCTCATTCTAAGTTATAGACCGAGAGAGAGAAGAGAGGCATACCCGGGTGGTGAAGGAGTCGTCGAAGGAGGAGGAACTGCTAGAGAGGTCACTGAAGAAGACCATGGCGACCCGGGCGGTAGGATGCGAGACGACGAGAGGGAGGAAGCAATCGAGGACTCGGCTATTGCCTAGGAGGGAAGGAAGGAGGGAAATATGACTTGTGGTCGGGAAGAAAAGGGGGTGGGGAAGGGGGGCGGGGGTAGATATTTCGGCGGTAGGCCAAAAAGTTTGATATGTGGAGGGAAACTTTGCGTGCAGTGCCGCCGGACACCTTTCACTTGGAACGATTATGTGCATCACAAATGATTCTTCTGCTTTACGCGCATCGGATGAGTTTGGTAATACAAATTTTGGTGGAAATTTGCCTGGGTATTGTCCTCATCCACGTCATTGCATAATTTAACATTGGTTGCTAATTTGGGCACACAAAAGAGCGTACAACAGACAGAACACACTTACTTAATCGAGCAATTTTAGTAATTAAACAAAGCCATTTGACCTAAACATTGTTCTAACTAAAGACCAGCATTGAAAACAAAGCCTAAGTATGCATAATTTTAAAAAAGTCGTCGCCGCGCTGGCCTATGCATTGCCGGTGTGAGATGAGACATCGATGACTTGTCTAGGCGACATGCTGCCATTGGTGGACTCTGCGTCCCCCCTACTGAAGTCGACCGCGTCCCCGTCCTCGTCCTCGTTGTTGGGGAACGTAGTATTTCAAAAAAAATCCTACGATCACGCAAGATCTATCTACTAGATGCATAGCAACGAGAGGGGAGACTGTGTCTACGTACCCTCGTAGACCGAAAGCGGAAGCGTCTAGTGACGCGGTTGATGTAGTCGAACGTCTTCGCGATCCAACCGATCCAAGCACCGAACGTACGGCACCGCCGTATTCTGCACACGTTCAGCTCGATGACGTCCCACGAGCTCTTGACCTAGTTGAGCTTCACGGGAGAGTTTCGTCAGCATGATGGCGTGGTGACGGAGATGATGAAGCTACCGGCGCAGGGCATCACCTAAGCACTACAACGGTATGCCCGAGGTGTGTTTATGTGGAGGGGGGCACCGCACATGGTAAAAACGATGTTTCTTGTGTGTCTTTGGGTGCCCCCTGCCCCCGTATGTAAAGGAGCAAGGGGGGAGGTGCGGCTGGCCAAGTATGGCACGCCAGGAGTAGGATTCCTACTCCTAGTAGGAATAGGAATCCCCCTTCCTATTCCTACTAGGAGTAGGAAAGGAAGGAGGAGAGGAGAAGGAAGAAGAGGGGCACCCCCCTTTCCTAGTCCAACTAGGATTCCCAGGGGAAGGGTGCGGCCAGCCCTATGGGCTGCCTCTTTCTATTCCCTTAAGGCCGACTATGGCCCATACTCCCTCGGGGGGTTCCGGTAACCCCCTCCAGCACTACGGTTTTATTTGATAACACCCGAAACACTTCCGGTGTCCAAATATAGTCGTCCAATATATCAATCTTTATGTCTCGGACATTCCGAGACTCCTTGTCATGTCCGTGATCTCATCTGGGACTCTGAACTACCTTCGGTACATCAACACTCATAAACTCATAATACCGATCGTCATCGAACGTTAAGCGTGCGGACCCTACGGGTTCGAGAACTATGTAGAAATGACCGAGACGCATCTCCGCTCAATAACCAATAGCGGAACCTGGATGCTCATATTGGCTCCTACATATTCTACGAAGATCTTTATCGGTGAAACCACATAATAACATACGTTGTTCCCTTTGTCATCGGTATGTTACTTTCCCGAGATTCGATCGTCGGTATCACTATACCTAGTTAATATCGTTACCAACAAGTCTCTTTACTCGTTCCATAATAAATCATCTCGTGACTAACTCATTAGTCATTTTGCATGCAAGGTTTATTATGATGTGCATTACCGAGAGGGCCCAGAGATACCTCTCCGACACTCGGAGTGACAAATCCTATTCTTGATCTATGCCAACACCACAAACACTTTCGGAGACACCTGTAGAGCATCTTTATAATCACCCAGTTACGTTGTGATGTTTGATAGCACACAAGGTGTTCCTACGGTATTCGGGAGTTGCATAATCTCATAGTCATAGGAACATGTACAAGTCATGAAGAAAGCAATAGCAGTAAAACTAAACGATCAAGTTGCTAAGCTAACGAATGGGTCTTGTCCATCACATCATTCTCCTAATGATGTGATCACGTTGATCAAATGACAACTCATGTCTATGGCTAGGAAACATAACCATCTTTGATCAATGAGCTAGTCTAGTAGAGGCATACTAGGGCCACTCTGTTTTGTCTATGTATTCACACATGTACTAAGTTTTCGGTTAATACAATTCTAGCATGAATAATAAACATTTATCATGATATAAGGAAATATAAATAACAACGTTATTATTTCCTCTGGGGCATATTTCCTTCGGCCTCCCACTTGCACTAGAGTCAATAATCTAGTTCACATCGCCATGTGATTTTACACCAATAGTTCACATCGTCATGTGATTTAACACTTTATTGTTCACATCGCCATGTGACCAATACCCAAAGGGTTTACTAGAGTCAATAATCTAGTTCACATCGCTATGTGATTAACACCCGAAGAGTACTAAGGTGTGATCATGTTTTTCTTGTGAGAGAGGTTTAGTCAATGGGTCTGCCACATTCAGATCCGTATGTATTTTGCAACTTTCTATGTCTACAATGCTCTGCATGGAGCTAGTCTAGCTAAATGCTCCCACTTTCAATATGTATCCAGATCGAGACTCAGAGTCATCCAAATCGGTGTCAAATCTTGCATCGAGGTAACTCTTTACAACGAACTCTTTATCACCTCCATAACAGAGAAATATTTCCTTAGTCCTCTAAGGATGATTTTGACCAATGTCTAGTGATCTACTCCTAGATCAATATTGTACTCCCTTGACAAACTCAGTGCGAGGTACACAATAGGTCTGGTACATAGCATAGCATACTTTATAGAACCTGTGACTGAGGCATAGGGAATGACTTTTCATTCTCTTTCTATTTTCTGCCGTGGTCAGGTTTTGAGTCTTTGCTCAACTTCACACCTTGCAACACATGCAAGAACTCCTTCTTTGACTGATCCATTTTGAACTTCTTCATAACTTTATCAAGTTATGCACTTTGTGAAAGTCCAATTAAGCGTCTTGATCTATCTCTATAGATCTTAATGCCTAATATATACGCAGCTTCACCGAGGTCGTTCTTTGAAAAACTCCTTTCAAACACTCCTTTATGCTTTCCAGAAAATTCTACATCATATCTGATCGACAATATGTCATTCACATATACTTATCAGAAAGTTTGTAGTGCTCCCACTCACTTTCTCGTCAATACAGGCTTCACCGCAAGTCTGTATAAAACTATATGCTTTGATCATCTTATCAAAGCGTATGTTCCAACTCCGAGATGCTTGCACCAGTCCATAGATGGATCGCTATAGCTTGCACATTTTGTTAGCACCTTTAGAATTGACAAAACCTTCTGGTTGCATCATATACAACTCTTCTTTAATAAATCCATTAAAGAACACATTTTTGTTATTCATTTGCTAGATTTCATAAAATGTGGCAATTGCTAACATGATTCGGATAGACTTAAGCATCGCTACGAGTGAGAAAATCTCATCGTAGTCAACACCTTGAACTTGTTGAAAAACCCTTTTGCGGCAAGTTGAGCTTTGTAGATAGTAACAGTACCATCAGCGTCTATCTTCCTCTTGAAAATCCATTTATCCTCAATGGCTTGCTGACCATCGGGCAAGTCAACCAAAGTCCACACTTTATTCTCATACATGGATCCCATCTCAGATTTCGTGGCCTCAAGCCATTTGGTGGAATCTGGGCTCGTCATCGCTTCCTCATAGTTCGTAGGTTCATCATGGTCTAGTAACATGACTTCCAGAACTGGGTTGTCGTACCACTCTGGTGGGGAACATACTCTGGTTGACCTACGAGGTTCAGCAGTAACTTGATCTGAAGTTTCATGATCATCATCATTAGCTTCCTCGCTGATTGGTGTAGGAATCACTAGAACTAGTTTATGTGATGTACTACTTTCCAATTTGGGAGAAGGTACAATTACCTCATCAAGTTCCACTTTCCTCCCACTCACTTCTTTCGAGAGAAACTCCTTCTCTAGAAAGGATCCATTCTTAGCAACTAATGTCTTGCCTTCGGATCTGTGATAGAAGGTGTAACCAACAGTTTCCTTTGGGTATCCTATGAAGACACATTTATCCAACTTGGGTTCGAGCTTATTAGGTTGAAGCTTTTTCACATAAGTATCGCAGCCCCAAACTTAGAAACAACAACTTTGGTTTCTTGCTAAACCACAGTTCATAAGTCGTCGTCTCAACGGATTTAGATGGTGCCCTTATTTAACATGAATGCAGCTGTCTCTAATGCATAACCTAAAACGATAGTGGTAAATCGGTAAGAGACATCATAGATCGCACCATATCTAATAAAGTACGGTTACGATGTTCGGACACACCATTATGTTGTGGTGTTCCGGGTGGCGTGAGCTGTGAAACTATTCCACATTGTTTTAAATTAAGACCAAACTCGTAACTCAAATATTTGCCTCCGCGACCAGATCATAGAAACTTAATTTTCTTGTTATGATGATTCTCTACTTCACTCTGAAATTCTTTGAACTTTTCAAATGTTTCAGACTTTTGCTTCATCAAGTAGATATACCCATATCTGCTCAAATCATCAGTGAAGGTCAGAAAATAATGATACGCGCCGCGAGCCTCAACACTCATCGGTCCACATACATTAGTATGTATGATTTCCAACAAATCAGTTGCTCGTTCCATTGTTTCGGAGAACGGAGTTTTAGTCATATTGCCCATGAGGCGTGGTTCGCAAGCACCAAGTGATTCATAATCAAGTGATTCCAAAAGCCCATCAGCATGGAGTTTCTTCATGCGCTTTACACCAATATGACCTAAATGGCAGTGCCACAAATAAGTTGCATTATCATTATCAGCTTTGCATCTTTTGGATTCAATATTACGAATATGTGTATTACTATGATCGAGATCCAACAAACTATTTTCATTTGGTGTATGGCCATCGATGGTTTTATTCATGTAAACAGAATAACAATTATTCTATGACTTTAAATGAATAACAGTATTGCAACAAACATGATCAAATCATTTTCATGCTCAACTCAAATGCCAAATAACATTTAGTTAGGTTCTACACTAATCCCGAAAGTATAGGGGTGTGCGGTGATGATCATATCAATCTTGGAACCACTTCCAACACACATCGTCACTTCACCTTTAACTAGTCTCTGTTCATTCTGCAACTCTCGTTTCGAGTTACTAATTTTAGCAACTGAACTGGTATCAAATACCCATGGGTTGCTATGAACACTAGTAGAGTACACATCAATAATCTATATATCAAATATACCTCTGTTCACTTTGCCATCCTTCTTATCCGCCAAGTATCTAGGGCAGTTCCACTTCCAGTGGCTATTTCCTTTACAATAGAAGCACTTAGTTTCAGGCTTGATTTTAGCTTTCGGTTTCTTCACGGGAGTGACAACTTTCTTGTCATTCTTCTTGAAGTTCCCCTTCTATCCTTTTGCACTTTACTTGAAACAAGTGGTCTTGTTAACCATCAACACTTGATGCTCTTTCTTGATTTCTACCTTCGTCGATTTCAGCATCGCGAAGAGCTCGGGAATTACTTTCGTCATCCCTTGCATATTATGGTTCATCACAAAGTTCTACTAACTTGGTGATAGTGACTAGAGAACTATGTCAATTACTATCTTATCTGGAAGATTAACTCCCACTTGATTCAAGTAATTGTAGTACCCAGACAATCTGAGCACATGCTCACTGGTTGAGCTAGTCTCCTCCATCTTGTAGGCAAAGTACTATCAGAGGTCTCATACCTCTCGACATGGGCATGAGTGTGAAATACTAATTTCAACTCTTGGAACATCTTATATGATCTGTGGTGTTCAAAACGTTTTTGAAGTCCCGGTTATAAGCCGTAAAGCATGGTGCACTAAACTATTAACTAGACATCATATTGAGCTTTGCCAAACGTTCATAACGTTTGCATCTGCTCCTGCAATATATCTGTCACCTAGCGGTGCATCAAGGACATATTACTTCTGTGTAGCAATGAGGATAATCCTCAGATGACGGACCTAGTCCGCATCAATGCTACTAACATCTTTCAACTTATATTTCTCTAGGAACATATAAAATAAACGGGGAGCTATATCGCGAGCTATTGATCTACACCATAGATATGCATATACTACCAGGACTAAGTTCATGATAAATTAAATTTCAATTAATCATATTACGAAAGAACTCCCACTTAGATAGACATCCCTCTAGTCATCTAAATGATCACATGATCCAAATCAACTAAACCATGTCCGATCATCACGTGAGATGGAGTAGTTTCCAATGGTGAACATCTTAGGTTGATAATATCTACTATATGTTTCACTCTCGACCTTTCGGTCTCCCGTGTTCCGAGGCCATGTCTGTACATGCTATGCTCGTCAAGTTTAACCCGAGTATTCTACATGTGCAAAACTGTCTTACACCCGTTGTATTTGAACGTAGAGCTTATCACACCCGATCATCACGTGGTGTCTCGGCGCGACGAACTTTCACAATGGTGCATACTCAGGGAGAACACTTATACCTTGAAATTTTGTAAGGGATCATCTTATAATGCAACCGCCGTACTAAGAAAAATAAGAAGCATAATAAAATAAACATCACATGCAATCAATATATGTGACATGATATGGCCATCATCATCTTGTGCTTTTGATCTCCATCTCCAAAGCATCGTCATGATCTCCATCGTAACTGGCTTGACACCACGATCTTCATCATAGCGTCGTGGTCGTCTCGCCAACTATTGCTTCTACTACTATCGCTAACTCATAGTGATAAAGTAAAGCATTTACATGGCCTTCGCAATTCATACAATAAAGAGACCATACGGCTCTTGCCGGTTGCCGATAACTTTACAAAATATGATCATCTCATACAATAACGTATAACTCATCACGTCTTGACCATATCACATCACAACATGCCCTGCAAAAACAAGTTAGACGTCCTCTACTTTGTTGTTGCAAGTTTTACGTGGCTGGTACGGGCTTAGCAAGAACCGTTCTTACCTACGCATACAAAAAATCACAACGATTTTTCGTCAAGTATGTGCTGTTCTAACCTTCACAAGGACCGGGCGTAGCCACACTCGATTCAACTAAAGTGAGAGAGACAGACACCCGCCGGTCACCTTTAAGCAATGAGTGCTCGTAATGGTGAAACCAGTCTCGCGTAAGCATATGCGTAATGTTGGTCCGGGCCGCTTCATCTCACAATACTGCCGAATCAAAGTATGACATGCTGGTAAGCAGTATGACTATTATCGCCCAGAACTCATTGTCTTCTACTCGTGCATATCATCTACGCATAGACCTGGCTCATGATGCCACTGTTGGGGAATGTAGTATTTCAAAAAAATTCCTACGATCACGCAAGATCTATCTACTAGATGCATAGCAACGAGGGAGGAGAGTGTGTCTACGTACCCTCGTAGATCGAAAGCGGAAGCATCTAGTGACGCGGTTGATGTAGTAGAACGTCTTCACGATCCACCCGATCCAAGCACCGAACGTACGGCACCTCCGCGTTCAGCACACATTCAGCTCGATGACGTCCCACGAGCTCTTGATCCAGTTGAGCTTCACGGGAGAGTTTCATCAGCACGACGGCGTGGTGACGGAGATGATGAAGCTACTGGCGCAGGGCTTCGCCTAAGCACTGCAACAGTATGACCGAAGTGTGTTTCTGTGGAGGGGGGCACCGCACATGGCTAAAACGATGTTTGTTGTGTGTCTTTGGGTGCCCCCTGCCCCCGTATATAAAGGTGCAAGGGGGGAGGTGCGACTGGCCATGTATGGCACGCCAGGAGTAGGATTCCTACTCCTAGTAGGAATAGGAATCCCCCTACCTATTCCTACTAGGAGTAGGAAAGGAAGGAGGAGAGGAGAAGGAAGAAGAGGGGCGCCTCCCCCCTTTCCTAGTCCAACTAGGATTCCTAGGGGAAGGGTGTGGCCAGCCCTATGGGATGCCTCTCTCTATTCCCTCAAGGCCCACTATGGCCCATACTCCCTCGGGGGGTTCCGATAACCCCCTCCGGCACTCCGATTTTATCCGATAACACCCGAAACACTTCCGGTGTCCGAATATAGTCGTCCAATATATTAATCTTTTTGTCTGGGACATTCTGAGACTCTTCGTCATGTCCGTGATCTCACCCGGGACTCCAAACAACCTTCGGTACATCGAAACTCATAAACTCATAATACCAATCATCATCTAACGTTAAGCGTGCGGACCCTATGGGTTCAAGAACTATGTAGAAATGACCGAGACCCATCTCCGATCAATAACAAATAGCGGGACCTGGATGATCATCTTGGCTCCTACATATTCTACGAAGATCTTTCTCGGTCAAACCGCATAACAACATACGTTGTTCCCTTTGTCATCGGTATGTTACTTGCCCGAGATTCAATCGTCGGTATCACTATACCTAGTTAATATCGTCACCAGCAAGTCTCTTTACTCATTCCGTAATACATCATCTCCGGACTAACTCATTAGTCGTTTTGCTTGCAAGGCTTATTATGAGGTGCATTACCGGGAGGGCCCAGAGATACCTCTCCGACACTCGGAGTGACAAATCCCATTCTTGATCTATGCCAACACCACAAACACTTTCGGAGACACCCGTAGAGCATCTTTATAATCACCCAGTTATGTTGTGACGTTTGATATTACACAATGTGTTCCCACGGTATTCGGGAGTTACATAATCTCATAGTCATAGGAACATGTATAAGTCATGAAGAAAGCAATACCAGTAAAACTAAACGATCAAGTTGCTAAGCTAACGAATGGGTCTTGTCCATCACATCATTCTCCTAATGATGTGACCCCGTTGATCAAATGAGAACTCATGTCTATGGCTAGGAAACATAACCATCTTTGATCAATGAGCTAGTCTAGTAGAGGCATACTACGGACACTCTGTTTTGCCTATGTATTCACACATGTACTAAGTTTCCTGTTAATACAATTCTAGCATGAATAATAAACATTTAT
Source organism: Secale cereale (assembly GCA_902687465.1). NCBI lineage: Eukaryota > Viridiplantae > Streptophyta > Magnoliopsida > Poales > Poaceae > Secale > Secale cereale. The sequence continues at coordinate 370,326,244 of LR738715.1, read as the reverse complement.
CATGATATAAGGAAATATAAATAACAACATTATTATTGCCTCTAGGGCATATTTCCTTCACTCGGCGCCGCCCTAAAGGTTGTAGTACACATAGTAGTGGTTGCACTAGAGCACGCGTTGGTACTCCACCACTGATACCTCAACAAACAGACTCTTCTCTACCTCGACCTTGTCCAGGCGCAACTCCTCCTCCCGGTGCTCCTCGATCTCCACCGCCTCCTTCATCTCTAGCTCCCGCTCGGTGATTTCATGAGGAAGCAGGTGCTCCATGGCCACCGCCACCTTTTCGGACGTGGGTTATATGCTGGATTCCGAGGTGGCCTGGAATATCTTGGTGTGTGCGTCCTCGATCTTGGCATGGATGGCCTCGACCCGGGCCAGGGCGACATCGGTGGCATGGATGGAAGCTCGAACGCTCTTGGTGTTTGCAACCATAGTCGCAGCAGCAGCTGTAGCCGTCTCGGCTACTGCAGCTGCCCTGTCGGCTACCGTAGATGCCCTCTCGGCGGATGTGGCCGCGCTAAATACGGATGCGGTGGCACTCTCGGCCTAGGCGGTCGCGCTCTCGGTGCAAGCGGTGGCGCTCGGGGAGGACACGGCCATCGTACGGGCCTTCACGATGCGTTTCCACGGAGCGATCTTTGCAAGAAGGGGTTGCGGGAATGGGGATCAGGATTCGTGGATTAGGGGGTTGCAGGCACTGGAGCAGAAGAGCTGGTGAAGCTTAAGGAGAAGAGTTAAATAGACCCATGAATTTTCATCGCAAACAGTTCCTACAAAAAACTATGTGTGACGAATTTAGCGTAAAGTGAAAACGGATGGTGTTTTAAAAGTACAAGTAAATTTGTAGTACTAATACAACTTTCATGTCCAATTTTGAAAAAATCCAGGTGTCATTTGACCTTTTAAGACATTTAACTGATTTTCTAGCCATTTAATTACCGTAATTCAAATTTGAACTATATGTACATGACACAGCTAACCATAATGGTATGAAAAGTCATATTTTGTGTACTTGCGTGTGAGTTAATTCCATGTGCAGTAAACTGGAAGGAACTTTCAAACATATTGGTCTCACGGCTATGACACAATTAAGCATGGAGTTCCATGGCATTTAAATTCCCAAAAAATAAAACAAGATTAGAAACACATGAAACCTTGCTTGATGTAATGTCACGCCACCAAGATGATGTTGCAAAAAATTTGCCATGTTTCACAAAAGTTTGAACGCACACTCCTCACAAACCGAAGCAACTCACTAGAAGGCTCGTGGTTCCGAGAGGGAATAATGCATGTTTGTGACGAACGGGCGATAGCTTCCGCTTACGGGCTTCAAAAAATATGTACATTTAACGTAAACTAATACAACTATTGTGTCAAAGTTTGGAAAATTTCAGGGGTCATTTGACCTTTTGAAGACATTCAAGTGATTTTCAAGCCATTCAATGATCGTAATCCAAATTTGAACTATATCTACATGCAATGGCTAACCATAACAGTTTGAAAAATCATATTACTTGTGTGCGAGTTAATTCCATGTGTAGTAAATTGGAAGGAATCTTCAAACATATTGGCCTCACTCCCTCTACACATGCATGGAGTGCCATGGCATTTAAATTCCAAAAAATGAAAAAAAAATCTGAAACACATGAATCCTTGCTTGAGGTAATGTCATGCTACCAGGATGATGTGGTGAAAAATTTGGCATGTTTGACGAAAGTTTGGACACACACCCATGTCACACCCTGCATTTTGTAACATGACATTTGCTATTTTAAGGCATGCAAATTTGGACCAACAAAAACTTTTCCATTATTTGGCTTTTTATTCGAGTTGGTTTTCTCTCTATGATTTTCAAGTGCTCTTTAAAGTAAACACAACTCCCCCTTCGATACTGCATCCCCTTGCTCCAAACTTCTGCCCAATGATCATGCCATATGTATAGTACAATATAGTCTTTTTTTACAAAAATAATTTGGCTAAAAACTATTTTCTAAATTTAGTTTTTGAAAAACCCATGAATTGAGGTTTGCACTACAAGTACTTGATTTGGGGTATGAAAAATCTTTCAAAAGTTATATTTGACTCCTATTAGGTGTAGGACTCCCATTAACCACAAAAATATAATTTTAAAAGTTATTTTTTATTTTACTTAAAGGATTTTTCTTTAGTCTAGAAATGGTCTTTAATAGGTGAAAATTATTTTAATGCTTTAAAAATATTTGAGAAAATTTAGGGAAACTCAGTGGGCATATATTTTCCATATGTATGAGTTTCAACACATGGCCATCTTCAAAATATTGGTCAAACCCCTCAAAAACCCTTTTTGGATATTTCAAGCTTTTGTAATATTTACAAAGGAAATATTCTCTAAAAATTCCAAGAAAATTCTAGCAAGTCACATATGCATAATATGATGCTCATGCAGAGTTTCAACTCAATAAAAATAGTTTGGTTCTCAAAAGTGCTCCAAAACCCTCTCTGTCCAGATTCAAGTTAAAACAAACTTACATTGCCAACTTTTTCCAATTGACCCCAAATTTTGTGGACATAATCACAACACAAAATGTGGACACTACACCAAGTGGTGCATCAAGGGGAATAGTTTTGCATGACTAGATCTTGGAAAACTCAATTCTGTTGATCTCTAGGGTTTACAAAGGTTGCATTGGCCACTTTCTCAATTTGATCTCAAATTTTGTGGGCATTACTAAATTATGATGGCACTCACTCCTGTCAAGTATCAAAGCAAGTTAAGAAGTCTAGATATCTCAAACCACCATCAAACACCTTCTGGCAGAAACTCAAAATGCCTGTTTAGCGCGCTTCTACTAATCCCCTTGGGTTAAGATTTTACCACGACCCCTTCTGGTCCCCCTCTAACCCCTGTAAGCTTTTCTGTCCGAGGAGCAATGATGAAGGGGGGAAGAACCCCATTTTTCTTCTATGAACAATGGGTTTCTCTCTCTCTCAGCCTCCTTATCTCCCCTCAGCTTTCTGGAGCACCCAAGGCTCCCCAAGACTTATGCCCACACCTCCTGCAACCCCTAGACACAAGTGGACACGTGAGGACGCGGGAAAGCCTCGGATGCCGGCCAAAGCCATGCTCTGGAGCGCCTGGTAGGGCACCGACCATTGACGATGCGTTCCTCGACCACCATGAGCCTCCCTCACACGCCAGTCGATGCTCCTCGACGTCCGCTCCATGCCAGCAGGCCGCCCACTTGCTCCAGCGCCATCCTCTCTCTCCTGCAGCTCGCGCCAGTGCGTCGCCCCGTTCGGCCAATGCTTGCGCCACTCCTGTGGCCCGCCTCCAGCTCGTCCTGCTCCTCCCTTATCTCCCTGGCACCCTAGACCACCCCCAAGAACACTCCTGAGACATCATTTCCCTCTCTAATGGCCGCCAGAGCTGATCCCCCCGAGAACCCGTAGGCCGCGCCTACGGTGGACCTCGGCCAACCCATATAAGGCAGCCACGTGGCTGTTTCTCGATCCCTGCCACTCCCCCACACTCTCAATAAACACTACAAAGAAAGACACATCCGTGACATTTTGGGCCGAAAGAAACTTTTTTCTGTCATACTTATGACACTTCTATGACAATAATTGTGACAAAACACGGTATCATCATAGATGTGGTGGGGTCCTACTTCTATGCCAAAAAATCATGACAAAAAATGGGCATTTCGTCCTGGGCGGGCCGGAGACGCAGCTGCATGACATTCTTTGGGCCGTCCATGACGGAAAAAACCATGGTAGAAGCGAGGGCGAGGAAAATATCGGTGTGTTCCCGGTTACGATGGGTGGTCGGGGCCGAGCGATGCGTGTTTCTCTCGTACACGCACGCTCGTGGGTGCGAGGCGTTGGGCTCTAACTGAACCTGAGCGAGGCATTGGGCTCTAACTGAACCCGAGCGATTGCATTGCCAGCTACGCGTTACTGAACCCGAGCGATCGATCGATGGCTGTTAACTGAACCCGATCGAGCGATTCCTTTGCTACTGCTGCTAACTGAAGCCGACCGATGCTGCCTCTGCATGAACAGTGAGCGTTGCTTGGGGTGTTGGATGAACAGTTCCCGGAGGGAGTGGCTGAACAGGACCCCATGGTGTTGCCTCTGCATGAACAGGACCCCGTTCGATCGATCCGGTTGGGGCTGCATGAACATGACCCCGTGGAGGGCTGCATGAATAGGACCACCCCGTGGAGGGCTGCATGAACAGTAGCCCGTGGAGGGGTGGTTGAACAAGAGCCCGTGGAGAGGGCTGGTTGAACAGTAGCCGGTGGAGTAGCGCGCGGTGGAGGCTGAACAGTCGCAGGTGGAGGCTGGAGGAGGTCGACGGTGGATTAACAGTAGCCCGTGGAGGTTGGAGGGGGTCGGCGGTGGTGATGAACAGTATCCCGTGGAGTCCCGTTTTGCTGTACGCCACACCCCTCCCGATGAATAGGACCCTCGTTTCGACCATAGCGCTCCAACACAAGTCCGTTTCCTCCGTTTTGCGGTACGCCATACCCCTCCCGATGAACAGGACCCCCGTTTCGACCGTAGCGCTCCAACACAAGTCCGTTTCCTTCGTTTTGTGGTACGCCACACCCCTCCCGATCAACAGGACCCCTGTTTCGACTGTAGGAGGTCCGTTTCCTCCATTTTGCGGTACGCCACACCCCTCCCGATGAACAGGATCCCGTTTTGAACGTGGCTGGTCGAACACAAGGCCGTTTCCTCCGTTCTGCGGTACGCCAGGCCTCGTTTCCACCGGCTGTTCTGTCCAAACCCTCCCGATGAACACGACGACGCATTCCGTTCTGACCCAGCCGGTTGGCTCCCCATGAACACGACGACGAGACAATTTCTCGTTTCGACCCAGCCATGTACACGAGCCCTGGCGTAAGTATGCGCGTGTAGGCGTTCGAGACGCTGCTCGTATGTATGTACGTGGCCGTATTTTCTTTCTTGCACACTGGCCGCTGTACGTACGTGTACATGCTACGTGCGCGCCTCTACTACGACACGTGTGCGCCTCTACATGGACCAGTATGTACGTACACGTTCGCGACCAGAATGACAACGCTACGTACGCTTCGACTAGGTGGGTCCCGACTGTTAGGCTCTTCCTTGCGTGTGAAGATGTAGCTGGTGGGTCCCAGCAGTCAGGGGGGAGAATCGTTTATTTTTTGCCCGGACGCACTTGCTTGTGTGCGAAGATGTACCTGGTGGGTCCCAGCAGTCAGGGGGAAATGTTTTTTCATGAAATACGGTGGCCCGTCAGGTGAGTCCCCGCTGTCAGGTGGAGGAATAATTATTTTGCGCGTAATAAGGAGGCACTTCCTTGCTGCGGCCGTGGACCTAGCTGTCAGCCTCTCCACGTACAGTACTCTTCTGATGGAAGTCGTTCCTTGACCACGTTGACCACGGCGTGCCGAGAGCACTAGGGCGGTGGACAACGGTGAGGCCTAGGAAGGGGACAACGCGGAGCCGGGGAAGACGCGGCAGTGGAACCCGCTCATAGAGGAGTACGAGGGTTCACTGGTTCGGCTGCGGTGTGAGGCTGCCAACGCCGCAGGACATGGCCAGCAGTGGGAATAGTAGGGGGCGGTGAGGCCTCCACGGCAGCACAGCCGACCACGGGAGGCAGGAGCATCTGGCACATCCGGTGTTGCTTTGGGCGGCTCGAGCAACAAGACCAGAGGTTAAAGAAGCACTACGGCCGTTGGATGGACATCGTACGGTCACTGCAACTAGAACCGTTCATATTGACTAAGTTGACAAAGCACTCCGTCCCCGTCAACTTAGTAGGCCCCCAAGTCAGCCACCCACCAAGGTGGGTCCCAACTAGCAGGGGGAGTATTCATTTTTTTGTACGTAATAAGGAGGCACTTCCGGTGGGTCCGAGCTGACAGCGGGGGGAACGTTTTTTTCGCGAAATACGGTGGCCCGTCCGATGGGTCCCAGCAGTCAGGGGGGAAACATTTTTTTCGCCAAATACGGTGGCCCATCCGGTGGGTCCCTGCTGTCAGGTGGAGGAATAATTATTTCCCACGTAATAAGGAGGCACTTCCTTGCGGCTGCCCTGGACCCAACTGTCAGCCTCTCCACGTACAGTACTCTTCCAATGGAAGTTGTTCCTTGACCACGTTGACCACACCGAGGACGAGAGCACCAGGGCGGTGGACGACGGCGAGGCCTAGGAAGGGGACGACGCTGAGCCGGGGAAGACGCGGTAGTGGAAGCCCGCGCGGAGAGGAGAACGAGGGTTCACTGGTTCAGCTCCAATGTGAGGCTGCCGTCGCCGCAGGGCCTAGCCAGTGGTGGGAATAGTAGGAGGCGGCGAGACCTCCGCGGCATCGCAGCCGGCCATGGGAGGCAAGAGCACGAGGCACGACCGGCGCTGGTTTGGGCGGCTGAAGCAAGAAGACCAAAGGTTGAAGAAGCACCACGGCCGTTGGATGGACATCGTGCGGTCAATGGAGCTAGAATCGTGCATATTGACTAAGTTGACAAAGCCCTCCGTCCCCGTCAACTAAGTAGGCCCACAAGTGAGCCTCCCACTATACTTGGTCCCAACTAGCAGGGGGAGTATTCATTTTTTTGTGCATAATAAGGAGGCACTTCCGATGGGTCCGAGCTGATAGCGGGGGAAATGTTTTTGTCGCAAAATACCGTGGCCCGTCCGGTGGGTCCCAGCAGTCAGGGGAAAACATTTTTTTGCCAAATACGGCAGCCCGTCTGGTGGGTCCCCGCTGTCAGGTGGAGGAATAATTATTTTCCATGTAATAAGGAGGCACTTCCTTGCGGCTGCCGTGGACCCAGCTGTCAGCCTCTCCACGAACAGTACTCCTCCGATGAAAGTCGGTCGTTGACCAGATTGACCACACCGCGCCGAGAGCACCAGGGCGGTGGACGACGGCGAGGCCTAGGAAGGGAAGGACACGGTGGCAGGGAAGACTCGGTAGTTGTTTCCCACGCGGAGGGGAGTACGACTGTACGAGGGTTTGTTGGTTCTTCTACCGTCGCCGGAGAATAACAGCAGGTGTGGTTGAGTAGAGGGATGGCTAGGCCAGCGATGGGAGTATGGTGGGGCGGTGAGGCCCGCGCGGCAGCACAGTCGGCTGCGGGGAGGAGGAGCAGGCAGTTCCGCCGGCGATTGTTTGAGCGCCTGGAGCAGGAAGAGCAGAGATTGAAGAAGCACGACAGCCGTTGGATGGACATCCAACAGTCACTGCTTGTGCATCAACCTTTTTTTAGGAAGGCCTAAAATCTGTGGAAAACATCATACATCCCATCTGCCATTATTTCTAATAATTTACAACCCATTTGCTAATACTTAAGGGTTTTTTTGGAGCCCATATTCTTTTTGTTAGCATTACAGCCCATATTGTGGCCACGGTTAAAAAAATATACAAAATTTTGCATATTTCGGTGCGGTGCGGTCCGATCTGTTTTTAATCCCGAAATTTCGAGTCACATTCAAACTAATTTTAAAAATAAATGCATATCAATATAAAATCCAACAAATTGTCCACACATAAAAATCAATGCAATTTAAAATCTCAAAATGAAAAAAGATATTTGAAACTAATTGCCGGTTTGATGTGTTTTAAAAATGTACAGCCCATTTCTCATTACTCATAGGCCATTTTCTCGGCCAGCTAAATGAAGCTCTCCTCTTCTTGAAAGATTTGTAGCCCAACAGGCCTGACAAAGCGACTTATTTGGCAAATCACCAAAAAACTGGGCTGTGGCCATGGACCCAGCCGTCAGCCTCTCCACATACAGTACTCTTTCGATGGAAGTCGGTCGTTGACCAGATTTACCATGCCGCGCCGAGAGCACCAAGGTGGTGGACGACGGCGAGGCCCAGGAAGGGGACGACGCGGAGCCAAGGAAGACGCGGCAGTGGATGCCCACGCGGAGAGGATTACGAGGGTTCACTGGTTCGGCTGCGGTGTGAGGCTGCCGTCGCCGCAGAATAACAGGGGGTGTTGGTGAGTAGAGGGATGCCCTGGCCAGCAGTGGGAGTAGTAGGGGGCGGTGAGGCCTCAACGGCATCACAGCCGACCACGGGAGGTAGGAGCACGCGGCACGACCGGTGTTGGTTTGGGCGGCTGGAGCAAGAAGACCAGAGGTTGAGGAAGCACTAGTGCCGTTGGATGAACATCATACAGTAACTGGAGCTAGAATCGTTCATATTGACTAAGTTGACAAAGCCCTCCGTCTCCGTCAACTTGGTAGGCCCACAAGTCAGCCTCCCACGATGCTGGGTTCCAGCTGGCAGGGGGAGTATTCATTTTTTGTGCGTAATAAGGAGGCACTTCCTTGCGTGCGAAGATAGCTGGTGGGTCCGACCTGTCAGCGGGGGGCACATTTTTTTCGCAAAATACAGAGGCCCTTCCGGTGGGTCCCAGATGTCAGGTGGAGGAATCAAAGACTTGAGAAGGCGTACAGAACAAGCTAGTGTACTTGTAAAGAGTCGTTGCTGAGTTTTTGAAAAAAGAGAGACGTGCTCCTGTAGCTGGTTCGAATCCAAACCTAGACTATGACTATATATGGTGCTATGCGACTCTGCAAGTAATGAAACTGACATATCCAACGTTCGCTTCTCCTCTTCTCTACTTACTCTTCCTAGCATCAGAAGCTCTGGCCGCAGCAGCCATGTCCGCTGGCTGCTCGTCTACCTGCTCTTCAGCAGACAACAACCAAATATGCGCCAAGTTGCCACCCGTATCATCGCCTATGGGTCTCGTCACACCCCCACCGGCACACGCACCGCATCGCTTGGTCATCGCAACCCGCTGTCGTTGGTGTGGTGCCACTGCTGCAAATCACGCAAAGTCATACGTCGCGTCTCAACCACAATCCTCAACCCTGGCCGAGTCTTCTACAAATGTCCGAATCATGGGGTAATAATATGTTTAAGTGTTGTTCTTCTGCTTTCAGATGCTGATTTTTTAATAGTTTGGTTGATGATCTTCCAATTTGGTTCGTGCAGAAAAGGGAAGATTCGTGTGATTTGTATTTTTGGGAAGTTCTTGATGTGGGGGAGTGCAACTACGCTGATTATTTGGTTAGCCGAGGAATCCCAATACCAGCAGGTTGGGGTGTTGGACAAGTAACTGAAGGAACGACAAAAGAGGAAGATGCAGAGCAGAAGGTTAAAGATGCAGTTCCTTTGATCATGGCCAAGCAACAGCTACTGAACGACCTTGACAACAATGAGGAGATGAAAGAGCTTGTGAAGATAATGGGCAAAATCGAAGTGCTCTGTAGGATGATTGTCTCTTTATTTGCAGTGTATGTAGCACTGGTGATGTATTCATTGGCTATGACATGAGCACTTTGCTGAAACTAGTAATGAATAAAACTTGTGTAGCAAGCCGGGCCTAGTGTTATGAACATCTAATGATTTCAATTAACGGAAATCAGGGGTATCCCCTTTTGCTCATAAATAAATAAATAGCAGAGGCCCTTTTGGTAATAAATAAATAAATTAGCAGAGGCCCTGTCGGGTCAGCTTTGTTCTCATTCGAAGACGTCGAGCAAATTGTAGTCCAACATCAAATTATGTCATAAAATTCAAGTTTCACAGCCAAATATGAGTACAACTAAACAACAATGTCATCATGTTTTAGTCATCATACAATCACCAAACACAAATCAGCATACATAACAAGTGATGTTCTCACAGGAAAATACTAAACAACATGTTCATCAGGTTTCAGTTGTCATAGCAAACACAATTTCACATAGTAGATAAAAAAACATCTTCTGACACGCAAATACGACAAAAGCAATGTAATCATCATCCGCAACAGCAGCATCAACATCTTCGCCATGTGTATCAGTCTGAATCATAATTCCCCACGGTGTCATCTTCTTCTTCGTCCTCAACGTCCTCGAACGTTGGCTTCTTCTTGATCAACTCTTGTATGTCCACATCACGACATGCAATCTTTTCGCCGGTGTCATTGGCGTGATGGTTCTCAAAGATATTAGGAACATCTGTGTTATCTTGTACATCAGGAGTAGTGTACGCATCATCTTGTTGTGCAACTTCATTAAACGAATTCCTCTGCTCAAACCTTTGCAATACTCTCTAGTCATCGCTACGTGCAAATGTGTCTTCCAAGAAAAATATCTGTGTTTCTTGATTTGCCAAAATAAAAGGCTAGTTGGTCTGGTACGCCGCCTTGACAATGATGGATTTGAAATAATCATCAGCTCTGGGTTTTGCGATCCTGGAAAACAGGTTATACCAACGACATCACAACATAACCACACACCGATGATCCTCAAAACTGGAGATATACTGCAACTGAACAATGTTTGTTATGTTAGCATACAGTTCAGTTGTCTCTTTGTCATACGTATCCGTGCTCATGATGGCACTGTTTTGTGTCTTCCTGCCTTCGTCTCGTGCAAGGGTGTTGTAGCGCACATCTCCAACAACGCAAGATTCATAATGTCTTACCCGAGTATCAAGACCCATTGCTAGTGAGTAAAGGGCATCATCAACTGCCTGCCCATCCTCTCGCATCTTCTTAACCCATGGTTAGAAAATAGACAAGCTGATCATCTTATGTACCCAATATATTAAAAAAACTGACAACGCAATTCAAAAGCTTACATTGCTCTTGAACCATTTCGCAAATCCTGCCATAACCAGTTTGTCAATGTTTCTTGGATTTTACGGCAGTAACTCCTTTTTGTAGACGGTGCACAACATAGTGATCATGTCGAACATCTAAATATATAAGAATGTGCTGCAAGTTTAGTAGATTACGATGTATAAGCAACAATACTTAGCACTTACTTGATATAAGGTAGTATCTCAGGACAGTTATTCAACACATACCAAACCATTTTGTCCAAATCTTTAGGTTTGTCCTCTTGTTGACTCTTCCCTGTAACTGGAACAGAATAAGCGAAAACATTGAGCCCGGGATTGTCTTCATCCACCTATTTGCTAAGATGATTAGCTGTATCAATGTATTTTGAGAAGAATGCCAACGCTTCTCTAGCAATGTAGGCCTCTGCAATGGAACCCTCGGGTCTAGCTCTATTCCTAACATAGCCCTTGAAAGTGCCTAGCCGCCTTTCAATAGGGTACATCCAGCCATACTGTACTGGACCTCTAAGTAGTGCCTCATCAGGTAGATGAATAGCCAAATGCACCATCACATCAAACAAGGCTAGAGGATATATCTTCTCAAGGTCACATAGGATAGTTGGTATCTTGTCTCTAAGACGCTCCAAAGCATCTATCCTGATATTTCTACTGCAGAGTTCCCTGATGAATTGTCCCAACTCTACAACTGCTCTGTATAAGTCAGGGCGGCCCAATCCTCTAAGGATAACAGGTAAAACCCTCTGAAGTAGGACGTCGCAGTCATGAGTTTTCAACCCTTGTACATTGTTTCCATCTGCACTGACTCTCCTTTCAGGGTTGGAAGCAAATCCATGTGGGAATCTCACACGTGACAGGACCTCGCAGAATTCTTTTTTCTTTACCTTGTCCAAGACGTATACAGCTAGTGCCATATCCCGTGGTTCACCTTCATCTTGCACCTGCAAATCCTCTCTGATACCCGGTGTGTCAAATCAATCCTAGACTTTAAGGTATCTTTCGTCTTGCCTTCAATATTAAGAAGTGTGCCGATAATGCTGTCACATATATTTTTCTCGATGTGCATCCCATCAATATTATGTCGCAGATCCAAATCTTTCCAATACTCCAAGTCCCACAAAGTGGACCTCCGGGTAAACAATAATCTCTCTTCTACCCTGCCAAGCTTCCTTTTCCCGCTACCATTATCAGGATGGTTTCCTGGTGTAATATGCACGACCTTCTCTAATTCCACTTGCAACTCATTGGCGGTGAGCCTCTTTGGCCCATCACGGTTTTCATGCTTTGCATTGAACACATGTCTTTGGTATTTTCTAGGACACGGCTTGTCCTTGGCAAGGAAACGACGGTGTCGAATGTAACAGATCTTGCTAAGTATTGCGTATGACAGGGGATTCCTATCACAGCGAACACATGCATTGTAACCATGTGTCGTTTGCCCTGACATAGTGCCCAAAGCCGAATAATCATGGATGCACCAAATTATAACAGCACGCAGAAAGAAATCAGCTGGTGGGCTGCTATATAGGTCTCGAGTGAGAACACCTCTCCAAAGCTATTGAAGTTCCTCCACAAGAGGCTCCATGAACAAATCAAAATCCTTTCCAGGACTTTTTGGACCTGGGATGAGCAAGGCCATCATGTAGGTTGATTCTTTGGTGCAGACATTTGGAGGCATGTTGTAAGGGATAACAAGCACTGGCCACATGCTATATGTGGCGCTCTGGTGGCCAAATGGGTTAAATCCATCTGAAGCTAAGCCAAGTCTAATGTTTCTCGGGTCAGCAGCAAACTTTTCGTGCTTCTAATTGAAGCTTTTCCACTCACTACCATGTGATGGATGGCTCATTACATTCTGATCTCTGTACTCCTGGTTACTAGAATGCCACAGTACATCCTCTCTTGTTTCAGCATCATGAAACAACCTCTACAATCTTGGTGTAATTGGAAAATGTCTCAGAACATTATGAGGAATCCTCTTCACAGCATCGCCATCTTTCCATCTTGATGATTTGCATTTCGGGCATTCACTTAAGTTGGCATAATTCTTTCGGAACAGAACGCAATTATTCTTACAAACATGGATCATATCATATCCAATTCCAACTGCACGAAGGAAATTCTTCATTTTACTGTAGGTGTGTTGCAGCTCAGATGCATCTGGGAAAGCTTTGAGGAAAGAAACCAACATCGCATCGAATGATTTGTTGGTCATCCGCTCAGATGTTTTCACCTGAAGAAAGGTGACCATAGCTGAGAATACTGACAGCTTATTTCTTAGGGTGACAGCCACGTTGCATTGTTCCAACATGCGGGCCCACCGTTTTTCTTCTGCATGTGAAAGTTCACGGAATGCATGAGCATTTCATAGCATTGTTTCAATGTTGGTCAAACTCACTGGCTCCGCCACCATCTCCTCCTCCTCCCCTTCCACATGAGCATCAGGCAGATCAAGATGGTGATCTGCTGCTTCCACGTAGTCAATAACATTGATGTTCACAGCTTCACCATGATGAACCCACCTAGTATATGTGACCGACATCCCATACAAGTGTAGATTATTTTGCACAGTTGACTGGGGTCTTGTAACTGAATTCATACAGCTGCTACACGGGCAGAGCACATCTGATTTCGGACCACCGTACTCAGCTCTGATAAAGTTCATGAAGTTTTCAACCCCGTCGACATATGCAGCGGAGAATCTTTGGGCAGAAGTTATCCAAGTCATGTCCATCTGTTAGACATACAAATTAGTTCTTCTACTAGATATTACAGGAAAAACATATATGCATTTTTATGATGTCCAGAAGAAAATACCTCGGTCGATGTCTAAAGCTATGTCAAGATATTTGGACGAGCAGATCTATGTAACGAAATATATGTAAAGCTAATTCAGCAAACAGATTTGAGTGCTAAATTATGGCAGGCTGTTTCAGCAGTCAATGAGGCCGAGCACACCGCCATCAAACTATCGAAGGCCATCACAGCAACAAAGATCGAGTATAAAACGGTGTAGAGCTATTTCACCTAACAAAATGGCTACTAGACCATGGCAATCTACGTCAGAATAAATATATGGCAGGATATTTTAGCAACTAATTGGCCTTGGCATGCCATCTTAGCTAAGCAGATTGAGTGAAGAACAGGGCAATGAAGCTTCTTAAGCAGAGCATATTGACTGTAAACTACTTCGGCAAACGGTGAGATTAACAACGTCTATCAGCTAACATTCAACACTACACCGGCATGCACGGGGCCTCAGTCTAGAATGCGTGTACTGTGGGAGAAGCTGACCGTTGTGCGTCTCCACACGAACGTCGCCAGCGGTGGCGGCGCTGACCGCCGTGCGCCTCCACAAGAACGTCGCCAATGGTGGTGGCGCGGCTAGAGGACGGCAGTCTACGAGAGCGTACTATGGGAGCGAGATGATCGCCGTGCGTCCCCTCGACAAACCGCGACGCTGACGTATCGGTGTGGTAGCGAGGGCGGCTTTGGCGGAGCGAATGGAGTTGAGGGGGGCGGGG
>LR738715.1:370286607-370304850 GCA_902687465.1 Secale cereale | reverse complement strand
AAACACAAATTTACGCAGGCGCGATAAGACTCCACCCCGTGCGCGGGAATCACCTGGTTGTGTATGTGTCTGTCACGGCCTGATGTGTGCGCATGCACGTGTAGGTTGAGCACTTGAGCATGAGAGTGTGGGTTGGTCGTGTGGTGTACTGGTGTGTGCATGCATGCGTGCGTGTGTGCGTGTGAGTGTTGTGTGCGTGCGTGGCTGCGTGTGTACGTGTGAGTGTTGCGTGCGTGCGTGCGTGGGTGCATGTGTTCGTGTGAGTGTTGCGTGCATGCAGTTCGTGTGCATGCGTGCGTGTGTGTATAATCACCACACCAGATCATGTGTGTTAAAACACACGGCTCAGCATACCAATACAAGGCCACCTTGTCCACTATGCGCGCGGTCATGACTTCGAACCACCGTCCAATATTTTTTTGTCATTTGTTTTCATTCTTACTAGCAAGATGCCCGTGCATTGCACGTAACATCAAGATGCATTTGTATGACTAGTTTATCTTGTGAGAGAAAAGGATAAACGTGGGAAGGCCTTATTTGCAAATGTGGAGAGGTGTGTGGGTACCTTTTTGCAAAATTGTCATAGTTTCTTTCCTATCCGTCAAATATAAATCGGACGACCTATATTGCAGGATGGCAGGCACACCATCATCACCAACTCTGTTTTTTTTATAAGAGTGTATTTTATCCCTACTCTTATAAAAAGTATAGTCGATGATGATTGTGTGCCTACCATCCTGCAATATAGGCCGTCCGATCTATATCTGACGGATAGGAAGGAAACTATGGCAATTTTGCAAAAAGATACCCACACCCTCTCCACACTTGCAAATAAGGCCTTCCCTTGTTCATCCTTTTCTCCCACAAGATAAACTACTCATACAAATGCATCTTGATGTTCCGTGCAACGCATGGGCATCTTGATAGTATTTTATAAGAGTGTAGATGTAGAGTAGATACAAGCCGATAGGTGGGCGCGATGGTAGTTTGATAATGTGATGCAACACTAGAGGTGCCATGTGGAGCGTTTAACTGGTCAACTAGTCATGTCTTGAGAAAATACAAAGTTGTACATTGAGCCCGTGACTGTATAATAACCACAAAACATAAATGGTGACCGTAATGAGAGGATTCTGAAGTCCAATGTATGTATCATGCTTTCGCTTCAAATACAATGATCATCGATGTATATATCGCGAGAGAAAGATGAAACATGCGTGAATGTGCTTGGGGCTTACTTTTAGAGGACCTGGAGATAGTTTGTGTGCGTACGTGAAAGGGGCGTAGAGGAGGTATGCGATGGTGAGAGAGATGCTCTTCGTTTCTCTTTATTATGACTAACTTTATATATAGTATAAAAATATACAAATTCACAGTGCGGAAAAAATATCATTGTGGGCACCATGCAATGCAAGCATACATACTCCTCCATATAACTTTGTAATGTTGTATATATGTAGAAATTCTAAAATATTTTTTTGGCCACACTTTATTCAAAAGGAATGTTGTATGCGAAATAGACGTGAAGAGAGGGCTTTTTAGATCAATGGGGTACGTGATATAACATGTGTGAATGTGTAGTTGATGCATTTGGCAGGGCCTAGAGAGGTATGTGTGTGTATTACGTATTCGACAGAAGCATGGATAGAGGGGCCGGCAGGGGGACGTGGGAGAGATAGCACGAGAAATGAGAGTGGTCTAGAGAGAGAGATGAATATGACGTCACGGCGAGAGATTCCCTTGAGTGTGTATATGCAGGGGGGGAGTGGATAGAGGCACCAGGAGCATATTTTTTGTGTGTGGTGTCTGTGTTGGTATGTGTGGGTGTGAGAAGATAACGAGACGTGGGGGCAGAGGGTGTGTCACCGCGTGAGGACCGGTGGGTCGAGGTGAGGCCCTTTGTTTGGTTCCATCCTGCGCCACAATGGTCGGCCCGTGACGCATTTAGGGAGACCCATGGATGACTAGTCGTACAAGACAAAGATAGCATAATTGTGAAGGACTCTATGTCCACTGACAAAGTCGGCTAGGTTTTGTAACCCTAGGTTCTCGGACTAAGGTAACCCCTTTATCTCTGATATTACTATTCAGCCAACCTAACTTTAAGGGGCATTCTACAGAATGATCTGCTAGAATCAGACTCGTCGATTAGGAAGAGAGGTGTAAGACAATGAGTGAGAGACGGGCCTAAAGATAATGTGCGTACAGGAGACACGTAGGCAGGTCTATGTATATAGAAATGGTCGATGTGGATTGTGTGAGTGTATGCTTGCGAGAGGGCGAGTGCTTGTGATAAAGGTTAGTGAAAACAGTCATAAATGATTACGAGAGCGAGGGAGGGTTATATCGAGAGCATGTGTGCGAGAAAGACACCTCGGGAGAGAGTGTGTGACCATGTGTGAGAGACCACCGATGTAGAGTGAAACTACACGTACAAGACTGTTTTACACATTGATTAAAGATATAAATTGTATCCAAATATTAGGATGGGATCATGATATTTGCAATTCGCGTAAGGAATGGTCATTGATCCATCAGACATCTAGATTCTATCGAATCTGAGCATGTCTATGTTATTATTTGACACAATTGATCCACATAGTTAGTATTTTGAACTCCAGACAATGCATCGCTTTAGCAATCGAATATAAACGTGAGTATAGTTCATGTTGTGTGTGCAAAGCACATTATACATACGAAAGTTACACAATGAACATTATAAATAGCTACCTATGGACTAGCATACATTTGAATTCAACTTAAGGTGGTTTAAAAAATCGAATTCAACATGAAGTCCATTCAATTATTTGAATTTGATATCATGGCATTTGTAAATCATACCTAAATTATGGGGGCACCAGTCTTTGCTCTGATTTTGTACATAATGGCATATGTAGTCTTGTACAAAATAGATTCTAATTTAGCTCCTCCATTCCAAAATAATCATAGTTATAGGGATTTCAAGTGTCAAAATTTCAAAAAGAAGCGGATAATTTAATGAGGTTTTCAAACATACAAGGTCAAATTAAACGTTGTCTATTTAGGTCAATGCTCAAAGTTCAAGAGCACTCTAAACGTGAATGCTTGTGTTTCAAAATTTTGAACGAAGCGCCAAAAGAGCCTCTACTCGCCTGAAACCGCGTGAGACTAATATTTGGTAGTACAAGGAAATTACTTTTCTAATAACTCTGACCCGTGAAACCTACCGGCCCGACGTCCAAAGGTCTAACCTGGTTAGGTTCGTAGCTTCATCTAGACGCCACGCAACCACCTCCGAAAAACATTCATACACAATGGCCACCTAAGCACACATGCGCGCGGCCGAAATTGCTCTCGCCCACTATTTGGGACACCTGGGATTACCATCCTACCCCTGACCCGCAGTAGGTCCAAAATTTAAGAGGGGCAAAGTTTGTACTTTCCCCAAATTTCAAACAAGCGCGTCCCATCTTCTGCTCAAAAATGCCAAAAACAAGCGCGTCCCAGACCCGAAACATGGTTCTCCCCCCTTCCCCCAACCCACCCGTCCGATTCCCCATTCGTACTCCATGGGCGCGAAAACTACCTCTCCACCAGCCGTGAAACCCCGGCGTCCTTCGTCCGCCACCCCATTCCACCCATCAACCGCCGCCCTCCTCCATCACGCCTGAGCCGATACCCTGACGTCGTCGTCCACCGTCACCTCAACCGCAACGCCCTCAACGGCTAGTAGTTGAAGCCGAGGCCGAGTCATCCGTACCCGAACCAGTTCAATCACGTCGTCCTGCGCCTCACCGCTGCCGCTCCAGCTTCGCCACCCTCCACCGCACCGGAGCTGTTCCTGCTACGCCATCCTTCGCCGCCTCGGATCTGCTTCCCCTCTGCCGACATACGGCCACAGCAACACAGTCAACAATTTGGTCATGGGTTCGTCCAAGCCTGCACCCTCCTCCAGAACATCGGTTTCCCCGGCAGAAAGAAGAAGATCGACGCGACATGTGGAGGCGACCACACCGGCAACCGAAAATGATACTCCTCTTCCCTTATTCGTGCAAATCTTACGTGTCTGCTTGCACGCTATTCATCCCACAGAAGACACTAGTTGACCGCTTCTTCTTGATACTAGATGTTCCTAGTAACTCGCGATGCATAAGGTTTATCCTCATATACTATTTCACCTTAGCTAGAGGTCCGTCGCCCCCCTGAATTTCAATTCCTGATCAGTTGATTCCCAATTAACGGAAGCATTCACCGGCGTAACAGGCGCTAGTCCGCCTATTACGCCGGGGAAGCAGCGCCTCGGTGTTTATCTTAGAGGCATTTGGGGCCTAGAGCTACTGGCGCCCGATCTGGAGGTCTGTCGGGATTAAAGGGATGGCTTGGGGGCGCTGCCAAGCACGGCGGTGGTGTGAGGTCGAGGGGAGGGCGGGGCGGCGGAGTCAGGGGTCTGGGCCGGTGGTCGCTGGCGGTTCGAGAAAGATCGTCAACAGTGACTGGCGGGTGGTAGACGAAGGCCATCTGCCCATTCCTTATAGATCAGATGGTTCATTAAAAAATCGACTAACCTATTTATTTTCAGTCGACTGTTATCTTGATATGACCACATGTGGTGGTGTGCTGGAGGAGTACCTTTATTTCATGTGCTCATATATTACAAAATCATACGGAGTAGAATCTAATTTTGTTTGCCATGCAATGTTGTAGAGCTATCATATGTCTCCTGTCATTTATTTTCCAGCCACCTGCTATCTGCTACTTTTATAGTGCACTAGTTCTGCACACACTTCACCCATACTCTTACTATTGTGTTTTTATGCAAGGGTATTTTAGACTCTGCTGCTACGAGAAAAGCAAAAAAGAAAAGAGAGAAGTCGCTCCAGCATGGTAGGCAGATATGCCAGACATGTTTCAGACTTATAAAATGTGCAGTGTCAGCAGATGGAGACGGCAAACGTAGCTCTGAAGTTGATGACCTCGCTCGCAATGAACCACCATCCCAGGTGCTTGCTTTAACTTTGCGGTGTCATATGTGGTTGCATGTTCCATATGGTGTCTAGCTTGTATTCGAAAGGCCGAAGTCGGTCTTTATTGAGATAAGGAAATATATTTTTTACATGAACCACCATCTCGTGAGCACCAGAAGATAAATAGCTAGTCAGGGCACTGGTCGAGCCAGTGACAAGCCCATCAAAGAGAGGCATCACCTGGAAGCCAACTAAAAAGCCGCGATGGTGGTGAAGCAGCCCGCCTCCCACCAGGCTCGCAGGTCCTAGATGATCATGCTCACCACTCCAGCCGGATGTCTATCTTGTATTGCTTCCAATTTGGTTAAATTGCATCTGCTTAGCTTACACATTATACCTTTAAATATGACATGCCTTTATGTTTTTGGTACATACTAGTACATTTGTGTATTAACCATGTTCTTACATCAAACTAATGTTCTTGTGTATACCTCATCAATCACTTATGATGAGGCAGTCAGGCAAGTCGATTACTCCTCATTTAAAGAATGCAGCGTCAGCCTCCCCACATGATTCTCAAGAAACAGCAAGCCTAGATGAAGATAGTAACCGTAGCTCTGTAGTTGATTACCGCATTTCCCCTACACTAGCATCACAGGTGCTTGCTCTAACTTGGCAGCGTAATATATGGTTGCATGTTGCATATGGTGTCTAGATTGTAATTTTTCCAATCTGGTTAAACTACATGTGCTATTCTTCTTAGCTTATACATTATACCTGTTAATGTGACATGCCTTCCTATATTTAGTACATAGTACATCTGTCTATTAAGCATGTTCTCGCATAAAACTATTGTTTTTTGTATCCCGCATAAATCAATATGACGAGACACCTTCATTATATGAAGTATGATATTAGTTGCATCTTTGATATGATTTATAGCATGCGCTGCTTCTAATTTGTTGAAATGCCATTTATGATGGGACACTTTTAACTTGGCAGAGTCATATTGGTTGCATCTTTCACGTGGTTTCTAGCTTGCATTGCTTCTTATTTGGTGAAATGGTTTCTGCTTAGTTTACACAAACAGTTGTGAATATGCCATGCCGTCCTGTTTTTCATATTATTCCATCCTGGAATCATGTGTTTGCCTTACATCAAAGTAGTGATTGTCGGTATCATACACGAATGAGATCTGAAGAGTGAATTTTATTGCTTTTTCTTGTCGATTTTACTTGACAATTCAAAATCAATAAAGCGGACGGAAGTTAGCAAAGCAGTGGATGAAGGTGCTCCTTCCAAATGAAGGGCCTCTACAGATTCTACTCCTCCATCCCCCCAAGATGATTTCCAAGACAACACATGCATAGACACTCAACGTAGCTGTGTTGGTGATGAGCACGTCTCCCCTAGTGCACCATCACAGGTGCTCCCTCTACCTTGGCACTGTTATATGTGGTTTCATGTTATGTATGATGTCTAGTTTGTATTGCTTCTAATTTTGTTGAATTTCATCTGCTTACTTTACACATTATACTTGTGACTAAGACACGTGTTCCTGTTTCTAGAACATACAATATCTGTCTATGACACCATGTTCTTACATCAAAGTACATTTGTTCTGAAGAACTAGAAGGTCAAAGTCCAGCGGAAAATTGTACCGACATGGTATCCCGTGCTACACGAGCTGCAGAACAAGCCAAACAGAAACAAATAGCTGCCACCAAACAAGCAGAGACAACCCTAGTTGTTGCAACACCTTCCACAGTACCACCAGCTGCACGATTTACTCGTTGGTCGACTAAGCTAGCAGCACGTTCCCAAGCTCCCTTGCCACCTGACACTACTTCTGCAGCACTCTTGACACAAGATGAGTTGGCAAGATCAGATGAACTTTGTGACCTTCAACAGCATGAAGGTAGTTGCTGGAGTCAAGTTACAGTTGAATGCTTCTGTATATGTAGTCTCACAGTCTGATGTACACTAACACTTCCTATGTTTGTTGTTGGACTAGCACCTAGGCGCAACAAGAAACAAACATCAGGGATAATGCTCGATAGGTTAACTAAATCTAGAGGAGGAAGAATGGAGATCCGTTTTGAGGAAGGTTTAAAAAGACCACGTGATGCTACAGAGTCACCCAAGTTAGTATCAGAGACATCGGTTGCTGTTTGGTGTCATGTACGTATCCTCCCAACATGGATTCAATACAGGAATGACAAAGACAAAACCCAGTTCAACACCTTCCTCGACCATTTATTCGTAAGTATGGTTATGTATGGAAACTAGTAATATCGTCTTGCTCTGTCCAATACTTTCTAGGTTGCTGATAATGAGACTCCCATAATTTTCAACAGATGAGGTTCAAGTTGGATAGCCAAGATGATGCAACCAGACAAGCTTGCACCCATGTTTTCAAGTCTGCTCTGCGATAGTATCGGTATAACTTGAGGAAAACTCACTTTGAAGGCAAGGCTAACAGTGAACTTGCCCAAACATCTCTAGTGGAAATATATCTGATGAAGACTGGAGAGGCCTTGTTAAACACGGGTCCGATCCGAAGTATCAGGTACATTATATATATGTGATCATATCACATGTTGAAGTCCTATTTATGCATGTGCCACACAAACCTATCTTCTTGTAGGTGAACTATTCAAAGAACAAGGCCAACCGTACAAAAGTGAAATTCCAACACACGACAGGATCTCGTAGCTATATTGCACACTGCGAGGCTCTTGTAATTAGCTGTTGTTTCACTCTTTTCGCTGTACCATATTATCAGATCTATATTGACTTGTTCCAATTGCAGAGGAAAGCCCGCAAGGACCAAAAAGTACCTGAACCAAATGCTATGGAAATCTTCAAGGACTGTCACACCAGCAAGAAGAAGGGCATGACTACACCAGTCAAAGCCACTGTTGTAAGTCCTTAATCCTCATGCCTTTTAACTACTACTAACTCTGACTTGTGCCTTGAACTGCATGGTTTGAAGCCAATGTCTATTACTCTTTTCAATTGTATACACAATTGTCTTAGCGTATCATTGCACCTTACAAGGTTTAAAAGAGAGGAGTGATGTTCCTTTGATCTTGAACTGTAATCTAGTTTCGTGCTGGACTTGCCCACACAACGTTACAATTGCCTGTTTGTCTGTTCTCAGTTGTTTTGTGATATGAATGATGTCATACTATGCTTACCGTATTATAAACTTCGTATCTTTATCCTTAGCCCTCAATACAATTTGAAGAAATAGACAATACATTAGCGATGGTACATGGTCATATGATTGGAACCTGCTTTTATTATGTACTCCCTCTGTCCCACAATATAAGAACGTTTTGGCACTAGTGTAGTGCCCAAAACATTCTTATATTGTAGGACAAAGGGAGTACTTTGCAATAAAATACAACTATTATTTTGCATGGGTTCGCCAGAATAAGTTCTGTATATAGACCAAAGCTATTTTGTTTGGTTTTGCTGCCTCCTTAATATCTTCTGTTCTGGTACTACTAATGTAAAACCTCAACTTTTCAGCGAGCTATGGAAAAAATGGTGGAACCGCCACCTTCTGAAGGTGGCGAGCCAACTATAACCGCAATGTCAGCTCTTGCTGCAGTGGGTCAGTACCTGTCCACTAACAGTGCCAAAAGCATGTTCCTGCGTAATAATGGCTTGGTTGTTAAGGCAATCTCATCCAAACTACCTCATGATCAAGATATGCAAGCTCAAAACAATGTTGTATCTGCGCTCCAGACACAAGTCCATTCCCTAACAGAGACCCTTTGTGAAACAAGGAGAGACATTGTTCGATGTTGTCAAGATATGCATGGTTTTGAAACCAGACTATCAGACATTTGCTATGTTGTTCAGGAGCCTAGGAGAACTGAAGGCGAAGGTTATGGTGCTCCATCAGACAATACATCATGAAAACACAACAGTCAGGTCAAATGAACTGAGCTTCTGAACTTCTGGTTGTGCATTTATCTGCTAGACTGTTAACTTTTATGCCAACCTTCCTTTTGTTTTATAGTTGTAATTTGTTTTGGTGCAATACAAAATTTCGTTCTTAACGTGCAGCCACCGGCTGAAGAAAATAGCAAGCCCTTTTTGTATAGTGTAGGGTGTTCCCTATATTTGCACTGGTGGCGAACTTTGATGCCCACCGGCTGTAGTCAACATGGGCCTCCTACGGGCCGTAGAAACAATGGGCCTTCTAAGGGCCGTAGAAACAATGGGCCTTCTTTCTTTCAAAAAAACAATGGGCCTTCTACGTGGCACAGAAAAAATGGGCCTTATACGGGTTGTAGACAGAATGGGCCTTCTATGGACCGTATCATCAATGGGCCTTCTACGGGCCATATAATCGGTTGGCCAAACATGGGCCAATAACAGACCATATTATGGCCGTAAATGGGCTAGAGTTGAAATCGTCCGTTCATGGGCCGACCACAACGGGCCGTCGTTAATCAGCCGTATTTTGATGAGGCTATGAAAATGGCCCAACGTACTAATGGGCCACAAATGGGCCGACTGTAAACACGGGCTGAATTTGGCCCACAAGCAGAAAATGACATTAACGGGCCGTAAGTAAATGAATGTGGAAATGAGCCCAATAATAAATGGGCCCCTAGAAGGCCGAAAGATAACATGGGCTGGAAACGGCCCAATGGAATAATGGGCCATTAATGGGTATAAAGTGATACATTGTTCATTACAGGCCAGTTTGACCACGTGACATTAATGGGTATAAAGTGATACACTGTTCATTACGGGCCAGTTTTACCACGAGCCGTTAATGGGCCAAAAGTAATAAGGGCCTCATATGGGTCGAAAGACGTCATGGGCCATACATGGCCCGGAAGTTAAAACGGGCTGGATTTATATTGGACGGCCCAGACGACGCTACTGGGCCTAATTCGAATAGGCCGTAAACGGGCCCTGGTTTAGCGGGCTGTAAATGGGCTATATGCGAACATGCCATTAACAGGCTTGCCGTGGGCCGGCCCGCCAGCTTTTGACCAAGTCAAATGGGCCGGCCTTTTCACAGGAATGGGCCTCTGTTGGGCCGTGCCACTTTGGGTCCAATGAGTGGATAACATCTGTCCCAACGGTGAGCCGACACGTGTTTCCTCCAGCCAATGATAATTTTACATGTGGAAAATCCCCATTGGTCGGGGCTGTTAGCGGGTTATCGGATCCAAAACCGTACCCGATAGCTTAACCGCGTTCCGTTATGGTGGATGCCACATGTCGGTCACCCTTGACGAAAGCACTTCTGTGACGCCCGATTTATCGTCATGGAAGTGGACACTTCCGTGATGATAATTTTGGTAATGTCATGGAACACTTCTACGATAACACAGGTATGACTATCTTCATTCTGTCATAAATTTGTCATGGATGTACAAGAATGACAAAAAACGCGACATACTGTGACAAACACGTATCATCACGGAAGTGTATTTTTTTGTAGTGAAACCTCCCGCACCACCCATCCATCTCTAGGATCCCCTGAGCTCGAGATCAAGCTCGGGCGCCACCGCGTCGGGCCACCGCCGTTCGCATGGTACAGGCCACGTCCGACCCTCTTCTCTCTTCCATCCGCCCTGCCTCGACACTCTGACCCATTCTTCTCTCTCT
This sequence comes from Secale cereale, assembly GCA_902687465.1. Taxonomy (NCBI): domain Eukaryota; kingdom Viridiplantae; phylum Streptophyta; class Magnoliopsida; order Poales; family Poaceae; genus Secale; species Secale cereale. Next base: position 370,294,264 of record LR738715.1, on the reverse strand, counting down.
ATCCCGTTCCTTTTGCAGCTCAGGGCGAGCAGATCGACCTCGATCCGAAACCTCACCGCACGAGTCCATCGCCGATGTCGTTGCCGTCGTCTCCGGCGACTACCTCCACCTCCCACCGACGTACCGCTCGACGCTAAGCACACCGGTGTCCTCCGCTCCCCTCGCCGTGCCTCCTACCACCGGCGGTGAGCCCCACCATCCTCTAGCCCTAGATTGATGACGACCCTGAAAAGGGGGGCCTGCTAGTCAGCCTCTCGGCTCCCTCCCATGTCTCTCTCTCTGGCACCCGGGCCCCGTGTGTCAGGTTCAAACTTGGCGGGCACGCGCGCCTCGGCTTGCCCAGGACAGCTCGACTACAGGCCGATCAAGTTACGGGTAGATCTGGCCTGGCCAGTCTGCTGCCCTTTGCCTTTTTCTTTTTCTTTTTCTTTTTCTTTTTCTTTTTCGTTTGATCTTCCAAAAATTCCATAGAGTAGAATATTTGTCCAAAAGAAATAATTCCAACTCATAAATTCTTCTAAAACCCCCACCTATTTAATGGTTTAACTTCAATAAATATCCATCAAAATTTTATATATTGTTCAAATTTAAATTCAAATTTGAGCAACTAAATCACTCTTTGAAAATCCATTACTCTGTTCCTTTATATCTAAATCCAAAACTAAGAATTTTCCCCTTCTTAGTTTTCATCATAGTATTTAACAAAAATGAGATGACTTTTTTCTGAGCACCTTGATATTTCTGTTTTACTATTGCCTTATTTTCCTGTTGTTTCTTTGCGACGAATAGATCCCGTATTTGCCAAAGTATTTGGAGAATAATAAGGAGAAGGACTTGAAGACTTTGAAGACCAAGCCAACCAAGGCATGCAGCCATTTGACCATGATACCTCTCCCGTTCATCGATACCTTTTTTCGATTGCATGATAATGAAAGCAACGGTGATGAACTTATTGTCAACCACCACATGATGCATGCCCCTACTCATAGACCTACCTTGTGCATGGCGATGCAATGATAAAAGGTTAATTATTTATGCATGACGTTGCATGTATGCCGTGATTACCTCGTGGCTGCATTCTTTCGGAAACCCCATCGGGTGCCCCTAATGCCTGTGGGTGATGTTGAACTAAGGTCACCACTTGAGGAAGAAATGGTGTACCGGGGAAAGCATTTTTGTGTGTGTGTAAAATGATGGATTAGATTTAGGTGTGATTACCGTCCAAACCAAACATGTGCAAGCACTCTACCCCTTATGGGACAGGGCATTATTGATTACCTAGTCCGATACTAGCATGGTGCCCGCATTACTAGTGACAGGGGTGACTTGAAGTCACTCTCGGGATGGGGTCATGCTTGGATAGGCGGCCATGACAGTTTTATAGGGCACCGGACATACTGTTGGTCCCTTCGTGTATGTGTGATAATGTGAAAGGGGCAGAGTCCCACTATCTTTTTCTTATACACGAGGGCCGTGTACCAACGAGTGGACCCTATGTTTGTGTCGTATAGGGAAAGATAATGCTCAGGTGCTTCCACCGAGTACTTGAGGTACTGGAAGGATCGTGGGTGGTACGAAAGCTTCCCGGATTTTGTGCGTAAAGTGCACAACCTATGCAGAATGTCAAACTATTCATACAGCGGTGTCCACGGTGATGGACAGTTGGGTGGTGCTACTTAAACTATGTCCAAAAAAATTACAAACTTGGTACATGTGTGTGTGGAAGGAAAACCATTTGAGTCAAGGAAAATGACTTGACATGTTGAATGAGCTAGCATTGGTCCAAATTCTATTTATGTTGATATCCGTAACATGTTCTCATGGTTACTAGAGTTCGTCGATGCATAACTTACAAGATGATAGGTCATTCCAACTAGCTTGATCCTATGTTGCCTACTTGTTGTTACACCATGCATTGTTACTTTTATCCAAAACATGGGTTGCTTGCGAGTACATTCAAAGTACTCATTGGCTTGCCACTGGTTATTTAATTAGCTAGGCATGGAAGAACATGAGTTCAAAGAAGAGTTCTTTGGAGACGAACATGCGAACCAGAACGCTTTCCCAGTCAGAATGCCTGTAGGGTTAAGGCAGATGGCATGGGTTCTACTTTTCAACGAAGATTTCCGCTGCTTGAGTTTATTTGATGTGTAAGACTTGCCCATAATGATCATAACTTGTGTAAGACGGTATGTATTGATGTAAGACTCTTATTATTCAGCTTCTGTGTGTTCAGTGAGCATTGATCTCTGGGATCACTGTACACGTGTATTTCATGATCTCGACTTGTGCGTCGGGGTCCCCACAACCCCTCACAAACCGAAGCAACTCACTGGAACGCTCGTGGTTCCGAGAGGGAACAATGCATGTTCGATGACGAATGGGCGATATCTTCCTCTTACGGGCTTCAAAAAATTTCTTCATTTAACATGCACTAATACAATTGTCGTGTCAAAATTTGGAAAATTTCTGGGGTCTTTTGACCTTGTAAGACATTTAAGTGATTTGCTAGCCATTTAATGACGATAATCAAAATTTGAACTACATCTACATGCAACAGCTAACCATAACGGTTTGAAAAATCATATTCGTGTACTTGTGTGAGAGTTAATTCCATGTGGAGTAAATTGGAAGGAATTTTCGAACATATTGGTCTCAAGCCCTGGACACATGCATGGAGTGCCATGTCATTTAAATTCCAAAATATAAAAAAAGATTAGAAACACATCAAACCTTGGTTGACGTAATGTCATGCCATCAAGATGATGTTGTAAAACAAATTGACATGTTCGACGAAAGTTTGGACACACACCCCCCACAAACTGGAGCAACTCACTAGAAGGCTCATGGTTCCAAGAGGAACAATGCATGTTTGATGACGAACGGGCGATAGCTTCCTCTTACAGGCTTCAAAAATTTCAACATTTAACGTGTACAAATACAACTGTCATGTCAAAATTTAAAAAACCCCAGGGGTGTTTTATCCTTTTTAAGTCATTTAAGTGATTTGCTAGCCATTTAATGACCATAATCCAAATTTGAACTACATCCACATGCAACGGCTAACCATAATGGTTTGAAAAATCATATTTGTTTACTTGTGTGAGAGTTAATTCCATTTGCTAGCCATTTAACGTGCACTAATACAACCATCGTGTCAAAATTTGGAAAATTTCAGGGGTCATTTGACCTTTTTAAGAAATTTAAGTGATTTGCTAGCCATTTAATGACCATAATCCAAGTTTGAACTACACCTACATGCAACGGCTAACCATAACGGTTTAAATATCATATTTTTGTACTTGTGTGAGAGTTAACTCCATGTGTAGTAAATTGGAAGGAATTTTCAAACCTATTGGTCTCACGCCCTGGACACATGCATGGAGTGCCATGGCATTTAAATTCCAAAAAATTAAAAAAAAAGATCAGAAACACATGAAACCTTGCTTGATGTAATGTCATGCCACCAAGATGATGTGGTAAAAAAATTGGCATGTTTGACGAAAGTTTGGACACACACCCATCACAAACCAGAGCAACTCACTAGAAGGCTCGTGGTTCTGAAAGGGAACAATGCATGTTTGATGACGAACGAGCGATAGCTTCCTTTGACAGGCTTCAAAAAATTCTACAGTTAACATGCACTAATACAACTATCGTGTCAAAATTTAGAATATTTCAGGGGTCATTTGACCTTTTTAAGATATTTAAGTGATTTTCTAGCCTTTTAAAGACCGTAATCCAAATTTGAACTACATCTACTTGCAAAGGCTAACCATAACTGTTTGAAAAATCATATTTGCGTACTTGTGTGCGAGTTAATTCCATGTGCAGTAAATTGCAAGGAATTTTCAAACATATTGGTCTCACGCCCTGCACACATCACTACAGGAATCAACATCTTTGTCGTTTGCCATGGCGGACGGCAAAGGCACGCCTGGTGGATGGCAAAGACCTTTGCCATCAGCTAGCAGACGGCAAATCGTCTGGCAGACGGCAAAGATGCTCATGTCTTTGTCATCTGCCAGAAGAGGGCAAAGCATGCCATATAGGCCAGCCTAGTGAACCCCAGGTTGCACAGGTAGCTACCACGTGGCAGCATTGTCGTCTGCTGGACGATGGCAAAGCTCTATGCCGTCTACCAGCAGATGGCTAAGAGCCTGTATTGCCCCTGTTTTTTTTTCGTTTTTCTTAAATTCACTCAATTTCACAGAATTTCATATATACACAAGCATACCAACACATATCCAACAACATATCCAACACATTCCAATGACAAATTTGCCACAACACATATCCAACAACAAGTTTGCAACAACACATATCCAATAGCAAGTTTCTAACACATATCCAACAATAAGTTTCCTTCAACAAAGTTCATCATACAAAATCAAAACAAAAATAAGCACAAGTAGAAGAGTATACTCCATGGACGCAAGCTCCTCATCTGAAGCAAACTGCAAATTGGGAAAGAAAAATGTTAGAAGAAGAAGAAGAAGACTAGCTAGAAGAAGAAAAAAAGAATAAGGAGAATAAGAAGAAGAATAAGAAGAAGAAGAGTTTTTCTTCTCTTTCTTTTTCTCCTCTTTTCTTCTTTATCTTCTTCTTCTTGTAACTAAGGTAGGTAAAAATGCCATTTTTAGCTAAGCTAGGTAAAAATGCTAAGTGTATGTCATTTTAGATCTAAGCTAGGTAAATAGGTGAGCTAATTATGTCATAAATGAACTAGGTAAGCTAATTATATATCATTATTGACATATCCTAGGTAGTTATGCCATTGTTTAGATAACTAAGCCTATCAAGTCATTTAAGAGAAAAAAAATTCTATGTATAGGTCATTTTATTGCTATCCTAGGTAAAATATGTCAGTTTGGAACTAAGTAAGGTTATTATGTCGTTTTTGAGGAAAATAAGTTAAGTATAGGTCATTTTGTAGCTAAACCTAGGTAATTATGCCATTTTTACCCAAGTGAGCTAATTATGTCATAAATGAACTAGGTAAGCTAATTATAGATCATTATTGACCTATCATAGGTAGTTATGCCATTTTTTACCTAACTAAGCATATCAAGTCATTTTAGAGGGAAAAATGCGAAGTATAGGTCATCTTATAGCTATCCTAGGTAAAGTATGTCAGTTTGGAGCTAAGTAAGGTTATTATGTCATTTTCGAGGAAAATAATCTAAGTATAGGTCAATTTGGAGCTAAACTTAGGTTATTATGCCATTTTTTTACCCAAGTGAGCTAACTAAGTCATAAATGAACTAGGTAAGATAATTATAAATCATTATTGAGCTATCCTAGGTAGTTATGCCATTTTTAGCTAACTAAGCATATTAAGTCTTTTAAGAGGAAAATACTAAGTATAGGTCATCTTATAGCTATCCTATGTAAAGTATGTCAGTTTGGAGCTAAGTAAGGTTATTATGTCATTTTCGAGGAAAGTAAGGTAAGTATAGGTCATTTTGGAGGTAAACCTAGGTTATTATGCCATTTTCTACCCAAGTGAGCTAATTATGACATAAATGAACTAGGTAAGCTTATTATAGATCATTATTGAGCTATCCTAGGGAGTTATGCCATTTTTAGCTAACTAAGCCTATCAAGTCATTTTAGAGGAAAAAATGCTAAGTATAGGTCATCTTATAGCTATCCTAGGTAAGTATGTCAGTTTGGAGCTAAGTAAGGTTATTATGTCACTTGGGAAAACTTACCATCATCACGGAGGTGAAGGACCAGTCGGGTATGCGCTAGTGCCTGACGGAAAAGGAACGGTCGGGGTTGCGCAATGGAGAGACGGAGAAGGATCGGTCGATGCTTCTCGGGAGGCATGCTGCACCAAAGATCATTTGCAATGTCTCATTAGCATGATGCAACTGATATGTGAAGACTAGTAACTAATGAAACTCATCGTGTCCGCTATCTCAATCTGGGGCATCGGCGGAGGGGTCTAACCGTTTTTCTCGCACACGGACTACACATTTTGTTTTCATGAGTCGGTCATATTAGTTAGTAATGAAACGAACATTACATACATGATTTAGATAATATGCAGGAGAAACTTACCAAGAGGAGCTCGCATAGGGCCGGGTGACCCGCGTCGTTCCGGTTCCTCTCCTCCTCCATCATCCTAGCCGTCCTCTCCTCCAACTCCTTCTCCCTCTGCGCCGCCTGCTTGTTTGCCAAAGCCAGAAGCTCCTGGGCCCTAGCCTCGATGGCGAGCTCCACTGGCCGTGGCGCGACACTTGTTCTTCTCCCTCCTAATGTGAGTAGAGGCATAGTAGTCTAGAACGGCCTGCACCCTAGCCTCGTGTCGTAAGTTCTGAAGTAGGCGCTTGCACTCGGCTTCGATAACCTTAGTCGCGTCCGTCTCGTCTTCCACAGCACACCTGTAGAAGGTCTGTAATCAAACAAGAAAACACTTATTAGTACAATCACTAGGTATTGTTGAATTTCAATTATGTAAAAGGAGAAATTACCGAAAACTACCGGATCACAATGTCGGCCACCGTCTCGCACAATACACCGTCGACCCTCTACTCTAGCGGGGCCGGGACAGCCACGTACAGCTCCCAGCTCAGTGCTAGCTGTGGAACCTAACCCTTACTGGGCAACGTGACCCAAACCGGGAAGTGGAGCCAGCAAAGCACACCAAGGACCTGGTTGGGCCTGCGGACACCAAGGGCGTGTATCCAACCCCTGCACTATGACAAGGCCAACACATTACATATTAATTTGAAGAAACATGAAGGAAAAAGGTTAAAAAGGTGTCAATCCACTTACTTCACTCTGTTAGGCACAATAAACCACCTCTGATCGTGGGTCGGTGGCACATGCGAGAGCTTTGTACCACCACGCTGGTAGACCTTCTTACACCATGCTATAGCTATCGTCAAAAAGGTCTTCTCACCATCAGCATGGCCACTAGTCTCTGGAGTCACGTGGGATGAAGACTCTGGGACCCTAGTCTCCTAGGACGAAGACTCTAGGACCCGAGTCTCCTAGGACGAAGGCTCTGGGACACGAGTCTCCCGGGATGAAGGCTCGTCGACCCGAGGCTTGTCGACCCGAGGCTTGTCGACCCGAGGCTCGTCGACCCGAGGCTTGTCGACCCAAGGCTCGTGGATCGAAGTCCAAGACGGGTCACCCTGAGACGGAGCACTAAGGTGGTCCGGAGAATGAGCTGGGGGTGGCGGCGAGGAAGGCGGATCAGCCTTCCTACCTCTCCCGCCGCCACGCCCACCTCTAGCGGCCCTCTTCGGCATCCCCCGACCTCTCTCGCCCGAAGAAGAAGCGCCCGCCGGTGTCTGAATACTGTCATCCAGTGCTCTCCGGAGGTGCTGAGGTGGAATAATAACACCCCTCCCAGAACGTGCCGAGGAAGGAGCCTCGGAGCGCTCTCGAACCGCGCCCACCATCTTTCAACACCTGCAATGACTAAGAGTAAACGAAATTAGTACAACATAAACATAATAGAATATTTAGGTGTGTATCATCATCATGAACATAATAAAGAATTGAATACCTAATAACATGAACTAATTAATAATATATATATATATATGTACATAATAATAATACATGTGTCGGGGGTCGGGGTGTCGGTGGTGTCTTGTCGGGGTGCTGTGTCGGGGCCGGGGGGTGCCGTGTCGGGGTC
>LR738715.1:370217462-370282251 GCA_902687465.1 Secale cereale | reverse complement strand
ATGCGGTTCACTTGGTGATCGAAAAATAAAAACACATCGGAAAAGCAGCTCACTTCTCAAACATGAAAATGCAAAAAAAATAGCGGAATCTCAAAAAAAATTGTTACAAAAAACAGCACAAAAAAGTAATGCGGTTCACTTGGTGATCAAAAAAATAAAAACACATCGGAAAAGCAGCTCACTTCTCAAACATGAAAATGCAAAAATAAATAAATAGCGGAATCTCAAAAAAAAATTGTTACCAAAACAACACAAAAAGAGTAATGCGGTTCACTTCGTGATCAAAAAACAAAACACACATCGGAAAGCAGCTCACTTCTCAAACACTTCTCAACGCGCGCAAAAACGGCCGCTGCAGTTCGTAGTCAGCCGCACGATTTTCAAAATTATCTAAAAACCGTAATGAATCTCAAAAACATTTCAACATATGAAAGTTGCGCCTCGTTCGTAGCTTTCCAACGGTATATTACACACCTTGTTCCGACAAACGGTTAAAAAACAAGAGTGAAAACAATACCGAAAATTTGAAAAAATTCGAAAAAAACAATTCCGCGATTTAGTAAATTCAAAACTGCTCTTAAACCGTAGTGAATTAGAAAAAATAATAGATACAAAAAAGATGCGTGGCGACGATACCTTTCCAACGGTGTATCATACGTTTCGTTCCGGCGAGCGGTTTAGAAAAAAAAAGCCAAAAACGCTCGCTGTCATTTGTTGTGAGCCGCACAATTTTCGAAACTGCTCTTAAACCGTGCGGAATCTTGAAAAGTGTTCAACATGGAGAATATGCGTCTACTCCATATCTTTTCAACGGTATATTACACGCATAATTCCGATAAACGGTTAAAAAACTAGAGCAAAAAAGGTACCGAAAAACAACACGTACAGTTTTTTCAACATGAAGTTCGCTGGTCTGTGTGGTGCGGTGCGTTTAGCTCTCCAATGCAATTTTGCAATGCATTTCGGAAGTGTTATGAGAATATTATTCTCATAATGTTATGAGAATAGACCGGCTGTGTATATATATATATATATATATATATATATATATATATATATATATATATATATATATATATATATATATGTATATATATATATATGATGAACTCCATTTTCTATCTGTTTTTCTATACTAATTTGTATCTAGCTGTTATCATCCACATATACATAATGGAAAGCATATATACACACGTTGAAACAGAACATATAAGAACGGCAAACAGGGTACGCTCATCGAAACAGAGCAATAAACATAACAATATTATGATTGATGTGAATACATAGTGATCCACGTCGAAACGTGTCAACAAAAGAAAACCTGTCCATGAGACCATGACCAGCAGCCCCTTGCCTACGGTAGATCTTCGCCTTGGCCAAACTCGTCCATGTGTTCGTCCAAGCGGTCGACACGCTCGCAGTACATCTGGAGCGCGATCTCAAGCTCCAAGTTGGCAATTTCATCAAAGACCACCAGCTCGAGGATGCGATGGCCATGTTCATCTACTATACCCAGGTAGACACCTGGGCCAATGAGGCAGTCAAGCCTAGTGCCCAGCGCATTGGCATCGTACGGGCCGCAGACAAGGTGAACGGCGCGACCCATGCGGAAGGCGTGGCGGGCAGCCGGTGCAAGTACGGCGTGACCGACATCTGGTGCAAGTACGGCATAGAGGGCCTCTGCCCACTCCTGGCAAGGAATAGGGGTACTGACGGGGCGTGTACCCAGATGTGACACCCAGTCGACAGCAGGCAAGCGCCGATGAATCCACTCTTGCTGTGAGGCACACCGCGCCTCTCGTTCCGGTCTCGCCGTGCGGTGAGCCGCAACCTATCGCCACGGATGGGCCTAGCATGCTCTGCGGCGCGCCATCGATCATGTTGTACAGCGAGCTGCAGCCTCTTGGCGCTGACATTCCTATCATGATCCGTGGTGCTGAAGCGCCATGCGCCATGGGTCTGCTCAACCCTAGCGATAACACGCATCACGACGTCGTCCATCGTGTTGCCGAGGAACGCCTCGGCCTCGACGGGCTGTGGTGCCTTCTCATTTTCCTCGTCGATGAAGTTGACGATAGAGGCGGCACTTTGGTGGGTTGGCATGCTTGGAAAAGGTCAATGTGCTACAGGTCGCGCGTGTTGCCTCCGTGCGTCGCGCGCCGCCTAGGTTTATGCGCAATATCGCTTGGTGGCGGGAAACTAGTGAGGAAATGGCGGGAAACAATGGCGTGTTCATAAAACACCATCAATTAATGGAAACTTAGCATAGAAGGAACTTTGATCTAGCACAAGAAGTAGATGATGATCAGATGATCGTTTATCCTAGTTAATTATGTATGTAATAGTTTACTTTGTTGTGTGGAAATGTCATGTGTGTACTAGCCACCTATGTAATTGGATGTTTGCCGCATATTGCACACATCTTGTTTATGTGAAACGTTTCTGTTCTATTGGCTCAACACAAAAGGTTTACCGGAATGAACTGTATGCCCTCCATTGCACACACCTTGATCTGGCTGAACCGTTTCTGTTGTGTTGCCTAATCGTAAACAGTTCATCCAAGTGAACTGTATGCCGTATATCGCACACACCTTGATCTGGCTGACCGTTTCTTTTGTGTTGCCTAATCACAAACAGTTCATCTGAGTGAACTGTATGCCATGTATCACACACACCTTCATCTGGCTGCCCATTTCTATTGTTCCGCCTCAGCACAAACAGTTTATCCGAGTGAACTGTATGCCGTATATCGCACACGCCTTCATCTGGATGCCTATTTATTTTGTTCTGCCTAATTGCAAACAATTTATTGAACTGACCAGTATGCCCCGCATCGCACACGCAACTAAAATATTAACCATGTTTGATGTATCCTTCATCGCAAACGTTTTACATCTTTTGTGACTGTTATTTTACATCACCCTTTGCGATTATTGCATCGCACAAAGATTCGTTGAAGGGTCTCTGATCGTAGTGTCGCGTTAGCAACATCCTAAAGTAGTGAATACTATCAAACAAAACCCCTAATCATCATTGCATATAGCGCATAGAAGATGGCTAATGCGACATCCACAACTACACATGCTTGTTCCTTCTTGTCTCTTGCTTTCATCTGTAGCCTCTGATTATTTATTTCTTGCTTCATGTAGTGATTGTACACTTTAGATCAACTAGTTTTTTCTTCAGATTTACGTCATCTTCTGCGAGCTTGGTGATAACACTCCGAGCCCTGCCATGCCATTATTCATCCAGCCAATTAACAAAGGCACACACCTCGTATCCCTTCCAATGTTAAATAGTATTCAGGATCAGCCGTCACATTAACTCAACTAAAATGATGAACTTAGCACTAACATCCAAGGGGAAATTGAGAAATCGTCTGCAAATGCGGATCTCTCCATGCTTTCACGTCGAGCGGGAGTTTGCCCATGCACACAACTTAGGTTTTGGTACTTCTCGATGGCGCAAAACATGGAGCCGAACTTATGTTGCGGGAGTCTGGAGTCATACTCTGGATCCGGCTACTGATCGCTTTCCTTAGGGGTGGTTATTCAGGAGGGATTCAGCAGGGAGCTACATTGGACATGGTAAAAAAGATCGGGATATATTGGAACCTGACAAGACGATTGGGATCTGTAATACACCAGCCTTCTGATGACCTTAGGAAAGTGCTCCGCGGTTATCACTGTCATGGCGGCGCTACTAAGAGCGGTGATACGAGCAAGGGCATCCGCACCGAAACCATCAGGACCACTCGTCTGCATTCCCCCAATGTCAGGGCCACAGAAGGGAATTTGAAGGCTATCTAGGGATTTGGGGGTTAATGGGGAAGCTGTGGGGATATGCTAACGGTCGGGAAATACTTATCCCACTATGTTGTATAAGGCACATGGTTAATTCATATCATTTGTGTTAGGTATTACAACTTCACACATGATTTCCGTACCAAACTGTGTGAGAAAACAACATAGGTGAGACACGGTTGCCGTAACATAACCGTAGGTGATGTGCTACCCTGTACATATGATGGTGCAATAATTAAGTTACAGTAATACTTAGGGTAAATAGCCGATCTACGGATACCCATCGAAAAGTAAAAACAGCCGCTCTGTAGATAGAGATGGTGGCGGCGGCCGAGGCAGTGGCTACCGGATAAGAGGTCAATCCTCGGTTAGATGGCGGTGGCGGCGTCATAGGAGGCCAATCCTCGACCTGCGGTGGGAGATAGGTGGAGCTCAACCATCTATGTCGACAACGACATGATTTGAGCACATCCATCACGATCGATGGCAGGATAGTGGAGGTCGAACTTCAGGCGGTAGCCCCACTTAGCTTTCCTCCTAGACCCTGCTGTCTCGGTGTGCCGCTGCATCGCACTTCTCTGTTTGCTAGGTGGAGGTCACCGCGCGGCTAATTAATTAAGGTATTATTTTCGTTGAGTGGCTTAATTAAGGTATTCAATTCATAAGGGCAATGTTGTAGTACTCTGCGTGTAAATTGACTGGACATTAATTTTTCTCATCGCACGGCTGGATAACAATATCACCACATGAATCAGATAATTTGCAGCATGTGCCCCACAAACAACAAAGACCTAAAAATATACGGCAAAGAGTTTGCCGTGTGCAAGCTAACGATAATCTCAGATGGAAAAGTTCAGTCGGCAAAGACTACTTGGCCGTCAGGTTTTCCTTGGGCACACGACAAAGATTTTGCCATAAGCCAAACCAGTGTTTTGCTATCAGCCTCAAACATAACAGACAACAATGAAAACATATTTGCCGTTAGTCGGATTCAGTCTTTGCCTTCAACATCAAACACCAGAGACGACACAGTTCTTTTCTAAAATAAAAATAACCAAACCAACCATGCACATGCATATACAGGGGAGGGTCGACGCGGTTACATCAATTACAAAACAACAAAATATAATAAGTATAAACAATATGGTCACATATCAATGATATCATCACACCCACCTCCACCTGATCCGCAATACAACTAATTACAATACACCTAATTACAAAACATCTTATTAAAAGAGTAGTAATTACAAATAGTTAATTACAAGGAATCGGAGGGGGGTCAAGGCACTCATCCTCCTCCTTGCCAGGAAGCAAAGAGGCGGCAGGTGGGACTTGGACTAGACAACCAGCTTTGAGGGCTTGGGGCGGATGACGTCGTACAGTGGACTCCAGCGAGCTTGTATGGCGCGGGACGAAAGACGTGGGGCACGGGACAAACGACGGTGAGCTCGGACACAGTGAGGTGAAGTAGGCTTGGGCGTGGAGCAGACTTCGACGAGCTCGGACACCGGTGGGGGCGTGGAGAAGGGACGGCGGGGCCTACGAGCGCGCGGAGAGCCTTCGCGCGACGCGGAAGGGAGGGCCGGCGTGCAGCTGGGATAAGGTGAGGAGCGTGGGGGGCCAAGGCAGGGCCGGCGCGTAGTTGGGGCGAGGCGGGGGCCATCACGTGGCTGGGCCAGCGTCTTGGCCAGGCCGAGGGAGGGCTGACACATGGCTGGGAAGAGGCGGCTTGGCCGGGGCTAGGTGAGAGTGAGGGAGTGCTGGTGAGGTGGGCGGGTGCGAGGTGAGAAAGAGGGAGTGGAGAGGATAAGGCTGGCGTGGGTGGGTGGGACAGCGGGTTGCGATCGATCCGGGTGGGCGCTCCAGATCATGCCAGCTCATCGATCCGCGAGATAGACCGGTGTAATGCCCAGGATGCGACTATGTCTCCTACGTGTCGAGGCACGAGTTAGAGACATAGGCGCATTCTGGAATGATCGCAAGCGTGGTATCTTTGCATAACTAATATAATGAACAGGGATGAAAGAGTAAAATAGTTGGCTTACACTCGCCACGTCACACAATTAATTCAACTTTCATACATTCATCCAAATAACACAGGGTCTGACTACGGACAAAATCAAACAAGAAAAGATACCACAACCACAAGTCTTGATCGCCCCTAGTAGGAACCAGTACTGATCGTCGGGATACGTCACATACATATGACCACGCTCTTCATCGAACTCCCAGTGAAGTTCTTGTCCATCTCCCGCGTCGTACTCAGCTGTACCTGCATCTGGTGTGTGTTGTAATCTGTGAGTCACAAGGACTCAGCAATCCCATTCCCGGGTATCAAAACTAACAAAGCCTTTAGGTGTGGAGAGGTAATAAAGTGTCTGCAGCAAGCACTAAGGAACTAGCTTACGAACTGAGAGCGAGATGAGAATATGTGCCAACAGTTGCCAGAGATGATCAATAAGTGATCCTAGCTACTCAAGTTCATGCATAACCCCACCGTGTTCACTTTCCGAAAAACCCTTCGAAAAGAGACCACCACGGTTACTCACACAGGTAGTGTATTCTTAAGGATATGGTGTCAAGTTATCTACAACCAGATATTAACAAATTCCCATCTGCCACGTAACCACGGGCACTACTTTCAAAAGTTCAAAACCCTGCAGGGGTGTCCCAACATATCCCATCACAAGCTCACGATCTGCGGAGTCGCAACTCCATGTTGGGAAGACCCGAGTGTTCACGGAATCCCGTGCTCAATATATTTCGACAAAGGTAAAACTAATCTAGCAAGACCTCCCGACGTGCCAACACCCTGATAGGAGCCGCGCATATCTCGTCTCAGGCCACGATCAGATTGTCGAACTTCCGGTAGGCCAAAATACCAGAGTTGCCGCTGGCAGTCACCAGCGGTTGACAGGTTTGGAACAACACTCAAGACGAGCACTGGCACGGGGGTTGATTAATAAATCCTCGGGTTAATTACTCCCTCGGCAAGTTTTAGTTATTAGGCAAATGGTAAAACCAAAGTTGGGCCTTGCTGGAAAAGCTTTAAGCAGTGCGAATTATCGAGGGGGCCCATAGACCCCAGCCATGTTAGGAACGCAAATTCAAGGAACATAACACTGGTTTATCGGGTCCTAAGGTGGGATGAGTGGAACAAAACACCAAGCAGAAGGCCAAGCCTTTCACCCATTGCCAATATATATGTGCATTAATTAAATAGAATACATATTGTGTTATCCCAATAAGAAGTCCAAACATGGAGCAATCTTCCAACTTCACCTGCAACTAACAACACTATAAAAGGGGCTAAGCAAAAGCATACTTAGTCAATCAATGGTTTGCTAGGAAGGCGGTAAGAGTGTTTCATGGCAACATAGGAGGCTGACAAGACAAGAATAGGCATCGGGGCATAACTATAGAGCGAGACAACTACCAAAGCAAAGATAGAGGTGATATCAGGGAACTGTCATCTTGCCTGGGATCCTGCAAGGAAGAAGAACAAGTCCACGAAGAAGACAAGCGGACGTACTCGAATGAATCCTCACAACTCCGGAACGAAACCGAAGCTAACGAGAGAAGCAACCGGAAAGAAGCAAGCAACATGGTAAACACACAAGCATAAGCATGTCCTGATGCACAAGCAAGTATGATGCATGCCTGGTTTAAATATGCATGGCATGTCAAAGTGCAACAAGAAAATTTGCAAGTTAAGTAGAGCTGAGTATGCAACAAGTTGCATATTGACGAAACACCACATCTAATTATTTAGTTTGCTCCCGGTTATGAACCCAACAAGTTTAAATGTTCTTTAACATGGCAAGATGTGAAGCATAAGTAAACTACGATGTCTAAGCATTTTAAATGAGGCCTAAAATAACAACAACAATTCCGGAAAATCCACATGTGCATATTTCAAATTTCGTGCTTTTTTGCCTAAACCATATTTTAGAGTTGTTAAACAACAAAAGTAAATGCAACAAGTTATTCTATGAATTTTTCTACCCCAATTACATATAAAGTTTATTAAATTTGGAGCTACGGTTATTTACTTATGAATTAAACCATTTTAGCATGTTATTTTCACAAACTTAAACAAACATCAAGTTAAACATTTTAAACATGGATGAAAGTTGAAAATTATTAAACTACACAAAATTTCAAGCAGTTTTCATGTTTACAATATTTTCATCCGATGCACGGTTTGTTAAGTTATTATATGCATGAAGTTTAGGGGCTAAACTGTAAAACATGTTATTCTCTGGATAATTGGTCAAATTCGCAGAACGGGAACATAACATGACATGGGCCGAATCTGGCTGGGCCAACAGGAGCAGGGGCGCTGGAGGCTCACCATGGGCTTCGGCCCGTTTGTGAGGAGGCCAGCTTGGGCTGGCAGATCTGGCGCGGTTGCTGGGCCTTGGGCGCACTCGCTGGCGGGCTTCGGGGAGCGGGCGGTGCTTGGCTTGGTCATGACCTGGCGCTGGGCTGCGGAGGCGGTTGCAGCTGGGCCTGGCAAAGAGGGGAGGTGCTGGCCTCGTGCGAGCGAGCAGAGGAGGGTCAGATCAACGCAGTCGTTCCTGAGCATAAGGCGTAGCAGGGCGCTGGCGGCTGGGAGCATAGCTCAGCGAGCGGCGCGAAGGGCGGCAAGGTGAGGGTCGGCTGCGCGGCCGTGGGATCCGGTCCTTGGGCCATGTATCCGACCGGATACGGGAGAGAGAGATGCAGTCGTGGAGCTCCAAGCGACGGCGCCATGGATCCCTGTGAGAGAAACATGACAAGGGGGTGGTTAGGGAGAGCTTCAGCGAAGAAGAGAAAAGGAAGGGAGAAGGGCGACGAGGACGGCCTGGTGGCTGCTGCTGCTGGCGGGGATGCACCAGCGAGGAGCAGGTGCTCGGGCGGTGGCTTGGGGTCGAGCTCCCCTCGATCTGGATCGAGTAGGGAGCGGGAGGTAGGGAGCTGCGAGAGGCTCGCTCGGGCATCGGATCTTCGATCCGATGGTCAGGATGGAAGGGTGGCCTGGATCAGATCTGGTTGGTCGGTGGCTGAAAACGAGGACGAGACCAGGTGGGTGGCGGGGATGGGAGTGATGGGACATTGGTCCTAAAGTTTAGGGTTAGGGTCTATATATAACAAGTGGATTTAGGTAGGGGTCATTTAGATCCCTCCGGTCGTAATCGGACGGTCGCGAAATAAATAGGTAGGGAGTCCAAATAAGAAAACGGAGATGTCTTAGGGATGTTTGGGGATGATGCGAATCCAATGGTAACGACAGCCCGATTTGGGTCCGGGGAAGTTTAGGACACGCGTGAGGCGTCTGCGCACTGTGCAGTGGGGCGGTCGCGGTCAAGTGTGTGGTTGGACTGAGAAGGAAGGGAGAGAGAGAGAGGAACTGTCTCGGAACACTAAAACGTCCGACGTTTATCCGCCTATAGGGCCGCTACATGTTTATCGGTTGGGCTATCAAACGAACTCCGAATGCGATGAAATTTGGCAGGCTATCTACCTACACCATAACAAGACCACACACAAAGTTTCAACTCATTCCGAGAACATTTTCCGGCCACTTACAAAATAATATTATGGAGGTGCCGCGGGCGCGTGCGAGTGTGTCTGAGCTCAGAACGAACAACGGAAAGGACGAGGGGACTCGGACGGATGCAAGTTTTAAAAACATGCAGATGAAATGCACATGATGACATGGCAAAATGCGACACGCAAACAAATGACATGGCAACGACAACGAATAAGAGGATGACACCCGGCGCATCGGTCTCGGCGTGTCACATCCGGGTGCTGTGTTTCTTGCTTTGCCGTCTGCGTTCTGCATTTCAGACGGCAAAAAGTGTTTCTTTGCCTTCTACTGACGACAAATAGCATTTCTTTGCCTTCGGGGATGTGTTTGCCCTCTGCGTTTTGTATTAAAGACAACAAAGGGCATCTTTACCGTCTGTAATATGAAACGCTGACGGCAATGCCATATTTTGCCGTCTGTAATCTTTATATATATATATATATATATATATATATATATATATATATATATATATATATATATATAATAAAAGGGTGATCGCTTCTTCCTCCTAAATTTTTGTCTGTAAAATCTGAATATTTCGTCCGTCCTACCTCGTACGTCAAACCGGATGGAGTCACTCGATCTTTTAAATTCACGTCCTGGTTTTCCAAGCTCACTCGAAGGTGAACAGCCCACCAATTTTTCCGGATCATCCAGCCCAAAAATGCAAAATAAATAAAAAATTGTACGTAGAATCGAACTTGCACGACAAATCATGATTCGACCAACTAAGCTAGCTCCCGTTTTGTAGTATAATAGAAGGTTCATACCGGTTTTAAATAGTCCCACATCGCTCCCTTCAAACCAAACTTCGTAATTTAAAAAGATCTTCGAGTTTCCTGGGTATCAAGGAGCAGTTTTGGGAATCAATAAGGAAGGAAATAATAAGTTGTCCTAAAAGAAAGGAAATGAGAGGAAAATCATGATGGAAAGAGGGGATTTCAAGTCTGTGATAGAGAAGAAAAAGGAAAGAGCGGATAGATAAATAAGGAAGTGAATGAATTGAATCCAAAGAAGAAAGGAAAGAAGAAGCAGATGGATAAATAAGGAAGTGAATGGAATTGAATCCAAAGAAGGGAAGGAAAGAAGAATTTGGGCCTTGGAGAAGGAAAATATATTGAATCATGCTGCTGAAACAAAAGGAAAGAAGTCAGAAGCATGCACAGGGGGCCGAGATGCCGGGCTGCATGCATGCCTGCTCGGTCCTTTTAGTTCTTACAAAAAGATTTTAATTTTTTTACTCTGAAAAAACGATTCGACTAGGACTTGCAGCAGAGCGAGTGATCTGTCTGCAACTCGGAGTAGACCAAATATTCCTTTCACGTTTGGCTTCGATCTAGAAACGCCACCTGCTTTCAAACCGATGAAATTTAGCTTTCTTTCAAATATGAAAACTTTGTGTTGATGATCTTCTTTACAAAAAAGGTTGCATTACTCTTGTCATGCCTATTAATAAGCTTGTGAATTTCTTAGAGTTTCCACTAATATAAAAACAAGATATATTCGAGCAATCTCCACTATCCATATGCCTAAACAGTAATTAATGGTGTATGAAGCACCTACTAGGTTTGACTGATGATGTCCAAGTTGCATGGCATAGAATCTATTTAGGCCGTTGCATCATTAGTGACAATAAATAATGTTATTTCTTCCTATTATACTTTTATAAATTACCTGATGCACTAATAATCTGAATTTGTGGTATTCACCTAGATCAATTGACTCGGGATCATGTTTCATGTTCTGAAATACCGTCTTGAATAACCCTACTATCAATCGGTCCATTGTTATTCTCATCAGCAACATGTGTCCCGCGACCAGGTTTATCGACCATGCCACCCTGATTCATAGTAAACCACATGTCTCCGAGCCTGATTCGCACCCCTTAAAGTCTCCCGTTGCAACGCACGGGCATATGTGCTAGTACAATATGAAGATGGCAAAGTTTATTTTGCTGTTAGTTATTCTTTGTTGTTTGCTGACGATGGCAAACTCTTTCCCGACAAAATGATGATGACAAAGACGTCTCTTGACGGAAAATTAACTATTTCCCATCGTGTATGGAGCGCCCTTTGTAATATATTTATATCAAAAGGTACTTGACGGGGTCACAGGAAAAAATAAAATAGCCTAAGAATACCACAATAATTAGGAACATCCAGCCTTTATTATATTAGATTCGGAAACCACATCCGTCTTATTAATTTTAAAGCTTAAGAAATTACCCACCAATGTCACGAAACATAGCCTGCAATCTAATATTCCCCGTACGTGCATGCTATGTCCAATCCGAAAGCTCCATCTTTTGATCGGAAGCCCTAGTAGCAGCCGACCACCTTGACATCGAAATAATTTCACCAGCAGCCAACAACCACCTCCACATCCCTGGAATTTCCCCTCGAGCTTCACATCATAGATACATGTTTAGTGATTTCCCTTACAAGGTCTTCAGCAGACCATGGCTGGCTACAAATGGGTTCTATCAATTCCTAGGTCAATTCCTGGGTACATGCGCTTGCGACCAATGTTAAAAGATCAATCCACCTGCTTGCTGCACATGTGTGTCCAGATCGATTGGATTCATGGGTTGGCTTAATCTGGCTCTATACATGGTTGCCACCGGACCAAAGTACTATGTCAACTTCATGTGTTGCTTTGATCGGTTGGTTGAGCCGGTTCTGTACATGGCCGTCATCGGTCAAAAATAGTACTCCCTCCGTTCCTAAATATAAGTCTTTGGAGAGATTTCACTATAGACTACATACAAAACAAAATGAGTGAATTTACACTATAAAATATGTCTATATGTATCCATATATAGTTTGTAGTGGAATCTCTAAAAAGACTTATATTTAGGAATGGAGGGAGTATGTTAAGACCAGCCGGTTGAGATCCAGCTCTTAGCATATGAATTTTTATTTCTTTTGAGAAAATCTTTATGCATTGCTGCCATCAGCCAAAATAACTATGAACATAATAACTAATACAATTATACATCAATGTAAGGATGCCTGTACAGAAATACTTGTAACTCGAGAAAAGTATCACAACTGTGGGGTTAAGAAAGGTATAGATAGTCTGAATTTTTTATGCCACAACACCATGGGAACAATATCTAACTTTAGACAAATTTGTTGTACCAGGACAACAACATTTGCTATCTTGGGTGATCAAGGCAATGTGAGACAACGAGAAGGCAAGGTTGTGTTTTATGAGCTTTTGCAATGAGGTTAGCAATGGTGGCAGCACGAGAAAACGAACCGTGCGAGCTAACGTCAAATCAACTTCAGCACGCGGCACACGTTAGAGCTCACTACAAAAAAAAAGACATCCGTGAAATTTTGGACCGAACGAATTTTTTCCTGTTATTTTTATGACACTTATATGATAATAATTGTGACAAAACCCGGTATATTCATAGATGTGGTGGGCTCCTACTTCTGTGACAAAAAAATCATGAAAAAATGGGCTTTTCGTCCTGGGCGGGCGGGAGACGTAGCTGCATGACATTCTTTGGGCCGTCCATGATGGAAAAAACCGTGGTAGAAGCGAGGGCGAGGAAAATATCGGGGAGTTCCCCGTTAAGGTGGGTGGTCGAGGCCGAGCGATGCAAGGAGGGATTGCTCGTTTCTCTCGTACACGTATGTGCGTGCGTGCGACGCGTTGTGCTCAAACTGAGCCCGAGCGAGGCGTTTACCTATTGAGCCCGAGGGATTGCACTGCAGGGCACGCGTTACTGAACCCGAGTGATCGATCGATCTGGCTATTAACTGAACCCGATCGAGCGATTCCTTCGCTACTGCTGCTAACTGAAGCCAATCGAACCATCTCCCTCTTGATGAATGGTGAGCGTTGTTGGGCATTGGATGAACAGTTCCCGGTGAGGGTTGGTTGAACAGGACCCCGTGGTAGTAGAGGCCGTTGCCGCTGGATAAACAGGACCCCGCTCGAGCCGGTTGGGGGTAGATGAACATGACCCTATGGAGGGCTGGTTGAACAGTAGCCAGTGGAGAGCTGGAAGAACAGTAGTCGGTGAAGGGGTGGTTGAACAGTAGCCGGTGGAGGGGTGGCGGAGGCTGGATGAACAATAGCTGGTGGAGGCAAGAGGAGACGTTGTGGATGAACAGTCGCAGGTGGAGGCTGGAGGAGGTTGACGGTGGATGAATAGTACCACGTGGAGGCTGGAGTGAGGAAGTAGACGGTGGATGAACAGTAGCCCATGGAGTCCCATTTTGCGGTATGCCACACGCCTCCCGATGAACAGGACCCCCGTTTCGACCGTAGGAGGTCGAAGAGAAGTCTGTTTCCTCTGTTTTGCGGTATGCCACGCCCCTCCCGATCAACAAGACCCCATTTCGACCGTAGGAGCTCAAACACAAGTCCATTTCCTCCATTCTGCGGTACGCCAGACCCTTTCTGATGAACATGACCCCGTTTTGACCATACGGGCTCGAACAGAAGGCTGTTTTCCTTCGTTTTGCTGTACGCCAAACCCTGTTCCGGCTGTTCTGTCCAAGCCGGTATTCTCCCGTTAAACACGATGCGTTCCAACCCAGTGTCTTCAATCCCGATGAATAGGATGTTGTTTCTCCGTTCCGACACAGCCGCTTGGCTGCCCATGAATAGGATGTTGTTGTTGCCATTTGTTGCCTCTCCATGTACACGTGCCATGGCCGTACGTATGCGTGACTAGCTAGGCATTCGAGACCCCGTCTATATGTACGTATGTGGACGTATTTGTTGGCATCTAGTTGTACGTACATGTACACGATTTAGACTGGACTTCTTGAACTACTACGTCGGTGGTTCTACTACTACATGTGCCGCTGCTTGCTCGGCTACGGTTCATCATTGCAGAGAGACTGTCGGTGTCACAATCGATAGATCTCAGGTAGGGGGTCCCGAACTATGCGTTTGAGGATCGATGGTAACAGGAGACAGGGGACATGATGTTTAGCCAGGTTCAGGCCCTCTCGACCGAGGTAATACCCTACTCCCTGCTATATTAATCTGGATGAATATGATTACAAGAGTTTATCTACCTCGAGATCGTAATGGCTAAACCCCAAAGTCTAGCCTATGAGGATGTTATGATTCTCTAGCCTCTACGGACTAAATCCTCCAGTTTATATATGCACCGGAGGGGCCTAGGGTTTGTACATAACAAACTTGCAGAGGAAGGAAAGATTACACCCGAACCTAAAACCTGCCATTATACGAATACATGAGTCCTATCCGGAACGAGAGACGATCTTCAACAATGATCTTCACGGCCCACCACTCCGGCCCACCACGAGTTATCTGGCCACCCGAGGACCCCTCAATTCAGGACTCCCTCAGTAGCCCCTGAACCTGTCTTCGATGACGATGAGATCGGCTTTCATATTGTCTTCGGCATTGCAAGGCAGGTTCCTTCTTCCGAATGTATCTTCTGCAAAAGGTGTATTGTGTTCGGCTCTGCATAGTTAGTTCAACCCTTAGCCTCGAAGGCAAGGCATTGAAAGAAAACGAGTAATGTGTCTTTACTGAAAACTTTTTGGTGAAGCATCGCGTCCATCCCATTAACATATCGAACCATTTTACTTGGTCCTAATTTCGCGTTTCGAGGTATAACCCCATTGACACGTATTATCAGAGCAGAGATCATGCCCGCTTATTATGGGATCCTTATCAATGTGACGTGAGCATTCAAACCATGCATTACGCACGACCGCTTTGGGAACCGACGAGGTTTACGGGTAAAGTGGGGGACGTTCTGTATTCATAGTGTTATAAAAGGATATCAATCCCTTTCATCAGCCCCACGCTTTCCTCAAGCTCGAGTTCTCCAATCTTCCTAGCCCAGCAACCTCATCTCTTGCGCCCGTCGTTCTTCGTTCCTCAACCACTACTTCCTTCCCCAGCAATGGCTGGATCCGACACCAGGGGCAAGTGGGAGGACTCTACGGTTACTAAGAAAACCGTGGAGGATCTTTGGAGCGCGGGCTATCTCGCTGCTGACATTGTGCACCGAGTCCCTGCCAAGGGCCAGATGGTTCCCGTTCGAGAGGCGGGCGAGAGAGTCGTGTTTCTCTCGCACTTTGTTAGGGGGCTAGGGTTTCCGCTCCACCCCTATTCTCGGGGTTTGCTGTTTTTCTACGGGCTAGATTACCGCGATCTAGCCCCGAACACAATTCTCCACATCTCTGCTTTTATAGTGGTGTGTGAAGCTTTCCTCCATGTTCCCCCACACTTCGGCCTATGGCTCAAAACCTTCAACATGAAGCCCAAGGTGGTGGACGGGCAACACGGGGAGTGCGGGGGTGCTCTAATAAGTAAGCTCCCGAATGCAATTTGTCCAAAAGGGTCTTTCGTGGAGACGAACAAGGTCTGGCAGCAGGAGTGGTTCTATATCACTGAACCCCGCGACACTAAATGGGCGGCGGGACCAGCTTTCATATCTGGACCCCCGGAGAGGTTGACCTCCTGAACCGATAAGAGTCCGAACAAGGGGTCTCAGGTTGAGGTGACGGCACTCCAGGGCCGTGTGTCCGCTGTGATTTCCAAGGGCTATCAGCTCTCGACCGTGGTCCAGGTAATGGTTGCCCGACTAGTCCTTCCTTGCCAAAGCCGGGACTCCTCCCTATGGGAGTTCTATCCGGCAGGAGATCGGCCGCTAAAGCATCTCTTTGGCTTCACGCACAAAGAGATCTGGAAGCATCTCTTCAAGAGCCGGAAGGAGTAGTCAAAGGAAACCGAGGACGCGGGCTATAGTACCACGTTCACGATCCTAGAGGTAATAGAAAAATCTGCCGAACATATATCCCCTTTCCTATTCAATGATAATAGGAATTGGAGTTTTTGCATGATATACAGGGCTGGACGAAGAAGGTGATGACCCACAAGTGTAAGGGATCTATCGTAGTCCTTTCAATAAGTAAGAGTGTCAAACCCAACGAGGAGCAGAAGGAAATGATAGGCAGTTTCCAGTAAGGTATTTTCTGCAAGCACTGAAATTATAGGTAACAGATAGTTTTGTGATAAGATAATTGGTAGCAGGTGACAAACGGTAAAAGTAAATAAGGTGCAGCAAGGTGGCCCAATCCTTTGTGTAGCAAAGGACAAGCCTGGACAAACTCTTATGCAAGGTAAAGCGCTCCCGAGGACATATGGGAATTATCGTCAAGGTAGTTTTCATCATGATCGTATGATTCGCGTTCGGTACTTTGATAATTAGGTATGTGGGTGGACCAGTGCTTGGTTGCTGCCCTTACTTGGACAAGCCTCCCACTTATGATTAACCTCTAATGCAAGCATCCGCAACTACAAAAGAAGTATTAAGGTAAACCTAACCATAGCCTGAAACATATGGATCCAAATCAGCCCCTTACGAAGCAATGCATAAACTAGGGTTTAAGCTTCTGTCACTCTAGCAACCCATCATCTACTTATTACTTCCCAATGCCTTCCTCTAGGCCCTAATAATGGTGAAGTGTCATGTAGTCGACGTTCAGATGACACCACTAGAGGAGAGACAACATACATCTCATCAAAATATCGAAGGAACACCAAACTCACATGACTACTGATAGTGTCGTGGAATTAACACGGCAGATGTCCGGTTTAACAGACTTAGTGATGGAACCATCGCACGGGTTAGCTTGAAGGGGTTAAAAGCACACAAAGGACACAAAGGATTTATACTAGTTCAGCCCCTTCGATGAAGGTAAAAGCCTACGTCTAGTTTGGTTTGGTATTGCTTGGGCGTCGATGGACAGGTAGCGGATCGCTTGCCTGTGTCTCGACGGGTCGTTTCTTGTCCCTGAACCGTCGCCGGGTCGTCCCTTTATATAAAGGCGACGCCCGGTCCGGTTTACAGAGTCCCGAGGCAGGCTCATACTTGTGTCCGCCTCGGTCTCTATTCTTTCTTTCTTGTCTGTCAAGTTACATGACCATGCGGTTTACAAACCATAACTCTATACATGGGCCCTAAACTCTCATGGGCCGTAACCTCTACTAGGTATTACAATTATACAACTACATTTACCATAATCAGGTTTACACTAGCCGGTTTATACCTGCTAGTAATATCCCTGACATTAGGCCCCAGAATGATTTCAACTTGTTCACATCAATCTTCTCAGTCTTGCATGATCTTCTTTTCTTGTGTCTTCTCATTTTTGTAAACCGGCAATGACGTCATCCTTGGAAATTACTTAATTTGACCGTGACATCACTTCCGCATTTAACGCGCGCAGCTGTCCAGTACTTTTGTTTAAAGGCCATCCCGAGATTCGAGGCGATAGGGAATCTTTATCCAATCTCTCTCTTCCTCAAATTTTGCGCCTGCCGTTTTGTCTCTCCCCCTTTATAAATACGGCCGCCTCTCTTCCTCATCTCCTTCCGCTCGTCTTCTTCCTCCGTCGCCCAAGCTCAAGCCTCCGCCGTCGTCCGTCAAGCTCGCCGTCGCCAGCAAGTCCGGCCGCCGCATCAACCCGAACGTGACCAGATAACTCCGTCGCCATCTCCTGCTGTCTCAGGTAACCTTTCTCCTTTGCTGTAGATCTGTAGCTTTAGGGTTCTTCTCACGCCTCCGCCATTATAAAAAGCTTCATCTGTTCATCCTAGGCGCCATGTTCGAAGTAGTTTCAACCTTTAGATTCTGTCTTCGGAATTTACTTCTGCTCCGCTGCCTTATGCTTAGATTTCTGGCATTAGATCCAACCTTTAGATTTGTCCGCACTGTATAGGATCCTTGTTGTTCTTCCTGTAATAGACCTGTATAATTTTTCTTTTTTCTTACTGCTCAGATCTGTTTTACCTTAGCTTTCCGTAGAAACTTGTTTCTTCGTCCTTATAGATCTGTACTATATTCGCCGGTTTAGTCAGTCATATATTGCTTCTGTAATGCATCAACAATGAACACGACGGTTTAGCTCCTCTCTTTTGTTATCATGAACCGGTAATAGTGTGTTTCCTGTTTACTGCCGGGTTAGCAATGTCATTAGTCCCTTGTCTAAACCATCGGTGTGACTTTGTATATGTGACCCGGTTTATATATCTGTACTTGAATAATCCGGAGTTTATACTTTATGCTTTCAGCACTTCCATTCTGCTACTATGGCTGCCAAACAGTTTGTTGCTTGTGACTGGGTCCGTTCCGTCGTTACGGAAGAAGATTTAATCAATGCCACATCAATCGGCACTCTGGGCCCTCAGTCAAATTTTAAAATGGCGGGCCCCAGGAAATGAATGCCCCCTGCTCCAAAAGAAGGGGAGGTTATTGTCTTCTTTGATCACATGGCCCGAGGTTTTACTCCTCCCGGTTCAAAGTTCTTCCGGGACGTGCTTGCCGCTTTTCAGATTCACCCTCAGGATATAGGTCCAAACTCCATTTCAAACATCTGTGATTTTCAAGTTTTCTCAGAGGTGTATCTGCAAGAAGAGCCATCAGTCGACCTGCTCCGGGATTTCTTCCACTTGAACCGGCGAACTGAGTTTACTAGCGGTCCTCATCAAGCATTAGGCGGGGCCAGCATCCAAAAGAGAAGAGACACAATTTTTCCCCATGCCGCTCTCCATACACACCCGAAAGAGTGGAACAAGTCTTGGTTTTATTGCGTTGACACTTCACCTGAAGGGGAAACCCACTGCCGGGTTATCGCGAGCATCGTCTTCCTGAGGATCACCCTTTGCCGCAGCGTCTCAGCTCCTCAGAACGGCCCCGGTTTGCTTCCCAGCTCGCCAAACTCAAGGGTTTTATGGCCAATGGATTGACTGGGGTTGATTTTATGCGCTGCTGGCTTAGCTGGAGTATCCTCCCTCTGAGTCCGCGCTCTAATTTGATGTGCAACTATTCTGGAAAACCGGATGATCCCCAACAATTCTCCAAGGAAAAGCTTTCTGAATCGGAAGTCATTGAATCTGCTAAGAAGATGCTCAACGTCTCCTTGGAAGAATGTAGCCAAACCGGATTAGCTCCATACTATAAGAAAAACAAGCTGCCTGCAGTATGCCTTAATCTCTTCCGTCCGCTTTTAACCCGTTCATTTAAACCGTTTTCCAACTATCTCTTTTCTTTTGAACATGCCGATGATCCTTTCTGGAAAAGGAAACCTCAGGAGAAGGCTGGTAAACAGCCGCGCCGGAAAACTTATGTTGTCAAGAAGAGAAAGGCAGCTGCTGGCTCCGGTTCACATGCTGAAGAGGATGATCCGGATTCTGAGGTATGAATCAAACCTGACATGCTTTATTACTCTTTTATCCCGGTTTATGTTTAATAGTGTCTTTTCCACAGGATTTGGTTGAAGGGGATAAAGCGGCAGAAACTGAGGTAATCACTCTTTCTTCAGATTCAGAACCACCTCCACCAAAAATTCGTCGGACAGTCCGGAAATATCAATTTTCTCACCCTTATGCTCAACTGGACCCCAATTTTCTTTTGAAGAAACAGCAACATGAAGCTCGCCGGGCTACACGCCATAGTGGTCTTGTGGTTGAGTCTTCCGGAATATCCCTTACTCCGGCCCGGAGGCGCCGCTCTGAGGTTATACTCTCTCCAACTCTTCTTCATCCCAAGGCCGGGATTATACACAAACCTCTTAAACCGTCTGACCCTAATTATCAGGAGACTCCTTTATCTTCTTCTGGCGAATCCACTGCCACACAAGTTCCAGCTCTAAAGACTGTCCGAGGGTATGTTTTTCATCTAATCCGGTTTATGATCGCTTTTGCTTCTCTAACTCTGATTTTCGTTCTAATTCCTTTCAGCAAGCCTAAGCCTAGCAAAAAGGCAAAGGCCAACAAAACAGCCGCTGAGACTGCTACTGATGATCCGGCCGTTGACCCGGATACAACTGTCCCTCCAGAAGGCGAGCCCACAGTTCAACTTGAAGATCCTGCTCCTATGGTTCATACTTATGCCACTGGTCCTGAAAATCCCAACACTTAGAACGTCCATGAACCGGCGAGTCCTGCCCGGGCCAACCCTCCTCGGACTAGCCCGGCTCCTGTTAGTCCGGTCCATACTGCTACTCCACCAGCAGCTGCTCCTTCTACGGATGTTCAAGTAACCGGTACAGCTTACACCGCTCCTGCTGAGCCCACTGTTTTGGCTAAGCATACAGCTAAAGCGGAGAAACTACATCAAGAAAAGGGCAAGTGGAGCACAGAATTGTCTAGTTTCGCCGATATGAGTGCCCAGGAGCTCTATTCCGGGTATTTGAACCGGCTTCATACTAGTCGAGACTATGAAGCGGGCTTGGTCAACATGATGAAGGATAAGTATGAGGTATCTCCCTTGCCTTTGATTTTTGCCTTTGTTGCACTTCTGTCTATATCATGGTAGCCCCCAAGTTCCGGTTTAGCTATGTTTAGAAGGTGAACCAGTACTTCCAATTCGAGCAAATAATCTTACATTAGCCCCCAAGTGCCAGGGGCATAATTTGGTTTATGCGTCTGGGACTTGTCTGAATTTTTCTTTTGATGCTTCAACTATCCATTAGCCCCCAAGTGTCAAGTGGACAACTTGTTTGTGTGCTTGAGACTTGTTTTAAATTGCTACTGTTTGACGCTTCAACTGCCCATTAGCCCCCAAGTGTCAAGTGGATAACTTGGTTATGTGCTTGAGACTTGTCTGAATTTTGCCCTTATTCCACTTGATTTTCCTTGCAGGCTGATTTGAACCGGAGGGCTGAAGAAATCATTGAACTCCGGAACAGACTTTCCGAAACTGAATCTGCTGCTGCTAAGGCCAAGAAAGACTTGGCGGTGAGCTTAACTACTGCTGAACAGCTGAAGAATTTTTTTGAAGAGGAGCGGGCAGCCTTTGAAGTGCAAAAGAATGATCTGGAAAAAAGAGCGAAGGATGCTGAGGAAGCCCTTAATCCGGTGACTGAAGAGTTAACCGGTTTAAAGCGGCAAATAGAACTGATGACTTCTGCTGTCTTCGGTAAGTACTTAATCTGCGCTCATGCTTTCATCCTTGCAATCTGTATTCCGACCTGGTTTAACTGTAATGATCTTTATGTAGGGCGCCGTGTTACCCATCTTGGGGATGATTTACGGAAGAAACTCAACGCGTCTTATACTCTGGTCGAGCAGCTGTATTCCAGCGCTCAAAGGATCATAAGCGCGATGTCTTTCAAGAAACCGGCTCCCACAACTATCCAAGGCACACTAGAGAAGCTTTCTGTCTTGCCAGCACGCTTGGAGGAAGTGAAGAAGTCTGCAGCCCGAGCCGGTTCTCTCATGGCGCTTACCAGAGCTAATGCGTGGGTTCCAGATTTTGATCCGGAAGAAGCCTTGAATGGGTATCCCAGCACTAAAGAAGACGGATCAACTTTCACTGCCAAGGACCTGCACGCTTTGACTAAGGAAATGCGTCCGCTTGCTAGCAAGCTTGCTGCCGAAACAGACTTGACCAGGTATCATCCGGGGTATGATTTACAAAACGAGCGGGTGGATCGGCCGGTTTATGATACCGTGAATCTAATCCCACCAGTGCGCCCCCATACTTTCGCTCCAGATGTTGATCCTTCTGAACTTATTACGGAAGAGATGTACTTCCGCGCTTTAACGAAAATCGATTGGTGCGTCCCTGACTTTCAGCCGCTTCAAGAAGAGGAAGATGCTCCGGAACAAGTTGATCCCCAGCCGTCGCAGCAGGAGGAAGCGTAGACCATACAATTTAACTTTGTAGTTGCAGTCTCAATTTGCTGAAAGATTTTAATCCGTTTCAGGCTTGCTATGCCTTTGTAATAGGATAGCATAAAACAGTGTTCGTCTTGATCCGGATATCCCAACTTCTTGCTTTGACGTTTGCCAATTTAAATCTGGCCTGATGTGGTTGATCTTGCATATTATCTGTTTCTGCATGGATAACACTTAAAAGATGTCCTAGAGGTTTACCGCCGGACCAATTAAATTGCTCACAAAATACATCAAACAAGTGTTTGTTTGTATCAGAAATAACTTCATACCTGTGATCAAGTATGCTTGATATTCTTAATCTGGCGAAATTTGCAATTTTCTGATGGAGCCTTTGATAGACCCAATAATAATTTCGGGCTTTATAGAAGCTGCCGGTTTAGATCATGTTGGAGCTCTGTCCAGACTTTTGAAGATACGCGGTCAACTCTGGAGTTGTTCCACTCTGGATCAAAGAACCATAAAAACACAAATACCAGAAATACAAGTTTGCAAATAAAACCATGTAGTCGAGGCTTTTTGCGAGCTGCCAGGCTCCAAAGCAAGGTTCAGCCAAGCAATGGATTCGTATATGATCCATTGAGCTTATGGTTCGGATACGACCATATGAACCGGACCACAGGGGCTAAGCTAGGATTCGGATACGATCCTGCCCCCTACTAGCCCAAAAATTTAGCCAAGCAATGGATTTGGATACGATCCATTGAGCTAATGGTTCGAATACGACCATACAAACCGGACCACAGGGGCTAAGCTAGGATTCGGATACGATCCTGCCCCCTGCTGGCCTTTGCCATGTTCTCTTTGGTTCGGATACGACCTACGTTTGAACAGAATGGCTTCATTAAGTTTGGGTATGTTCTCTTTGGTTCGAATACGACCTATGTTTGAACAAGAAGCCCGTCAATAAGTTTGGGTATGTTCTCTTTGGTTCGAATACGATCTATGTTTGAACAGGAATCCCTTCAGTAAGTTTGGGTATGTTCTCTTTGGTTCGAATACGACCTATGTTTGAACAGGAATCCCTTCAGTAGTCACTGCTCCAGAGTGCATATACGACAATTGTCCTGCATAACCAGTTAGACTGATCAAAGTGTTTTAAAACATGACATATAATAAGAAATGTATGGTTTTCACCATAAGACACTTGTATTGGAAAAAAGGCTGAGCCCCCGGTTTACCGAGGGTGCCGGTTTATTCATTAATCATAATATATACATATGATACAGCAGAGCTCCTGGCTCAGGTATAGTAGGGCCGCAAGAGGGCGATGTTCCACGGCCTCTTTGTCTCTTCTTCCGATGTCCGTGAGTCCTTGTGTTCTCGAACGTCCACCAGGTAATATGAACCGTTGTGCAGATTCTTGCTGACCACAAAGGGCCCTTCCCAAGGCGGGGATAGCTTGTGCATATCTGTTTGATCTTGGATGAGCCGGAGTACCAAATCTCCCTCTTGGAACGTCCTGGTCTTAATCCGGCGGCTGTGATATCTGCGCAAGTCTTGTTGATAAATTGCAGACCGTGCTGCTGCTATATCACGCTCTTCATCCAGCCGGTCTAAACTATCCTGTCTCGCCTGCTCATTGGCCGCTTCAACATAAGCCGTTACCCGTGGCGAATCATGACGGATATCACTTGGAAGGACTGCTTCAGCACCATACACCATAAAGAAAGGTGTATAACCTGTGGACCGGTTTGGCGTAGTATTGATACTCCAAAGGACAGAAGGTCACTCCTCAACCCAGCACCCTGGTGTTCTTTGCAAGGGAGTCATAAGCCGGGGCTTGATACCTCGCAAAATCTCCTGATTCGCTCTTTCAGCTTGACCATTGGATTGAGGGTGAGCTACAGAAGACACGTCTAGGCGAATATGCTCCCGTTGACAAAACTCTTCCATCTCTCCTTTAGATAAATTGGTGCCGTTGTCTGTGATGATGCTGTGTGGAAAGCCAAACCGGAAAATTACCTTTTTGATGAATTTCACCGCTGTTGCCACATCACACTTGATCACAGGCTCTACCTCAATCCATTTTGTAAACTTATCCACAACCACCAGTAGATGAGTTTTCTGATCTTGGGATCGTTTGAAGGGCCCAACCATATCAAGCCCCCAAGTTGCAAACGGCCAAGTAATCGGTATCATCCGGAGCTCCTGTGCCGGAACAAGAGCGCGTCGTGAAAACTTCTGACAAGCATCACACTTCCGGACTAGATTCGCCGCATCAGCATGGGCTGTCAGCCAATAAAACCCATGCCGAAAAGCTTTAGCCACCAAAGATTTCGAACCGGCATGATGACCACAATCCCCTTCATGGATCTCACGAGAATATCACAACCTTCCTCAGATGACACACACCGCTGAAACGCTCCAGAAACGCTGCGATGGTGAAGTTCTCCGTTTGCAATTGTCATGGACTTAGAGCGCCGGATTATCTGTTTTGCTTCGACCTCGTCGTCCGGCAGCTCTCCCCGGCTTAGATACGCCAAATATGGCAGCATCCAATCCGGAATAACATAAAGTGATGCAACTAGCTGTGCCTCCGGATCAGGAACAGCCAGGTCTTCCTCCGATGGCACTTGAACTGATGGACTGTGCAGCTCATCCAAAAAAGTATTCGGTGGTACCGGTTTACGTTGAGAACCCAGCCGGCTTAAAGCATCGGCCGCTTCATTCCTTCGCCGGTCTATGTGATCCACCTGATACCCTTTGAAATATCCTGCAACCGCTTCTACTTCTCGTCTGTAAGCTGCCATGAGAGGACCTCTTGAATCCCACTTGCCGGATACTTGTTGTGCCACTAAATCTGAATCACCAAAACACTTGACCCGGCTCAAATTCATCTCCTTGGCCATCCGTAAGCCATGAAGCAATGCTTCATACTCTGCTGCATTATTAGTACAAGGAAACAGTAGACGGAGGACATAACAAAACTTATCTCCTCGCGGGGAAGTTAAAACAACTCCAGCCCCCGAGCCTTCTAATTGCCTTGAACCGTCAAAGTGAATCGTCCAGTATGTAAGATCCGGCTTCTCATCTGGTGTTTGCAGTTCTGTCCAATCATTGATGAAGTCCAACAATGCTTGAGATTTGATAGCGGTGCGTGGCACATATTTCAATTCGTGTGGGCTAAGCTCAATGGCCCACTTCGCCACTCTGCCCGTAGCTTCCCTGTTCTGGATTATATGCCCCAATGGTGCTGAACTAACAACAGTTATTGGGTGGCCTTGGAAATAATGTTTCAACTTCCTGTTTGCCATGAACACACCATATACCAGCTTCTGCCAATGTGGGTACCTTTGCTTAGACTCAATGAGAACTTTATTGACGTAATAGACCGGACGTTGAACCGGGTATTCCTTCCCTGCTTCCTTGCGCTCAACCACGATTGCTATGCTGACTGCCCGTGCATTGGCGGCGACGTATAACAGCAACGACTCATTATCAACAGGGGCAGCAAGAACCGGCGGCTGTACCAGTTGTCGCTTCAAATCCTCAAACGCAGCGTTTGCCTCATCGCTCTATACAAACCGGTCCGTCTTTTTCAGCATCTGATAAAGCGGAATTGCCTTCTCTCCCAAACGGCTGATGAACCGACTCAATGCTGTGATCCGGCCGGCGATACGCTGAACATCATTGACGCAAACCGGTTTAGTCAAAGATGTGATTGCCTTGATCTTGTCCGGATTAGCTTCTTATCCTCTGTTTGACACCAAAAATCCAAGGAGCTTGCCTGCCGGAGCACCAAAAGCGCACTTCTCCGGATTAAGCATCATCTGATAGGCTCGAAGATTGTCAAAGGTATCTTTGAGGTCCTCTATCAGCGTCTCCTCCTTCCTTGACTTCACCACAATATCATCCACGTAGGCATGAACATTCCTCCCTATCTGCCCTTTAAGACAGTTCTGTACGCAACGCTGATAAGTTGCTTGGGCACTCTTGAGCCCAAAGGGCATAGAAACATAGCAAAAAGCACCAAAAGGGGTTATGAAGGACGTCTTCTCCTGATCTTTAACTGCCATCTTGATCTAGTGATACCCTGAATATGCATCCAAAAAACTTAGCCGCTCACATCCCGCTGTAGCATCAATGATCTGATCAATACGAGGGAGAGCAAAAGGATCGGTTGGACAAGCTTTGTTTAGGTCCGTGTAATATACACACATTCTCCACTTTCCATTTTTCTTTAACACCAGCACCGGATTAGCCAACCATTCCGGGTGAAAAACTTCAACTATGAACCCTGCAGCCAAAAGCCTGGCCACTTCTTCTCCTATAGCCTTGCGCCTTTCTTCATTGAAGCGACGCAGATACTGCTTGACCGGTTTAAACTTCGGATCAATGTTAAGACTGTGCTCAGCGAGTTCCCTCGGTATACCTGGCATGTCAGAAGGTTTCCATGCAAATATATCCCGGTTCTCACGGATGAACTCGATGAGCGCGCTTTCCTATTTAGGATCAAGGTTAGCGCTGATAGTGAACTGCTTGGATGAATCGCCTAGCACAAAATCAACTTGCTTGGTCTCCTCCGCTGACTTAAACTTCAACGCCGGATCATGCTCTGTAGTTGGCTTCTTCAACTTGGACATATCTGCCGGATCAACATTGTCCTTGTAAAACTTCAACTCCTCCATAGCACATACCGCTTCCGCGTAAGCAGCGTCTCCTTCTTCACACTCTAATGCAATCTTGCGACTTCCATGAACCGTGATGGTTCCTTTGTGACCCGGCATCTTAAGCTGCAGATAGACATAACACGGCCTGGCCATAAACTTGGCATAAACCGTTCTTCCAAACAAAGCGTGATAGGGGCTCCGGATCTTGACAACTTCAAAGGTTATCATCTCTGACCTAGAATCCTGCTCATCTCCAAAGGTAACTTCTAGGTCAATTTTCCCAACTGGGTAAGCTGATTTACCTGGCACCACTCCATGAAACACCGTGTTTGACTGTCTTAGCTTCTTATCCGTCAGCCCCATGCGACAAAAGGTCTCATAATATAAGATATTGATGCTACTGCCACCGTCCATGAGGACTTTGGTGAATTTGTAGCCACCCACCTTCGGCGCTACCACTAAGGCCAAGTGGCCCGGATTATCAACTCGCAGCGGATGATCCTCCCCGCTCCATACAATAGGCTGCTCTGACCAGCGCAGGAATTGCGGTGTCGCCGGTTCAACCGCGTGGACCGCCCGCTTTAGAACTTTTTGATCCCGTTTACACAAACTCGTAGTGAACACATGATACTCCCCACTACTCAACTCCTTCGGATTACTCTGATATCCGGATTGCTGCTGCTGCTGCTGCTGACGCTGCTGATTGCCTTGGTTGTTGTGATTACCCTGGCCCTGCTGTTGGTTGTTTTGGTTGTTGTAACCACCCTGACCATGTTGTTGATTGCCTTGGTTATGATAACCGCTTTGACCATATTGGTTATTGCTTTGATTATTGTAACCACTGTTGTTGCCACGATATCCTGATCCGGAGCCGTTCCCCTGGTGACTCGGACCGTAAAGCCCGGGGCCTGAACCGCCGCCTGGTGGCCTGTTATTAGAGCTGAACCGGCTCATGGCTTCCATCATGGCCTTGCATTCTCCTATAGTGTGTTTTGCTGGACGTTCCCTTGAGCCGTGTTTCGGACAAGGCTCATTTAACTCTTGCTCCCAGCTAAC
This sequence comes from Secale cereale, assembly GCA_902687465.1. Lineage (NCBI taxonomy): Eukaryota > Viridiplantae > Streptophyta > Magnoliopsida > Poales > Poaceae > Secale > Secale cereale. The sequence continues at coordinate 370,254,511 of LR738715.1, read as the reverse complement.
GGGCCCTCCGCCGGTTTGTGGAGGCGGCTTACCTTTATTACGCTGAAAGCCCCCTTGAACTTGGGTATTGGACACGAAATCAGAGCCACCTTCCGCCTTTCGCTTGCCTAAGAAGCTTGTACCAACCGGACTAGCCTGCGCCGGTTTACCAAATTTATTTGCCTTTTCCGTTTTATCTCCATCCGCTTCTGGATATTTAGTATTGTCTGAGTCCCCGTATTTCACTAGAGCGCTCATGAGAGTTCCCATGTCATTACAATCCCGCTTGAGACGTCCCAGTTTTAACTTCAGAGACTCAAACCAGCAATTGTTTTCCAGTGTCACTATGGCCGTACTGGGATTGATACCGTTCGAAGAGTGCAAGATTTCCGATACTCGCCGTACCCACGCACTTGTAGACTCCTGTTCTCCTTGTATACAAGCTGCCAAATCCAACACTGACATTGGCTGCTTGCACATATCTTTGAAATTTTTGATGAACTGGCGACGTAATTCTCCCCATGATCCAATGGAATTAGGCGGTAAGCCCTTTAGCCAGGTCCGGGCTGTACCCTCAAGCATCATGGTGAAGTACTTCGCGCAAGCCGCTTCATCTACATCCAGCATCTCCATAGCCATCTCGTAACTCTCAACCCAAGCCTCTGGAGCTAAATCTGACGTGTAATTAGGCACTTTCCGCGGGCCCTTGAAATCCTTGGGTAACTTCACGCTCCGCAGAGCGGGGATAAGACACTGCACCCCGAAAGAACTCGTCGTGACTCCTGTTTCTGCTGTGGTTGTCTGAACCAGCATCGTCTGGCGGACCTCCTCGCGGGCCGCAGATCTAACCCGGTTTGCCTCCTGAGCTTGCGCATCTGCGCCTGCCCGATTATCTTGTCTGTGACGGTGTCGCCTGCGTTCACTACTAGACACCTCTGGCTCCTCCCAATGCCTAGTGTAACTCCGGCTGTGGCGTGGTGTTGAATGAAGCCTCTCCCTGCTATAAGAATACGCTTGCTGTTGTGTTAATGCCGTGTTAAGTAGATCCTTAACCCTGCGTGTCTCCACTGCTACGGGGGATGTCCCCTCAATGGGTAAAGCGGCCAGACGCGAAGCGGCAGCAACAATATTATCCAAAGGGTTTGAATAATGACCCGGAGGGGTAGGGACGTGAGGCGCAGACATTACCCGCCGATCTTGCTCCGCAGTGGGCTGTTGAACCGGCTCATCCCTCGCCGGGGCCGCCCTACGGTTTACCGCCGGATCATTGCTGGTCCCCGCTCCTGGTGTCCTGAAAAGATTCATCACCTCGTAAACCGGCAGTAGACGAGATTGGTACTTCCGACTCCTTACTCCCTCTGCAGAGGCCTGTTCCATCCTTAGCTGAAAAGCCTGATCATCCAACTCTGCTTGCCTCATTGCTATCATAGCCTTCTCCGCCTTCAGATTTTCTTTTGCTTGATCGATCCAGCCCTTCAGCTGAAGGAGCTCTACATCGTGTTGCGCCTTGTCTGCTGGAGCCACCTCTGCCATGGCTCGGGTTGTGAACTCCTCGACTAAGGTGGATAGAGCGTTAGAGGGCGAGAGGGCCTGGCCGCTCCCCCCTACACCAGCTTCTGCTGTCATCGCCCCGTTCACCGTGGACTGCTGCGTAGGTTGTGAACCGGCCATAAAGACAGCCACTCAGTTTGGCGGATCAAAGGGGTCCGGAATACTGTCTCCGTCGGACAAACCCTCAGACCGGCCATCCCGCAATTGATACAAAGACCCAGTCTCTCCGGATAAAGATTCATCGTCATAATAGATAACTGTCTCGCCACCGGAATCCGATCCGTCCTCGGCTTGAACCCCGTGAATTGCTCCAACGAAAACGCGCTTCATGGCAGGCTGAATCCGGGCCGATCTCGCACGCTGAGCCGGCTCGACGATGTTGGGGAAGACGTCCGGCTCAGGTCCCGGTTCACCAATCTTGCCGATGAAGACGTGGATGCCGCCGAAGGGAACCCGGTACCCGTATTCGATTGATCGGCCTCCGGTCCCCAACCTGCGTCGTCGATGTAGATCCGGCCGCGGCGACGCTTGGTTATCCGGCCGACCGCGTAACCCTTGAGCCCTTCAAAGCTGCCCTTCAAGAACTCGAAACCATCGTGCGGAGGCCCCACGGTGGGCGCCAACTGTCATGGAATTAACACGGCAGATGTCCGATTTAACGGACTTAGTGATGGAACCATCGCACGGGTTAGATTGAAGGGGTTAAAAGCACACAAAGGACACAAAGGATTTATACTAGTTCAGCCCCTTCGATGAAGGTAAAAGCCTACGTCTAGTTTGGTTTGGTATTGCTTGGGCGTCGATGAACAGGGAGCGGATCGCTTGCCTGTGTCTCGACGGGTCGTTTCTTGTCCCTGAACCGTCGCCGGGTCGTCCCTTTATATAGAGGCGACGCCCGCTCCTGTTTACAGAGTCCCGAGGCCGGCTCATACTTGTGTCCGCCTCGGTCTCTGTTCTTTCTTTCTTGTATCTCAAGTCACATGACCATGCGGTTTACCATAACTCTATACATGGGCCCTAAACTCTCATGGGCCGTAACCTCTACTGCGTATTACAATTATACAACTACATTTACCATAATCCGGTTTACACTAGCCGGTTTATACCTGCTAGTAATATCCCTGACAGATAGCAAGACTTCTCCCATGTCCTCAGGAACAAAAGTAATTACACAAAAGACATAATATTGTTCATGATCAGAGGGGCATTAATATGCATAATGGATCTGAACATATGATCTTCCACCAAATAAACCAACTAGCATCAACTACAAGGAGTAATCAACACTACTAGCAACCCACAGGTACCAATCTGAGGTTTGGGGACAAAGATTGGATACAAGAGATGAACTAGGGTTTGAGAGGAGATGGTGCGGGTGAAGATGTTGATGAAGATAGCTCTCCCCAAGATGGGAGAGTTGTTGGTGATGACGGCGGTGACGATTTCCCCCTCCCGGAGGGAAGTATCCCCGGCAGAACGGCTCTGCCGGAGCCCTAGATTGGTTTCCGCCTCGGTTCGGCCTCGAGACGGCGACGTCTGGTCCCGAAAGCCTCCTCCTTATTTTTTCCAGGTCAAAACGCTTCATATAGGAGATGGGCACCTGGGGCCCACCGGCTGGCCCTCGAGGTAGGGGGCGCGCCCTGGGAAGGGGGGCGCGCCCCCCACACTCGAGGCCAGCTAGTGGCCCCTCTCGTGGGTTTCTTCCGCCAGATATTTTTTATATTTTCCGAAAAATGTTCTGTGAAGTTTCGGGGCGTTTGGAGTTGTGCAGAATTAGTTTCCAGAGTTTGCTCCTTTTTCAGCCCAGAATTCCAGCTGCCGGCATTCCCCCTTCTTCATGTAAACCTTGCAAAATAAGAGGGAAAAGGCATAAGTATTGTGACAAAATATGTATGAACAGCCCATAATGCAATAAATATCAACTTATAAGCATGATGCAAAATGGACGTATCAACTCCCCCAAGCTTAGACCTCACATGTCCTCAAGCGAAAGCCGATATCGAATAATATGTCCACATGTTTAGAGGTAGAGGTGTCGATAAAAACAAAATACGGACATGAGGGCATCATGATCATTCACATAACAGCTACTTATATAAATATGGTCATATGATCATTATGCTAAAGTAACAATTCATCCACAATATCAAGTATGCATCATAAACTTTATTGGAAACTAACAAACCTTGGTCTCGGTCATTGAAGCAATTGCAATTTATCGTAACATCGGAAAGAGTCAATATAAGAGCTTTTTAGCAAGCCTACATACTCAACTATCATATAGTCTTTCATAATTGCTCACACTCACGCAATACTCATGTTTATGGAGTTTTAATCGGACACAGAGAAAGATAGGGGCTTATGGTGTTGCCTCCCAACCTTTTACCTCAAGGGTAGTGTCAACAGTAATAGATCATGAAAACTTACATCCAAGTGGGTATATATGGCAGGATCTTTCCAACACAATGTGCTTGCCAAAGGATAAAATCAAAAAGGAAAGGTGGATCTCACCTTGACACTTATAAGACAGGAATAATAGATAGGCCCTTCGCACAGGGAAGCAGAGGTTGTCATGTGTTTTTATGGTTGGATGCACAAAGTCTTAGCATAGAAGAACTTCGCTTTATATTGCCACTTGTGATAAGGACCTTTATTATGCAGTCTGTCGCTTTTATTACTTCCATGACAACTTACTTAGCGGGTTTGCAACATGACAACTTACTTGGAAGGATCTTTCTCAATCCATAGGTAGGTATGGTGGACTCTCATGGAAAAATTGGGTTTAAGGATGTATGGAAGCACAAGTAGTATCTCTACTTAGTGCGAGGAGTTTTGGCTAGCATGAGGGGGAAAGGCAAGCTCAAATGTTGGAAGATCCATGACAATATACTTTATTTTGGATATAAGAAGACATAACCCATTATGTTGTCTTCCTTGTCCAACATCAAATCTTTAGCATGTCATACCTTAATGAGTGCTCACAGTCATAAAAGATGTCCAATATAGTATATTTGTATGTGAAGCCTCTCTTCTTTTATTACTTCCTACTAATTGCAACGATAACCAAAACTATGTTTGTCACCTCCCAACAACTTTTATTTATCATACTCTTGTATGTGGGGTCATTACTTCCCATAAGACCGATATGATCTCTTTGATACTCTTTTTGTTTTCTTTCTTTTTGTCATGACCCAAGTGAGGAAATCAAGCCCTTGACTCAACACTAATCTTTATTATATAGCTCACGGACTCGATTACAAAGGATAAAGCTCACAGAGCAAAAGCTCACAACTAGATCATGCTAACTTTATTCCAATAGATCAAGATACTACCAAAAGGATCGAACTAAGTAAAACGGTAAAGATAGGTGTAATGGCCAGGATGGGACTATATCTCCTACGTGTCGAGGCACGACTTAGAGATATAAGCCCATGCTGGAATGATCGCAAGTTTGGTACCTTTGCACATCTCATGTAAAAAAATGGGGATGGAAAACTGAAAAGATAGTTGGCTTACACTCACCACGTCACACAAATTCATTACATATCCAATCATCATTCAAATAAAACATCACAGCCCATCTAAGGGTAAAGATCCAAATGACAAGGTACCAAACATAACATTAAACCACAGGTCTAGATCGAATCCTAGTAGAAGCTCTACTGATCAGCCGGATAGTTCACATAGTAACGGCTACGCTCCTCGTCGTACTCCCAGTCTAGCTCAGTGCCATTGCCTGTGTAGCTCACCATCGTACCTGCATCTGGTGTGTTGAAGTAACTGTGAGCCACAGAGGACTCAACAATCCCGTTCCCGGGTAACACGACTATCCCAGCCTTGGGTGTGGAACAAGGCTGAAGAAAAGAACAAGGGGTTGCCGCAGCACTAGCCTAACTTACGTAAAAGAGAGCGAGAAGAGAAGGTGCCTCGGTCGAGAGATGATCACGAAGTGATCCTAGCTAAAGCAAGTTAAACATAACCCCACCGTGTTCACTTCCCGAATCCCTTTCGAAAAATGACAGTCACGGTACTCACGCTGGTAGTGTATTGGAACATGGTGTCAAGATTTCTACAACCGGATATTAACAAGCTCCCATCTGCCACATAACCGCGGGCACGGCTTTTGAAAGTTCATAACCCTGCAGGGGTGTTCCAACTTGGCCCATGACAAGCCCACGATCCGCGGAGTCGCAACTCCAAGGTGCGAAGGCCCGAGTATTCTCGGAATCCCGTGCTCAAGATACTCCGACTAAGGTAAGGCTAATCCAGCAAATCCTCCCGGCGTGTCGACACCCTGACAATAGCCGCGCGTATCTAGTCTCAGGACACGACCGGATGGGCGATGCTACAGGTGTATGCCAGATACCTCGGGTTTCCCCAAGGCGGCACCGCAGGACCCCAAGTTCGGACCAACACTCATGTGGAGCACTAGCCCGGGGTTGTTGATTAAGAAAGAGGGTTAATTACTCCCTATGCAAGTTTTTAGTTATTAGGCAAATAGTACCAATGTTGGGACTTGCTGGAAAAGACTTAGCACTTAGCGGTTTATCGAGGGGGTCCCATAACCCCAATCGTGTGAGGAACTCATAATCAAGGAACATAACAACGGTTTATACGGTTCCTAGCGGCATGAGTGGAACAAATCACCAAGCAAAAGGCTTAGCCGTCCACCCATTACCAATATATAGATGATTTCATTTAATAATTAATATAGTGTGATATAACCCAACAAACTTCAACATGAAGCAAGCATCTTCAACTTCACCTGCAACTAGCAATGCTATAAGAGGGGCTGAGCGAAGCCTACGTATAGCCAATCAATGGTTTGCATAGGTAGGGTGGTTAAACAGGTTCATGGTTACAATAGGAGGCTGACAGGAAAAACATGGGCATCGAGGCAAAACTATAGATCGAGACTTCTAGCAATAGGAAAAGATAGTAATGTTATCGGGGTTCGGTCATCTTGCCTGAAGAGTTGTCGATGGGATCGTAAGAGGGGTCTTCGTTCTCAACCTCGGTAGTAACCTCGTGCTCGTACTCGTACTCGGTCTCAGCTTCCGGCTCTACTCAACACAAACACACAAGACATGAAAATCAACAAGATGCAATGCGCACACCAAAATGCTGGATGCATGGCTGATGCACTATGGAAGCAAAACAGATGCACTATGGAAGCACATAAATTCTACTTAGGAAGCACAGTGTAATCGCACAAGGAGCATGGAAAATATGCATTCAAGCAAAATGCTTCAAAACATGATTACAATAGGATATTATGAATCTACATGAAAAATCACACAAGTTTCATATAGGACTTGCTCAAAACGGAGCTACGGGCTAAAAGTTACACCCGAAACAATAAATACGCACAAGCTGAAAATAACAGCCACATAGCAACTTCGGGGCAAGAGATAAATGGCCTACAACACTCAAACATCATGGCAAAGAGTATGGACATAAACTAGACATATCCTACATCAAATAAGTCCATTGGAGCATCCCCAAAGGAGCCACGGATCAAAAGCAACAAGCTATGACATATAGAACTTGACAACAAAAACCTGACAGCAGTAATTTGTTGCAACTTGGGAGCAAGATTTAAATATGCTACAGCCACTCAAATAAGCATGTGAGAGCATGAATAGATAGCCAACAATATATACAACAAGGAATCATCAAGAGTCACCCCAAAACTATCATGGATTGGTCTAGAACAACAAGCAAACATGGCATCTGGAAATTACAGATTCCAGACTTAGTGAAATTTCACTAAGTGTTAAAACAACAGTTTCATCATGGCATCTTTGAGAGCAAGTTTAATTCACCTCAAAACTAAACAAGAAAAGTGGTAAGCACCACAGCAAAGTACACATGATGGTGAATCCGAAACATCTAAGCATGCATCAAGGGGACAAACACAACGATAGCAATGAGCTCCTCAAATTGACATCTCATAACAAGTTTAACGACATTACAGCCACATAGCACTTTGCAAAGGAGATAAACATGGCAAGATGATATCTATCATGAAAGCTAAAGCAATCAACTTGTAGAGCATTTCATGACGAACACGTGGACATATCATTTGCATCATTTGGATAAACATGCACCAAGTTATCACATTGCAAAGATGGCATGAAAACAACAACTAACAACAGTTTATAACAAGTTGCCCTCTTCCAACAGATATTTAAGCATCTAGATGACCTCAAACATGCATGGCACAATGGAACAAAATGTAGTACATGTCTCCACGAACATTTTGACATATCATTCACTCAAATCGGACCATCACACAAAAAGTTATCCACGAAACAAAAATGCATCAGACAGGTAAAAACTCCAGGACTTAGTGAAAATAACCACCTCAGGGGTCAAACGCGGGTCAACGTATCTGACGGCGCGGATCGGGTCGGGCTCCTGGCGGAGCGGGTGCGTCGGAGAAGCGGATCGGGCCCGCTAGGAGGAACCGGATCGGATCGGGCATTAACGGGTTCGGGGCGTCGGCCCGATAGGGCTGCAGGCGGGGAGGTCGAACGGATCGGGGAGATCGCTTGGGGATCTCCCGATCGAGCCTGGCGGCCGGCGGCTGGGCCTAGGCCGGCCTGGCGCCTGGCGGGTGGATCGGTGGAAGCCCGGCTGGCCTAGGGTTTGGCTCGGCCCGCGAAGAACTGGCCCAGGCGGGGCGCAGCGATTGGATCGGGGAGCCTCCTGCTCCCCTCGATCCAGGCGGCGGCGCGGCTCTCTGGAGCCCGAGCGACGGCGGCCCTCGAGGGAGAAGGGGCGACGGCGGTGCCCGGCCGGCGTGGGAAGAGCGGGCTAGCGGCGGCGCCCTGCGGGGCCGGCGGCGGGTGGCGGTGAGGTGGCGCGGTGGTGGAGGCGGTGCAGTTGGCCGGAGCATGGCGGCGGCGAGCTCCTGCGGCGGGGCTCCGGCGAGCTCTGGCCGGAGTGGAGGAAGAAGGCTGGAGGGATGATGGGCTATGGTTTTTTTTTAGGGCAGAAATTGGGGAAGATGGACAAATATATAGGCACAAGGAGCTAGGGTTGTCCAAATGAGGTGTGGTTTTCGGCCACGCTATCTGAATTGGATGGCCTAGATGAAGCGAGGGGTTTGGGTTGGTTTGGTGGGCTGTTGGAGGGGTGTCTTGGGCCTCAAAGAGGGGGTACTTTCAGCCCACGAGAATAACTGTTGTGGTAGCAAACGAACTCCAAACGCGATGAGATTTGACAGGCGGGTTAGACACACCAAAACAACAACACATGACGAGTCTCACGCCAAACCGGAAACGTTACATGGCCAAACACCAAAGTAGGCCTCGGGGATGCCACGGACGCGTGAGAGAGCTCCGAAACACGAAACGGACAACGGGAAGGAACGCGTGGGACCGGATGCAAACAACAACACAAATGCAATGCGATGCACATGACTACATGATATGAATGAATGCCACACATGCACACAACAAAACGACGAAAACCCAAAAGACGAAAAACCCGGAATGGAATTGATGAAGCCAGATATATATATATATATTGCCAAAAAGGGAAAGTATTACATCCGGGGCATTACAACTCTCCTCTACTACAAAAAGATCTCGTCCCGAGATCTAGGACTGGAAAAAGGAAGGGTACTCGGAACGAAGATGATCTTCTCGTTCCCACGTAGCTTCTCAGTCGGTATGGTGTGACCACTTGACTTTCAAGAATTTGATGGACTTGTTGCGGGTCTTGCGCTCGGTTTCTTCGAGAATAGCAACGGGATGCTCTCGGTAAGACAAATCTTGTTGAAGATCAATCTCTTCAAACGGAATCATGCGTTCAGGAGTCTTGAAGCACTTGCGGAGTTGAGACACATGAAACACATCATGAACATTGGCGAAGTTGGAGGGGAGCTCAAGTTGATAGGCTAGATCGCCTCTTTTGCCAAGGATCTTGAAAGGCCCGACGTATCTAGGAGCAAGCTTTCCTTTGATACCGAATCTTTGGGTGCCTTTCATAGGAGAAACACGGAGATAAACATGATCACCAATGTTGAAGGCCAAATCACGATGCTTGCCGTCACAGTAGCTCTTCTGACGCGACTGAGCGGCCTTGAGATTCTCACGTATGACTTTGCACATTTCTTCGGCTTCTGAGATCAAGTCATTGCCAAGAAGTTGACGTTCACCAGTCTCGGACCATTTGAGAGGGGTACAGCACTTTCTGCCATAGAGGATTTCAAACGGAGCTTTGCCTGCACTTGCTTCTAAGTTGTTGTTGTAAGAGAACTCGGCAAACGGAAGGCAATCTTCCCATTTCATGCCAAAAGATATGACACAGGCTCTGAGCATGTCTTCTAGAATCTGATTCACTCGCTCGACTTGACCACTAGTCTGAGGGTGAAAAGCAGTGCTGAATCTGATCTTAGTGCCCATGGCAGACTGAAAGGAGTCCCAGAACTTAGAAGTGAACAAACTTCCGCAGTCTAAGGAGATAGCTTGAGGGATGCCATGTAAGGACACAATTCTGGAAGTGTACAACTCTGCCAATTGAGCTGCATTGATGGATTCTTTGACTGGAAGGAAGTGAGCGACTTTGGTAAGCTTGTCAATCACCACGAAGATAGAATCATTCCCTCTCTTGGACTTAGGAAAGCCAGTGACGAAATCCATTTCAATGTGGTTGAATTTCCACTCGGGAATAGGAAGAGGTTGGAGAAGACCGGCTGGACGTTGATGCTCTGCCTTCACTCTTCTGCAGGCATCACATTCATTCACGAATTGGGCAATCTCCCTTTTCATGCGTGTCCACCAGTAAGATTGCTTGAGGTCTTGGTACATCTTGGAACTGCCAGGATGAATGGAAAGGAGGGAATCATGTGCTTCTTCCATTATGAGCTTCCTGAGATCACCTTTTGGAACCACGAGTCTGTCCTCAAAGAACAAGGTATCTCTCTCATCAACGCGATAGCACTTGTATTTAGGAGTACCCTTTGCAATACCATGTTTCACTTTCTGCACCATAGCATCACTGAGTTGGGCCTCACGGACCTGATCTTCCAAGGTAGGAGCACCTTGAAGATTTGCAAGAAAACCTTGTGGAACAACTTGGAGGTTGAGCTTCCTGAATGCTTCACAAAGCTCATGCTGGAATGGCTTGATAAGAAGGCTGTTGCAATATGCCTTTCTGCTCAAAGCATCTGCAATCACATTCGCCTTGCCAGGTGTGTATTCGATGCTGGGATCATACTCTTGGATCATTTCGACCCAACGAGTCTGGCGGAGGTTCAGATTCGGCTGTGTGAAGATGTACTTCAAGCTCTTGTGATCGGTGAACATGTCGACTTTTCTGCCCAACAGAAGGTGTCTCCATGTAATCAAAGCATGTACCATAGCTGCTAGTTCAAGATCATGTGTGGGGTAATTCTTCTCACTTGGCTTCAGCTGACGAGAAGTGTAAGCCACAATTCTCTTGTCCTGCATAAGCACACCACCAAGTCCTTGAAGAGAAGCATCACAGAATACTTCGTAGGGCTTGGACTCATCTGGAGGAGTGAGAACTGGAGCCGAGACGAGCTTTTCTTTGAGAGTTTTGAATGCCACTTCACAATCTGGAGACCAGTAGTATTTAACATTCTTCTGCAGCAAGTTGGAAAGAGGCTTGGCAATCTTGGAGAAGTTCTCAACGAACCTTCTGCAATAGCTGGCAAGAACAAGAAAGCTTCGGAGTTGCTTGATGTTCTGAGGATCTTCCCAGTTGACAATTGCTTCAAATTTCTCGAGGTTTACCGCAATACCGTCAGCAGAGATGATATGGCCCAGGTACAAAACCTTATTGAGCCAAAACTCCCGAGCGGCGATCGGCGGCGGCACTCCGGCTACGGAGGGAGCAGGAGCGCAAGAGAGGAAGAGGGGAGATGTCTGGGAGGTGTACGGGAGAGAGGAGGATCCAGCAGAGGCGAATGGCGCTCGGGGGGAGCCCTTTTATAGCTGCGGCCGCGGTGCACCGTGAGCACGGTCCAGGGCGCGCACGGCGAGCTCGTGGAGAGAGAGGAGGAGGGCCGGGGAGGATAAGGCCGACCGTCCTGCAGGTCGTGGACGTCGAGGGGACCTCGATGGACACGCCCACTCTGCCCAAGGCCACCTAGAAGCCTCGGGAGGGCTGAGCTACAGTGCCTCGGTGCACTGTAGCATGCTCCAGAGCACGCCTTTGGCCGGCATGGTCGTGTCTATGCTTTCCAGGCCGTGTCCTCTAGTGTCCAGCAGTGTCCAGAGGGTAGATGGAGTAGTAAACAATGGGGAGGCAGTCTTGGATGCTCTGTTGAGCCACTGAAATGAAGAGAGAGGTGAAGGAGAGGGTGAAAACTGCTGTCCAGCAGTAGAAATTGGGGTCTTACCCCCTCCAATGATTGAGCTGAGGCCATAGAGAAGTTACTGGGGGTAGAGGATGATTAGGGGAAGGTGTGGTAAGAATTTGGGGTAAGGGGAAATAGTAAAAGAGGTCCAACCACTTGTTTTGGTAATTGGACAGAAGGTGTTTGATCAGTGTTTGGTCAAGCAAATGACATCCACTTGACATGGGACTTAACAGGATCAAATTTCACATATAATTAGGCCCCTACGCCAAATTTGAGCTCATTTGGGCAAAGTGGCCAATGTAACTTTGGTGAATCCTAGAAATGGACATAAATGGTTTCACCATGTTGGAGTTAAGCAAATCATCTCCCCTTGATGCACCACTTGGTGTAGCATCATCATTTGGGGTTATGAACATGCCCACAAAGTTTGAGGCTCCAGATGAAAAGTTGACAATGTAAAGTTGTTCAAATTTGAATTTGAACAGAAGTGGTTTTGGGGTGATCTGATCAAGTTGCTCTATTCCAAATCTTGTGCCATTTGGTCTAGATGCCTTATTAGGCCATTCTAGCATGTGCACCAAATTTGAGAGCATTTGGACAAGTTTGGCAATGTAGAGTTGCTCAAACTTCAAATATGGACAGAATGGTTTTGAAGGGGTTTGAGGATGTTCCCTTGATCTTCAAGGCATGAGGCTTTGCAAGATCATCAAATATGTCATATATGACATGATAGAATTTCCCTGGAATTTTTGGAGAATATTCCCTTTGTAAATATTTCAAAAGCTTGAAATATCCAGAAAGGGTTTTGGAAGGATTTGTCCAATATTTTGAACATGACCATGTGTTGAAACTCTTATATATGGACAATATATGTCCTATGAGTCTCCCTGAATTTTGGCAAATATTTTTGAAATGATTAAATAATTTTTCCCTATTAAATACCATTTCTGGCCTTAAGAAAAAACTTTTAAATAAAATATAAAAATAACTTTTAAAATTATACTTTTGTGGTTTCTGGGAGTCCTATATCTAATAGGATTCAAATATACTTTTTGAAAGATTTTTCACACCCTAAATAAGGTACTTGCAGTGCAAACCTCAATTCAGGGGTTTTTGGAAAACTAATTTTAGAAAATACCATTTGGCCAAAATATTTTTATAAAAAAATTCTATACTGGTCTATACACATGGCATGGTCATTGGGAAAAGGTTTTGGGTCAAGGAGATGAAGTATAAGAGTTGGAGGATTTATTTGATTTTTAGAGCACTAGCAAACATTAGACAAAAGTCAAATCAAGCCAAGTCAAAAACACTCAAAAGTTTTTTTTTTGCAAATCCACATTTTTAACATGAGAATTAGCTTAAGCAATGTGACATGAAAATCAGGGTGTGACAGACCTACCCCCTTACAAGAATCTCGTCCCCGAGATTCCCAGACTAGGCGTGGAAAGAAAGGCGGTGTCTTGGATACGGGGTAGTCTTCACTTCTCCTTGTTGGTTCTACTTCCGAGTGGTGCTCCTTGGAATCTTGAAGTGCTTGATGGTATGGCTTCTCGCTTGATGTCATCCTTGATGGAGGTTGCTGAGGGGTCTCTTGCATAGGTTAGGTTGGGTTAGCTGTCAAAGGCTCGGTGATCGATGTCCTTGCGGGCATCGGGCTAGCTAGGAGGTAAGAAGTACTTCTAGAGTGGCGGCTCGTGGAAGATTTGGTGCACGGAGGGTATCTCAAGTGGTAGATCTAGCTGGGAAGCCGTCTACTACATGACTTGCAGTGATCTCAAAAAGGGTCCAATGAACCTTAGTGCGAGCTTCCCCTTGTCGTGGAAACGCTTGGTTCCCTTCAGAGGAGTTACCCGCAGGTACACGTGGTCCCTGACACGGAAACTCATGTTCCGACGGTGAGGGTCAGCATAGCTATTTTGCCTAGACTTGGCTGCCTTCAAACATTCTCTGACTAGTTGGACTTGCTCTTCCGCTGCGCGGAGAATATCCGGTCCAAGGACTAGCCCTTCTCCAGTCTCTGACCAGTTGAGGGGTGTGTGACATCTGTGTCCGTACAACACCTCAAATGGTGCCATCTGAAGGCTCGACCGGTAACTGTTGTTATAGGAGAACTCGGCAAAAAGGAGACAATCCTCCCACTTGGCTCCATATGCCAAGACACAGGCTCGGAGTCATGACTTCGAGAATCTGATTGACTCGCTCAGTCTGACCTCCGGTCTGTGGGTGGAAAGCCGTGCTGAAAGATAACTTGGTTCCCAAGGCTTCTCGGAACTTCTTCCAGAACCTTGGGGTGAACTGGGTTCCTCGACCTGACACAACTCCTTGGGAAAGCCATGAAGACTCACGATTCGGTCGATGTAGAGAGCTGCCAGCCGGTTGCCATCATAAGTGGTCTTGACAGGAATGAAATGGACCACCTTGGTCAAATGATCGACTATGACCCAGATAGAGTCATGTCCTCTATTCGACTTTGGTAATCCAGTGATGAAGTCCATTCCGACTTTATCCCACTTCCACTCAGGAACTTTGAGTGGTTGGAGCAATCCAGCAGGTCGCTGATATTCAGCCTTGACCCTTTGGCACACATCACACTTTGCAACATAGGTTGCAATCTCTCTTTTCACCTCGTGCCACCAGAATCGTGCCTTCCAGTCTTGATACATCTTGGTGTGAGCGTTCCCTTGACATGGAATCGCTCGGTTCCTTCGGGAGGAATGGTTTGCAGATACGCCTGGTCTTCATCGCGGAAGTTTCTTCTTGATGACGATGGTCGGTGTAGATCTTCCTTCTTGACAGGGTGGTCTTCAAATGTCTTCCGTCCAGCTGTCCGTCTCTTCTTTGTCTTCGGGCAGACAAGTAGGCCATCAAATAATGATGTTACCCAACTTGTCCAATTGCTCCATGAGGTCTAAGGGGTACGCAAGGTAAGCTGGGGTATTGGTGGTGGTCTCGGTTGAGTGTCTGCAGAGGCCTTCTTGACTTTGAGTCAAGGCCCGTGGTCAGAATCTGACCAAGTTGTGGCTCGGTGGGGCTTAAGGGTTTCAAGGATTCTAGTGAGTGAGTGAACTTACATCATCTTATCCTTAAGCACAGTTTCTGAGATGCCAATAGCTCTTTCTAGTACTCCGAACGAAAAAGCATCTTCTCGCAGAGACCAACTTCAATCACCACTCATTGCCATACATATCCTCATGACTCTCAAGAGACGGTCTAACAAAATTATACTGTCTATGATCCCCAAATCTATATGTATGCCTACCTCTAAAATCCAAAGGTAGATCATACATGCTGCTGAGCTTAAATTAAACTCCATAATCCAAGCACTCAACCTAGTCTTGCAAGGCTCAAGATAATGCATCTCTATTCTAAGGAAACACGTCATATGCCACTCCAAGATTTGTTTCCTTCCTATAGATCAACTCCAATAGCCTGGTAATCTCCATCAATCACCATATAATCCAACAATCCTACAAATCCGATGTCTACGGTGTTCCACAAGATCTCAAATCTCTATAATACCCAAATACTTGGAAGGACTATGCATCACGATAGTAGGTCCACCAAATTCCCATCATCCGGGTCAAGTAAACTCCAAGATCACGACTAAATAGATCCCTAAATCAACTCTGACAAATAATCCAATCTCCTAGGTTATCATCCACCGAGAAGCATGATATCATAATCAGGATCATAGGCCTAAATCCAATCTTACTCCGAATCATGCAGACATATCCAGCATTATACCAACCAGAATCACCTACATAAATCCAAATCTCATGTCCAACGGGCACTCCAACATACTTCCCCAAAGTCATGATCTCACCAATATGAAAACCTCACAATCCATCAAGGTCTCAGATAATCCCTCGAAGTCACTGATATAAACCACCAAGTCATCTGTCCAATATCCTCGAACTGGTCTATCTATGGCATCGTCAGACCTTGTGCTATATCAGGATGAAAAATGTGCTCACTCATCGTGTCCACTAGCTCCTTTACGAACCCAGTGTTGTGCAAGGTTACAAAGGCTTAACTGGTCCTCTTGCTTTACCATGGGTTAGGCACATGGTTAAGGATTCGTGCTGGAGTGTCTCGGGAAGTCTCAAAGGGTCTAGGAAAAGGGGTTACTGGTCTGGAGGGTTAAACATAACACTACGGGGTTGCAATAGATCGCGGAGGTTGTAGCAGAAGTCTTCAGTGCCAGTTGGTTGCCGAGGTAGAGTCCTTGGTGCATCTTGTCTTGCGGGTCTTCAATTGGGAGAGAGAGAATAGAGGGAAGAAGCAGCGTAGAGGAGGGAAATGCCTAAAGGGGGTTCTATAGTGCAGGTGCAACAAACAGGTGCAAAAAGGCCGAAACAAAAGAAACAAGGCAAGGGAGGTGATATAGCCATGCACTTGTTGCCTGGGGCAAAAGTGCGACTTATATCAAAACACAAACGAATAAAAGCAAACAACACACAATCATGGTTCTATCCGAACCATCATATGGACTCGACCGCGCATAGGGGGTACACGACTCATCCTACCCTAGGGGTTCTCAGACTCTGTGCCGTGACTTGTGACTCGTGCAGTCTTCTGAGCTTCCTCGGATGTTGCTATGCCCCTTGTAGTTGCTTGATGAATGATCCGGGTTGATCCTGAAGAATCTTCAACATCTTCTCGCCTGATGAGGTGATGGGGTGAAGGTGCCTCCTTGTAGCTGGCGTTGACTTGATCTTCTCTTGTCTCTTTAATCATGACGATCCCTTATGCCTTCTGGGGCGTCGAGGGTACCAGGTAGGCAATCCATATGTAATGATAATAACAAGGCATAATAGAGGTCCAACATGTCGGTTTCGTTGATGAAAACATCGACACCAAGAGCGGGGGACGAAGAGAACCGTTTTCCTGCTCACTATAGTGAGGCGGACCAAATGGCAAGGTTCTCGTCCACCGGTGGTTGTCGATACAATAACGGTAGTGACATGATTACTCTATTAGCGGTGTATATCATGATTTTGCATAACCTATACCCTGGTCACCATGGGCTAACGTTGCATCTTCTTGGGGGCTCTTGTCAAGGGTGTCCCCCATCTTCTAGGTCTTCATGTCCTCACTCATCAAGGGTGTAGTTTCTGTTGGTATCTTCTTTTCGTGGTGTCTCCAATCTTGCGTGCAAGAGTGGTGGGTGAGTGTTTGGCAAGGTGCACTCCACGAGGATTACAGAAAATCCAGTGGTCTGGGGCATAAGGGTTCTAGCGACCAAGGTTTTGAAGGGGAAGAGATCAAGTATAGCCTAGTTTTCGAAAACTGAGAAGGGAAGAGGAGTATAGATAGTTTTGAAAACTACTAATAGTTTTTGGAAATAGTTTTACCCTAACTAACGACCATGCTAACTAAGGCTTCCTACAGTCAGGATGGCTCTGATACCAGCTCTGTGGGGACCCCGACTCGTAAGTCGTGATCACCGAATGCACGTGTACAGTGATCCCAGAGATCAATGCTCACTGAACACACAGAAGCTGAATAACAAGAGTATTACATCCATACATACCGTGTTAAACAAATAGGACCATAATGGTCAAGTCTTGAGTATATCATCACAGCGGAAATCTTCAAAGACAACTGGGACCCATGCCATCTGCCTTAACCCTACAGGCATTCTGACTGGGAAGCGTCCTAGCTCGCATGCTCGTCACCGAGAAATCTTCATCATAACCTGTTCTCTCATGCCTGGCCCATAAAATAACCAGTGGCAAGCCAATGAGTACATTGAATGTACTCGCAAGCAACCCAAGTGTGGTAACAAAATAATTATGCAAGGCTCTACTACTAAATTGGTAGTTTTGCGGAAAGCTAGTTTTTCATATGCAAGTATGATCAACATATAACAAGGATATGCATGTGTCTGTAACAAGTATCAGGAGGTCACAGACATCATTTTCAAGGAAGAGTTGTAATCAACTCATGCTCAAGCTCATTGTGACTTCCTCACAATCACATCAACAATATCTTTGAATCGTGTTGTTTCCTCACACACACACCAGGTTTCGCAAACATTGGACGTAGCCCAAGAGCGGTTACCCAACTGTCCATGACCGTGGACACGGCTATTCGAATAGTTTTACACTCTGCAGAGGTTGCACACTTTACCCACTAGATCCGGGGAACTTCCGTGTCATCCACGACCCGCGGTACCTCAAGTACCCGGGGTAAGCACCCGATCACTATCTTTCCCTAGGCGACACTAATATGGAGTCCACTCGATTGGTAACAGCCCCGTGCCAAACATTTCACATCTCAAGGTTTGTGGAGACTCGCTCCGTATTCATCACATATCACAAGCACGGGGTACCAACGGTGTGTCCGGTGCCCTGTAAAGACAATCATGGCCGCCTATCCAAGCGCGACCCCGTCCCAAGAGTGACCTCATGTCACTCCCGTCACTGGTAATGCGGGCACCATGCTAGTATCGACCTAGGTAATCAATACTGCCCTTTCCCATATAAGGGTAGAGTGGTTGCGCATGTAAGGTTGGAATAACGGTCGCAACTTAAACCAATCCGTTTTCAAAACAACACACACACTTGCCTCGGTACACCACTTCGTCATCAAGTGGTTACCCATCTCACCATCTCCCTCGGGCATAAATGGCACCCGACGGGGTTTTCGGAAAGTCTTTTGAAAGTATCCTGCCTCCGTTACCATGCATATACCCGTCCCATTTGCGTAGCTACTATTAAAGCAACCTAACTACTCCCACCCACATAACCCTTATAGGAAGGTAGGGTCATGTTTGATGCAAGTTTCAACAGTAAAGTAACAAGGGTAGCAACCAAAGTGGTTTCCACCTCAACATGATTCCGATGCATTGAATATAAAGGTGCTATGAGACATGCATAAAAAGGTTTCTTGAACATGGTCAAAGGGCTGCTTGCCTTATTCTTCAGAGTCTTCAAATCTTCTGGTCCATCTCCGATTACTCCGTTTATTACGTCAACTAACGATGGAAACAATCATAATAAGCAACACAATCAAAGCAACAATAAAAGTGCTCTAAAAATAGGAGTTGGACTTTTCTAGGATACCTCTGGTCATATTAGAAATGACCAAGGTGGTTTCATAGGTGTTGGATCAATGGGTGATTTGGAACATTCCAATATGAGGGAACCAAAGGGTTTATGGATTTGGAAGAAGTATACAGAAATATTTCCTTGAATGATGAGCAAAGGTACCCATCATCAAGTCATGATTTTAGAAGCATTTAGAAGTTGGTTTCACTGGATTTGGAATTCAAATGAATTTCCTAGGATTTTCCAAAGCTGATAAATATGAAGAAATGGCTAGATATTTGGTGGGGTACAGAAAAAATTAATAAAAATGTTCCAAAACTAAGTTTGGACATGACAAGCATCTAGGAACTTGAATCACTGCATTTGGATCAAAAATGAGCTCTCTGTGATTTTCTAAAGTTCATCACAGAAAATGGAATATGGGTATTTGATAAATATTTGTGAAAGAAATGTATCTGGAATAATGTGCATGTTAAACCATGTGATAGAGCATGATTTATGGAGTCATAGGAAATTTGAATCATGCAGTTTGGAGTTCATATGAATATTCTAGGCATTTTTGAAGTTGACAGAAAAAAGGAAAAAGGAAAAGAATAAGGGTTCAACCTTATATAGTGCACAGGGCGAGGGATGGCTGCACAACGACTGGGCCGGCCCATCAATTCGGCCGCGCACAGGAGGGGGGGTGTGACGTCGGAGGCGCCCCCTTGGAGTGCGCCTTCGCGCTGGAAAAGCGCCTCCCAGCCGCCCCGCCTCCACTTATCCTACGTGGCGGTGGGCGAGGCCGCTGACCTGCGGGGCCCGGCCGCAGGTTGCTCGTCGCCCCCGGTCTTCTTCTCCGGCCCGACGCCGGGCGGGGAAAAACTTCGGCCGCCGGCGCAGCCGTGGCCTAGGGATGCGGGAGGGCCGGCCGAGGTGCCCAGGAGCTCCGGCTCCCCTCCCCGCACCCGAGGGTGGCTGCGAGCCAACCCAAGGAGGGCCACAGCCTCGCCTCCACAGGGAGGCCACGGCGGCCGCGGGGTCTCCGGCGGCACCACGCCAGGAGGGGCTCCCAGGCCAAGGGGAGGACCGGCCCGTCCCTGGAGATTCCCTGAGGACGGCTTGGACCTCGAAACGAAGAAGGGGAAGGAGGGAGTGGCCGAGGCGCCCGATCCCGAGCGGCGATCGGCGGCGGCACTCCGGCTACGGAGGGAGCAGGAGTGCAAGAGAGGAAGAGGGGAGATGTCTGGGAGGTGTACGGGAGAGAGGAGGATCCAGCAGAGGCGAATGGCGCTCGGGGGAGCCCTTTTATAGCTGCAGCCGCGGTGCACCGTGAGCACGGTCCAGGGCGCGCACGGCGAGCTCGTGGAGAGAGAGGAGCAGGGCCGGGGAGGATAAGGCCGACCGTCTTGCAGGTCGTGGACGTCGAGGGGACCTCGATGGACACGCCCACTCTGCCCAAGGCCGCCTGGAAGCCTCGGGAGGGCCGAGCTACAGTGCCTCGGTGCACTGTAGCGTGCTCTAGAGCACGCCTTTGGCCGGCATGGTCGTGTCTATGCTTTCCAGGCCGTGTCCTCTAGTGTCCAGCAGTGTCCAGAGGGTAGAGGGAGTAGTAAACAATGGGGAGGCGGTCCTGGATGCTCTGTTGAGCCACTAAAATGAAGAGAGAGGTGAAGGAGAGGGTGAAAACTGTTGTCCAGCAGTAGAAATTGGGGTCTTACCCCCTCCAATGATTGAGCTGAGGCCATAGAGAAGTTACTGGGGGTAGAGGATGATCAGGGGAAGGTGTGGTAAGAATTTGGGGTAAGGGGAAATAGTAAAAGAGGTCCAACCACTTGTTTTGGTAATTGGACAGAAGGTGTTTGATCAGTGTTTGGTCAAGCAAATGACATCCACTTGACATGGGACTTAACAGGATCAAATGTCACATATAATTAGGCCCCTACACCAAATTTGAGCTCATTTGGGCAAAGTGGCCAATGTAACTTTGGTGAACCCTAGAAATGGACAGAAATGGTTTCACCATGTTGGAGTTAAGCAAATCATCTCCCCTTGATGCACCACTTGGTGTAGCATCATCATTTGGGGTTATGAACATGCCCACAAAGTTTGAGGCTCCAGATAAAAAGTTGACAATGTAAAGTTGTTCAAATTTGAATTTGAACAGAAGTGGTTTTGGGGTGATCTGATCAAGTTGCTCTATTCCAAATCTTGTGCCATTTGGTCTAGATGCCTTATTAGGCCATTCTAGCATGTGCACCAAATTTGAGAGCATTTGGACAAGTTTGGCAATGTAGAGTTGCTCAAACTTCAAATATGGACAGAATGGTTTTGAAGGGGTTTGAGGATGTTCCCTTGATCTTCAAGGCATGAGGCTTTGCAAGATCATCAAATATGTCATATATGACATGATAGAATTTCCCTGGAATTTTTGGAGAATATTCCCTTTGTAAATATTTCAAAAGCTTGAAATATCCAGAAAGGGTTTTGGAAGGATTTGTCCAATATTTTGAACATGACCATGTGTTGAAACTCTTATATATGGACAATATATGTCCTATGAGTCTCCCTGAATTTTGGCAAACATTTTTGAAATGATTAAATAATGTTTCCCTATTAAAGACCATTTCTGGCCTTAAGAAAAAGCTTTTAAATAAAATATAAAAATAACTTTTAAAATTATACTTTTATGGTTTCTGGGAGTCCTATATCTAATAGGATTCAAATATACTTTTTGAAAGATTTTTCACACCCTAAATAAGGTACTTGCAGTGCAAACCTCAATTCAGGGGTTTTTGGAAAACTAATTTTAGAAAATACCATTTGGCCAAAATATTTTTATAAAAAAAATTCTATACTGGTCTATACACATGGCATGGTCATTGGGAAAAGGTTTTGGGTCAAGGAGATGAAGTATAAGAGTTGGAGGATTTATTTGATTTTTAGAGCACTAGCAAACAGCAGACAAAAGTCAAATCAAGCAAAGTCAAAAACACTCAAAAGTTTTTTTTTTGCAAATCCACATTTTTAACATGAGAATTAGCTTAAGCAATGTGACATGAAAATCAGGGTGTGACAATAGCCCATTCGGAGATCGAGCATAGAGAACACTTTAGCTCCTTTGAGCTGCTCGAATAGTTCGTTGATGATGGGGAGCGGATACTTGTTCTTTATTGTCTTCTTGTTCAATGGCCGGTAATCAACGTAGTGACGCTCCGTGCCATCCTTCTTCTTGACAAATAAGACACCACAGCCCCAAGGAGACGTACTAGGCCTGATGAGACCCATACACTCCTGTTCATCAAGCTGCTTCTTCAACTCCTTCAACTCTTTAGGAGAGAGCTTGTACGGACGCCGGCATGCTGGCTCAGTACCAGGCTCGAGTTCAATGACGAATTCCACTTGACGGTGTGGAGGCATGCCTGGAAGTTCTTCAGGAAAGACGTCTTCCTATTCGTTTACCACCGGAATTTGAGATATGGCATTCATTTCGCCCTTGTCATTGATAGAGAAAAGTCTGATTGTGTTATCCCTGGAGGCGAAGATAATCACATCATCATCGGAATGAGTAATATTGACTTCCTTCTGTGCACAGTCAATTTGAGCATCATGCTAAGAAAGCCAGTCCATTCCGAGGATAAGATCGATGTTAGAATTGCCGAGAACCACCGGAGAGGCCAGAAATCGATAATCACCCATGCGAATAGAAACATCCGGAGCATACACACTGGAATGCATTCGTCTCCCCGGAGAAATAACTGTTAACTCCCTTGGCAGATTTTTAGTGACAATATCGTGCTTGGATGCAAAAGCATATGACATGAAAGAGCATGAAGCACCCGAATCGAACAACACTTTAGCAGGAAAAGAGTTCACTGGAAGGTTACCCAAAATGACATCAGAAGAATTCTCCGCTTGTGCTGCATTCATCAGATTCACCCTTGCTGCCTTTGGATCATGCTTGACAATAGCCGAACTGACAGGTGGAGGAGGTGGAAGGCGCTTCGGGTTGGGGCACTTGTTGGCATAGTGACCCTTCTTGCCACACTTGTTGCAGACCACTTCTGAGAGAGGACGGAAATGAGAACCACTTGACTTGGAACCTTGAGACTGAAACTGATTCCTCGACTGGTTGCTCGGGTTGGGTGGGTGGGAGAAGCCACGTCCACTAGAGTTCTTGTTGCTGTTGTAGGGAGCTCGAATCACTGGAGGAGGAGGAAGCCAAAATTTATGTTGCTTCGCGACGACTTGAGAAGATGAGGAGGAGTGAACGGCATCTCGAATCCTCTTTTTGGAAGCCTCCATCTTGAGCTGGGCTGCCTCTTGCTTGAGCGCCATGTTACAGAATTTGTCAAACTCCTCGGGCTCTTACAAGGTGAGAGCAAGTTGAAGTTCATCCTTTAGACCTCCTCGGAACTGATAGATCTTGCTCTTGGCATCTGGTATGTCTTGCTTGGCATAGCGGGCGAGGTTTTGGAACTTGACATTAAACTGGTAGACAGTCATAGAGCCCTGCTTCAGGTTGCGGAATTGCTCACGCATACCCTCGATGACACTTGTTGGAATGTGCTGAGAGCGAAAGTCCTTGCAGAAATCATCCCAAGAGATCACGCGCCCTTCTCTGGAGTCTTTGTACTGCTGTCACCATTCAGTTGCTTGGTCTTTGAGCTGGAAGGCTGCAAATTTCACATAGTCCTCAGGCCTTACGTTGCTGCACTCAAAATGCTTCTTGATATCAGTAATCCAATCTTCCGCATCAAGAGGGTCGACACAGTAACTGAAAGCCATTGGTTGATTGGCCAAGAACTGGTTGAGAGTAGCATGGTGCTGTTGGTTGAAGAAATTGCCTTGGTTCCCTGGAACACCCAGATTTGCTTGATTAGCTTGCATCTGCTGCATCATCTGCATCAACATTTGGGTGTTCTGATTTGTAGTCTACATAATCGCTCTCCAAGCCTCAGACGGAGGAGGAGGGGAAGGAGGACGATCTGGAACCTCTTCACCCTCTAGGTTAGCGTTGGGAACCCGTTTCGGAGCCATCCTGAAAGAGATGACCACCAATCAGCAATTTGATTGAAAGAAGGTATAGCTGAAACAATGGATAGAAATGCAACATAGTCTTCACAAGAATCATTCGAACAAGAGGAACGAATGAAATTCTCAGCTTAATTATAACAACAATCTTCACGAGAAGCCACATAGGGGACAAAAGGTAAAAAAGAAAAAACACAAGGTACAGATGGAACAAACACAAGATAGGAGATTTGTTCGACATCTTCGTGCAGTAAGCATATGAACGCGTTACGAAAGGGTTTTGCAATCCCCGGATCAGCATAGCCAAGGACCCTTTAAGATGCAACTCCCGATCGGAACATCGGTCATAAAACCACTTCACTCAATGTAGAACCCCCAACTCGCTAACCTGCATTTGTTGGAAGAATGCCTACGATCTACTGGATAAACTCACCTATGAATTTCCGAAAGTTTCCAGTTATGCAATCAGGTGTTGGGGATACAGGGGAAGCACCGCGCAATCAACTCTAATCCTACATCCAGCTGTATCCATCCTTCAACACATAACCAGTTGTTCTCGGAAACCGTCTACCTCGGACCTTCGAAAGTCATCCACTATACAAAACTATGGCAATACTCCCGAACTACCTCCCCAGTACTGGGTGATGTCGGGGTTATCTTGCCACTAACCGTATAGGAGAGTTTTCGATGTCGGCCGTCTTAAGTATTCTAGTACTGTCGCGATATGCTTGTGACGACAATACCCCGAAGCTCAACTCCCCGGGACACTGCCACAACCCCTAATGTCAAGAGACATCGAGAACAATATTCTCATCACAAGGACATCGAAACAATCCCACAATACTCGCGAGATTCCTAAAAAAAATTGGTGCAATTTTTTAAAGTAGAAGAGGCAAGAGTAGTCGTCAGGAGTCCTCACCAGAGTGAAAGGGGATGAGAAGCAAAGAAATCCTACTCTCCGATATAAATATAGGACTCAAAACATTTTTAGTGTGTGCCTAGAGTCGACCGTCAACGATTCGATCAATCAGTGGGGGCTTCTAGGTCGGAGAAGGCTCTGATACCAACTTGTAATGCCCAGGATGGGACTATATCTCCTACGTGTCGAGGCACGACTTAGAGATATAAGCCCATGCTGGAATGATTGCAACTTTGGTACCTTTGCACATCTCATGTAAAAAAAATGGGGACGGAAAACTGAAAAGATAGTTGGCTTACACTCGCCATGTCACACAAATTAATTACATATCCAATCATCATTCAAATAAAACATCACAGCCCATCTAAGGGTAAAGATCCAAATGACAAGGTACCAAACATAACATTAAACCACAGGTCTAGATCGAATCCTAGTAGAAGCTCTACTGATCAGCCGGATAGTTCACATAGTAACGGCTACGCTCCTCGTCGTACTCCCGGTATAGCTCAGTGCCATCGCCTATGTAGCTCACCATCGTACCTGCATCTGGTGTGTTGAAGTAACTGTGAGCCACAGAGGACTCAGCAATCCCGTTCCCGGGTAACACGACTATCCCAGCCTTGGGTGTGGAACAAGGCTGAAGAAAAGAACAAGAGGTTGCAGCAGCACTAGCCTAGCTTACGTAAAGGAGAGCGAGAAGAGAAGGTGCCTTGGTCGAGAGATGATAACGAAGTGATACTAGCTAAAGCAAGTCAAACATAACCCCAACGTGTTCACTTCCCGAATCCCTTTCGGAAAATGACAGTCACGGTACTCACGCTGGTAGTGTATTGGAACATGGTGTCAAGTTTTCTACAACTGGATATTAACAAGCTCCCATCTGCCACATAACCGCGGGCACAGCTTTCGAAAGTTAATAACCCTGCAGGGGTGTTCCAACTTGGCCCATGACAAGCCCACGATCCGCGGAGTCGCAACTCCAAGGTGGGAAGGCCCGAGTATTCTCTGAATCCCGTGCTCAAGATACTCCGACTAAGGTAAGGCTAATCCAGTAAATCCTCCCGGCGTGTCGACACCCTGACAATAGCCGCGCGTATCTAGTCTCAGGACACGACCGGATGGGCGATGCTATAGGTGTATGCCAGATACCTCGGGTTTCCCCAAGGCGGCCCCGCAGGACCCCCAGTTCGGACCAACACTCATGTGGAGCACTGGCCCGGGGTTGTTGATTAAGAAAGAGGGTTAATTACTCCCTATGCAAGTTTTTAGTTATTAGGCAAATAGTACCAATGTTGGGACTTGCTGGAAAAGACTTAGCACTTAGCGGTTTATCGAGGGGGTCCCATAACCCCATTCGTGTGAGGAACGCATAATCAAGGAACATAACACCGATTTATACGGTTCCTAGCGGCATGAGTGGAACAAATCACCAAGCATAAGGCTTAGACTTCCACCCATTACCAATATATAGATGATTTCATTTAATAATTAATATAGTGTGATATAACCCAACAAACTTCAACATGAAGCAAGCATCTTCAACTTCACCTGCAACTAGCAATGCTATAAGAGGGGCTGAGCGAAGCCTACGTATAGCCAATCAATGGTTTGCATAGGTAGGGTGGTTAAACAGGTTCATGGTTACAATAGGAGGCTGACAGGAAAAACATGGGCATCGAGGCAAAACTATAGATCGAGACTTCTAGCAATAGGCAAAGATAGTAATGTTATCGGGGTTCGGTCATCTTGCCTGAAGAGTTGTCGATGGGATCGTAAGAGGGGTCCTCGTTCTCAACCTCGGTAGTAACCTCGTGCTCGTACTCGTACTCGGTCTCAGCTTCCGTCTCTACTCAACACAAACCCACAAGACACGAAAATCAACAAGATGCAATGCACACACGAAAATGTGGATGCATGGCTGATGCACTATGGAAGCAAAACAGATGCACTATGGAAGCACATAAATTCTACTTAGGAAGCACAGTGTAATCGCACAAGGAGCATGGAAAATATGCATTCAAGCAAAATGCTTCAAAAAATGATTACAATAGGATATTATGAATCTACATGAAAAATCACACAAGTTTCATATAGGACTTGCTCAAAACGGAGCTACGGGCTAAAAGTTACACCCGAAACAATAAATACGCACAAGCTGAAAATAACAGCCACATAGCAACTTCGGGGCAAGAGATAAATGGCCTACATCACTCAAATATCATGGCAAAGAGTATGGACATAAACTAGACATATCCTACATCAAATAAGTCCATTGGAGCATCCCCAAAGGAGCCACGGATCAATAGCAACAAGCTATGACATATAGAACTTGACAACAAAAACCTGACAGCAGCAATTTGTTGCAACTTGGGAGCAAGATTTAAATATGCTACAGCCACTCAAATAATCATGTGAGAGCATGAATGGATAGCCAACAATATATACAACAAGGAATCATCAAGAGTCACCCCGAAACTATCATGGATTGGTCTAGAACAACAAGCAAACAAGGCATCTGGTAATTACAGATTCCAGACTTAGTGAAATTTCACTAAGTGTTAAAACAACAGTTTCATCATGGCATCTTTGAGAGCAAGTTTAAGTCACCTCAAAACTAAAAAATACAAGTGGTAAGCACCACAGCAAAGTACACATGATGGTGAATCCGAAACATCTAAGCATGCATCAAGGGGACAAACACAACGATAGCAATGAGCTCCTCAAATTGACATCTCATAACAAGTTTAACGACATTACAGCCACATAGCACTTTGCAAAGGAGATAAACATGTCAATATGATATCTATCATGCAAGCTAAAGCAATAAACATGTAGAGCATTTCATGACGAACACGTGGACATATCATTTGCATCATTTGGATAAACATGCACCAAGTTATCACATTGCAAAGATGGCATGAAAACAACAACTAACAGCAGTTTATAACAAGTTGCCCTCTTCCAACATATATTTAAGCATCTAGATGACCTCAAACATTCATGGCACATTGGAACAAAATGTAGTACATGTCTCCACGAACATTTTGACATATCATTCACTCAAATCGGACCATCACACAAAAAGTTATTCACGAAACAAAAATGCATCAGACAGGTAAAAACTCCAGGACTTAGTGAAAATAACCACCTCAGGGGTCAAACGCGAGTCAACGGATCTGACGGCGCGGATCGGGTCGGGCTCCTGGCGGAGCGGGTGCGTCGGAGAAGCGGATCGGGCCCGCTAGGAGGAACCGGATCGGATCGGGCGTTAACGGGCTCGGGGCTTCGGCCCGGTAGGGCTGCAGGCGGGGAGGTCGAACGGATCGGGGAGATCACTTGGGGATCTCCCGATCGAGCCTGGCGGCCGGCGGCTGGGCCTGGGCCGGCCTGGCGCCCGGCGGGTGGAGCGGTGGAAGCCCGGCTGGCCTAGGGTTTGGCTCGGCCCGTGAAGAACTGGCCCAGGCGGGGCGCATCGATTGGATCGGGGAGCCTCCTGCTCCCCTCGATCCAGGCGGCGGCGCGGCTCTCTGGCGCCCGAGCGGCGGCGGCCCTCGAGGGAGAAGGGGCAACGACGCCCGGCCGGGGCGGCGGCGGTGCCCGGCCGGCGCGGGAAGAGCGGGCCGGCGGCGGCGCCCTGCGGGGCCGGCGGCGGGTGGCGGTGAGGTGGCGCGATGGTGGAGGCGGTGCAGTTTGCCGGAGCGTGGCGGCGGCGAGCTCCTCCGGCGGGGCTCCGGCGAGCTCCGGCCGGAGTGGACTAAGAAGGCTGGAGGAATGGGATGATGGGCTAGGGTTTTTTTATTTAGGGCAAAAATTGGGGAAGATGGACAAATATATAGGCACAAGGAGCTAGGGTTGTCCAAATGAGGTGTGGTTTTCGGCGACGCGATCAGAATTGGATGGCCTAGATGAAGGGAGGGGTTTGGGTTGGTTTGGTGGGCTGTTGGAGGGGTGTCTTGGGCCTCAAAGAGGGGGTACTTTCAGCCCACGAGAATAACTGTTGGGGTAGCAAACGAACTCCAAACGCGACGAGATTTGACAAGCGGGTTACACACACCAAAACAACAACACACGACGAGTCTCACGCCAAACCGGAAACGTTACACGGCCAAACACCAAAGTAGGCCTCGGGGATGCCACGGACACGTGAGAGAGCTCCGGAACACGAAACGGACAACGGGAAGGAACGCGTGGGACCGGATGCAAACAACAACACAAATGCAATGCGATGCACATGACTACATGATATGAATGAATGCCACACACGCACACAACAAAACGACGAAAACCCGAAAGACGAAAAACCAGGAATGGAATTGATGAAGCCAGATATATATATATATTGCCCAAAAGGGACAGTATTACATCCGGGGCATTACAATAGGGGTGATGGTGATACGATACCGGGGTCACTCCCCCAAGCTTGGCAGTTGCCAAGGGGAGTGCCCATACCCATATGATTATGTCTCCTTCTTCGGGGTTGGTGATGATAGAGTTGTTGCTGATGTAGGCCTGTTGTTCTTCCAAGGCATGGGCTCACCATCATAGAAGGATGATCGAGTCTCCGGGATACTCAAATCTGCAGCCAAACTCATGTTCTCGAATCTATATTCATACTTGTCAGGGATATTACTAGCAGGTATAAACCGGCCAGGAAGATCCGGATTACACTTACATAGTTGTATTATCATAAGCCCAGTAGAATAGGAACCAGAGGTTGCGGCCCATAGAGGCTTAGGGCCCATATGTAAAGCTTACGGTTTATGAACCGTCATATCATGTAACTTGAGGTGTAAGATAGAAAGAGTGGAGACCGAGGCGGACACGATTATGAACCGGCCTCGGGACTTTGTAAACCGGACCGGGTGTCGCCTCCTATATAAAGGGACGACCCGGCGACGGTTCAAGGACAAGCAACAACCCGTCGAGACACAGGCAAGCAATCCGCTCCCTGTTCACCGACGCCCAAGCAATACCACACCAAACTAGACGTAGGCTTTTACCTTCATCGAAGGGGCCGAACTATTATAAACCCTCTGTGTCCTTTGTGTGCTTTTAACCTCTTCAAGCTAACCCGCGCGATGGCCTCACACCTAAGTCCTCTAAACCGGACATCTGTCGTGCCAATTCCACGACAGTTGGCGCCCACCGTGGGGCTATCGCATGATGGTGTCGAGTTCTTGAAGGGCAGCTTTGAAGGACTCAAGGGTTACGCGGTTGGCCGGATGACCAAGAGTCGCCGCGGCCGGATCTACATCGACGATGAAGGATGGGGCCCCGAGGCCGTTTCAATCGAATACGGGTACTGGGTCTCCTTCGGCGAAATCCACGTCTTCATCGGCAAGATTGGTGAACCGGGACCTGAGCCGGAGATCTTCCCCAACATCATCGAGCCGGCTCAGCGTGCGAGATCGGCCCGGATTCAGCCCGCCGTGAGGCGTGTCTTCGTTGGAGCAGTACATGGAGTCCAAGCCGAGGACAGATCAGATTCTAGTGGCGAATCAGTTGTCTATTCTGACAATGAATCTTCAACCGGGGAGACCAAATCTTTGTATCTATTGCAGGACGGCCGATCCGAGGGTATATCCGATGGTGACAGTATTCCGGACCCCTTTGATCCGCCAAACCGGGTGGCTGTCTTCATGGCCGGATCACAGTCTATGCAGCAGCCCACGGTGACCGGGGCGTTCACAGCAGAGATAGCTGGTACGGGGGCGAGCAGCCAAGCCCCCTCACCCTCTGACGTTCTATCCACCTTGGTCGAGGAGTTGACAGCACGCGCAACAGCAGAAGTAGCTCCTGCCAACAAGGCGCAACATGATGCGGAGATCCTTCAGCTGAAGGGCTAGATTGAGCAGGCTAAACGGGATCTGGACGCAGAAAAAGCCATGATAGCTACGAGGCAAGTAGAGTTAGACTCCCAAGCTTTCCGGCTCAGGGTGGATCAGACCTCTGCACAAGAGGTAAGGTACAGAGGGCAGCAAACTCGTCTACCGCCGGTCTATGAGGCGATGAATCTCTTCGGGACACCAGGAGCGGGAGCCAGCAATAACCTAGAGGTAAACCGGGGAGGAGGCCCGGGAGCTGGCGCGCCGGTTCAACCGCTGACTGCAGAGCGAAATCGTCAAATTGTGCCCACACCGCACATCCCCACCCCCTGGCCATTATTCTAACCCGCTGGACAACATTGTCGCCGCCGCTTCACGACTGGCCGCTTTACCCATTGAGGGGACGTCTCCCGTGGCGATAGAAGCGCGCCGGGCTAAGGAATTGCTGGACACTGCGCTGACACAGCAGCAGTCGTACTCTTATAGCAGGGAGAGGATTGACTCACCCCCCGCCACAGCCGGATTTACACTAGGCATTGGGATGAACCGGCAGTGTCTAGCAGCGAGCAGAGACGTCACCGTCACAGGCAGGATAATCCGGCAAGAGCAGAAGCGCACGCCCAGGAGGCGATGAACCGGGCCAGACATACCTCTCGCGAAGATACCCGTCAAATGACGCCGGTTCACCCGACATAGCAGAAACAGGAGTCACGGCAAGTTCCTTTGGAGTACAGTGTCCTGTCCCCGCTTTACCAAGCGTAAAATTACCCAAAGACTTCAAAGGTCCACGTAAGGTGCCCAACTACACGGCAGACTTGGCTCCAGAGGCGTGGGTTGAGAGCTATGAGATGTCTATGGAGATGCTAGATGTGGATGAAGCGGCATGCGCCAAGTATTTTACCATGATGCTTGAGGGTACAACTCGGACATGGTTAAAGGGCTTACCACCCAATTCCATCGGATCATGGGCTGAGTTGCGTCGCCAGTTTATAAAAAAATTCAAAGACATGTGCAAACAACCTATGTCAGTGGCAGACTTAGCCGCATGTGTTCAGGGAGAACAGGAACCTACGAGCGCCTGGGTGCAGCGAGTGTCAGAAATCCTGCATTCCTCCAATAGCATCAATCCTAGTACGGCGATAGTAACATTGGAAAATAATTGCCGGTTTGAGTCTCTGAAGCTGAAGTTGGGACGGCTTAAGCGGGATTGTAATGAAATGGGGACACTCATGAGCGCTCTGGTGAAATATGGGGATTCTGATCACAGTAAGTACCCAGAGGTAGATGGAGACAAGTCCGGTAAACCGGTGCAAACCAATCCGACAGGAACGAGTTACAATGGTAAGCGAAATGCAGAGGGTGGTTCTGACTTTGTGGCTAACACCAATGTTCAGGGAAACGGGCAGCGCCGCAAAGGTAGACCACCTCCTCGTGGGGAAGGGCAATTCCTCAGTCTAGAACAACAGTTAGACGCGCCTTGCCCTAAACACAGCAAAGAAGGATTTCCGTCTAAACATACATGGAGGGAATGCCGGATCATGATAGAGGCCATGAGACAAGCCAAATATAACCACGGACCCCCGGGCGGCGGCTCAAGTTCCGGTTTTCAAGGTCCGGGTCACCAGGGTAATGGTTCCGGGTCAGGATATCACGGGGGTAATAACAACTATCCCAACAACAATAGTAACGGTCAGCATCAGTAGAACCAACAGCACGGTCAGGGTGGTTACAATAACCAAGGCAATCAGCAGCGGCAACAGCAGCAGCAATCTGGATACCAGAGTAATCCGAAGGATCTAAGTAGTGGACAGTACCATGTTTTCACTACGAGTTTGTGCAAACGAGATCAAAAGATTCTGAAGCGGGCAGTGCACGCAGTTGAACCAGCAACGCCACGTTTTCTACGTTGGTCGGAACAATCTATTGTGTGGAGCAGAGAGGATCACCCGCCACGGGTTGACAATCCGGGCCAGTTGGCCCTAGTGGTAGCACTACAGGTGGGTGGCTACAAATTCACAAAGGTACTCATGGATGGCGGCAGCAGTATCAACATCTTGTATTACGAGACTTTCCGTCGTATGGGGTTGATAGACAAGAAGTTGAGACAATCCAACACGGTGTTCCATGGAGTGGTGCCAGGTAAATCGGCTTACCCAGTTGGGAAAATTGATCTGGAGGTCACCTTTTCGGATGAGCAGGATTCTAGGTCAGAGACAGTGACCTTTGAGGTCGTAAAGATCCGGAGCCCATATCATGCTCTGTTTGGGAGGCCGGTTTATGCCAAGTTCATGGCTAGACCGTGCTATGTTTATCTACAGCTCAAGATGCCAGGTCACAAGGGAACCATCACGGTTCACAGAAGTCGCAAGATTGCATTGGAGTGCGAGGAAGGAGACGCATCCTATGCAGAGGCAGTGTGTGCTACAGAGGAGTTGAAGTTCTACAAAGACAACGTTGATCCGACAGATATGTCCCCGTTAAAAAAGCCAACTACAGAGCATGATCCGGCGTTGAAGTTTAAATCGACAGAGGAGACCAAGCAAGTTGACTTTGTGCCACGTGATTCACCCAAACAGTTCACAATCAGCGTTAACCTAGATCCCAAATAGGAAAGCGCGCTCATCGAGTTCATCCGTGAGAACCGGGATATCTTTGCATGGAAACCTTCTGACATGCCGGGTATACCGAGGGAACTCCCTGAGCACATTCTTAACATTGATCCGAAGTTTAAACCGGTCAAGCAGTACCTGCGCCGCTTCAATGAGGAGAGGCGCAAGGCTATAGGTGAAGAAGTGGCCAGGCTTTTGGTCGCAGGGTTCATAGTTGAGGTGTTCCATCCGGAGTGGTTGGCTAATCCGGTTCTGGTACTGAAGAAAAATGGAACGTGGAGGATGTGTGTAGATTACACAGACCTAAACAAGGCTTGCCCAACTGATCCTTTTGCTCTCCCCGTATTGATCAGATCATTGATGGTATGGCAGGATGTGAGTGGCTATGTTTTTTGGATGCATATTCAGGGTATCATCAGATCAAGATGGCAGTTAAAGACCAGGAGAAGACAGCCTTCATAACTCCCTTTGGAGCCTTCTGCTATGTATCTATGCCCTTTGGGCTCAAGAGTGCCCAAGCAACTTACCAGCGTTGCGTACAAAACTGTCTTAAGGGGCAGATCGGAAAAATGTCCATGCCAATGTGGATGACATTGTGGTAAAGTCAAGGAAGGAGGAGACGCTGATAGAAGACCTAAAGGAAACCTTTGACAACCTCCGGGTTTATAAGATGATGCTTAATCCGGAGAAGTGCGTTTTTGGTGTTCCGGCAGGCAAGCTCCTTGGATTCTTAGTATCAAACAGAGGAATAGAGGCCAATCCGGAGAAGATCAAGGCGATCACATCCTTGACTAAACTGGCTTGTATCAATGATGTCCAGCGCATAGCAGGCCGGCTTACAGCGTTAAGTCGATTCATCAGCCGTTTGGGAGAGAAGGCAATTCCACTTTATCATATGCTGAAAAAGACAGATCGGTTTCTATGGAGCGATGCTGCAAACGCTACGTTCGAGGACTTGAAGCGGCAATTAGCAGAGCCGCCAGTTCTTGCTGCCCCTGTTGACAACGAACCGCTGCTATTGTACGTGGCCGGCAATGCCCGTGCAGTTAGTCCGGCAATTGTGGTGGAACGCAAGGAAGCAGGCAAGGAATATCCGGTTCAGCGCCCGGTTTACTACGTGAGTGAGGTGCTCATTGAGTCGAAGCAAAGGTATCCACACTGGCAGAAGCTGGTGTATGGCGTGTTCATGGCAAACCGGAAGCTGAAGCATTATTTCGAGGGGCACCCAATCACTGTGGTCAGCTCAGCTCCGTTGGGGGATATAATCCAGAACAGAGAAGCTACTGGCAGAGTAGCAAAGTGGGCCATCGAGCATAGCCCACACGGATTGAAGTATGTACCCCGTACTGCTATTAAATCCCAAGCATTGGTAGATTTCATCAATGATTGGATAGAATTACAAGCACCAGAGGAGAAGCCGGATCATACATACTGGACTATCCACTTTGACGGTTCAAGGCAATTAGAAGGCTCGGGGGCTGGAGTAGTGTTAACTTCCCCACGAGGTGACAAGTTTTGTTATGTCCTCCGATTAATGTTCCATTGCACTAACAATGTTGCTGAATATGAAGCACTGGTTCATGGATTGTGGATGGCTAAGGAGATGAACTTGAGCCGGGTGAAGTGCTTTGGTGATTCAGATCTAGTGGCGCAACAAGTGTCTGGCAAGTGGGACTCTAAAGACCCTCTCATGGCAGCTTACTGGCGAGAAGTTGAAGCGGTGGCAGGACGTTTCAAAGGATATCAGGTGGATCACATAGACCGGCGGAAAAATGAAGCAGCCGATGCTCTAAGCCGGCTGGGCTCTCATTGTAAACCGGTGCCACCAAATACTTTCTTGGATGAGTTGGACAGTCCATCAGTTCAGGTACCATCGGAGGAGGATTTGGCTGTTCCTGATCCGGAAGCGCAGCTGGTGGCAGCGCTTCATGTTATTCCGGATTGGACACTCCCTTACTTGGCGTACCTGAGCCGAGGAGAGTTGCCAGATGATGAGGTTGAAGCCAGGCAGATAATCTGGCGATCCAAATCTATGACCATTGTTAACGGAGAACTTCATCACCGCAGTGTTTCTGGGGCTTTTCAGCGCTGTGTATCATCGGAAGAAGGTAGTGATATTCTTTGAGAGATACACGAAGGAGATTGTGGTCATCACGCCGGTTCAAAATCGCTGGTAGCCAAGGCTTTTCGTCACGGATTTTACTGGTTAACAGCCCATGTTGATGCGGAGGATCTAGTCCGGAGATGCGACGCTTGTCAGAAATTTTCATGGCGTGCTCTTGTTCCGGCCCAGGAGCTACGGATGATTCCAATTACTTGGCCGTTTGCGACTTTGGGGCTGGATATGGTTGGACCTTTTAAACGATTCCAAGATCAGAAAACCCACCTGTTAGTGGCAGTGGACAAGTTTACAAAGTGGATTGAGGCAGAGCCTGTCAGTAAGTGGGATGCGGCAACAACAGTTAAATTCATCAAAAAGGTAATTTACCGGTTTGGCTTTCCACACAGCATTATTACTGATAATGGCACCAATCTATCTAAAGGAGAGATGGAAGAGTTTTGCCAAAGGGAGCATATTCGCTTGGATGTATCTTCAGTAGCTCACCCGCAATCCAATTTTCAAGCTGAAAGGGCCAACCAAGAGATCTTACGAGGCATCATGCCCCGGCTTATGACTCCCTTGCAGAGAACACCAGGGTGCTGGGTTGAGGAGTTACCTTCTGTCCTCTGGAGCATCAATACTACGCCTAACAGGTCTACAGGCTATACGCCCTTCTTCATGGTGTATGGTGCTGAAGCGGTTCTCCCTAGTGATATCCGGCACGACTCACCACGGGTGGCGGCTTATGTTGAAGCGGCTAATGAGCAAGCAAGATAGGACAGCTTAGACCGGCTGGATGAGGAGCGTGACATAGCAGCAGCACGATCCGCAATTTATCAGAAAGACCTGCGTAGATATCACAGCCGCCGGGTTAGGACCAGGACGTTCCAGGAGGGGGACCTGGTACTCCGGCTCATCCAAGATGAGACAAATATGCACAAGTTATCCCCACCTTGGGAAGGACCCTTTGTGGTCAGCAAGAACCTACACAACAGTTCATACTACCTGGTGGACGTTTGAGAACATAAAGACTCACGGACAGCAGAGGAAGAGACGAAGAGGCCGTGGAACATTGCTCTTCTACGGCCTTACTACACTTGAGCCATGGGCTCCGCTTCATGTATCCTATATATATTATGATTAATAAATAAGGCACCCCTGGTAAACCGGAGGATTAGCCATTTTCTTCCAATATAAGTGTCTTATGGGAGTTCACTCAGGTGATATCCATCTAAAGTTTATTTCTCTTGATATATATCATTTTCGCAAGATGCTTTGATCAGTCTATTTTGATATGCAGGACAATTCTATAAGGGACCAAACAGGGCTTGCCATACAAGCGCAACTCTCTTATAGGTACCCTGCCTCTACGGTCACTAGGGGGCTACGTGATCGCATTCGAATCCTAGCTTAACCCCTTTTGGTCCGGTTTATATGATCGCATTCGAATCATAGCTTAAAACCCCGTTTAGGGTCCGCCTTGGATCGCATTCGAATCCACTGATCGTCAAAATCTCAAAACCACTGGGGGCTACGGATCGTATTCGAATCCTAGCTCAGCCCCCTTTTGGTCCGGTTTATATGATCGCATTCGAATCATAGCTTAAAACCCCGTTTACGGTCCGCCTTGGATCGCATTCCAATCCACTGATCGGCAAAAT
>LR738715.1:370186011-370217413 GCA_902687465.1 Secale cereale | reverse complement strand
CTTTTGGTCCGGTTTATATGATCGCATTCGAATCATAGCTTAAAACCCCGTTTAGGGTCCGCCTTGGATCGCATTCGAATCCACTGATCGGCAAAATCTCAAAACCACTGGGGGCTACGGATCGCATTCGAATCCTAGCTCAACCCCTTTGGTCCAGTATATATGATCGCATTCGAATCATAGAATAAACCCCGTTTGGGTCCGCCTTGGATCGCATTCGAATCCATGATCGGCAAAAAATTCAAGGCCACTGGGGGCTACATGGTCGCATTTGAATCTTAGCTCAACCCCTTTGGTCCGGTTTACTGATCGCATTCGAATTAGAAGCCTCGATTTCGAGCCTGGCAGCTCACAAAAAGCCTCGATTTGGAGCCTGGCAGCTCGCAAAAAGCCTCGACTATATGGTCTTATTTGCCAACATTGCTTTGTTTTTTGCGATCCTCAAAATTTTTGTGGTTAACCAAGTTTTTTGATCCGGAATTGGGCAACTTCAAAGTTGACCACATATCTACAAAGTTAAAAGTCTGGATCATGAATACCAGCATGAGTTTAAAGTCTGGGTCATAAACACCAGCATGATTTAAACCGGTGTTTACCATAACCTGGAATAGTCATCAGGCAAAAGCCAAGAGAGCCAAGAGCCTCATCAGAATCTACATATTCAAATATGCCTACCGGATTAAGAACATCAGGTACACTTAACCAAAGGTATGAGATATTGTTGGGTATAAAATAGATACTTTTTCAATATATGTTTATGGGAGCAATGTAATAGGTCTGGTGGTAAAACTGCCAGGACATCTTTTTAGCATTGTTTATGCAGATGCAGATAACATAGACAGATCAACCATAGCAGACAAAGAATTAAAATTGGCAGACGCCAAGTCAAGCTGTGACATACGAATTGGGACAAAGGCAATGTTTCGAACTATCCTATTACAAGGCACTTGCGGGCTAGAATGGATTAAAGTTTTCTGCAAAAGTGTTCGGCAGCTATGAATTAAACCGGACGGTTTATGATTCCTCTTCACGCTGCGAAGGCTGAGGGTCAGCTTGTTCCGGATCTTCTTCATCTTCAAGAAGTGGCTAGAAATCAGGAACGCGCCAGTCAATCTTGGAGAGTGCACGGAAGTACATTTCCTCAGTAATAAGATCGGACGGATATCTGGAGCGAAAGTATGGCCACGCACTGGCGGGATCAGATTCTCGGTGTCATAAACTGGCTGGTCCACCCGTTCATTTTCTAAGTCATATGCCAGACGATACCTGGTCAGATCCGCTTCATCGGCAAGTTTGCTGGCGAGTGGGCGCATCTCTTTGGTTAAGGCACGGAGGTCCTCGGCAGAGAAGGTGGATCCATCTTCCTTATTACTGGGATATCCATTCATAGCCTCTTCCGGATCAAAGTCCGGGACCCATGCCTTGGCACGAGTCAGTGCTATAAGAGAACCGGCCCGTGCAGCAGATTTCTTCACTTCCACCAAGAGCACAGGCATGACAGATAGCTTCTCCAAAGTACCTTGGATGGTAGTTGGGGCCGCTTTCTGATGGTACATTGCACTTATAACCCTTTGAGCGCCGGAATACAGCTGCTCCACCAGGGTATAAGAGGCCTTGAGCTTCTTCCGGACGTCATCTCCAAGATGAGTTATGCGTCGCCCTATATACGTTTCTCAAAGTTAAAACGGAGTGGATCAACGAGTGCAAAGATAAAAGCATATACAGTTGAAGTGCTCACTAAAGATAGCAGAAGTCATAAGTTCAATTTGCTGTCTTAAACCAGTCAACTCCCGCGTAACCGGATTAAGGGCAGCCTCAGCATCCTTTGCTCTTTTCTCAAGAGCATTCCTCTGCACCTCCCAGGCGGACTGCTCTGCTTCAAAGTCCTTTTTTCAAATTTTCTACGTCGGTTAAGCTCAGCACAAGCTCTTCCTTGGCTTTGGCAGAAGCAGTTTCAGTAGTAGTCAATCTATTCCGGGGTTCAGTTACCTCTGCAGCCCTCCGGGTCAAATCAGCCTACAAGGAAATCAACTGGATTAGAAGAGAATTTCAGACAAGTCTCAAGCATATAAACAAGTTATCCACTTCACACTTGGGGACTAATGTGCAGTAGAAGTGCCAAAAGAGAATTTCAGACAAGTCCCAAGTGCATAAAACAAGTTATACCCCTGGCACTTGGGGGCTAATGTAAGTTCATTTGCAGATATATTGGAAGTCCCGGTTCACCTACAACGAAGCTAAACCGGCACTTGGGGGCTACTATGGCCTAAAGACAGGATTACAAAGAACACAAAATAGAGACAAGTGAAGGAAGTTACCTCGTACTTATCCTTCATCATGTTAACCAACCCGGACTCATAATCGCGGCTGGTAAAGAGCCGGTTCAAATACCCGGAATGAAGTTCCTGGGCACTTAACTGGGCATAGCTGGATAAGTCCGTGCTCCACTTGTCTTTTTCTTGTTGAAGTTTTTCCTCTTTGGCAGTGTGCTTGGCCAAGATGACAGGCTCAGCAGGAGCGGTAAAGCCTAATCCGGTAATCTCACAATCCGCGGATGAAGCGACAGTCGGTTGGATAGGAGCAGCAGTAGGCGCCGGGCTAGCAGGAGCCGGGTTAGCCCGAGGAGAGCTAACCCGGACAGGGCTCGCAAGTTCAACTATGTTCTCCGTATTAACATCCTCCGGAGCAGCAATATCATCACGATCCATGGGAGTAGGGTCATCAAACTGAGCTGCAGGATTATCTTCTGGAGGGATAACTTCGTCCGGATCAACGGCCGGTTCAGCGGTAGCAGTCTCGGCAGCCGCTTTGGTTGCTTTCGCCTTCTTGCTAGGCTTTGGCTTGCTGGAGAAAATCAAAGGAACAATGAGAATCATCAACATACAAATATAAACCGGATGTTGAAAAAGACTTACCCAGGCACGGTCTTCAGCACAGGGACCTGTGTAGCAGTCGACTCGCCGGAAGAGGACAAAGGAGCCTCCTGATAGTTAGGATCAGACGGTTTAAGCGGTTTACGTATGAGCCCGGCTTTTGGATGAAGGAGAGTTGGAGAAGGTAAAACCTCAGAGCGGCGCCTGCGAGCAGGAGTGAGAGGTATTCCGGAGGACTCCACTACATGGCCACTATGGCGCGTGGTCCGGCGCGCCTCATGCTGCCGCTTCTTCAAAAGAAATTTGGGGTTCAATTGAGCGTAAGGATGAGAAAAAGGGTATTTCCGGGATACCCGGCGAATTTTTGGGGGCAGCGGTTCTGAGTCTGAAGAGAGAGAGATTACCTCAACTTCCGCCGCTTTACGTCTTTCAGCCAGATCCTGTGGAAAGGCACTATTAACATAAATTTGGATAAAGGGAGATTAAAACATATCAGGATCAACTCATACCTCGGAATCCGGATCATCTTCCTCAGGATGTGAACCGGAGGCAGCAACCGCCTTCTTCTTCTTGACATCATACGTCTTCCGGCGTGGCAGTTTGGCCGATTTGTCTTGAGGTTTCCTCTTCTAGAAGGGGTCGTTGGCCTGTGTAGAAGATAGAAAATAAATAGAAGACAATTGATATGGACGGATCAGAACAAGCAGAAAAGATCAGAAAGAACTTACTGCTGGCGGTTTATTGTTTTCACAGAATGGAGCTAAACCGGTCCGGTTGCACTCTTCCAGAGATATGTTGAGCATTTTCTTTGCGGATTCAGCGACTTCTTTCTCAGGAAGTATTATGTCAATGTGGCGCTGAGGGTCATCCGGTTTTCCGGTATACTCGCACATCAGGCCTGAACGCCGGCTCAGTGGAAGGATGCTCCAGGCAAGCCAACAGCGCACAAAGTCTACTCCGGTTAAACCGTTGGCCATAAAGGCCCTAAGCTTAGAAAGCTGAGGGGCAAACCGGGCTCGATCCAGGGCACTGAGGCGCTGCGGCAGGGGATGATCCTCAGGTAGGCGATATGCGCGGTAACCCGGCAGTGGGTTTTCCCCTTCAGGCGAAGTATCTATGCAATAGAGCCACGATTGATTCCATTCCTTGGGGTGCGTGTGAAGGGCAGCGTGAGGAAAGCTCACGTCCTTTCTCTTTTGAATGCTGACGCCGCCCAGTTCTTGATGCGGCCCGTTAGAAAACTCTGTCCGACGGTTTAAATGGAAAAAGTCTCTGAACAGATCCACTGATGGTTCTTCTTGAAGATATGCTTCTGAGAAGACTTGAAAATTGCAGACATTTGATATAGAATTTGGACCTACGTCCTAAGGATGGAGCTGAAAAGCGGCTAGTACATCCCGGAAGAATTTTGAACCGGGAGGGCTAAAGCCCCGGGCCAAGTGATCAAAGAAAACAATGACCTCTCCTTCTTTAGGGGTAGGGGGACATTCATTTCCTGGGGCCTGCCAGTGCAGAACATTCTTAGGACCCAGAAGACCGATTGAAGCGGCGTTCATTAGATCCTCTTCAGTAATGCAGGAGGGAGCCCAGTTGCAAGCGACAAACTGCTTGGCCATATTTCGGAATAAGGAAATGCTGAAAAATACAATACAGATTCCTGTTTACCAATTTCTACAATTAAGCCGGAGCATTATATAAGATTGTGGATCTAAATTGCCGGTTTACACAAGGGGCTAATGGTATTACTAGTCCGGGAGTATATAAGAGTAGGGTAACT
Source organism: Secale cereale (assembly GCA_902687465.1). Classification (NCBI taxonomy): domain Eukaryota; kingdom Viridiplantae; phylum Streptophyta; class Magnoliopsida; order Poales; family Poaceae; genus Secale; species Secale cereale. The sequence goes on along the minus strand of LR738715.1, from coordinate 370,212,763 downwards.
ACCGGATTATGATGATAGAGAAGGCAGACGCTAAACCGTCAATTACAAGGTACAGGATTACATCTAGACCGTCGAAGGGAACATATGATTGATTAAACCGGTGAGTGAACTACAGACCTACAAGACGAAGAAACAGTTTCCACCGTAGGCTGAAGTAAAAATGGATCTGAGGCATAAGAAAAATATGAAATATATGCAAGTTTTATACAGGAAGAACCGCGGAGGTTTTCTACAGATCAAATCTAAGCTGTTAAGCTAAAGGAACTAAAGGCGTGAGCGCGGAGCAGGAGCACACTCAAAACGAGTCTAAGTAAGGTTTGAATCTACTGCAAGGTTAACCCACATGGATGAACAGCGAAGCTTCAAAATTTCATGGCGGAAGCTATGGAAGGAACCCTAGATTGGGATTTACAGGGAGGAAGAAGGAATACCTGATGAAGAAGCGGACGGCGGTGAGTTGCTCTGGACACGATTCAGGGTGATGTAGCGGCCTGGCTCGACGACGGCGACGGGCTCGAAGAACGGCGGCGGAGCTTCGAGCGACGGAGGAAGACAAAGGCAGAAGGGGGAAAAGAAGGCAGGCCTCAGCGGTATTTATAAGCCGAAGAGGTGAAACGGCAAGCGCGGGAATCGAGGAGGTCAGAGATTGGATAAAGATTATGATGCCGCCTCGATTTTCGAGATGGCATTTAACAAAGGTAACAAACAAAGGTGAGCAATAAATGCGGAGGTGATGTCATGACGGATTAAGATGGTTCCCGGAGATGACGTCATGGCCGGTTTACGAAGCAGATGAGCTGTAGAGAAGAAATTTATGCAAAGACGTAGAAGTCTGACATGAACAAGTTCAAATCAATCTGTGGCCTAATGTCAGGGATATTACTAGCAGGTATAAACCGGCCAGGAAGATCCAGATTACACTTACATAGTTGTATTATCATAAGCCCAGTAGAATATGAACCAGAGGTTACGGCCCATAGAGGCTTAGGGCCCATATGTAAAGCTTACGGTTTATGAACCGTCATATCATGTAACTTGAGGTGTAAGATAGAAAGAGTGGAGACCGAGGCAGACACGATTATGAACCGGCCTCGGGACTCTGTAAACTGTCCCGGGCATCGCCTCCTATATAAAGGGACGACCTGGCGATGGTTCAAGGACAAGCAACAACCCGTCGAGATACAAGCAAGCAATCCGCTCCCTGTTCACTGACGCCCAAGCAATACCACACCAAACTAGACGTAGGCTTTTACCTTCATCGAAGGGGCCAAACTAGTATAAACCCTCTGTGTCCTTTGTGTGCTTTTAACCTCTTCAAGCTAACCCGTGCGATGGCCTCACACCTAAGTCCTCTAAAACGGACATCTGCCGTGCCAATTCCACGACAATACTCATAGTTTTGGTTTTGCAGGTCATAGATCTGGGCTTGGAGGTGATCGATCTTCTCTTGAAGATTGGAGATGGCTTCTCTGAAGATCCTTGAGTCCGTATTGAGGTTGTTGGCAAGCTCCGAGATCATCATGTGGTTGGCATCGAGACCTCGTTCCACCATACCTTCACACTTGAAAACTTGTTGCTCCATTGCTTCGAGTCTTGTCTCCACGCTTCGGGTCCTTCTCGGCCCTTCAACATCACGGATGTGCAGCACCCCCTCATGCAACTCCATGGTCTTGGGGTGGTGCAGCACCTCCGCAAGGTAGGGGTCTATGACCTTCTCGAAGAACTGGTCCTTGGGGGTGTTGGAGGACGCCATGATGATCTGGATCTGTCAAAAACAGCAGCTCGAAACGAAAACAGAGGAATTATGCGTGATATAGGGGTCAAAACCTTCAGGAGTATATACAATGAATTTTTCCCGAACAAAAGGAGTAACCCACAAGAAAACAGAGTCCAGGGGACACACAGGGTGCCCTCGAGGCAGGGGCGCGCCCTGAGAAGGGGGGGCGCCCCCAACCCTCGAGGATGCCCCGTGTCTCCTCCGGACTGCAGTTTATTTTTCTATTTTTCTAAATATTCCAAAACGGAGAAAAATTGTCATTAGAGCTATTTTGGAGTCAGTTTACTTACCGTATCATGTACCTCTTCCTTTTCGGAGGCTGAATCGTTCTGGAAAGTGTTCCTTATGTATTCCTCCGGGGTTATGGTTTCAATAACATTAGTTTCAACATTAATAGGATTACCTGAGATATAATGTTTGATTCTTTGACCATTCACCACCTTCGGATTTGTGCCTTCGAAGTTGTTGATCTTTATGGCACCGGAACGATAGACCTCCTTGATAACGTAAGGTCCTTCCCACTTAGAGAGAAGTTTTCCTGCGAAAAATCTTAAACGACAGTTGTATAGAAAAACATAATAACCTACGTTAAACTCACGCTTTTGTATCCTTTTGTCATGCCATCTTTTAACTTTTTCTTTAAATAACTTGGCATTATTGTAGGCCTGGGTTCTCCATTCATCGAGACAACTAATATCAAATAGCCTCTTTTCACTGGCAAGTTTGAAATCATAATTGAGCTCTTTGATTGCCCAATATGCCTTATGTTCTAGCTCAAGAGGTAAGTGACAAGCTTTTCCATATACCATCTTATATGGAGACATACCCATAGGATTTTTGTATGCAGTTCTATAGGCCCATAATGCATCATCTAGTTTCTTAGACCAATTCTTTCTAGACCTATTAACTGTCTTTTGCAAGATTAATTTCAACTCCCTATTACTTAATTCAACTTGACCACTAGTCTGTGAGTGATAAGGTGATGCAATTCTATGGTTGACATCGTACTAGCAAGCATCTTACGGAAAGCACCATGAATAAAGTGTGAACCACCATCAGTCATTAGATATGTAGGGACTCCAAACCTCGGAAATATAACTTCTTTAAGCATCTTAATAGAGGTGTTATGATTAGCACTACTAGTTGGAATAGCTTCTACCCACTTAGTAACATAATCAACAACAACTAGGATATGTGTGTACCCATTAGAGGCAGGAAAAGGTCCAATATAATCAAAGCCCCAAACATCAAATGGTTCAATAACAATTGAATAATTCATAGGCATTTCTTGACGTCTACTAATATTACCGATTCTATGACATTCATCACATGATAAGACAAACTTACGGGCATCCTTAAAGAGAGTAGGCCAATAAAAACCGGATTGTAATACCTTGTGTGCAGTTCTGTCTCCCGCATGGTGTCCTCCGTAAGCTTCGGAGTGGCACTTGCGTAGGATCTGTTCCTGTTCATGCTCAGGTACACAACGTCTAATAATACCATCTACTCCTTCTTTATAAAGATGTGGATCATCCCAAAAGTAATGTCTCAAATCATAGAAGAACTTTTTTCTTTTGCTGATATGTGAAGCTAGGAGGTATAAACTTAGCAACGATATAATTAGCATAATCAGCATACCATGGAGTAGTACGAGAAGTATTTATGACAGCTAGTTGTTCATCAGGAAAGCTACCATCAATAGGTCGTGGGTCATCAAGTATATTCTCTAACCTAGACAAGTTATCTGCTACGGGTTTCTCAGCCCCCTTTCTATCAATAATATGCAAGTCAAATTCTTGCAGCAAGAGAACCCATCTAATAAGTCTAGGTTTAGCATCTTTCTTTTCCATAAGGTATTTGATAGCAACATGATCAGTGTCAATATTTACTTTAGAATCAACGATGTACGGTCTAAACTTATCACAAGCAAACACAACTGCTAAAAATTCTTTTTCAGTGGTAGCATAATTTCTTTGGGCACTATCTAGAGTTTACTAGCATACTGGATAACATTCAATTTCTTATCAACTCTTTGCCCTAGAATAACTCCTATAGCATAATCACTAGCATCGCACATAATCTCAAAGGGTAAATTCCAGTCAGGAGGTTGGACAATAGGTGCGGAGATCAATGCTTTAATAAGTATTTCAAATGCTTCTAGACAATCATCATCAAAGACAAAAGGAATATCTCTTTGTAAAAGATTAGTCAGAGGCCTGGAGATTTTGGAGAAGTCCTTAATGAACCTCCTATAAAACCCGGCATGACCAAGGAAACTTTGTATACCTTTGATATCCTTAGGGCATGGCATCTTTTCAATAGCATCCACTTTAGCTTTGTCAAGTTCAATACCTTTTTCAGAAATTTTATGTCCCAAGAGGCCAAGACAATGCCTTCATTAACCATAAAGTGGCACTTCTCCCAATTGAAGACAAGGTTAGTGTCTTCACATCTCTGCAAAACTCGGTCAAGGTTGCTTAAGCAATCATCAAAAAAAGTTCCATAAACGGAGAAATCATCCATGAATACCTCAACAATCTTTTCACAAAAGTCAGAGAATATAGCCATCATGCATCTTTGAAAGGTAGCAGGTGCATTACATAAACCAAAAGGCATACGTCTATAAGCAAAGGTACCGAAAGGACAAGTAAAGGTGGTCTTTTCTTGATCCCCCTTTGACACATATATTTGAGAGAAACCAGAATAACCATCTAGAAAGCAGAAATGAGTATGTTTGGATAACCTTTCTAGCATTTGATCAATAAATGACAAGGGGTAATGATCTTTCTTAGTAGCTTTATTTAACTTATGGAAATCAATTACCATCCTATAACCCGTAACTATTCTTTGCGGGATCAATTCATCTTTATCATTAGGGACTACAGTGATACCTCCTTTCTTAGGAACACAATGGACATGACTTACCCACTTGCTATCAGCAATGGGATAGATAATACCTACCTCTAGGAGCTTTAGAATTTCCTTCCTTACCACTTCTTTCATCTTAGGATTTAACCGTCGCTGATGATCGATAACTGCTTTAGCATTTTCTTCCAATTTTATCTTGTGTTGACATATAGTGGGACTAATGCCCTTAAGATCGTCCAGAGTACATCCAATAGCAGCTCGGTGCTTCTTCAGAGTTTTCAATAATCTTTCTTCTTCATGCTCTGAAAGGTTAGCACTAATAATAATAGGATATATCTTCTTTTCATCAAGATAAACATACTTAAGATTCTCAGGCAAAGGTTTAAGTTCAAATACGGGATCACCCTTGGGTGGAGGAGGATCCCCTAGGATTTCAACAGGCAAGTTGTTTTTCAATACAGGTCCCTGTGTAAGGAATATTTCTTCTATCTCCCTTCTCTCATTCATTTGCATATCATTTTTATGGTCTAACAAGTATTGTTCTAAAGGATCATTAGGTGGCACGTCAATAGAAGAAAGACAAATAAGTTCATCCTTACTGGGTGGTGCCTTTTCAAGGGGTTGTCTACGGAATTTAGCAAAGTTAAAATCATGAGATGTGTCCCCTAATTCGACAGTGACAATGTCTTTCACACAGTCTATCTTGGCATTAACAGTATTCAAGAAGGGTCTACCAAATATAATGGGACAGAAAGCATCTTGTGGGGAACTAAGAACAAGAAAATCAACATGGTATTTAACCTTCCCACATAATACTTCAATATCTCTAACAATCCCAACTGGTGAAATAGTATCTCTATTAGCGAGCTTAATAGTAACATCAATCCCTTCTAACTCAAGTGGTGCAATATCATGCATAATTTCGTAATACAAATCAAAAGGGATAATACTCACACTAGCACCTACGTCACATAAACCATGATAGCAATGATCTCCTTTCTTAACAGAGATAACGGGCAAGCCTACGATAGGTTTATGTTTATTCCTAGCATTGGGTTTGGCTATTCTAGCAGACTCTTCTTGGAGATAAATAACATGTCCATCTAAATCTTCTACCAAGAGATCATTAACCATAGGAAAGCTAGGTTCAACTTTAATTTGCTCAGATGGTGTAGGTGTTATAGTATTAATCTTACGAACTACAGTTGAAGCTTGAGCATGATCCTTTATCCTAACAGGGAAAGGTGGTTTCTCAATATAAGCAGTGGGAATAACAGGATCAACATTATAAGTGATAGTCTTTTCTTCAACTTTAATAGGTTCAACTACTTTTACTTCAATAGGGGGATGGTATTTAAACCACTTCTCCTTGCGGAGATCAACATGAGTAGCAAAATATTCACAAAAAGAAGCTACTATCTCAGAGTCAAGTCCATATTTAGTGCTAAAATCACGGAAAGCATCGGTATCCATAAAAGCTTTAACACAATCAAACTTAGGGGTCATACCTGACTCCTTACCTTCGTTGAGATCCCAATCTTCGGAGTTGCGTTTAATTCTTTCCAATAAATCCCATTTGAAGTCAATAGTCTTCATCATATAAGAGGCAGAACAAGAAGTATCGAGCATGGAGCGATTATCATGAGAAAGCCGAGCATAAAATTTTTGAATGATCATTTCTCTTGAGAGCTCATGATTGGGGCATGAATATAAAATTGACTTAAGCCTCCCCCAAGCTTGAGCGATGCTTTCTCCTTCGCGAGGCCAGAAATTATAAATATAATTACGATCACGATGAACCTGGTGCATAGGGTAGAACTTCTGATGAAATTCCAACTTCAGACGATTATAGTTATAAGATCCCATATCATCGCATAGCCTAAACCATGTCAATGCATCTCCCTTCAAAGATAAAGGGAAGACATTCTTCTTGATAACATCCTTGGGCATACCTGCAAGCTTAAACAATCCACAAACTTCATCCACATAGATTAGATGTAAATCGGGGTGAAGTGTTCCGTCTCCTGTATGGGGATTTTCAAGCAGTTTCTCTATCATACCCGAAGGAATCTCAAAGCAAACATTTTCATTAGGTGCAGTAGGTTGAGAAGCAACTCTTTGCTCCTCTGCTCAGGGTGAAGATACCCCGAACAAGCCCCTCAAAGGATTTTGAGCCATGGTAACAAGTGACAATAAGTTTCAGCACACTATATAAATTTTTCCTTACCAGATTCCACTTACCAAAGGCGCTTCACTCCCCAGAAATGGCGCCAGAAAAGAGTCTTGATGACCCACAAGTGTAGGGGATCTATTGTAGTCCTTTCAATAAGTAAGAGTGTCGAACCCAACGAGGAGCAGAAGGAAATGATAGGCAGTTTCCAGTAAGATATATTCTGCAAGCACTGAAATTATAGGTAACAGATAGTTTTGTGATAAGATAATTGGTAGCAAGTGACAAACAGTAAAAGTAAATAAGGTGCAGCAAGGTGGCCCAATCCTTTGTGTAGCAAAGGAAAAGCCTGGACAAACTCTTATGCAAGGTAAAGCGCTCCCGAGGACATATGGGAATTATCGTCAAGTTAGTTTTCATCACGATCGTCTGATTTGCATTCGATACTTTGATAATTAGGTATGTGGGTGGACCAGTGCTTGGGTGCTGTCCTTACTTGGACAAGCCTCCCACTTATGATTAACCTCTAATGCAAGCATCCGCAACTACAAAAGAAGTATTAAGGTAAACATAACCATAGCCTGAAACATATGGATCCAAATCAGCCCCTTACGAAGCAACGCATAAACTAGGGTTTAAGCTTCTGTCACTCTAGCAACCCATCATCTACTTATTACTTCCCAATGCCTTCCTCTAGGCCCAAATAATGGTGAAGTGTCATGTAGTCAACGTTCACATGACACCACTAGAGGAGAGACAACATACATGTCATCAAAATATCGAACGAAGACCAAACTCACATGACTACTGATAGCAAGACTTCTCCCATGTCCTCAGGAACAAAAGTAACTACTCACAAGACATAATATTGTTCATGATCAGAGGGGTATTAATATGCATAATGGATCTGAACATATGATCTTCCACCAAATAAACCAACTAGCATCAACTACAAGGAGTAATCAACACAACTAGCAACCCAGAGGTACCAATCTGAGGTTTGGGTACAAAGATTGGATACAAGAGATGAACTAGGGTTTGAGAGGAGATGGTGCTGGTGAAGATGTTGATGAAGATAGCTCTCCCCAAGATGGGAGAGTTGTTGGCGATGATGGCGGTGACGATTTCCCCCTCCCGGAGTGAAGTATCCCCGGCAGAACGGCTCTGCAGGAGCCCTAGATTGGTTTCCACCTCGGTTCCACCTCGAGACGGCGGCATCTGGTCCCAAAAGCCTCCTCCTTATTTTTTCTAGGTCAAAACGCTTCATATAGGAGAAGATGGGCACCTGGGGCCCACCGGCTGACCCTCGAGGCAGGGGGACGCGCCCCCCACCCTAGAGGCCAGCCATTGGCCCCTCTCGTGGGTTTCTTCTGCCAGATATTTTTTATATTTTCCGAAAAAATGTTCTGTGAAGTTTCGGGGCTTTTGGAGTTGTGAAGAATAGGTTTCCAGAGTTTGCTCCTTTTCCAGCCCAGAATTCCAGCTGCCGGCATTCCCCCTTCTTCATGTAAACTTTGCAAAATAAGAGGGAAAAGGCATAAGTACTGTGACAAAACATGTATGAACAGCTCATAATGCAATAAATATCAACTTATAAGCATGATGCAAAATGGACGTATCAGAAGGCAATCCGGATTAAGTGTCTGGCGCCTTTGCCTGAAGACCCAGAGTCGCCTCAACTGACGGCGATGCTGGTCCCGGCGCCGTACAAGGCGCCGGTCAAGAAGCCCAAGAAGAAGAGCAAGGAGGCCAAGAGTGACCCACACCCTGCGGTCGGGAAGTCCTAGAAGATCAACATCCTCTCCTCCGAAGAGGAGGAGGATGACGAAGAAGAAGAAGAAGAGCCTCCTGCGCAAGGCAGGGGCACTAAGAGGGCGGCTGCCGCTGATGCAGGCACGGACACACCCCGGAGGAGGCTGAACCTCTCTAATCGTTCAGACTCATCGTCCGAACATAGCTTTATGGTGAAGCCTAGGGAGAAACCCCCAACCGAAACGTAAGTTTGTTTGGATTGATGCACCTTGTTTGTTTAGCATTTTGATGCTTACTTAGTATTTCTCACCTGCTGACCTACAGCCCTCCCCGAGCACACCCCGACGCCTCCTTATTGGAGGGGAACTCTCTAGCGCTTGGAGAGACGGAGAGTGACCCACTGGTCCGAGCTCCATCGCCCGTGATCGGCGGGGACACCAAAGTGTCCTCCCAGCAGGTGTCTTCCGCTCAACGAGATGGGGGCGGGGCAAGTGACAGGGCGACCGAGGGTAACACCTCGGCTGCCGCTGACCATGGGGAAACAATCCCCATGGAGACCGAAGACAGTGTCCCAGATAGTCCGAGGCCCTGCCGAATATTGATCCGGAGCTTAGCGCGGCTCCGGGGTCCGAAGACCAGACCCCCAAGGCGGCAGAGGATATGACGGTGCCCGGGGTCAATCCGGAGGCGTCAGACCCTCTGGAGGGAGCACTACAGAGTGCTTTCATCGTGGAGGAGCACCGCACCATGATGGGTGCGGTGATGAAGAAGATTCAGTCCATCAAAGGCGGACTGAATGAAGCCTTCAACAGCTTGTTAACAGGCTTCGAGGTAAGGAATGTAATGTTCTTTATGGGACTTTTATTAGTTTTATATGCACATATATAGCTAGTAGCCCCTGATGCTTTGTGTGATTCTGAACAGAATCGGTCGAAGTATCCATAGTATAACATGTTTATAGAGATGAACTATTATGCTTCTGTTATTTGAACCGGCTTCACTAGTTACGACAACTGCACGAGATGCAAAGGTTGCCGAACTAAATCGGAAGCTCTTGTTGGCCAACGCGGACCTCGACCACGTCAACCATCATTTAGATGAAATGCAAGGTATGGGGATTTAAAAAATTAAGATGTCAAGAGGACTACGTAATTGGGAATGAGTATAAACTCTTTATGATATTCTGTATTACACAGTTGGCGCCACTGAGCTCGAGGCCCTCAAGGGCGAGCTCGCGAAGGCCAAGAAGGAGGCCGAGGTGAGCAAGGCAATCGCTGAAAAAGCGGTTGCCGAACTAGAGACCGAAAAGGCCGCGTGCCAACAGAACGAGGCTCGGGTGTCCGAAGTCGAGGACGAACTCAAAGATGATATTCGCAATTGCGAAGCATTGGAGTTGAAGGCTTTGGAACAAGCGTTTGAGCTGAATGCGGCAATTAAGGCTGCCCAGGATGTGTGAAGCAAGTCGCACAACCCCTGTGAAGAAATCAAGCAGGCGCGGCAGATAGCAACTGGTAAGACCTTTCTCTTAGAGAGCATTTTCGGAGGGCGGAAGTATCTTGGGCTGACACGGTTATGGAGTTCTCCAGACGTGTTTGCTAATCTTCTGAGGAGCAGTGCTGACACCGCCCAATACTTCCGAGCCCAGGAGGGCAACGCCACGGAGAAGTTGTTTTGGTCGCAGTTCTATGCGCCAAAACATCTGGTGCCCCTCAACGACCAGATGAAGCAGTTGGTCGAGCTGCACAATATGGTGGGTTCGGCCATGAAGGACTTAATAGCCCGGCTATGGCCCGGTGATCCAATCCCAAGTAGCTACTTTAGATTGGTGAAGCGGCACGTCGAAGCGAGTCCGTGGGTCGACGCATTGAAGCGTTTGGCCTGCATAGAGGGTGCTCGGATGGCCTTCGCTCGTGTAAAAGTGCACTGGGCGAAGATGAAGGCGCATGATATGGCTACTGCTGGCCTGCCCGCACGCAAGGAGCACCACAAGCCGGAGAAATACTTCGAGGATGTCATAGAAAGCGCCTGCCTTGTAGAAGGCCAGTGCTCAAAGGATGTTATCTTTGAGTAATTGTATCTGGTTGTAAAGACTTGAGCTTATGTACTGATGTATATAACTTTGTGCTATTATAATGTGAGCGACTTCTACCTCCTGTGTGACTGTTTATTTAAATCTGAAAGTTTCCAGTCGTCGGCTTCAGTCCCCATGTACATAGTACTGGGGTGTTCGGTCATATGCGTAGACACTCTTTATCCAACGTCTTGGTCCGTGTAGGAGGTGTATGCGGAGCGAACCAGGCAATCAGACTATGCGGCGTTATTGCTTTCACTTAGCTATAGGAGTTTGACAAGTGGGGCTAGGTACTAGCCCCTGGTGCGGATATGATATTTCCGAATTAAGGTACCCATTTGCACCCGGCTAGGCGAAAAAAACTAACCCTTCGTATAACACGGGGTATCTCTATCGATCGTAGTATAAAACTAAGTCACCGGATTGTGAACAAGGTTCTCACATATCGTGACAGTCAATTTTTGGCTTTCTCTATTGAGGTACTTGACCGGACGAGCCAGAAGTACGATCGTAGTAGTTCTCCCTTTACACCCTAGCCGAACAATCGGGAACGTAGGGGTAAGCACAGGAGCCGGGCAACCCAACTATTGACCCAAGACATGATTCAGAACTGATGCATATAGAGCAAATATCCAGGACACCGAACACTCCTTATAGGTGTTCGGACTTTTCGACATATACTGGGCTGAATACAACCCCTGGTAATGGACCCTGTTGACAAGGAACATGTGGAAATCTGACGTGGGGATAGAACATAGGTGGTGAGTGAATAAAACTCCAAACATAATATGAACCAAACTGTTCTTAAAATATCCCGATATAATACGGCGAGCCGTAAGCTTACAAATAATGCCGATGACTTTCTTGGACATTTTACATGCCAGAAAAGTATAAAAGAAAAAAGAAAAAGGTTTACACATGGTCTTAATCTAAAAAGAAACCTTAGCGCGGGTCCCTGCTCCACGTCTGCGTCGTTTCCTCCTCTATAATGTGTACTTGAAGGGGGGAGTGTGATGGCCATCCATAAAAAGGAGAAAAAAGGAGAAACCTGGAAAAGAACAGAGATCCATTGTGGCCATAAACAGAACCAGTTCGTTTAGTGAACCTTGAAAGATAATTTTAGAGTCCGAATAGGGTCGAGCCGAACTATGGACTATGTGTAGCAGTGTGCCCCCAGCGCCGCCCAAGGGATTTTGAGGGCATAATTATGCACAAGAGGCATGTATGCTATCACCTTATGGGGCAGTCGATGGTGGCGTAACTGCTAATCTAGCTCAAGTTCATCTGAGCTGACGCACTGAGGCAAATGTCGGACACATTTAGCTGTGTCCACGGTTTTATCGACCGATAGGTTGTCCGGCTTGAATAGGCAGTTTTGGACTTTGGCTGCTTAGGCCGCAGTGTCTTCCTCCGTACGGAGAGAGCGGTCCATATTTCCATTGACCGTGATGACGCCACGTGGTCCAGGCATTTTTAAGATTTAGATAAGCATAATGCGCGACTGCATTAAAGTATGATGGCAATGGAAAGCCACGACAATGGCAGCCATAACTACACTCATGATCTGGCTTTTCCTATCCGAGGTATCTGTCTAGCCATTCATCCCACACACTGTGCTTGAAGGCTGCTAAGGCTTCGGTGTCTAGACAGTCGACGATTTGGTTCTTAGTGAGAAACCGATTCCAAAGCTTGCGGGCAGATTCCCCGGGTTGTTGGATGATGTGACTTAGATCGTCAGCATCCGGGGCCGGACATAGGTCCCTTGAAAATTGGCCCGAAAAGCATCTCAAGTTCTTCCCAACTCCCAATGGAGTTCTCTGGGAGGCTGTTTAGCTAGTGCTGAGCTGGTCCTTTCAGATTGAGGGGTAAATATTTAATGGCGTGGAGATCATCTCCATGAGCCATGTGGATGTGGAGAATGAAGTCTTCTATCCAGATGGCAAGATCCGTCGTTCCATCATACACCTCGATGTTTACGGGTATAAACCCTTCTAGAAAGACATGATCCGGCACCTCATCGATGAAGCACAGAGGGTGTTCGGCACCCCTGTATTTTGCTATGTCGTGGCATATGTCCGATGGCTGTGATGTCCGGTATTGACCCCGAACTGGTATATGACTGGCATGATTGGCTTGATAGCCGCCGTCCCGTGCGGGAGAACGGTCCTTGATCTGTAGATAGAACTAGTCTTGCCAGCCTTTTTGTTCAGGTCCTCACGCATAACTAGTCCAGTAGATCAGTTAGATCTTCGGTCGTGGCTACCGAGTGGGTGGTGGGTGGGAAGCAAAATTCTCCATCATCAGCCTCCAGTTCGTAGATAGAGCCGCGTCCTACTTTCCTTTACGGGGTGGGGGTGCAGGCTTGTGCACGCCGTTGCTAGCCACTCTGTCCCGTCCATGAGGTGGTCGGTCTGGCTTGTCGGCTGTGTTGTTCTTCGGCGGTATAAGCGCAACGGCCTCGTCGTCAAATTCGGGCAGCAGTTTACGCTTAGGATAGCCTTTGGTTTGACAATTTTTTGCTCAGCGTCCAGCACTTTGTTCCATCTATCGTTGAGTGTATCCTGTTCGGCTCGAAGCCGTCTCTGTTACTTTTTCAGGCTCCTCACGCTGGCAATAAGCCTCTTATGGAAGCGCTTTTGTTCTAAGGGTTCTTCTGGGACGATGTACTCATCATCGCCCAGGCTAACATCCTCTTCGGAGACAGGTTCATAATTGTTGTCTCCGGCATCGCTGTCATTGGACAGCGGTTTCGGGCTATGTTCACCGTCCTCTCGCTCGTCCTGCTCTAATGCTGGATCCGCGGGGTCTTCGGCTTGCTCCAGATTTTCCCCGTCATTAGTGACAGTGTTGCTATCTTTCCCTTTACGGGATTTAGTTCGGCGCTTCGGATGCCGACGTTTGGGATGTTCTTCGACAGGCTTGTCCTTTCCAGGATCGTTTTCACCGTCGCCCTCCTTAGGTGTATCCACCATATACACATCGTATGAAGACGTAGCTGTCCATCGCCTAGTTAAGGGCCGGTTTTGGTCTAGATCTGCTTCGGCTTCGAGGTCCATCCCTTCAAAGTCTTTGGAAGCATAGTCAAGTAGATCAGTTTGATATTCGACCGTGGCTACCAAGTGGGTGGTGGGTGGGAAGCAAAATTCTTCATCATCAGCCTCCAGTTCGGACCGGATATAATTTGGATGTGTGTCCCCATCTAAGGAGAGAGATTTCAACGAGTTTAGAACATCGCCAAAAGGTGAGTGCTGGAAGATATCCACAACGCCGAATTCGGAGATAGATGCCTGATCAAGCTTGAAGGGTGCAGATACGTGTGATTTGGAACCTACGGCCGGAGACGAGTCTGGAGTTCCGGTAACACAGACTCCGCTCGGAGTTGGGTCCGTGTGTGATTCCAGCATCGTTGAGTTTGCGGCTTCCTCGGCGGGGTTGAGCTTCCCGTCCTCGGGTGACGCGATCTGTTCCGGATCAAAGGCTAGAACGGTTACATGTGCTATTTCCTGGTCCGATGACAGAGTTAGGTCATGTTCATCGTGGTGGCAGGGAGAGGTCGCTGTGGGCTCAAATCTATCAAAGATCAAGTCTCCGCGGATATCAGCGACGTAGTTCAAGCTTCCAAACCTGACCTGACGGCCAGGGGCATAGCTCTCAACTTGCTCGAGGTTTCCTTCTATGTTGGCATGGAGCATGAAGCCGCCGAACACAAAAAGCTGGCCGGGAGGGAAAGTTCCCTCGTTGGTGCCGTCGTGGTTGACGAAGCGATCCATCAGTCCTTCGATCGACGACATAGTGGAACTCTCGATGAAAGCACCAATGTCGGTGTCACAACCGGCAGATCTCGGGTAGGGGGTCCCGAACTATGCGTCTAAGGATCGATGGTAACAGGAGACAGGGGACACGATTGTTACCCAGGTTCAAGCCCTCTCAATCGAGTTAATACCCTACTTCCTGCTATATTAATCTGGATGAATATGATTACAAGAGTTGATCTACCTCGAGATCGTAATGGCTAAACCTTAAAGTCTAGCCTATGAGGATGTTATCATTCTCTAGCCTCCACAGACTAAACCCTCCAGTTTATATATGCACCGGAGGGGCCTAGGGTTTGTACATAACCAACTTGCAAAGGAAGGAAAGATTACACCCAAACCTAAAACCTTCCATTATACGAATACAGGAGTCTTATCTGGATACGAGAGATGATCTTCAATAATGATCTTCACGGGTCACCAGTCCGGCCCACCACGAGTTATCCGGCCACCTGAGGACCCATCAATCCAGGACTCCCTCAGAGACTGATCGACCAGTATGTACATACACGTTCGCGACCAGAATGACAACGCTACATACGCTTCAACCAGGTGGGTCCCGACTGTTAGGGAGGATAAGGAGGCACTTCCTTACGTGTGAAGATATTGATGGTGGGTCCCAGCGGTCAGGGGGGAGAATCATTTTTTTGCCCGTAATATGGACGCACTTCCTTGCGTGCGATGATGTGGCTGCTAGGTCCATCTATCAGCCTCACTGCATAGAGTGCTCTTCCGATGGCTGTCGTTCGTTGACCACGCTGACCACGTCGCGAGGACAGCACCCAGGCGGTGGACGACGATGAGGCCTAGGAAGGGAACGATGCGGAGCTAGGGAAGACATGGCACGTGGATGCCCACACGGAGGGGAGTACGAAGGTTCATTGGTTCGGCTGCGGTCTGAGGCTACCGTCGCCGGAGAATAACAGGAGGTGTTGGTGAGTAGAGGAATGGCCTGGACCGCGACGGGAGTAGGGTGGGTCGGTGAGTCCTGCGCAGCAGCACAACCGGCCACGGGAGGCGGTAGCAGGCTGTACCGCCGGCGGTGGTTTGGGTGGCTGAAGCAAGAATATCTAAGATTGAAGAAGAAGCACGACATCCATTGGATGGACATCCAACGGCCACTGCTGCTAGAACCATGTGTTGACTATAAGTTGACAAAGCCTTGTGTACGCGACAATTTAGTAGGCCTATAAGTGTGTGGAAGAGAATATATAGCCCATTTGCGATTTGTAAGAATGTACACCCCATTTTTTAATTCTAATGGAATTTACTACCGCCCATTTACAGTTTATTAAATACATCCCATTTTTTAGCTAGGACAACGATTAATAATTTCAACCAACCACTCAAGACTGAATTTAATAAAATGTCCCACATTTTGATCGGATCCGAAATATTTTTATCCCGAAATTGCAAGTCAGCTTAAATATAATTTCAAAATAAATATGTATTACTTAAAAATCCAATAAAATATTGTGCGCGCAACAAGTAATGAAATTAAAATTTTCAAAATCCAAACAAAATATTTTTAACTAATTACGTGTTTGGTGAATATTTTGAAGTTACAGTCCAATTTTTAAAATTACATCCCATTTATTATTTCTGAAAGCCCATTTTGATGTTAAGCCTAATGCATCCCTCCGTGGAAACATTTGCAGCCCAGCGGGGCGGAGAATAACAAGTTGACCTAGGTTGGGTATTCCTCACAAAAAAGTATAGCTGGTCTAGCCATTTTCATCTTGAAAAATAATAATATCTGGGCTGGATATTTGGACGACATAAAGTAATAGCCTGGGCTAAACGGGCCACAGCCCGCCCAGTTGAT
The DNA here is from genome assembly GCA_902687465.1 of Secale cereale. NCBI lineage: Eukaryota > Viridiplantae > Streptophyta > Magnoliopsida > Poales > Poaceae > Secale > Secale cereale. Next base: position 370,196,488 of record LR738715.1, on the reverse strand, counting down.
ACCTGCTCATCTCAACAACAAAAAACATCGCTCAAGAAAAACTATGTTCACACCTCAAAAACACAAATACTGCTCGAGCTGCTGGTTCCCAGCTGTCGGCCGCTCCTTGTGCAATTCTCTTGTTTATTGACTACATAGTCTGACGATGGAGTGGGTCCGTGATGTCAAGAAACGAGGTGGAAGCAAAAATATAGTTGTTTATAATAAGGAGGCACTTGCGTACATGCGGCTCTGGCCCTGGTGGGTCGCCACTGTCATCCTCTCCGATTAAAGTCATCTCCTGATTCCTCATGTTCGTTGACCATGTTGACAAGTGACAACGCTCGGCGATACGGCCCGAGGTCTGTAACGAAAACTAGTGAGTTATGCGTGTAATTTGAGAGACTAGTGTGTACTTTACCTGTCGAAATCGACAAACAAAAATCTTCTCCCAAGATCATCTGCTTTCATTTATGATCCAATCACGACCTAAGATGATGAGTTGGTCGGAAGATCATATGGTTTCACCTGTAAGCTACCCGAGTTGTCATATAGGCTACAAATCAAACATAAGATGATGAACTTATTAAGCACGGAAACAACAAAAGAAGATGATCTTCTTAACATGCAAATCACTAGCATTAGATCAACATGCAAAAAATATGAAGCATTATTATCAGAAGGCACGGTGAATAGCTCGTAATGCCACATGCCAGACCATTCCAAGCTCAACTTTGCAATCAAACTCACAAGGCCTGGCATATCATAGACAGCATTCAGAACAAACTCTTAAAATACATTACATAAGTCAACATTCATGTGACTATGCAGCTCAGCAGAGTGAATATTTACTTCTGAACTGAACACAGGAATAGGAAAAAACGATCAACGCTGCTGACAGCAAAGGGCGTCCCACTCCAAAATATCAAATGCATGTCTTCTGGCTAACAGCAATGCGCAAAATTTGACAAGGTTTTCTGATCCCAATATATTAAACTAATGTCTTCTTGCTAACATCAATGATTAAACTTTGACAAGCTCCTCCCTTTGAAAATATGCAATGCCTATGATTGCGGAACGGGCAGGGTTTGTCATCAGTTTGCACATTAAAATGGCACATGCAGCCGGATTAACCAACATATCTTTTTGTGCAGTTTCACTGACCTCGTTTGTTACAGCTGCGTCGGCAACTGACTTGGTCAAACATTTCCTTGTGGAGTAAATTTTGCACTCCACATGTTGCTGAGTTTCCCATGCTCTCTGCGGGCTAGTCATGTCACCAGCGTCTACTAACACTCTGTAAAGCTTCTCGATCATTCCTTGTGTAATGTGGCGCAAACAGTGACTGCTTGTTTCTGCAAAGTGGAAAGACCAACTGGGCCCAATAATGCAATAGTTTGCCTAAAAATTGGCTCCTTTTGTGCATTTCAACTAAAATCAAAGTACAAATAGAATCGAGCAGAATTTTTTATATCCCTATATACAACAATAGGTATAATGGAAACAATTACTGAGAAATAACAGTTGATGACTTACACTGCCAGAAGAAAAAATATCTACCTTATCTTAACTGGAAACAAAGTTGGAGAGCAGCAATTCTCAAACAGTGTGATTCATACATATTAACTGAGATATTATCTTAACAATACATTGTTTCAACATGTGTAAAGAACGACAAAGCAAAAAAGTACCATTCCTAAAATAATGCAACTGATTCATATTAACAGAGATATTATCTTAACAATACCTTTGTTAAACATGTAGAAAGAACTACAAAGCAGGACATTACCATTTGTAAAACACTGTAACTGATATATATATTAACACAGATATTATCTCAGCAATACATTTCTTAAACATGTACTCTAGCCGATCCCTAACAGAAATGGTACTCCCGCCGATCCCTAACAAGTGTTGCAGTTTTGAACTAAAATTTTGTAGTTTATTCTGAGAGTGGCATTGCTTAATTTTATAGGTGCATTAGATTAACAAAAAGCATAAACAGTTCTAGGGGAGAGTGGGTGCAACAGCACCATGTGCTTCCATCGACTTATAAAGGTGGTGATGTAGAGTTTTGTTGTAACAAAGAAACAAGCATCATGTGTGGGTTGGAACAATTTTTGCTCAGTTAATGGTAAAAGACAGCAGTTCAATAGCGTCAATTCAGCATTTATCCAAAATAGTACCAACACAAGTAGCACAACATCTCAATGCACACTACACCATCATGTGGATCAAAGTCGGTACTAACCTTTCTTGACCAATATTTGAAACAACTCACGAGGAGGAATTGAAGGAAATATCAACACACTATGGAAATCCGATCTACTTTTGTGTAGTTCCACCAAAATTAAGCAAAGTCGTCGGTGTGACATTCAAGTTGAACTGCACAAAACACTCTTAAAACAAAAGTGTTTCGCGTAGCGCAGCAAAATGTCGCAATAGCAACCAGTTGAATAGATATCCCTATTTTAGCAGAGGAAAAAAGGAAACAATTACTGGCCAATAAACGAGGATGAAATATGTGGTCACAAAAAGAAGCATCTACCTTATCTTGATGGAAAACAAAGTATAGGACAGTAACATTTCTAAAATGCTTGCATTGATTCATATTAACAGAGAAATTTTCTTAAAATAACATTCGTTAAAAATGTAATTTACTTTTAAGAGTGGCATTGCTTCAATTTTCCAGCGGCATTCTTATATTTACAATAGAAAAATAGTTGTATGGAACATGGGATATGCCAGCAACATGTGCCTCCACACGTATAAATGGCGATGCAGAGTATGTTGCCAAGCAGGATATCTGTGTTGGTCCCATATTTATTCTCCTTGAACTTTTTTCCTATGCGAGTGCAGCAAATCTAGCCCTGCACAAACTCCCTGACCCCCCGGATTCTTTCCTTTTTAAACAAAGAGATCAATTCCTTCCAGATATGTGTGTACTGGGTTACCCCATTTTCCCATTTTCGACCAATAGAGCGGCTGGATAGCCAGTCGATACGACTTTCCCTCCCTCCTTTCCTCATTGAGCCATATACTAGATTCATGCTCCACCCTACCCCACCCTTCTTTCCTCTTTGAACCAAGACCTAGATTCGACGGAACACACTCGAAAAAGATCCAAATGCAGCTAGAGCAATGACGGTTTCAAAGAAAGTTATACCTTAGGTTCATCGGGATGTGGCGAGGCGTGCGGCGGGAGGCTGGATATGCCCACACTACGTACGACAGCAAGGAAGAAGGGGTCAGAGGCCCTCCCGCACAGGCGCTGGGTGAAAGTGAACATCACAGCCGGCAGTGGATTGCATCCCTCGCTGAAGGCGACAGAGTGAACGCTGCAACTTCTCCCCTTCTCGGTGCGACATGATCCAGATGGCTCTTTCACTAGCTGTGATGGAGGAGAGAGAGACGCCAACATAGTTTTGTTTAGATCTGATGAAGAGGTTTAGAGATTCTGAATAGAGCAAACCCTAGCAAAGGAATGCTAAGCCTCCAGCGTGTATATATAGGTAGTGCAGCGATAGTGTGTATATCGCAAACCCTAGCGAAAAAGCGCCGAGGATCCATCTTATGTAGTACTACTAATCAAGTGGAGTGGTTTTCTTTTTCTCTCGATAACAATAGCTTTAAATTGTGTACGAAACAAAACTCTTTATTTAACGTACCAGTGAAGAAAACTATGAACAACTAACGATCCACGCGTCCCAGTGGCACTTCCTGTCGTTCACGTGCGATACACTACCCTCCGTTAAGTGAACAACCACACACGCACAAAATTATCGGAAATGTGTGAGAGTGTGTACAAATAAATAAATTTAATTTCAATTACTTTGTATGTACAGTTTGCTCTCTCAATGATTATGGTTTGTTGTGTTCGGCCTAAACTTGGTCAAACTTTACATAGTTGGACTTCAATCGAATTAAATACTCCCTCCATTTTTATATACAAGGCCACAATCAAAATTACAATTTGTAACGCTACAGGGCCACTATGAAAAATACATTTTGCATCTATACAAGGCCACTCATAGTAATCGAGACAAAATTTAATGATGTTTCCTCGTGCTATCAACTTGTTTAATACTTGTAGGCATGTAGTCATAATGATAATGTACTACTTCCATCTCATTTCTTCCTTGCATGCATGCAGACGCATTAATGATCCCTTTTAACAAAAAGAAATTTTTTCTAGCAAAGTAGTGATTAAATTTTTCCATGGTACTTGTAATATGTGTTTGTGGCCTTGTATAAGAGCATGGTTAATAATATAGCCCATTCCTCGCTATAACATCTTTCCACGTCATCTATAGCCAATATAATAGCCAACATGTATAGTAGTGGGCTACAAAGAAATACTACTTTTCAATCATATGGCCCACCATACACTATCACATATCTTCTTGGGGCACGTGCTATAGCCGGCTATAAGTCTACAACTCGCTTCTCTTCTCTCTCATCTTCTCTCTTGCATGCAAGTGTGTGTGAGAAGTTGGCTGGCATGCGCCTCATTAATTAACCAAATGGAGTGAGAGCATTGGCTTGTTGTAGAAGGTGGGACAGAGAAATATGCATTAGCACATTTACTTTTACCTTGGTAACTGTTGTAATATTGCTTTATGGCCTTGTATACAAAAATGGAGGGAGTGTGCAAAGTAAATAAAAATGAAGGGGTACTACCTCCATCCTGGTTTTTAATCAAAGGCTGACAGCATATTCAGTTAAAAGCTAGACAAATAAAATTACAGGGGAACTGAAGACAAAGTAGTGAAAAGGCTTAGAAATTAATGCAAAACTTTGGCTCTTAGTACCAAAGTCGATGCTTCTCCGAGGAAACATTTGGTTCATATCCAATTGTGTGATAAAATTGCACCAACGTAAACTACTGCTGCAAGATGAACTTATGAAGGATATCGTCTTTGTGGTAAGACGCAAAGAGCACTGATGGAAGACAACCCTTTCTTCATTGAACATCGATCAGCTTCACCAGCGCATGCAACCATGAGACGCAACCATGAGCATCGATAGGTCATCTTGGTGATGCATCATTGATGTTGGCATCAAGTTTGGGTCAGGCACCAATGAAGTTTGATAATCCTCACTATGGTTTGTTTTTTCTCGGTAATCAAGCTCGAGAAAGGAAGAACCACTTGGCAGAAGACAGTGAGGAGAAACAACAATGGACATCCAATTTTGTGAAGTTCCACTAAAATTGAGGAAGATACGCCCGGGTATGGAGATACGCATCACTATTTGCAAAAATATATACAAAATGATATTTACTTAGTGTTGTTAGTTTGTTTTGGCAGTGGAACAAGATTAATAGCGGCGTCTGAATTTTCAATAAGAATTAATGAAATGTACAAAAAAATAGAAGCATCATGATTATCTTGATGTGAACTAAAGCAGAAAAAATAAACTATAGCAGGAAAGAAGCATTTATCGACGCCTCTAGATTGGCAGCAACATTACTTCAAAGGGACATCACTTTAACATGGAAATTGCTTCATTTTACGAGTGATAGTTATATATATTAGGAGAAGCAATAGGAGCATATGGACAATGACCGGACAACCACCATGTACTATTGTCAAGAAAGCATTTACACCAACACCCTGGCATAAACCATGACAACTTTTAGAGTAGGTGATGTTGAACCAACCGATGAACCCTAGCTCTAGTACATGGGGAGATGGGGAGTAGTGGTATAGAAGAAAACATGCATTGAGCGACCTGGGAGCTGGACCAGTACAATGAAGCATGAAATCCAAAAGAAGTTACACCTTAGGTGGGCGAGACGTTGCTTAAGCGGGTGGGCGGGCGGTATCTGCCCACACGACGGCAGCGAACAACGGCATGGAGGACTTTCGTCCATGCCGGCGCCAGTTCCGAGAGGACGGTCCGCATCGGCTTCCTCCATCACCGACGGCAACACCGTCAATGATGGACCTCCTCACCTCCGCAGCAGACAGGATCCGGCTGGATCTGTGACCACCGGTGAGGAGAGATATGGAGAGGATAGAGAGAGCGAGATGCGAGAAACCCTATCAAAGAAGAGGCTATATACACAATGGAGTAAAAAAATCTCTCTATAACAGTAGTTTCAAATAAAATACGCACGTTCCCAGAAAAAAGAAACGAAAACTGGCGGACAAATCTTTTTTAACGTACTATGAAAGAAAACTCTATTTTTTCTTCGAAAAAAGAAAGAAAACTCGATCAATAACATGTGGTCCCCAACCTTCCATTATTAAGTGAACAAATTAAAGGGTCAAATTATTACGTACGTAATCCCTCATTGTGTACAAATGTGCTCCATCGTGTACTCGTGAGTATGTTGGAGGCAGAGTGAGTGCGTGTACATTTCTTCTTGTACGTACTATTCCATTTATCTCAGTTCTTGTTGTTTCCCACTCGTATGATATTCCTATCCTAGTAACAAACTAAGTTTGTGTGTATGTAGGAAGAACGAGACATCGATGATGTGTACGAGCAGTCGCAAGAGTCGTCATGATGTTTTTGCACACACACACATAGACGTGCATATCCGTGTTTACGTAAAATTCTTAGTAGTACTTCCATCTCCATCTCCATCTCTATCTCCAATCATATTTGTCCAACTAGCACATTATTTACATTATGAATAGTTACGTAGACTAGCCAAAGTGGCAGTAACTTCAGCAGTAACATCGAGTCCTGGTTTATGGTTTATTAGTGTCCTTTGTAGTTTGTGCCACACTTTGATTTAACTAAAAAAATGTTAATGCATGTAAACAAAAATTATATTGTTTGATTTGTACTTGATCATAGTTTTCAATGATATAATTTTTTGTGACATGCACAAACATTTTGTTAGTTAAATTTATGGTCAAAATATGACCCAAAATACAATAGGGACCAATAAACTGGGATGGATGTAGTATGAAGGTAGTAACATAATCTAGGGATATGTGTATGTTACTAGTGTATGTTACTCTCCATTGTGGCTTGTCGTAGTACATCCAACACCTCCTTTTTGCGGTCGTCCGGACTGCTGCCACGCTCGCTCCTGACCGCCCTAGCTAACCCGAACCCTCATGATCACCCACACACACTTCTCGCTCGAAACGGTCAGTGCCGCATTCATGCCCAGCCAGAGCGGACGCGACTTCTCACTGGCGCCGGCATTGAAACGGCCCGCTGCCCGCGCTGCTTCTCGCTGCATGCGACTACTCGGCGTTCAGACGTCACCATGGGCAGCCACTATATACGATTGAGTAAAAAAGTTCTTGGGAGTCCATGCTACAACTAGGTGTCACCCCCTCCTAGTCTATCTCTTCCAGTCGTGCTACTACTCCATGGCGCGATCCATCGACAAGCAGGCAGGGAAATTTGACGATACTCATTTTGCTGTGAGTGGCATGCCGAGCGACGGAGCGTGTGGGTGGAGGAGGGTGAGACACGAATGTGACAGACGTGATTTAAACGTTGATTTTGCTCGATGGCATGATCCAATGAAACGAAACATTGGTCACTTGTTGGAATAGGAAACATTTTGCTCTGTATGTAGTCACTTGTTGGAATCTCTAGAAAGAATTATATTTGGGGACGGAGGGAGTACTTTGTAGTATCATGCACGGCAATAAATAGGATCAGCTATGATACTACATACTCTATAATACTATGCACTATGAAGGTAGTATCATACACTAGTATCACATGCATGATACTAGTCCCCACTATACGCATACAAAAAAGGCCCAGAGGGATTATGAAGCTTTCAAATTTTGTTTCATGTATATGTATCCTGACTCCAAGGTTGCCCCGTTATAACATTCCATCAAATACAAAGGAAAACTAACACACAAGCTGATGCATCTCAATGATTCACATATCATAGCCAATATTTACTTCACAACTAAAGACAAAAGTTGAGAGTGTGTGTACTATTATTTTTTTGTACTGATGGAGTCCCGAGGCCTTAAACCCTAAACAAGATTTAATTTACTGGCTAGGTAGAACCTGGCGAAGGAAAGAAGCCTGGCACCCTTGGATCATAGGATTCTTTTGTGTAGTTCCACTAAAATCGAGTTGAGCATCCCTGGTAGCCAAGATATTGCATAAGTGTGATTATAATAATAGTAGTGGCACTAGTTTATGAGACATAAACTCCTCACAAATAGAAGCCGGTAGAAGTTGAGAAAGATCTCCCCTGCAAAAAAAAGTGCTCAACCTGGGACGTCGGATTGTAGCTAGAAGGCCGATGGGAGGCGGCATGAGCCCATACCATGGGGACCCCCGACCAGGATGCACCGACAGTGGGTTTTCTCCCTCGCCGCGGCTGACCACGTCTACGCAGAACATCCTGCCATTCCCCTGGCAGCGGGATCAGAACGATTATGTGACCAGCAGTGTGGCCACCATCATTCTATGCAAGAGAGTGTGAAGAGAGCAACCCAAGCAAGTAGGCTTGTAGCTTAGGCTTCTACTAGTGTATATATAGAGGCCTTGTTTTCCTTCTCTCTCCATATCAACCTTTTTTATATTGTGTACGTGTCATTCAATCGAAGAGTGAAATGATGGTTGCTTCGTCCGAGCAACTTGCTGTGTGATTTGACTACCCATTTAGTCATATTACCGCGACCCCTGCACGTACTCCCCCTACGTGTATGGCTGTTCCCGAGTCTCACTTGTACTTATCTCTATTTTCTTGCATGACACGTGGACCTAGATGCTGGATGTCCCACAAGACATGATAGCATTGCAGAGTTTTAATATTGGCAATAATGCATGCGCAAACAACGAAAGAGCATACCTTGCATGAAACGTTTTGAGAAAGCTTTGAAATATGAACATGTGAATGTGAGGGACTACAACCTCGTGCACGCATGCAACAAACACAAGTACACATGCACTAAAAAACACGCATGGTGCCCTAATGCATGCATGCCTGAGCACACGACGGAACACACACGCTCACGGTCAAGTGCTCTACCTACACGTGCATGGACACACGTAGGGTGCATTAGGTTGCAAGGGTGGTCTTAGATGGGTTGGGATCGTCCAAAAATAGACATGTTTGGTTATAAAGCAGATGAATGGTTCGACTGAAAAAAGGGAATATGCCTTGAAGATGCTGAACCGTTCCACCCAACCAAATCGGTTGAATCAAATGGCCACCCTTTGCATGCATGACCATGTGAGCATGACTGGTGGCCCCGTCCTAAATAATTAGTTCATCTTTTATATTCAGCAACACACATGAATTGAATGGTTCAATCCCAAAAAATTGAATGGTCTCAACCCATTCATACAACACCTTCAACCAAACGCATCGTACTCCGCCAGGGTGAGCTAGTGACAGTATAAACACCGGAAAATGTATTATATTGACCGCAATGAGCATAATATCAAGTCCACTGGCCTTATTTTTACAAATAGACACCGCAACTGTATTTATCTCATTTCAAATTAAGCCCTATTAATCCAAAAAGGAGGCAGTATGGACTAGCATTACTTTGTTTTGTCCGATCAAATCGCAGAATGAGGAGAAGCTTGCAGGACGAGGAGAAGCTTGCCGGACAAGGAGAAGCTTTTGACTAATGCAAGCTCTCCCTCACTCAGGCGGTGGACGAGAAATAGTTAATTCAGTGTCAGAGTAGTAGAAGCATACACTGTAGTACCATAATTGTTGGACTTCCCGAAGATGCGAAGAGCCAAGTGCAAGGTTTACTACGTGTACTACTACAAGAAACCACATGGTGGAGCGGCTGAACTCTTATTTCATTTTAATCTATGATCAAGCAATCTTCAACACATTTTCTTTTCTTTGAGAGGGTTCTCGCATGTGATAATGGAAGTTGATGGCATGGAGTTGGTGACACTCTGGAACTGTTGCCATAATACTCGCTTAATTCAGGCTCCTATCCTGTTGGAAATATGAGAGCTGATCACTAATAATTTCTCTTCTTTTGTTATTCAGCATGTAAACATGTCAGCAAACCTTCCTGCGCATCTTTGTGTGAAGCGTGCATACACTTTGAATGTGACCGAGAGCTGGCTTGATGAAACACCTAGCTTCCTAGTGACCAGTCTCTTGGCTGATTGTCCTAAAAATGCTTTTATATGAATAAAGCTCTCTCATTTACCCGCCAAAAAAATAAGCCATATCACGGACTAGCACTACTTTGTTGTGTCCCATCAACTCGCAGGAGGATTAGCTTGCAGGATGAGGTGAACCTTGCTTTATACAGTACTATGCCCTCTCCGTCTACCACAAGCGCGGTGGCTCATAGGACGAGGGGAATCTTTTGACTAATGCAACCTCTCCCTTGCCCACGCGGTGGACGTACACCAGTTCATTCGGTGTCAGGTTGCCAGAGGCAAACACTGTAGTACCGTCATTGTTCGACGACGAAGAGCCAAGCACAAGGTTTTAGTAGAACGAGTAGTATAACTTACTAGTATTAGTAGAATCCAGGTACTAGTTGTAGGATTGAAATTATGTCTAGAGGGGGGG
>LR738715.1:370146232-370185885 GCA_902687465.1 Secale cereale | reverse complement strand
GGGGGTGATTAGACTACTTGACTAAATACAAATTTAGCCTTTTCCCAACTTTAATTCTTGGCAGATTTTAGCAACTTAGCACAAGTCAAGCAATCAACCTACACATGCAATTTTAAGAGTATAGGAGCGGAATGTAAAACAATTGCATATGAGGGTAAAGGCAGGAGTTCGGAGGAGCAAACGCAAGTGTAGACACGGAAGTTTTTGTCGTGGTTCCGATAGGTGGTGCTATCGTACATCCACGTTGATGGAGACTTCAACCCATGAAGGGTAACAACTGCGCGAGTCCACAGAGGGCTCCACCCACGAAGGGTCCACGAAGAAGCAACCTTGTCTATCCCACCATGGCCATCGCCCATGAAGGACTTGCCTCACTAGGGTAGATCTTCATGAAGTAGGCGATCTCCTTGCCCATACAAACTCCTTGGTTCAACTCCACAATCTTGTCGGAGTGTCCCAAGTGACACCTAACCAATCTAGGAGACACCACTCTCGAAAAGGTAATAGACGGCGTGTTGATGATGAACTCCTTGCTCAAATGCTTCAAATGATATTCTCGCCAACACTCAAACAGTTCCTCATAGATTTGGATAAGTGGAAGAATGATTTGAGTGGCAGGCAACATGGGGAAGGCTGGAGAACAAGATTCATATGGTAGGAATGGAATATCTTGATCTCAACACTTGAGTAGGTGGTTCTCTCTCAGAACATGTATGTTGGAAGTGTAGGTATGTTCTGATGGATCTCTACACGAATGAAGAGTGGGTGGAGGGGTATATATAGCCTCCACATAAAATCTAACCGTTACACACAATTTACCAAACTCGGTGGGACCGATTCAGAGAACTCGGTCACACCGATTTAGTTCATAATGTGACCGTTAGGCATTTCGGTGGGACCGATATGATCAACTCGGTAGGACCGATTTCATTAGGGTTAGGGCATAACGTAATCTCGGTGAGACCGGTTACACAAACTCGGTGGGACCAATTTTGGTAATAAGCTTACAGCGAGTTGGTCAGGCAAACTCGATGGGACCGATTCACTCGTTTCGGTTGGACCGAAACGTTATGAAGGGGAAACAGAGAGTTTGCATTGTGAACTAGGTGGGACTAATCGCTGATCTCGGTGAGACCGAAATGTTACGAAGGGAAATAGAGAGTTTGCAATCCCGTCTTGGTGAGACCGAGATCCCTGTCGGTGAGACCGAAATGATTAGGGTTTAGTGGCAGTGGCTATGTCAAATGAACTCGGTGGCGCCGAATAGAACTTTTTGGTGGGCCGAGTTGGACTTTTGGTTTGGGACATATGTGGATGTGAGATAGTGGTTGATGGTTTTGGAGCATATCACTAAGCATTTGAGCAAGAAATCCATTAAGCAACACCTCATCCCCTTTTAATAGTATAGGCTTTCCTATGGACTCTATGTGATCTTGGATCACTAAAATAGAAAATGTAGAGTCTTGAGCTTGAGCCAATATCTGTCCTTAGCATTTTGAGGGGTCCACATTCCTAATCCATGCCATGCCAATTATTGAACTTTCCTGAAATATTTATCTTGAATTAGTATTAGTTCAATGAGCTATATGTTGTTAGTAATTACCAAAACCACCTAGGGATAGTTGCACTTTCAATCTCCCCTTTTTGGTAATTGATGACAACATATAGATCAAAGCTTCGACAAATGATAATAAGATTTAAGTACATCATCGCTTTGAGAAGTATGTGATAAACAAGAGCTCCCTCTAAATTTGTGAATTATTAAAAATTTGCATTTAAATGCAAATGCACAATCGATTAGGATCATGGGTTACTCTTCCATGGCACATACATCTTGGTGGAGCACTCAAAATGATATAAACTGAAAACATGCACTCATCACCAAGCAAAGTGAATGATCATATAAGGATATAAAAGATAGTATCATCCAAGCAAGCATTAAGGTAGCATATGATCAATCACATGATCAAACAAGTATCTCACACATGGACATAGAGTATAAAGCAAACACACAAATGAAGTTCAACTAAAAGCAAGAGAGACCAAGAAGCAAAACACACTCTCTCTCTCTCGAAGCCTATGATCTATACATATTTCTCCACCTTTGGAAACAAGTTACCAAAAAGTTTGAAAATGCATAGTTCTATGCGTCTCTCAGGCTTGGTCTTCGGGAGGCAGTGTAGAGAGAACTCCAAGGATGAAGGCTTCAGATGATGTAGTTGGAGCTGGTGGAGTGGCTGCTGGAGGTGGCACTGAAGCTGTGGCTGCTGGTGCTGATGTAGTAGCTCTCGTATCAGGTACTGGCACTACAACAGACCTCTGACCTCTAGGCACTTGCTGAAATACATCTGTGGTAGCATGTCCTCTCCTCTCCTCTGCTTCCTCCTGGAGCTGCTCAACTGCAGACTGTATCTCTCTCACTTTCAGAACAAGACCATGGAACTTAGTTTCAATGATCCTCTCCAAGCTCTCCTGAGTCCGAGTCAGGGTGGCCAGGCCCTTCTCAATCCTCATAATTGTTTCAATCAGATATGCCATTTGATCTTGTTTGGACTTGAGGGACACTTGAGATGCTTCTGCAGCACTTGGCATCTTGGCAGCTTTCTCAGCTCTGGCTTTCTGTCTCTTCTCATGTGCTTGCACTGAAAATGGCTCATTCTCATCCATGACAACTGTGTTGTCCTCAAAGTCTGGATATAGGGGCAGATGTTTCTTGTCCAACAAGTATATGCATGTGCCCATCTTGGAGTTGATGAGCTCCTGAATGTGTGGAGCATACCCACATGATCTCTTGTGATCTGCAGCAGTCCTCTTGATTGTTTCAACTATCAGACTCATGACTTTGAATTTCTGAGGCACATCAAAAATATGGAGCAAGTTGATTGAATGTCCTCTTATCATCTTGTGATCTCCAGATATGGGCAATAATGTATGCCTCAAGATTGTGTTGATTGTGGCCAGACGAGACAACAAGAAATGCACAGATCCAAACAAACATGTTTCCAATGCATCATCAGGGATCTCCTTGTACATATTTGCCATAGGGTTGTGGTCTTGCTTCTTCTTGGCATACACATCCAAATCATCCTCATGCTCTTCAGGGGCTTTGATCAGCTTGGCCCACTCATCAACAGTTGACTGGTACCTTGTACCTTCAGACATCCATACAATTCTACCATCAGGATAAAAGTGAGCTGTGGAGTAGAATTGCATGATGAGTTCATCATTCCATTTGGTCAACTCCTGACCTACAAACTTGTCAACGCCACATGCTTTGAAGCTTTCAATAACATTTGGAAAGTTATCTTCATTGTCCTTGATGTAGTCCAAGTCAACCCATCTCATATCACACACTATGGGCTTCTTGTCAAGCAGAACTGTCTCATAGAAGTCTTGCTATTCTTTGGTATGAAACCTGTAGTCCACAACAGTCCTTCTCCTCACAACATATGGGTCACTTTGTCTCCATATTCTAAGACCTGCATGTTTCCTCAACTTCATGTCCTCAGCAACAATATGAGTATTGTCATGGTTAGGGATCTTGGGCTTGAGCTTCCTAAGAACTTGGACCTCAGCATCTTCATCAATCTCAGGCACTGGGGCCTTGTTCTTCTCTGAAGCTGGAATGTTCCTTGTGCTCCTTTTGGGTGCAGACTTGGTGGCTTGAGCAGCTTTGGGAGCAGTCTTGGGATTTGAAGGAGCAACCCCAGACTTGATAGCATCTCCCATGAGCTTCTGAGCTTTAGGTGCTGGTGCAGCAACCTCTTCTTCTTCTGCTTTAGTTTCATCATCATCCCTCATGGATGGCTTGCCAATCACTTTGGTTGTTGTCTTTCTAGCTCTCTTCTTAGTGCCTCCAGGCTCATCATCTCTGGTTTCAAGTGTGAACACCATAGTCTCTTGAGTAGATGATCTGGCCTTTGACATAGGAACCCTCTTGGCAGGTGCCTTCTTTTTCAGACCTGGCTTTCTTGCAAAAGCTGTGCCATACTCCTTCCTGAGCACCTTCTTCTTTGAGGTGGCCTCATCAGCAACAAAATCCTCATCATCACTGTCAGAGGCTTTCTTCTTCCTGGTCTTGGTAGCTGCCTTGGGAAAGTTGCTAGGTGTGCTCCTGCTACCCTCATCAGAGCTACTAGAGGTACTAGTGCCCTCACTCAAGTTGACTTGCTCCTCAGAAAAATTCTGGCTATCACTCTGGTCAGACATCTTGGCATTGCAAACTGAACACTAACCCTGTGAATAGATGTAGATGATGTAGTGTGGATGAGCATCACATGCAGAATTTTTTGCAAAACAGATGACTCAAAAACTTAGCTTTAGTTCTCTATAGAAAGCATTTCGGAGCTACCGATTTGTTAAACTTGGTGATACCGAAGCAATTCTGGAGCCTGAACTAGTGAACTCGGTCAGACCGAGTCACAGTTCGGTGGCACCGATATTGCTAGGGTTTCACAGAGAGTTGAACTCGGTCGCACCGATTTGCAATTTATGGTCAGACCGAAAATCACATGTGCAATGGCCGAAGCCAAATCGGTGAGACCGATTTCTACAACTCGGTCGGTCCGAGATGAGTTCGGCGGAGACCTAACCCTAAATTTTTGAATCAAATTTCAATCGTGACAAGAATCATGGCAAAGCAATGTGCTACGAATCAGAGTTAAAGAATAGCACAAAGGATCAAGTTCATACCCTAACTCGGTGGTGAGCTTGCTACGGCGGCAACGGTGGCGGATATGGCCATTGATGGTGATCGAGACCAGCGGCGGGAGGTCGCTGGCGGCGAGGAGATGATCCGGAGACCCAAGGAGGCAGATCAGGTCACACCCGGGTGAAGGGTTTCGGAAAGTTTTCCAAAATTCAACCCGTCGATGTATATAACCCGAGCCTGTCGGTGTGACCGAGTGGAAAAACTCGGTGGCACCAAGATGCAAAACTGCTAGCAGTTACTGCAACTCGGTGTGACTGGAAAGTTCAAATCGGTTGCACCGAGACTGAAAACCTAGATCAACTTAGTGAACTCCGTGTATGTCGGTGTATTTGGATCGACACCTATGGGATCACAAGAATCCCTACTACGGTTGCGGCGCGCGGTGTTGAGAGAAGAGCGGATCTAATAGTCAGGACACGGTTCCTTTACCCAGTTTCGGGCCGCAAAGATGCGTAAACCCTACTCCTGCTTTGGTGGATTATATGTTTGTGTTCTTCAGCTAGTGAGGAGCTCCAAAAGAGTCGTGAGGAGTTCTAAAAAGCCGAATCCTTCTCCTGGTCGCCTCGGGCCTCCTTTTATAGGAAAAAGGGGTTGCCATAGTGGCACACAGGAGGTGGAAAGGGTACAATGATGCGAGGTTATCCTTTGCATTACAGGACAAGGTGCATTTAATGCGCTTAGCTTAGGTGTCCTTGCATTAGCGGGGATGAGGGGAGACGTCCGTCTTGTCCGTCGCGGCCCCTCCTCGTGTTGACATGCGCCCTGGCCAGCGGTGCCTGAGGTGCCATGTAGGCAGACAGGCAGCTGAGGTGGCGCAACGACGGGTCTCCACGAAGATCTGCGGGTTCCCACGCAGGAGCCTGCCCAGTTGGTCGGGTTGGCAGCTGCGTGGGTCGGTGGAAACCCAGTTCGTGCGGGCCTGACGGTGGCCCCGCGGGTGTCCTCGGCAAGGGCCTTGCCGGGGCCCCGGCAAGGGTCTTGCCGCGGCGCCTGCTGTCATCCCCGGCAAGGTGCTTGCCGGAGGCCTTGTGGTTCACCTTGGCTGGGATCCCGCCAAGGGTCGTCGTCTTCTTAACATGTATCTGATCTTGGATGTCTTCACAAAGATCTGCATGCCACCACGGGGATATCTCCCGAATCCACGCCCCATGGGGGCGGTGGACTCAAGGGTGATCTGCTCCGTAGGCGTGGGGCGAGCTGCCGCGGCAAGGGTCTTGCCGGGGCTGTCAGAGCCGGCCCCCCAGCAAGGGTCTTGCCAGGGCTGCTGAAACTGGCTCCCGGCAAGGATCTTGCCAGGGAAAGCCGCTTCGTCCCTTTGCTCTTTGTGGTCTTGTTCTTGGCGTTGCTCCAGTCTCCATCAAGCTTCGGTCTTGCCCCGGCTCACCTCCCTTGCCATGCTTGGTGTGGTGGTGCCCGTGGCTCAGACTGCCCGTGCACAGTCATAGGGGTACAAAAAGTGTACCCCTCTTTTTGTACACCGACAGGAGCCCCCGGGCCTGGGCCACACATAAGCGCGACACGTTGTTGGGCCAGGCCCAGAACGGTGCACGGGCAGGCGAGGCGGTTTTCACCGTGGTAAGATTTTCCGCGCGCTGTGCCTCCCACGACCCGCGCGCACGGCGCGGGGTAGAAGGGCGTGCGTGACGTGGGCGGCATGCGTGGGGCGGTTCCCGCAGGCATGCGTCACGTTGCAGTAAATGCGAAAGGAGGCGGCTTCGTGCCTTCCCCGTAAACGGGGGGAGGCGTGCAGGCGCGGCCCATTTACTGAATGGGGCCGAGGCGCAGTCGCCTAGGCGTCCACTCCCCACGATCACGGGGTGGCAGAGGTCGCCTCACCCGTCCCCTCGGCTCTGCACGTTCTCCACGTTCCTTCCATGCGCTCGAGGTGGCGAGCGGTAGAGGCGGGAAACCGAGTCATCGCTGGTTGGGGTGGCGAGTCGGGCCCGGCTCCCTCGCCTTCTGCGTCTTGATTGGCTGAGCGGGGCGGTCGAGCCCCAGCCCCGCCCCTTTATAAAGAGCGGGAGGGCAGGGATGGCGCCCGCACTCCTCCATCTTCTTTCTCCTTCTGCTTCTGCTCCTCTCTTCTGCTCTCCATGAAGAGAGGAAACCCCGGTTCTTCGATGGTGGCGGCGAGGGTCGCTGCTCGACAACGCGTCCCTCCTCCTCCTGCACCTGTAGTGGCCGAACCAGCCACGAGGGGAAGAGGGAGGGGGCGAGGCCGTGAGCGAGGCCGGGCACTCGGGGAAGAGGAGGATGGGGCGGCCCGCCGGCCTCGCCCCCGCCAGCAGCTCCTCCTCCAATGGAAGGTCATATTGGGGATGACCCTTGTGAGTTCTTCGTCAGGATGCGGGGGGAGCCGCGCCGTCGTCTTCGTCTCCTGACTCCATTTGCGCGGCAGATGGAGGTGGATCCGCCGGAGTCGCTGCGGCTGCACATGAGGGGCTGGGGGATCAGTGGCACGCGGGTCCGCATCGACTTCCGTGCCCCTCATGTGATGTATCTTCATCAAGGATGGAAGATGTTCGCTCGCATCCATAGCCTGACAGATGGGCTCACCCTCCACTTCAAGTTGATGGAGGATGGCCATCTCTCCGTCAAGGTCTTCGGGCACCTCGGGACTCGTGCGAGGTGCTGCGCGGAGAGCTCCTCCGATGATGAAGACTCCTCCTCGAACGAGGGTGACGAGGAGGACAGCGGCATCGACGATGAGGGCGGTGGACAGCAGGATGATGGGTCCGACTAGGTGTCGGGTGCCGCTCCTGGTGGCACCGGTGACCCCATCATCCGCGTCGCCGGCTCCTTGAACTTCTCGGGGCCGTCTCCTTGGCGGCTGGCGTAGGGAGGCTGTGGAAGAGGAAGATGAAGAAGGTGGGCGGCAAGGTCGTCATGTCGGAGTACGCGGGCACCGACGCCTTCCACGTGTACTGACGTCCTGCCGCCTCGTCTTCGAGCTCTGCCTCCGGCGCCGTCATCACCGTCCAGCCCTTGGGAGGCCGCCGAGATGTCCTCTTGGTGTCTTCTGCCACCCGTAGCTCGCCTAGGCGCCCCTTTTGCCCTTCTCGCCTCCTTGACCTACCTCCTGAGGAGAGGGACAAGAAAGGCATTACGGGCATCTTATCTCTTTTTAGTCTGTAAGCCTTCGGGCATCTGTTAAGTTTAAAACTTGTAATCTCCTTGTTCATGTTTTTCATTCCCTATGGACTGTATCTGAACGGAATGTTTTTAATGAAAAAGGAATGTTTGCCGGGTCATTTGTTCGCAGGTAAAACCCACGACAGGGAATAAATCCTAGACATCTCCAAGATAAACATTTTCTCGCCCGGCAACAGGCCCTGCCGTTTCCCTACTTTGCTCGACCTTTCTCACGCCTTTGGCGGAGGCAGGGATGAAGTGGGCTAAGGCTCCTCGTTCCATCCTTTTGCCGCCGCGACTACGACCAAACTTAGTCCCAGGATCGAGCCCTAGGGGCTAGAGTTATCGAAGCACGGTAGCTTAAGGAAAAGAACGAGGTTTCGCATACCTCAGTCCATAATGGAATGCATGATAAGGGATAAAGAACTCATCTGAAGCTGCAGCCCCCGGCAACCCTGGTCTGCCATGGGTGAATCTTCGCCCTTGTAGCCCCCGGCAACACTGGCTCGCCGGGGCCTAGGCGCTGGTCTGTTCTTCTTTCCTTCCCCCAAGTGGCTTCGGCAAGAATGTCTGCGCGTCCTGTGAACCAAAGAAGACAGTGGAAAGACAAAGACTCGGCCTCTAAGCTAGGGGTTAGCCGCCGCTAAGCACTACTATCAACCCTAACCAAGGACAAGACTCGACTCAGCATGCATGCTATAACTTAGGGCGCCAGCGCTTCATTTATTTATGCTCAGGGTCTGCGCCTGGCTTTGTACAAAGGGTTACATGCCTTGCCGGCAAGGCTTGTACAAAAGGGTGGCTTGTCGGGGGGGGGGGGGCAAGCCGCGCCTTAAGGGTAAAACTTGTGAAGATGCTCAATGTTCCAGGAATTGCTTATCGGAACGGCATCCTCGGTCTCCAGGCGGACTGCGCCAGGCCCGGTGACTCGTATTACCCGATAAGGGCCTTCCTACTTCGGCGTCAACTTGTTCGTATTCCTGGCCGATTGAACGCGCCGGAGAACAAGGTCGCCTTCCTCAAAGCTTCGGGCACGGACCTTGCGGCTATGGTAGCGGCACAAGGCTTGCTGGTAGTGTGCTGCTCTCACAGCCGCCCGAAGACGATCTTCCTCAAGGAGCATTGCGTCGTCTTGCCGCAGCTGCTCTTGCTCAAGCTCATCATAAGCGAGCACTCGAGGTGACCCGTATATGAGTTCAGTGGGGAGAACTGCTTCTGCCCCGTATATCAGGGCAAAGGGCGTCTGGCCGGTGGCTCGATTTGGTGTCGTTCTGATCGACCAAAGAACCGCCGGCAACTCATCAATCCATTGCCTCCCACTCTTGTACAGCATGTCAAAGGTATTTGTCCTTAATCCTCGCAGCACTTCAGCATTTGCCCTCTCAGCTTGACCATTGCTTCGGGGGTGAACAACGGAAGCGAAACAGACTTTGTTGCCGAGGTCCTGGGTATATTGCATGAAGGTGCGGCTTGTAAACTATGTGCCATTGTCGGTGATGATCCTGTTGGGTACACCAAAACGGCACACTAGTCCCTTGAAGAACTTGACGGCTGTCTGAGCTGTGACCTTCATGACTGCCTCCACCTCTGGCCACTTTGTGAACTTGTCGATTGCAATGTACAAGTACCCAAAACCCCCGACAGTGCGGGGGAAAGGTCCTAGTATGTCGAGCCCCCAGACCGAGAAGGGCCAGGAGAGAGGAATGGTTTGAAGGGCTTGAGCTGGTTGATGAAATTTCTTTGAATGGAACTGGCACACTTCACACCTGGTGACCAGTGCCGTCGCATCTTGGAGGGCAGTGGGCCAGAAGAAACCTTGCCGGAATGCCTTGCCGGCAAGGGCTCTTGACCCTATGTGGGATCCACATATGCCTCCATGTATCTCTGCCAACAGCCCCAGTCCTTGCTCTCGAGGGATGCACTTCAATTTCACGCCGTTCGGTCTCCTTTTGTACAGGACGTCCTCGACGAACTGGTACAAAGCAGACCGATGGGCTACTTTCTCCGCTTCTTCCTGCTCCTCAGGATGTTCCCCAATCTGGAGGAATTGGACGGTATGCTGCGCCCACGCTGGAGCCTGGGGCTCGAAGGCGAGGACCAAAGGCATTTCCTCCGCCAAGGGAGCGGCTGTCTCAACCGCAAAAGCTTGACGCTCTGCCGAAGCTAGTCGTCCTGTGGCAGGGCTCAGTGTCTACGGCAACATTCTTGCCGATGGCTCCAGTGAGCTCGGCGGGAAAGTACTTGTCGGGCCCTGATTTCCTCCTCTTGTTCTGCTCTGTTGATGGATCAACGGATGGCTGAGAAAGCTGAAGCACAAAGGTACCTAGTTCCACAGGTAGCTTGAGGGCAGCGCGCTTTGACGGGTAATCGGCGATGTCGTTCTCCAATCGGGGAACGTGCTCTGCCTGTATACCATCAAAGCGCTCTTCCAACTTTCTCACTTCATCGACGTAGGCCTTCATCAACGGGCTCTGGTAATCCTTGTTGACTTGCTTGACGACAAGCTGCGAGTCGCCCCTGAGAATGAGCTTCTTGATTCCGAGGTCTGCCGCGATCCTAAGACCGGCAAGCAGCCCCTCGTACTCAGCAGTGTTGTTTGTCGATACCTCCCTGGGAAAGTGCATCTGGACCACGTACTTGAGGTGCTCTCCAGTGGGCGCGAACAGCAGTACGCCAGCCCCGGCGCCCTGTAAGGAGAAAGCTCCATCAAAGTACATGATCCAGTTGCAACTCGCCTCTTTGCCGGGGAGAGCAGTTTCCTGGACTTCTTCATCAGGCGTTGTGGTCCATTCTACGACGAACTCTGTCAGGACTCGGCTCTGGATCGTCGAGTTACTTTCAAACTTGAGGCCAAAGCTGGACAGTTCCAGTGCCCACTCTACAATCCTTCCTGTTGCATCTGGATTGTGCAATATCCGTTGTAGAGGGAGGCGAGTGACGATAGTGATCTCGTGCACCTGGAAGTAGTGATGTAGCTTCCTCGAGGCCATAAGAAGGTCGAAGAGCAATTTCTGCACACCGAAGTACCTAGATCTAGCCCCCTGCAAGAGGGAGCTAACAAAGTAGACCGGGTGCTGCATCATTTTCTTCTTCGGCTGCACTCCAACCGACCGTGTCGTCTCTGCACCAGTGGCATCAGGCTCTGTTGCTGGTATCACCTCATTATCAATTTCTCTCTGCGCCACTAGTGCGGCGCTGACCACCTGGTTTGTTGCCGCTAAGTATAGCAGCAATGGTTCTTGTGGTCTAGGAGCGACTAGTATTGGCGTGGAGGAAAGATACCTCTTCAGGTCTTGTAATGCTGCTTCAGCTTCCGGCGTCCACTCCATTGGGCCCGCCTTTTTCAAAACCTTGAAAAAGGGAGGGGCGCGCTCGGCAGACTTGGAAATGAATCTGCTCATGGCGGCAACGCAGCCAGCAAGCCGACGTACATCCTTGACCCGTTTGGGTGCTTCAATCTCCTCTATAGCTTTGATCTTGTCCGGATTGGCTTCTATCCCACGCTGCGACACAAAGAACCCGAGAAGCTTGCCAGACAGGACGCCGAAGACGCACTTCTCATGGTTCAGCTTGAGGTTGATCTTGCGTAGGTTTATAAATGTTGCTTGTAAATCCGGTATGAGGGTTGCCCTGTTCTTGGTTTTGACCACTATATCATCCATATAAGCCTCCATATTTCTATGGAGCTGGGGTTCAAAACCGATCTGGACTGCCCTCGCAAACGTCGAGCCAGCACTCTTCAACCCGAAAGGCATTCGTAAGAAACAGTACGTACCACATGGGGTGATGAATGCTGTCTTCTCTTCGTCTTCTCTTGCAATGAAGATCTGGTGGTAGCCGGAGTAGGCATCGAGGAATGACAGCAGGTCGCACCCTGCCGTGGAGTCAACAATCTGGTCTATGCGCGGCAACGGGAAGGGGTCCTTGGGACAAGCTTTATTGATATCTGTGTAATCAATACACAGCCTCCACTTCCCATTTGCCTTGCGCACTACCACTGGATTGGCCAACCACGTTGGATGGAGCACTCCTCTTACCAGACCCGCAGCTTCCAGTTTCCGGATCTCCTCGGTGAAGAACTCTTGCCGTTCCAAAGCTTGCTTCCTGACCTTCTGCTTGAAGGGCCGCGCATGAGGACAGACAGCAAGGTGGTGCTCAATCACCTCCCACAGGGAACACCGGGGATGTCGGATGCTTGCCAGGCAAACACGTCGACATTCTCCCACAGGAAGGTGACGAGCGCGTCTTCCTATTTGTTGTCAAGGGTGGAGCTTATGGTGAAAGCCCCTCCCGTGCCATCCTCCTTGACAGAAACCTTCTTGGTTCCCGGCGGTGTGGCCCTGGATCTCTTGTTTCTGCCGGTGGGGCTCTCTGGCACGTCCTCGACAGGAGCGCGACACTCCGAAGAGGTGCGCTTGCCGGAGTGGGTGTCCGAGGTCTCATCGGTCTTCTTCTTTCCGGTGGATCTCTCTGGCACGTCTTCGACGGGAGCACAGCACTCCGAAGAGGTGAGCTTGCCGGAGTGGGTGACCGAAGTCTCGCCCCCGGTCTTCTTCTTCTTCCCCCCGGGCCTCCAGTGGCGGGAGCGAGTGCCCTCGTAGCAGTAGTTGCTGCAACTGCTTGCTGGTACAATTGGTCAGCGCAAATCAGCGCGCCTTTCTTATCGAAGGGGATGGTGATGATCGTCACAGGCCCTGGCATCTTCAGGGTGTTGTAGGCGTAGTGTGACGCTGCCATGAACTTGGCTAGTGCTGGGCGGCCAAGGATCCCGTTGTAAGGCAAGGGGATCTTGGCAACATCGAACACGATCCTCTCTGTCCTGTAGTTCAGATCACTTCCAAAAGTCACGGGCAGCGTGACTTTCCCCTTCGGTTGACTTCTCCCTGGGTTGACCCCCTGAAACGTGCCCGTCTCTTCGAGGTCCCCATCAGGAACTTGCAGCTTCTCGATCACGGTGGGCGAGAGTAGGTTCAGACCGGCCCCGCCATCGACCAGCATCTTTGTCACCTTGAGGTTGCGTATCGTCAGTGAAACCAAAAATGGCAAGCACACGACCGCAGTAGTGCGATCAGGGTGATCCTCGGCGTCAAAGATGATAGGTGTGCTGGACCATTTCAGCGGCTTTTGGGCACCGGACGATGGTTCCGCCGCAATAATCTCACGCGCCCACTGTTTAAGTTGGTGGTGAGAAGTATGCAACGAGGCACCACCATCGACGCACATGGCGTCCGTAGCCTTCTGAAACTCTTGGCCGCCAGACTCATCGTCCTCTTCGTGATCGTCGTCTTTAGCCCTTCTGTCGCGGCCCCGAGCGGGCCTTTCCTGCTGTTTCTCCTTGCCGCGATGGCCTGCTTGGCCACCACGCTTCTTGCCGGATCCCTCAGCGCCGTCCTGGCCCTTCTCCTTGTCCTTCCTCTCGTATTCATCCCTTTGCTTCTCAGCAAGGAGCTCAACCTGGTGGCAGTCCTGGAGATCATGGCCTTTGGTGCGATGGATCTTGCAGTATCGCTTGCCGGAGTTTCCTGGCTTCTCGACAGCCGCCAAGGCCCGGCAGGCGACGCGCCCGCAATCTCCTTGCCGGGGTCACCCGCCCTGGTTTTCTTGGCGGAGCCGGCGTCATCAGACCCCTCGACGGCAAGTACGACTTTACCCTTGCGCTTCCTATTGCGGTGCCGGCCCTTCTTCGCCGGGGCGGCAGTATCCTCGTCTGAAGAGTCGGTTTCCGCACCGGCGCCTTCGCCGAGGTACTTCCTTCCCTCTTCAGCCCGGGCACATCTGTCGGCAAGAACATAGAGTTCCGCCACATCCTTCACCTTGGTCATCGCCAGTTCTTCGCGCATCTTGCGGTTGCGCACGTTCTAGTGGAACGCGCTGATGATGGTGGCAGACTCTCGCCTTCCTTCTAGGGTATGACATGCAGGTCACTCGCTTGGCCATGGGCTTGGTGGCCTCTTGTGAAGGCGCCAACAAACTCATGGCACAAGTCGGACCAGGAGAAAATAGAGTCTACTGGCAAGTGCATCAACCACGACATGGCGTTAGGTTTAAGAGCCAACGGAAAGTAATTCGCAAGCACCTTATCATCGCAGGCCCCGGCAGCTTGCATCGTGATGGTGTAGATGCTAAGGAACTCCGACGGGTGGGTCTTGCCGTTGTACTTCTCGCCAACGTCAGGCTTGAAGGTGCGGTGAGAGGGCCACTGGAACTGCCTCAACTCACGGGTGAAAGCTGGACAGCCTACCTCGTAAGGTAGACCTCCAGGGCTCTCCGGTGCTGGGTGGTCTACAGCAGGCCCTGCTCGCCTGTCTGACTGGTGGCGCGCTCCGCGTCGGCACTCGATGGTGGTTCGAGCGTCTTCATGAGCTCGCTCCTGAAGAACTTGACGCTGGTCGCCGTGGGTCCGCGGGTCGGACGACGCTATGTCGACGTCCCGACGAGTCGAAACACGCGGTATCGGGCAAGGAGGAGGCGAATACACCGTAGCCACGACGCTGCCGGTCCTCCCACCGCCGGTGCGTGGGACTCCATCGGAGCGTCGACCTGGGAGCTCCGCTGGATTTGGTTCATCCTTGTTGGCGACTGCGACAAGGCTTCGGATGGTGGCTCTCCATTCGTCGAGTTTCCCCGTAACGGGAGGAAAGTCGAGGAGCAACTGCGCGCGCGCCAGGACTTCGGCTGGGGTCAACGGTAGCGAAACCTGCACGGATCACGACGCGCTTCGACCCCTGAGCGTGTCAGGAGGAGCCCCATCACGATTCTGCGGTCGCATACCGTCTCCACCAGTGCTTCGGCGGGCGGGCAGGTCTTCGACGTCCCGGGAGTGGCGCTCGGGGCTCTTCCCATGGAGACGCCCGGGATCTTCGGGGTGACGACGCCGTTCGTCGCGCGCTGCTTGAGAAGAGCGCGTTGTGGGCACCGGCGTGGGAGTTCTGGAGGTCCTTGCGTCGCCTTCGGGTGATGCGGCCGCGATCTTGGAAGGCCCCGCGCCACCCGCGGAGGGCCGGGCTCCATCTTTGGAACTGGCGGTGTGTGGCCTGTTACCAGGCGCACAAACATCGCCACCTCCCAAACTCCGGCTGCCGGGATGGCGTTGGTGTTCGCGAGCAGCGCCCCGGTCCGCTGCTCGCCCGCGTCGGGACGGGCTGTCCGGCTTCCGAATGGCCAACCACCACCGTCATCTTCTTCTTGGGCGCCATGACGATGAAGAAGCGTCGAACTGACTGCTAAAGCCGATTCTCACGACCCGCCACCCCTACCTGGCGTGCCAAACATGTGGGTGTATTTGGATCGACACCTATGGGATCACAAGAATCCCTACTACGGTTGCGGGGCGCGGGGTTGAGAGAAGAGCGGATCTAATAGTCAGGACACGGTTCCTTTACCCAGGTTCGGGCTGCAAAGATGCGTAAAACCCTACTCCTGCTTTGGTGGATCATATGTTTGTGTTCTTCAGCTAGTGAGGAGCTCCAAAAGAGTCGTGAGGAGTTCTAAAAAGCCGAATCCTTCTCCTGGTCGCCTCGGGCCTCCTTTTATAGGAAAAAGGGGTTGCCACAGTGGTACACAGGAGGTGGAAAGGGTACAGTGATGCGAGGTTATCCTTCGCATTACAGGACAAGGCACATTTAATGCGCTTAGCTTAGGTGTCCTTGCTTTATCGGGGACGAGGGGAGATGTCCGTCTTGTCCGTCGCTGCCCCTCCTCGTGTTGACACGTGCCCTGGCCAGCGGTGCCTGAGGTGACATGTAGGCAGACAGGAAGCTGAGGTGGTGCAACGGCGGGTCTCCACGAAGATCTGCGGGTTGCCACACAGGAGCCTGCCCAGCTGGTCGGGTTGGCAGCTGCGTGGGTCGGTGGAAACCCAGTTGGTGCGGGCCTGACGGTGGCCCCGCGGGTGTCCTCGACAAGGGCCTTGCCGGGGCCCCAGCAAGGGTCTTGCCGCGGTGCCTGCTGTCATCCCCGGCAAGGTGCTTGCCGGAGGCCTTGTGGTTCTCGTTGGCTGGGATCCCGCCAAGGGTCGTCGTCTTCTTAACATGTATCTGATCTTGGATGTCTTCACAAAGATCCGCATGCCACCACGGGGATATCTCTCGAATCCTCGCCCCATGGGGGCGGTGGACTCAAGGGTGATCTGCTTCGTAGGCGTGGGCCGAGCTGCCGCGGCAAGGGTCTTGCCGGGGCTGTCAGAGCCGGCCCCCCGGCAAGGGTCTTGTTAGGACTGCTGAAACTGGCTCCCGGCAAGGATCTTGCCGGGGAAAGCCGCTTTGTCCCTTTTCTCTTTGTGGTCTTGTTCTTGGCGTTGCTCCAGTCTCCATCAAGCTTCGGTCTTGCCCCGGCTCACTTCCCTTGCCATGCTTCATGTGGTGGTGCCCATGGCTCAGACTGCCCGTGCACAGTCATAGGGGTACAAAAAGTGTACCCCTCTTTTTGTACACCGACAGTGTGACCGAAGTGGATGACTCGGTCATACCGAAATGCACAAAGAGGTTTTGGAAGTTTAAGTCTATGGCGAATCGGGGACACCCAGTGCTCCTCACACAGAGTGGTTTGAATCTGACTTGATTAAACTTTGTTATGTAGCATGAATAGAGTTTGAGACTAGAAAAGCATAGATAGCTAGAGGGGGTTCTTAGGCATTCTTGTCCATCCATTTGGCAAAAGAAAAAGAGCCAAACAATCAAAGCAACAAATGGATGTCCTCGAATGAGAAAAATATGCAGTCAACATGCTCACACAATAAGATAGCAAATGAAACATGTGGCAAAACATGCACAACCATTCTAGCATCTATCAAGCAATTGGCGATGACTAGGTCATCTATGTATGAGTATATTGACTTAGGAGTCAAATGAGAACATTTGATCATAGGTCATACTCATCGTTTAAGCACAAGTGGGGTTACAACTTTTACATAAAGCATTGTTGTGTTCACATCATTAGAGTTGCTTTAGCTCAATTGATTAGAGTAAAGCTCCCCCTAGATGTGATATCCCCCATAAGAGGGATGAACTAACCTTGGGTTTTGTCGATGATGACTTCATGTAGGTGTTGAAGATGTAGATGCTCAATGTTGATGTAGATCATTTGGAGCAATCCATTGGAGTGAGTTGCACTTTCAATACATAAATGGGTTAGTCCCACAAGAAACAAACAAGGATATCCATAGACATAGAGAGAATTTCACACAATATGATGTCCATGAAAGCATTTGGTTACCTTGTCCCTTGTCTTACCAACAAGAGGGTTTGTGACTCCTTGAACTAGTGCAAGATATGGAAGTTGTTTGCACTTGTCCTCGCCAAAATGATAGTATGTTTGCGGAGTCACCCTCGAGAACTCTCTAGTTCTTCTTCTTCAGGATCCACACCATCTTGATGAGAATCCTTGTAGTTGTAGTCATACTTGATGAAGTAGAACTTGAAGTAGTCTTGGGAACCCACTTGACCAAAGCCTTAGGAACTTCTTCAAATGCATCAATCTCTTCTTGAAGCTTGTCCTTGCCCTTTAGCTTGTGGTCTTGTGGTGGAAGATCATCTTGTGCTTGTGTCCCTTGAAAAGAAGTAGGATCATACTTCTCTTGTTGAGGAACAAACTTAGTCTTGGGGTATTGATATTCTTCCCACTAAACTCCATTGGCATTGAACTTTCATTCAAAACCAACACCTTGAGTCTTCCGGTGCCTTCCTTGCTTGTGTACAATCTCCTAAAATTGCTTACTCCTAGCAAGGCTCTTGTAAACACCTTTCTTTATAATTCCCTTCAATAAGCTATTTTCTTGCTCAAGTGTAACTTGGCTAAGATAATCATTAGTGGAATCAGGAGAACTACTATAAGCAACATCATTGGATTTAGCATTATTGTTGTTACTACTAGAGGAAGAATATTTCTTGTTCTTGTTACTAGGTTTTACTTGTGGCATGTAAGTAGACAAGAGTAAACGCTTGGCAATGTAAGAAGAACTTTTCTTGCGAAGATCATCATTGATTGCTTTTAAGAACTCATGCTCTTGCTCAAGGTTGAGCTTTTCAAAGCGTAACTTCTCTTGAGTCCTTAAAAGTTCTCGATGATCTTCCAAAGTAGTTTCATGAGCTAACTTAAGAGTGTTCAATTCTTTAGTTAGACGCTCAATCTTCTCCTTATCAGTGTCATTCGTTTTATCTTGATTAGCATGATTAATAGCAATTTCATCATAATTTTCATCAAAGGTTTCATCACTATTGCTACCAACAAGTAAATCATCATCTCCTAGCAAGTCATCTTCATCACTATTGAAATCAAGATACTTGGGGTGTGATACCTTAGAACCTTTAGCCATGAATCATCTTCCAATTTCTTCTTTTGCTGAGTAAAATAAGTCGTAGGAGTTGGATGACATAAGAGCAATTTCGGCAACACCTTCATCTTTAGTATCTTCGGATTCGGAGTAGTAGCTTCTCTCGGAGTGGTCATCAGAGTCGGAACTGAATACCTATTCAACAACATGAGCTTGATGTCTTCGTCTTGTATAGCTCCTTGATGATTTGTCCTTCCTCTCCGAATATTTTCTTCTCCGAGAAGGTCTTCATTCATAACAATCATCTCTACTCCTTCTCTCTCTTGGTGGTGAATCTTCTCTTCTACTTATCCTTTTAGGTGAGTCTTCTCTTCTCTTGTGGGGAGTCGTACACTCATTGGTGTAGTGTCCGGGTCTTCCACAATTGTAGCAATCCGGATCATGACTTGAAGATCTCTTGTCATTGTAGGACCTTGACTTGGAAATTTTTCTTTGCTTCTGTTCTTGTAGAACTTGTTGAAGTTCTTCACCATTAAGCTCAATCCTTCATTGAAGACTTGTTTCTCACTTGATGATGTAGGAGCATCACATGAGGCTTAGTAAGCACCACTAGACTTGTTGTGAAGCTCTTCTTTATCTTTGAGTGACATCTCATGAGCAACAATTCTTCCAATGACTTCCGTATGCTTGAGATCTTTGTAATTGGGCATCATTTGGATCAATCTGCACATGGTATCATATTTTCCATCCAAGGCTCTTATGATGTTCTTGATGATGAATCTGTCGGTCATCTCTTCACTTCCTAAGCCGGCAATCTCATTTGTGATGAGAGCAAGCCTAGAGTACATTTCAGTGACACCTTCACCATCCTTCATTTTGAACTTGTCAAGCTGACTTTGAAGCACATCCAACTTGGATTCCTTGACGGAGTCGGTACCTTCGTGCATATCAATCAAACTATCCCAAATTTATTTTGCTTTCTCAAGATGGCTGATTTTGTTGAATTCTTCGGGGCACAATCCGTTGAAAAGGATATCGCTAGCTTGAGCATTGTATTGCAACATCTTCAATTCTTCTGTGGTAGCTTCACAATTTGGTTCCTTCCCATCAAAGAATTCACCTTGCAAACCAATACACACAATAGCCCAAACGGCGGGGTTATGTCCAAGAATATGCATTTTCATCTTATGCTTCCAACTAGCAAGTTTTGTACCATCAAAGTAAGGACCTCTACGGTGGTAACATCCCTCGCTAGACGCCATACTCTCCTAGGTTGTGAAACTAAGGGTATGATCACCGAAGTATGGAAATCATGGCAAAAGGAGTCCAAAGCTCTGATACCACTTGTAGGTTCGAAAGTATGTCTAGAGGGGGGGGGGTGATTAGACTACTTGACTAAATAAAAATCTAGCCTTTTCCCAATTTTAATTATTGACAGATTTTAGCAACTTAGCACAAGTCAAGCAATCAACCTACACATGTAATTCTAAGAGTATAGCAGCGAAATGTAAAACAATTGCATATGAAGGTAAAGGGAGGAGTTTGGAGGAGCAAACGCAAGTGTATACACGGATGTTTTTCTCGTGGTTCCGATAGGTGGTGCTATCGTACATCCACGTTGATGCAGACTTCAACCCACGATGGGTAACGGCTGCGCGAATCCACGGAGGGCTCCACCCACGAAGGGTCCACGAAGAAGAACATTGTCTATCCCACCATGGCCATCACCCACGAAGGACTTGCCTCACTAGGGTAGATCTTCACGAAGTAGGCGGTCTCCTTGCCCGTACAAACTCCTTGGTTCAACTCCACAATCTTGTTGGAGGGTCCCAAGTGACACCTAACCAATCTAGGAGACACCTCTCTCCAAAAGGTAATAGACTATGTGTTGATGATGAACTCCTTGCTCAAATGCTTCAAATGATAGTCTCCCCAACACTCCAACAGTTTCTCACAGATTTGGATATGGTGGAAGAATGATTTGAGTGGAAAGCAACTTGGGGAAGGCTAGAGAACAAGATTCATATGGTAGGAATGTAATATCTTGATATCAACACTTGAGTAGGTGGTTCTCTCTCAGAACATGTAGGTTGGAAGTGTAGGTATGTTCTGATGGCTCTCTCCATGAATGAAGAGTTGGTGGAGGGGTATATATAGCCTCCACACAAAATCTAACCGTTACACACAATTTACCAAACACGGTGGGACCGATTCAGAGGACTCGGTCAGACCGATATAGTTCATAATGTGACTGTTAGGCATTTCGGTGGGACCGATATGATCAACTTGGTAGGACCGATTTCATTAGGGTTAGGGAATAATGTAATCTAATTGAGACCGATTACATAAACACGGTGGGACCGATTTGGGTAATAAGCTTACAGAGAGTTGGTCAGGCAAACTCGGTGGGACCGATTCGCTCGTTTCGGTTGGACCGAAACGTTACGAAGGGGGAATGGAGAGTTTGCATTGCGAACTCGATGGGACCAATCGCTCATCTCGGTGAGACCGAAATGTTACGAAGGGAAACATAGAGTTTGCAATCCCATCTCGGTGAGGCCGAGTTCCCTATCGGTGAGACCGAAATGATTAGGGTTTAGTGGCAGTGCCTATGTCAAATGAACTCGGTGGCGCCGGATAGAACTTTTCGGTGGGGCCGAGTTGGACTTTTGGTTTGGGACATATGTGGATGTGAGATAGTGGTTGATGATTTTGGAGCATATCACTAAGAATTTTGAGCAAGAAATCCATTAAGCAACACCTCATCCCCTTTTAATAGTATTGGCTTTCCTATGGACTCTATGTGATCTTGGATCACTAAAATAGGGAATATAGAGTCTTGAGGTTGAGCCAATATGTGTCCTTAGCATTTTGAGGGGTCCATATTCCTAATCCATGCCATTCCAATCATTGAACTTTCCTGAAATATTTATCTTGAAATGGCATTAGTTCAATGAGCTATATGTTGTTAGTAATTACCAAAACCACCTAGGGATAGTTGCACTTTCACTAGTAACCCCATGGTGGAGCGTCTGCACACTTATTTTAATTTAATCTATGATAAATTACTAGTGGAACTACTTCTGTCTCGGTATATATGTCATTCGCATAGTTCTAGGTCAACAATTTAACTATCTAAATATGCATTTTATGTGACAAAAAATATATATTTAGAAACTACATCAGTGTAGAAGTCTAGTGATATAATTTTCATGATATATAACACAAATTTAATTCCTCAAATCGATGACCTAGAACTACGCAAATAACTTATACACCGAGATGGTTGAAGTACAATTATTAAAAAAACATCGAACATGTAATGATGACATCGATCATGCTCTAATATTTCTTGGCCTCCGTGCGACACCTAGCCCATTTGTGTTCTCGCTGCTTGTGTCTCTCAAGGAGCAGTGAGTTGGCCATTTTGCCGTAAATTAAGATAAGTTTGCTCACACTCCGGTCCCA
The DNA here is from genome assembly GCA_902687465.1 of Secale cereale. Lineage (NCBI taxonomy): Eukaryota > Viridiplantae > Streptophyta > Magnoliopsida > Poales > Poaceae > Secale > Secale cereale. Next base: position 370,164,304 of record LR738715.1, on the reverse strand, counting down.
CATGTCAGTGATATGCTAAGAGGAAGCGCGTTTAACGACATGCCATACGTGCACTTGGTTAGTACTAGTAGGAGCAGATTCAAAGAAGAGTGTGTTGATGGTTGCTTCGTCCGAGCAACTTACCGTGGGAAAGGTGGGGCTTATGATTGGACTGTTCATTACTACTGCTCACTATTGGTGCGGCGCGATGACCGGGCTATTTGGTGCATGGCAAATGGACCCGGACCAACATTTCTCTACTTATCTACTTATCTCTACTCTTATAAAAAACAGAGGCTGTGATGATGGTGTGCCTGCCATCGTGCAACATAGGCTGTCCATATCTGACGGATAGGAAGGAAACTATGACAATTTGCAAAAAGACACCGGCACTCCTCTCGACATTTGCAGATAAGGCCTTCCCTCGTTCATCCTTATCTCCCATAGGATAAACTACTCATATAAATGGAGCTTTATGTTCCGTGCAATGCACCAGCATCTTGCTAGTGTTTACATAATTAACGTACACATAATATTCCAGCAACATGAAATTGTACAATGATTTCAAGATTTCAGCTTTTGTTTCATGAGTCTTGCCAGTTGGAAGGTTGTTTCGCTACAACATCAATAAAATACGGAAACTAACAACCAAGCTCTTTCGCAAAAAAACTAACTACCTGCTAATGCATCTCAATGATTAGCAGATCAGAGCTAATATTTACATCACAACCGAAGACAAATTTGTGAGAACGTGTTATAAAGAAAATAATTAAAATTGATCCATGCTTTCATTGTCAGCAACTTTCCCGCGGCTCTGTCTAAATCAACAAGACATGTTTGGAAGAAAGTAGAAGCTAGGAGCATGGAACATTCTGATCATTTTGTGCAGATCCACTAAAATAGAGCTGGCCATCCTTGTTCCAAATATATTGAGTAAGTGTGATTATAATTATATAGGATGTTGATGAAATAATAAACACACAAATATAAGCTGGTCACCTTTGCAGTCTCTCTTAAGACTAACTAGTTGGAGAAGACAAAGAAAATAGTTGGAGAATATTAGCCTCGGAGTTGGATGAGGAGGATAGAGCAAAATCAATCTCCCTTTGTGCAGTCCCACTAAAATATAGAAACGTTGCCCGTGTGACATTTCAGCAAAACTGCACAAAACTGTCTTGAGAAAAAAGTGATTTGTGTAGTTCGCCAAAAGATCGGAATAGCAATGAGGTGAAATAGATAGCCATGTTTGCAAAAGAGGTAGAAAGGAAACAATTACGGACCAATAATATTTGAAGACACATACACCAACAAAAAAGAAGCATATTCCTTGTCCTAAGGGAAGATAGATGCACGGTTGTTTATCTAAAAAGGGTGCGAGGACGAGATTGCAACATGGAAAGTACGCCGGTCGAGCTACAATTTGGGAGAAGAACTAGGGAAGATCCACATGCGGCGACGTGGGGAGATGCCAAGATGGGCTGTGGAGCAAGGTGGGAGGGGTGGCATATGTACCTGGGGTTAGTCTGGATGTAACTAGGAGGGCGCCGGTGCACGGGATCTACCATGGCCTGCCGGAGCTCAGTCAGAGAGAACGGCCGGTACCGCAGATCGGGACGTACTGCCTCGACGCCGTCGAATGGAGCAACGATGCACGACCTCCCTTTCCACCGTCGGACGAGGTCGGGCTATATTCTGTGACTAGCGGTGAGAGAGAGAGGCCACCGCCGTCTTGTGTGAGAGAGTGTCAATACAGACCAACCCCAGCAGGCAAGCTCCATTGTATATCATGGAGAGGATTACCATTCCTTCATAATAATAGTTTTATATTCTGTACGTGCCACTGAGCAATGTAACTTTATTTTAAAATAATGCACCAACGCGTCAAGTCGAACTTTGTTTCGTGCACGCGTGGTAGACGACCCTCCTTCAAGTAAACAAATGCTACACGAGTAAAATTAGCACGTGGGCTGCCTTTTCCTATAGAAATGAGCTCCACCATGTGTACCCGCGTGGGTGTTGTTGGGAATGGGATGTGAGTATGTGCATCATGCGTGGACCTCTCCTCTTCATGTACGTACCCCGCCTACGTGGGTGTGTGAGAGAGAGATGGTGTGTGAGTTCGTGCGTGAGAGATATACACATAATATGTGTCGATGATATCTCAAACAACAAATGTAACATATACAATGTGTGTGAAACAGAGGCATGGATATATCATATCTAGAGGCGCTGATCCACCAGAAGAGAGTGGAGGGATCACCGTCATGAGATATCAATAGAATCGAAGAGAGGGATGAAGTGTATGGGTGCACTAATGACAAAGAAAGCTAGAGAGATTGTGTGTGCCCACGTCAAAGATATAGGGCGGCTGGCCTACTGGAACGTTAGAGGGTAGAGCTACGGTTTGTCTGTGTGGCATGGATACCTACCTACAACATTCGACAGTCGGTGTGTGTGTGTGAGAGATAGAAGGGTGGGGGCAGAGACCTGACTGTATAGAGGTAGATCGACTGGTATATGTGCGGAGAAGGAGAGAGACTCGGCTATGTATTGAGGGAGATCAATCGATATCCATGCATATATGCAGGAATGGAACAGGGTTGGGAGAGAGATAGAGCTAGTGCTGGAGAGTTGGTGGTGGACTTGATTCTCGAAGAGGGTGGGAGAGGCCTACTAGACAAACAGAGGGGACGACTGCAATAACAATAAGAGAAGGGATGTGTCTCTGTGTGTGCACGTGCATGTGAGAGATGGGTCGGGAGGCATGCATGGATGAGGAGGGCGGACGATGTGTGTGTGGTAAGCAGACCTAGCTAGATAGGTAAATCAATCGACGTGTGTCGGAGAAAGTGAGAGACATAACTAGTGAGTAGTGAGGTACATCGACCGGTGCGTGGGGAAAAAGAGTTATAGACGAAGTAATTATATGTAGGAAGATCAATCGGTATACATGCATATGTTAGAGACAAACAAGGCCCGGAGAGATGGACACAGAGAGAGGTATGCGGCTAGAAGGTGGCCGGTGTGAGAGACCTACTATGTCGAGAGGGGAAGGCGTGTGCGAGTTCGATGAAAAGAGTGGCAATAGTGTGGATTTGTGTGGGACCATATTAGACACATGGAGGCATGGACGCTAAGAAGAGAAGAGGGAAAATATGTGTTTGTGGTACCCATACCTGGCTAGAGAGGTATAACAATCGGCGTGTGTGCCAAAAAGAAGGGGGTGGGGAGACGTGATGACACCATGGGAGAACGACCTAAGAAAAATAACGAACGTGCACAACAGAGAGGATGCTGAGGGAGGATTCGAATATTAAATTTGAATAAGAGATCATAATGATTTTAACCCACTCATGCATGAATATAATGGTGATACGCATGGTGTGGTTATGAGCATGTTATACTACATAAACATTTTTTTAAAATTGTGATAATGTGTGGCTTTCGCAGCTCACGGCTAAATACTTGTCATAATGTAGGGGCAGGCACTATACTTTGTGTGATAAACATAGTGTACGTATGAAACATGGTTTAGATTATGAAGATCTAGTTAGTACATCAAATGTACTATTATTTGGAGTCGACATCAAGTGTATTCAATTATTTGAATTCGAGTTCATATAGTGCACATAGTTCATATCTATATCTATAGCAATCATGTGGTGTGGTTAAGATAATATACAAATGTTGTTTAACTTGGCAACAATCATGATTGTAGATTCTTATTCAAATAGAAAAATGAATTAAAATTTAGTTCGAATTGCAGCGGAAGTATAGACATTTGAAATGCAGTAAAATGTTCGTATGAGTAGGTTACATGCATTATACAGCGAGCGAAAAAAATTAGTTGGACATAACATGGATTCAAAGTTTTGAATAGCATTTGTAACAATCCATATAATGAAACGGGACAAGACTCTCTCTTTGTGTGGTGTGAATTATTATTATTTTCTCGTAGAGAGAAGTGCAATTAGATTTGGTACCCTCTGAAAACTCACTCCCCGCGCCTTGCTGTCCAAAATTAACAACTCGCGCGAAAACTCCCTCTTGCTGCCAAATCCCAACATTCGAAATCCTTGTTCTAACCCTGAGCTGAAAGGACAACTAGTTCAAATCGGTGGAGGTACTTTTGCAATACACCCTACATTTCGGACAAGGGCGTCCCTAAGTCATGGTTCCCCACTCCCGTCACCTCCTTTTCGCCATTCGAAAACCCAGGCTGCCATAACATCTCTGCTCTAGCCACGAAACCCCACCCTCCATCATCCGTCATCCCACCGCCCCCTAGCCGGAGCCTCTTCCCTGACGACATCGTCCACCGCAACAACTCGACGTCCCTGGTTCCGTCGTCGATCTCATCGTCCCACCGGTTCAGCCGCCCCGTCGTCCTCCTGTAAGGAGCTGCTCCGATGATCGCCTCGTTTATCGCGGCTAATCCATCCCCATAGTGCCGCCTTAACATGCTCCACCGGAACCGCAACATCCTCACTGACTCCTCGGACGAAGCTGAGGCCTACTTGGCGCTACCAAAGAGGTTGTACACTCATCACATCGCACCTTCTCCTTAATTCAACCTCCCAGCGCCGACGGAGCTCGATCCCACACCCCCATGGCGCGGCTAAATCGAAGCCGGCGCCGTCGCCGACATCTCCACGGCGGCTCTTCCCCAGTGCAAGGCTCCCTCGGTGGCGGCATCCATACCAGCAGAATCTACTGTTGCTGCGCCGGCTCTCGCTCGCTCGCTCACGCTGTTGCTGATGCTCCGGCTCTCGCTAGCTTGTGCTATTGCTGATGCTGTTCCGGCTCTCGGTTGCTCACGATGCTGCTTTTGCTCTGCTCTTCCCCTCGCTCATGCTGCTGCTCTGCTCTTGCTCTTGCTCGCACTGATGATGTAGGTACATGGGCTGATGTAGCTACACGAGTTGCTTCTTTGGCTCTAGTTCGCGCTGCTCCTCCAGGCGCAGCTGCTCCGGCCGCTATCCGCTACTATATTCCCTCTCGATCGCCTGCTAATTTAGATCACTGTTTCTGCACTACTAGTGCTCTAGCAGCCTAAACTACATGTGAAGTGCCTCTCTGCTACCAATGCGTTCAGTTTCGACAGTAACATTCAGATACCACAGTAAATTTCAGTTTCGACAGTAAAGTTTAGAGTCAACAATTTTTACCTCATCTGTTGTAGTCAGGTGTTTTTTGGTGATGTAAATTTTACATCTATCACTTTTTGGAAATGTATTTTACATCATCTATTGGAGATGCTATTGGAATCCCACTTGATATTAACAATGTCTGTCTTGTACTTCTTCAGCCTCGATGTCTTACGGCTTGCCAAAGCTGCTCCCACAACGGAACCATCCATCACAACAGAGCAATACCCTGGGAGCCGTCTATAGACACATCAGAACTTCCTCCACACCTCTGACATCCAACTCTGCCGCAACTTCTTCAGCGACCAAACCAATGATGCTGAGGTCGACACGGCTACGCCAAAGATGTTGTACACTTGTCGCATCACTTATTACTCTATATTCATGTCGATCTACTAGGGCTATTTTGGTTGAAAGGAAAAAGTGAAGGAAAAAACATAGCAATAGGAAATTTTCCTATTGCACTCTACTATTCAATTATTCTTGCATTTCGTTGAAAGGAATGCAGCAAACCCTGGACCTACTTTTCAAAATCATATGCATGAAAACAAGTCTAACACTACTACAGGATGGTCCAATCGCGACACTACGATCAGAGACCCTTCGAGAAACTTTGTGCGATGCCATAATCGCAAACGATGGTGTATGAAAACCGTCAGAAATGTATAAAATGTTTGGGATGACAGATGCATCAAACACGGTTCATGTTTTAGTTGCGTGTGTAATGCAGGGCATACGGTTCAGCTCAATTAACTGTTTGAGATGAGGAGGCACAATCGAAACGGGTAGCCAGATGAAGGCGTGTGTGATATACAGGATACGGTTCACTGGGATGAACTATGTGTGATTAGGCAACACAAAAGAAACAGTCAACCAGATCAAGGTGTGTGTGTGATACACGGCAAACAGGTCTGTAATCTGAAATGTGTGCGAAGACCAATAATAACACAGATGATTGCTGCTAATAAGCCGTGTGAATTGCTCTGTCTACAGTAAAATAACATGTATATATATAACTGAAATAAACATCCAATTACATAAGTGACTATACAGATCATTCACACACACCTCAATAAACAATTGCATGCATTCTAAAGTAGGAGAAATGATCATCTAGTCATCTATTTCTTGTGACGCTCCTGCACTGCTATGAGGGTTGATCCCTTGTCTGGGTCAGGAAGAAGATAGTTCCTCATGTCAACGATCCGCCTGTGCATCTCGTAGCTTATGTACACGTCCATGGCCACGTATTTGACATGTTGTTCATCCAGTCTCTTATGCCATTCTTGTCCTTATTGCTCTCTTGCTTCATCTTCGCATAGTAGGTGTCGATGATGGCCGAGGCGAGGTCAACTAGGGAGTTCAGTTTGCTTTTGTCGCTGCCCCAGACCTTGTAGTGCTGCTGGATGTTGACAAGATTCGGGCATTTCAAGTCCGAAACCTTGGGCGCTTTTAGATCGTTGGTGGTGTCCAACGTAGCGAAACTGTAGTCGGCGCTGTTGATAAACCTGGAAAAACGCTCGCAAGGCCTTGTGGCAAGGTGGTAGTGGTAGACGAGGACGTCATGTCGCACTCACAACTGGGCGACGGCAACCTTCTGATCTTGCCCGACATGACCCATGGTGTACTCGAGGTCGAAGTTGACCACTCGGTACTTGTCCTCGGCAAGGAAATGCTCCATAGTTTGGATGGAGCTCTCCATCGAGACCGGATCGTTCGTGTACACCACCGAGAGGGCCTTCCACCTCACGTGGGTGTCCACTACATGATTCGTGGTGAACTGCCCGCCGTTGGCGTCGTCGGACGCTGGGAGCGCCGTTGGAGCCACGGGGAGCGCCATTGGAACCGCTGGATGTCCTCTCTGTATGTGTCCTCATGGGTGTGCTTATTGTGTCGTGTGAGACGAGAGATTTAGGTAAATGGCAGTAGGACTAAAAGGGGCCCGGGCGGCGTTGATTCTCGATGCGACTGCATGGCAGTTTTTGTAGCGGGTAACTGCATCATCGTGTCGCGCCCGGCGCAACCGCTTGCACAACCGCTTGCATAACGCGTGATCGTGCGCGTTGAGGGACGAGGGCAGAGCACCCGGAGGGACGCAAGAGCAGAACGCGCGCGACGGGACGCGGGCAGAGCGTGCCGCGGCCGCCTGAACTGCAAGCAACCACACGATAGACCAATTGAACACGCAAGAAATGGTCACCTACAAGTCGGCCGACAGTTGCGTCGCTACGTAGAGAGCAGCCGTGCGGTACCACCTTCGTCTAGTCTACACTCTCCTTTATATTCCGTGCCATACTTTGCCCTCAAATTGAAACAACAAAATGTTAATGCATGTTTTAAAAATTATATAATTGGAAACTATGTTCAAATACAAATCCAACTATATAATCTTTGGCGACATGCATTCGTATTTTATTAGTTAAATCATACTTATAAACCAGGACGGTGGTATAGTAGGTAATTAAATCGCAAACGTTTTTTTATTAACCGTATGTGTACGTGACCTTTCGTCCTCCTCTCGCACGTCTTGTCACCCCGCTGCCGCAGACGGCTTACATCGCAAGCTTGCGTAGCACGCGGGGGCGTTCTTTTTGCCAAACGATGGCGCCAATGAATCATCGGTGAACCCGTTCCCACGCAACATGTAGGTTCCCGCGCAAGCTTCCCCTCTGACTCGGTGAAATCCCCCAAAATCCCAATGCTTACTAGCCTGCTATAAAAAGCCTTATGGCCAGCGAGTCCTACGTCGCATTTTCCCCTCCATCCCTGTAGTTTATCTCGTCTGCTTCTCCCACATTCGCCAATGGCAACGGTCTGTCGTCGTCGCTCAACTACTCTGCCATCATAAGAGGATAGCTCCAGCTAGGAGGCTACACTGGGGCGGTGGCGTAGTCCCCAGTGTAGTGTAGTGCGCGTGGCGTCCCTATTGGGTGTGCGCGGAACACCCACCATACGCGCCACCGCCGGTGGCCGTCGGCTGCTGTTGCCGGCCGCCGTTGCCGCCACACCACCGCCGAAAGCCAGGGCCATCGCCTGCTCCGCCACCGCGGCCCGATGGCGGGAGATGGCTGTCGTGGCCTCCACCCCACTGTCGGCCACTGTGGCCATCACCCACTCGGCCACCGTGGCCCGAAGGCGGGAGGTGATGGTCGTGGCCGCACCCCGTCGTCAGCCGCCGTGGCCGCCAACCCACCGTCGACCGCCGAGGTCATCACCCGCTCCACCACTGCCGCCCGAAGGCGGGAGGCAGAGGTGGATGCACGCACGTGCGCCAGCGACCTTGCACGCTACACCGAGTTCCAGCGACAGGAGGAGGAGCGCCTCGTCGAGCACGCAAAGAGCCTTACCACCGCAGTGGCCGCGGCACACGCCGCCTCAGAGGCGAGGAATTAGGAGATCTACGAGGAGAACCACCACTTCGAGAGGGGTCGTCTGGAGCAGCAGAGGGCGTTCGAGGCGAGCGTCGCTGAAGCTGCATCAGCGGCAGGCACCGCATTGCGGTTGCCTAGCTCGTTAGTAGGCTCCTCCTCCACCGCCTCTTACTGAGCGCGGTCGACAGAGGAGATGTAGCCGGAATTACTACAAAGCCCCTCCGCGGTAGTAGTAGTATTTAGGGGCTACTTGGTTCAGTTCAACTGACTATAGATGTGGTGGAACTCTACAACATACTTAAAATTAGCTAGTATATATAGTTGAACTAGCTATTTCAGTACGTGGTTGGGAACAATTGGGGAAAAGTTTGGTCGGTTTAGCTGTCGAGTTGAACTTTTTGTATAAATTAAGAACGACTGCTTAATCTATGAATGAAATCTATGCTTAATTACTGAATTTTAGTTGCAAAAAATAGATAATGCTAGTGATTTTTAGCTTCATATTTTGACAAGACCCAGTTTTACAAGGATTGGCAAATCTTACCAAATTGTTTGTACGTGGTTGCACACGGGTCATCCAAAACAACCATTTGCGTTGAAGGGATGCACAAATCATGTGCTGCTATCACTTTGGATACGGGTGTTTTATCTAAAACGTTTGTGATCAAGAGCTGCATAAATCCTGCTCGGCACATTTTCTCTTGGCTTCCTGGGGAAGCGGTCGGTTTGCATACGGGTGTTCTAACTGAAATGTCTATAATGAGTCATAATGTAGAGGATGCGAGCAACGCGGGCGGCCATGGAAGTCAAAGGGCTCGCTTTCCAGTGAGCCTGCACAGCGTACCGCTCGCGCGCTTCCCTATGAGCCAGTGCACTCGAGCACAGCTTGCACTCCTCTCGGTCAGCATGCGCACCGGACGGCGCTCGCATGCCTCCTATTCAGTCAAGGTCAAGCAACCGTCCGTACGGCACCTCCTACAACCATTAAAACCAAGACACGTGGCGTCACATGAATGGTTAACATAATTTTGCATTTACTAGAATTTAAAAACCAGGCATCTCAATGTTTTGTCGGCAATCAACGGTGCCCTGGTGTTTGAAATTCATTCCCATTTCTTGCATGGGACCTAAGCATGCACCCAAGGACAAATATTTGATTTTTCAACCAATTTATATGCACGGGAGCATGTTCATGCAGTTCAAATTTGAATTATGCACATAAATGCGTTGAAAACTTAGTGAATGCATAAAAATGTCCAAACGGACGCCGAAAAAAAATCACACAACACTTCTGTTGTTCTATGTTGACACGAGAAAAAATTTGAAAACAATAAGAGGCAATTGATATCGTTTCATCCGGAATGGTGGGATGCTCCCTACCGAAAAGCATCATGCTTGTTGTGAGAAGCTCCGGTTTGTGAGAAGCATATACCTAACCTGCCCCAAATGGGACAAAATTTGTACCACGGCATGTTGATGCCGCTCTGTGATAGCATGCCAAGTTTCATGAATTTTAGGTGAGTTTTGGATTTACTAGAATTTAAAAACCAGGCATCTCAATGTTTTGCCGGCAATCGACGGTGCCCCGGTGTTTGAAATTCATTCCCATTTCTTGAATGGGACCTAAGCATGCACCCAAGGACACATATTTGATATTTCAACCAATTTATATGCACCGGAGCATGTACATGTAGTTCAAATTTGAATTATGCACATAAAATGCATTGGAAACTCGGTTAATGCATAAAAATGTCCAAACGAACCCCGAAAAATCACAAAAAATCACACAACACTCCTGTTGTTCTATGCTGACACGAGAAAAAAAACTGAAAGCAATAAGAGGCAATGGATCCTGTTTCGTCCCCAAAGGTGGGACGTTCCCTACCGAAAATGATCATGCTTGTTGTGAGAAGCTCCGGTTTATGAGAAGCATATACCCAAAACTACCCCAAACAGGACAAAATTTGTACCATGACATGTTGATGCCGCTCCATGATAGCATGCCAAGTTTCATGAATTTCCGACGAGTTTTGGATTTACTAGAATTTAAAAACCGGGCATCTCAATGTTTTGCCGGCAATCAACGGTGCCCCGGTATTTGAAATTCATTCCCATTTCCTGCATGGGACCTAAGATTGCACCCAAGGACACATATTTGATTTTTCAACCATTTTATATGCACTAGAGCATGTGCATGTAGTTCAAATTTGAATTATGCACATAAAATGCATTGAAAACTCAGTTAATGCATAAAAATGTCCAAGCGAGCCCCGAAAAATCACAAAAATTAACATAACACTCCTGTTGTTCTATGTTGAAACAAGAAATCTTTTTGAATGCAATAAGAGGCAATGGACATCGTTTTGTCCCCAAAGGTGGGATGTTCCCTACCGAAAAGCATCATGCTTGTTGTGAGAAGCTCCGCTTTGTGAGAAGCATATACCCTAACTTGCCGCAAATGGGACACAATTTGTACCACGGTATGTTGATGCCGCTCCATGATAGCATGCCAAGTTTCATGAATTTCAGATGAGTTTTGGATTTACTAGAATTCAAAAACCAGGCATCTTAATGTTTTGCCGGCAATCAACGGTGCCCCGGTGTTTGAAATTTATTCCCATTTCTTGCATGGGACCTAAGCATGCACCCAAAGAAACATATTTGATTTTCCAACCAATTTATATGCACTGGAGCATGTGCATGTAGGTCGAATTTGAATTATGCACATAAAATGCATTGAAAACTCATTTAATGCATAAAAATGTCCAAACAAACACCGAAAAATCACAAAAAATCACACAACACTCCCGTTGTTCTGTAGCAACCACGATCCGAATGGACCGAAGTCCGTGTGCTCTGTGTCATCCCTGGATCGGTAATGCTGACACACACAGTACTTGAAGGATTTATAACCGAGTGGCAATCACACACTTATTAGATCGAATGTCTCAAAAGAGAACTTATTACAAAATATAGGGCATAAGGCCATCTAACACGATAACAGCGAAAGGCTTGGAAGATAAAGTGAGTCCATCAACTCCAACGGCATAACTGAGTGCATGACAAACGATAAGCGCAACTTACTCTTCTTCTGAAAAGTCTGCAACATGATATGTTGCAGCCCGAAATGGGTCAGCACATGGAATATGCTGGAAAGATAACACAGTAGAGCAAGTAACAGGTTAAGGCTATCACTACATGCATATATGGTTGGTGGATGCTATAAGGTTATATTTTTTTGCATAAAGCCAATTTTTCCCTGCAACAAAGGAATAAATTTTATTTTAACTATCATGGTAGTTGAAACATCATTGAGAAGGTTCCTCCAACTCAATCCCAATTAAAGACATCATTATTGACCCAACAAATTATTTTTTTGAGTGATGAGCTCAATCCAATAATTCAAGTACCAGATACTCAAGATGTCCATAACTGGGAACACAGCTAATCATGATTAGTTTGTACACTCTACAGAGGTTTGCGCACTTTTCCCCACAAGACTCGATCTCCTCCGTTGGATTTCTCGCACTGCATGGTGTTTGAGAAACGGATGACCGAGACGTAGTATTTCAGAAGCATTTACTCTTTACCCTGGGTGGACCCGTACACTTACTTTCCCCTACATCTGCTAGTCCACCACTGAAAGAGCTCACACAACATACTCAACTATGCCAAAGCCCATAATGGCATAATGACTGCACACGGAAGTTTCTAGCATGAATAGTCTTATGATCCCTTCGAGCCTGGGTGGCATTCCATAGGATAATCACACGGGTCCTCCGAGATTTCCTAGGACAACACTGGATTCTCCAGGTGCCCTGCAACCAATCTACCCAGATGTGTATTAAAGTTGCCACCTTAAGTTGAACCATTGATTAACAATCTCATATCTGTCATGGATACTCTCAAACGCAGACCACGTCTACGAGCATAGCATGGCAATCTAAGCATAACGTAGAAGTAACTCCCAGGGGTTTGATAATAAAACAGGTAATAGGTTCTACCTCATCATCCACTTCCCAGACCCACGTGTTAGGAGATCCTACTCATGCAATGTGTGAGGGTTGAAACTAATGCATAAAAACTGGGTAATAAAGGGGTATGATCAATGTGTTACTTGCCTTGTTGACGGTTCACAAAACCTAGGGACTCGTAGTAGCACGCTTTGCACTTCAGGAATTCTATCGCAAACAAACAATAGCATACATAAGAAACCAAGCAAAGATGTACGGGTAAAACTCAAATAAGAAGATCTAACCAAAAAGTTCAACTGAAGTCCGGTTTGCAAAAAGAATCAAATCAAACGGAGCAACGAAACTCAAACCACGAAAGAAACAAGATCCGTTTACTAACTTGTACTAAAGTCAAATTTTAAAGTACCAAAATCTTGTTCAAGTTGGTTAAACAGAAAGAGGGCTTCGAGACAAAGATCTAGGTGCTTGTTTCACCTGATTCCGACTAACGAGCAAAATGATAAACTAAAACGAAGATCAGGGCAGAAATCGCGATCGAACATAATCGCGGAAAAACCCTGAAAAAGAGAACGAGACAAACAGGCTAACGAACGAACGTTCACTGTCTGCGGCTAACTGGCGAAAAGCGTTCATTAAATCGATCGAACGGACGAATGTCCGCTAAATAGCTAAACCGAGAGAAACGGAACCAATCTAACAAAAAAACCAAACGAATCTAGGGTTTTTACCTAAACCGAAGAAAAAATCGGCAGCAAGATGGATCAGTGGCGGCGGCTCCGGTGGCGGGGCGGCGTGGCGGCGGTGTGGCACGGTGGCGAGGTGGCGACGACCAACGGCGGCGGGCATAGCGGCGGCGGTGGCTAGGGCGGCGGCGACTATGGTTTGGGGCAGGCAGCTGGGCCTCGGGCCCTCACGGGGCCTCGGCTTATAAAGCTGGCCCGGCAGGAGTTCGGCTCGTACATGGCCCGGTAGGTCGGTTGATTTTTTTTAAGTCCTGACCCAAAAAAAAGAAATAAAAGAAATATTAAACGGAGTCGAAAAATTCCGATATAAATTTTCACTGTCCTCTAATAATATTTAGGACAAGGTGAACATTTTTCCTAGACCTAAATGCAATTTTGAAAAACACGTATTTTTCCTAATTCGAATAAAATTGCAATAAAATCCAATTAAAATAAAATATTTGATTTTAATATTTTTCCTCCAATATTTCATTTATTTTGGAGAAGTCATATTATCTCCTCTCATATATTTTAATATGAAATATTTTCTGAGAGAAAAAGCATTAAAACCAAAATGATCCTTGTTCCGATATTTGTGAAAACTCAAACATGAAAACAGTGAAATCCTTAACTTTCTCCGGTCCAAATATGATATGTAAGATGACCTATGTATAACATTCCAATTTGAAAATTGGGGATGTTACAAACCTACCCCCCTTAAGATGAATCTCGCCCTCGAGATTCGGGTTGGCTAGAAAATAGGTGTGGGTGGTCTTTGCGTAGATCATCATCTCGTTCCCAGGTGGCTTCATCCTTGGTATGGTGGCTCCACTGAACTTTGCAAAACTTGATAGCCTTGCTGCGGGTGACTCGGCTTGCAAACTCGAGGATCTTGACTGGTTTCTCCTCGTAAGTTAGACTACTATCCAGCTGAATTGCTTCCAGGGGCACTGTATCTCACAGAGGAATATCGGCCATCTCAACATGGCACTTCTTTAGCTGGGAAACGTGAAACACATCATGAACTCCTAACAATCCTTCGGGTAACTCTAACTTGTAGGCAACCTCTGCCATGCGTTCCAAAACACGGTATGGTCCCACAAATCTCAGGGCTAACTTTCCCTTAACTCCGAAACGCTTAACACCTCGCAGAGGTGACACTCTCAGGTATGCTCTATCTCCGATTTCATAGACTACCTCCTTGCGTTTTGAGTCTGCATAACTCTTTTTTCTGGACTGGGCTACCTTCTGTCTATCTCGAATCAGCTTAACCTTCTCTTCCGACTCTTTAATCAAATCCGGTCCAAATAACTGACGGTCTCCGACTTCATCCCACATCAACGGCGTTCGGCATCTTCTTCCATACAATGCTTCGAACGGTGCCATCTTCAAATTGGCCTGGTAGCTATTGTTGTATGAGAATTCTGCGTAGGGCAAGTTGTCATCCCAACTAGATCCATAATCTAGCGCACAAGCTCTCAACATGTCCTCCAGAATCTGATTGACTCTCCCGGTCTGTCGATCAGTCTGCGGGTGAAAGGTTGTACTGAACTCTAGCCTGGTACCCAAAGTCTGGTGCAACTCATGCCAAAACTTTGAAGTAAATTGTGTTCCTCTATATGATAAACTCCGTGCAGACTTACAATCCTGGTCATGGATATCTTGGCCAACTTCGCACTGGTATAGGTGGTTTTCACGGGGATAAAGTGGGCTACTTTGGTCAAGCGATCCACTACTACCCAGATAGAGTCATATCCCGATCGGGTCCTGGGTAATCCGGTGATGAAATCCGTGCCATGCTTGTCCCACTTCCATTCGGGTATCGGCATAGGCTGCAGTAATCCTGCTGGCTTCTGATGTTCTGCCTTCACTCTCTGACATACATCACATACGGCTACATACTCGGCAATGTCCTTCTTCATTCCCGTCCACCAGAAATGTTCTTTCAAATCCAAATACATCTTAGTATTTTAGGGGCGTATCGAGTATAGTGAATCATGTGCTTCCTGTAGTATCAACTTCCTGATCTTGGCGTTGTTGGGCAGATAGACACGGTCTTCAAACCACAAGGTGTCGTGTTCATCCTCACGAAAACCCGTGGCTTTTCCTTCACTCATCTTCTCCTTTATTTCGGCAATTTCTTTGTCATCCTTCTGAGCTTCTTGTATCTTTCCCAACAATGTTGACTGAACCTCCAATGCTGCAACAAAACCTCTAGGAACTATCTCCAAACGAAGCTCCCTGAGATCTTTTGCTAACTCCTTTGGTAATCCTCCGTTTACTAGGGTATTAGCATAACTCTTTCGGCTCAAAGCATCTGCTACGACATTGGCCTTGCCAGGATGATAGTGCAACTTCATATCATAATCCTTTATGAGCTCCAACCATCTCCTCTGCCTGAGGTTCAGCTCCTTCTGAGTGAAAATGTACTTCAGACTGTTGTGATCCGTGTACACATCACAACGGTTTCCAATAAGAAAATGTCTCCAGGTCTTGAGCGCATGCACTACAGCTGCTAACTCCAAATCATGCGTGACATAATTTAACTCATGCGGTCGGAGCTGACGGGAGGCATAAGAAACAACTCTTCCGTCCTGCATGAGTACTCCTCCAAGTCCTAAGCGAGAAGCATTGCAATACACTTGGAAATCCTTGCGTATATCTAGCAAGATCAGCACTAGGGTTGTAGTCAAACCTTTCTACAACTCCTGAAAACTTTCTTCGCACTCTTCAGTCCAATGGAACTTAGTGCCCTTCTTCAACAATGCCGTCATAGGCTTTGCAATCTTGGAGAAATTCTCAATGAATATCCGCTAATATCCCGCGAGTCCAAGAAAACTGCGGATCTCTCCAACTGAGGTGTATGCCAACCACTTAGTGACTGACTAAACCTTGGTAGGATCCACTGCTATACCTTATCCTGATATAACATGTCCTAAGAATCCAACTTCCTTCAATCAAAACTCACAATTGCTGAACTTGGCATATAACTGTTGTTCTCTGAGCTTCTCAAGAACCAAACACAAATGTTCCTTATGTTCCTCTTTGTTCTTTGAATACACCAAGATATCATCAATGAATACCACAGCAAACTTATCTAAGAATTCCATGAACACCTTATTCATCATACTCATGAAATAGGCAGGGGTGTTAGTCAATAAGAATGACATAACCGTATACTCATATAGCCCATACCTTGTGGTGAAGGCTATCTTAGGTATATCCTTTTCTCGGATCTTCAACTGGTGGTACCCTGATCGCAGATTGATTTTGGAGAATACTTTAGCTCCTTGAAGTTGATCAAAAAAATCATTGATCATCGGCAGTGGGTACTTATTCTTAATCGTCACTTCATCAGTGCCCGATAATCAACGACCATTCTTAAAGATCCATCCTTCTTCTCGACCAAGAGCACTGGGGCTCTCCGGGGTGATGAACTTTGTCGAATGAATCCTTTCTCCAATAACTCCTTAATCTGTTTCTTGATCTCCTCCAGATCATTTGCTCGCATCCGGTATGGTCTCTTAGATATTGGTCCCGTGCCTAGCAATAGTTCTATTAAAAACTTAATGTCCTGATCTGGTGGCATGCCTGGTAGCTCCTCTGGAAATACATACGGGTAATCCTTCACTACAGGCACTTCCTCCTGAACAACTCCCGAGAGAGAATTTACTTGGGTCCTCCTAGGCACATGCCTAGATACATACTTGATCCTTTTTCCCTCCGGGGTGGTGAGTAGAATCGGCTTACTGGCACAATCGATGTTTCCTCCATACATCGATAGCCAATCCATGCCTAGCATCACATCCAATCCTTGTGATTCCAAAAATATCAGATCTGAGGGGAAAACATGGCTTCCAATTGTCAATGGCATCTGAAAACATCCTTGAATTGCCATATATTCCGCTCCTGGTGAGAATACTAACATAGGTGTCATAAGTACTTTGGTGGGCAACTTATATCTATTCTCGAATCCCCTTGAAATATATGGATGCGATGCACCAGTATAGAAAAGAACTATTGCGGTAAATGACTTTACCAAAAACTTACCGACAACTGCATTAGGATGCTCTTCAACCTCCTCCATATTCACATGGTTCACTTGTCCCCTGTTGAAAGGGTTGGGCTTATTCCCAGAGCTTCCATTGTTGTTCCCATTCTTCGCTTCAGGGCACTCCGTGGCATAGTGTCCAGTCTTCCCGCACTTGAAACAGGTAATGTGACCTAGATCCCTCTTGGCGGTTGTGGCTGGATTAGAGCGGTTCTAATTATTGCTTGCTCCATTCCCATTCCCATTCTTGGGGCCATTGTGGTTATGAGAACTCCCTCCATTATGGTTATGGCCTCCATGGTTATGGGTATATCCTCCCGAGTTCGGGGTGAAACAGGGCTTCTGATGATCTCTAGAATTGTTCTTTCCTTGTCCATACTTCCTCTTACGGATCTCAATCTGCTGCTGCTTCCCTTCACTCATAAGAGCCTTATCTACCAACTCCTGGTACTTGTTGAATGTTGCCACCATCAACTGTATGTGAACATGGAAAGACATGATGCATGGCCTAGGGGTCACAAGAATGCAATATCATCACAACAAAGCAAGATCAAACACCAGCAAAGAAACAACTTAACAAGTTCATGTAGTATTCTTACAAGCAACCAACAAGTTTTTAGGAGTTGGTTAACATGGAAAGGGTGCAACTAACATAATAGCAACATGCTAGCACATTTAAATGGGCTGGAATTAAATAACAACAATATCCAGAAAATCCCATATTAATTTAAATGCATTGGGGACAGATTTGAAACACTTCTGTGCAAGAGTTGTCAAACATGCTAAACAACAACACCAAAAAATTCTACACATTTTTCTACCCCAAAT
>LR738715.1:370050645-370146222 GCA_902687465.1 Secale cereale | reverse complement strand
TGGTACTTGTTGAATGTTGCCACCATCAACTGTATGTGAACATGGAAAGACATGATGCATGGCCTAGGGGTCACAAGAATGCAATATCATCACAACAAAGCAAGATCAAACACCAGCAAAGAAACAACTTAACAAGTTCATGTAGTATTCTTACAAGCAACCAACAAGTTTTTAGGAGTTGGTTAACATGGCAAGGGTGCAACTAACATAATAGCAACATGCTAGCACATTTAAATGGGCTGGAATTAAATAACAACAATATCCAGAAAATCCCATATTAATTTAAATGCATTGGGGACAGATTTGAAACACTTCTGTGCAAGAGTTGTCAAACATGCTAAACAACAACACCAAAAAATTCTACACATTTTTCTACCCCAAATGCATATAAAGTTTGTTAAATTTGGAGTTGTAGATATTTAGTTATGATTTTTGCAAGTTTAAGCATATTTAAAACAAGTTTAAAATCAAACAGCATTTTAAATGTTTTAAACATGGCAGCAAGTGGCATATTCATAATCTACATAAAATTCTAAGCACTTTTTATATATAACTCAACTTCCTCTGAAACATATATATGCAGATATTAATTAAACAAGAAAAACAGAAAAGAAAAAGAAAAACAGAAAAAGAAATAAAACAATATAAGCGCCAGTTCCAGAAAGACCCAGGCTCAGCTAGCCACACCCACTGACAAGGGGGCCCGGCGAGGCTGAGCTGGCGATGCGGGTGCGCGTGGGGGCTGGGAATGGAGCTTAGAGGTTGGCAGGTGGGGACCTGCTGTCAGCCTCATGCAAAAATGAAAAGGGGGGGGGGCGAAATCACCTGCCCTACGAGGGATCGAACCCACGCTCTTTCGCTGAATCTGACGGAGACAAACCACTGTGCTACTGAATCGAACTTGACAGATAGCAGGTAGTGTATCTGAAGAATATGCAGCAGAAGCAGAAACAGGGGAGGCGCTGGCCCTCGTCGGAGCTGCTCGTCGGAGCGGCTCCGGTGACCAAATAGCACGGCGGAGGGGTGCGAGAGGCTCCTGGAGGAGTTCGGCATCCAACCCGCACGCTAGCAGCACCTACGGGGCACTACAACACCGGCGGCGAGCAACTACAGCACGGCGGCGACGGAGCAACCGCGAGGCGAAGCAAGGCCCTAGGCGGCACGGCGACTGCACAGGGATATCCTACACGACTAGACGAAGCGAACGGGCAGCACGGCAAGACCTAGAGGGTTCGGAACACTCGCCGGTGACGAGGTCCGACGGCGATCGCTCGAGGAACTAGGGCCTAGAGTACACGGAGAAAGGGGAAAAGGGCACGGGGAGAGAGAGGAGCTCACCACGAGCACGACGGAGTGCTCGGCTGGCTCAATGGTGGCCAGAGTCGACGACGGCGCGCCTCAAACACCTACGGCTGCCGAAGAGGAAGAAGAGGAAGAAGCGCTCGTCGGGGACGCGATCGGGTCCGCGTAGTCGACGTAGAGGAAGAAGACGACGTCGTGGAAGCAGGTAGACAGCTTTGGCGAGGCTAAAGACGACGCGGGGCTCGCCGGCGACGAGGGGCTGCTCTCAGATGCGCTCGGGTGTCGATGGGGGCAGCGGATCTGGAGGATCTCGGCTCTACAGACGGCGAGAGGGGGGAGAGGAAACCTAGAGAGGAGTGGAGGACAAGGTTTGGGTTTAAAAAGGGGGGCGACGGCCTCGACGTCCGTGAACTGACGGCGCGACGATGAGCGTGGGCGTGCTCTGCTTTTCTGACGGAGGAAGACGGCGACGTGGCCCTGTGCCACAGACAGGTGGGGCCAGGCGCGGAAAAGGCTAAGGCGCGACTGCGAGCGCTGTTGGCTGGGCCTGCGGTGGAGTTGGGCTGCGCAGAGAGGGAAAATAAGAGATGGGCCTGCGCAGAGAGAGAGAGAGAGAGGGAGGAGGAGGTCCATGTGCACTGTGCTGGCTGCTGCCTCTTTTCTTTTTCCTTTTATTTCTTCAGGCAGAAAAAGAAAAGAAAAGCACATAATAGAATAGGAAGAGTTAGGGGAAAAGAAAAATATCCCCAAGCTCAGTGAATTATGCCCTATTTAAATAAATTGACTTGGACATTTTTAGAGGCAGGAAAATAAAATGAGTTTGAATATGGTTCAAACTCTTGATATTTTATAACCCAACCAAATCATTTTCAAATAGGTTGATATTTGGTGGAGAGGTTGCTCACATGGTGCAATATTTAAAGGAGAAGAAAGAACACTATGGCACTTGGCTAGGTGGCTTGCATAATAGAGCAAAGAAAAGGCCAGAAGAAAAGAAAGAAGAAGAAGAAGAAGAAGAAGAAGAAGAAGAAGAAGAGGGAGAAGAAGAGGGGTAGGGTTTAGCTAGGCTTAGCTAAAACCCTCACACAACAACATCACAAGGTCTCACACATGCACAACATAAAGTAAACTATGATGCCATGATGATATGATGATGAGCAATGCAAGGATGCAAAATAATAAAAGATATGGCAATGCAAATAAATTAAAAGACAAGAACCCCCAAGGATAATGACAAGGATCAAGAGAGGAAGCTTTATTGCCATTATTGGAAAGTGTTACGTATGGGGCATTACATTAGCTCCCGAGCTACGGCGCCTCGTCTAGCCCGGCAAGTTCAAGCCGGACCTGCCTCCGTGCTACGACGGCACCATCGACCCCATGGAGTTCCTCTAGCTCTACGAGCTGAGCATCGAGACGTCCAACCACACTGAGCAGGTTATGGCAAAATGGTTCCCCATGGCTCTCAAGGATGGCGCATGCTCCTGGCTCCTGAACCTTCCCGTGGGATCCATCTCCTCCTGGGGGGAGCTTCGTAAGTGTTTCGTCGCCAACTTCCAAGGCACCCGCGACCGAGCCTCGACGGCTGTGGATCTGCGCCGCGTGAGACAGAAGCCGGGAGAGACCCTGCAAAAGTACATCCAACGCTTCAACACCATGCGCCTTCGGATCCCTAGGGTCTCGGACGAGGCCATCATCTCGACGTTCTCCGACGGCGTCCACGACGTCAGGATGAGGGAGGAGCTCACCATCCACGAGGACCTGTGCATAGCCCTCGAGATGTTCAAGCTCGCGGCAAAGTGCACCAGGGCGGAGGAAGGACGCCTCTCCCTCCAGGACCTGCCTGAGGCAGAGGCGGACGACAAGAAGACCAAGGCCAAAGAAGCAAAGCGCAAGGGGCCCGCCGTGCTGGCTGCGGAGCCAGATGTGAAGCGTGGCTGCGGCTACGACGACCCCCCCCCCCCAGAGACTACCGTCCGTACTGCGTCTTCCACAATGTCCACAGCAACAACACTAACAAGTGCCAGGAGATCAGGGCGATGCCCGGCGGGCAGCGCCCTGAGCGCGACAACGGCGGCTACGGCCGTGGAGGAGGCCGAGGTGGAGGACATTGGGACGGCAGGAACTCGCGCCAAGGGTGGCGCGAACAGCCTCATGAAGACCACTGGCAGGAGCAGCCTCGTGACTCCCCCTGGCGCGACTAGCCTCGTGAGGGTAGCCCTCAGGGCAATGGAGGCCTGCCTCCGCTCTCACCACCGCCAAGAAGGAACGACGACGACTGCCAGGGAGATGGAGCAGGGGGCTTCCAGGAGCCGCGTGCAGTTGCATGAATCTTGGGAGGAGCCCATGCTCCAGCTTCCCATTGCATCTTCAAGCAGTTCGCCCGCGAGGTGAACGCAGCGCTTCCCAGGCCCTGACGACGCGCGCAACGTCGGGTGGACCAAGTAGGTCATCGCCTTCGACCCCAAGGACTAGCTCAAGTGCACCGCAGCCCCAGGCGCTCCCCCCATGCTTTGCACCCCGACCATCAGCAACGTCCTCGTGACCAAGACCCTCATCGACGGCGGAGCAGGACTCAACGTCCTCTCCATCCAGACTTCCGAGACACTCCAGGTCCCCTATGATCAGCTCCACCCGACCAAGCCATTCTACGGAGTCACGGATGGCTCCACACTCCCGATAGGGCAGGTCCGCCTTCCCATTACCTTTGGTGACAGCGACGACTATCACACCGAGCTCATCGACTTCGACGTCGCCAACATCCACCTCCAATACAACGCCATCCTTGGGTATCCTGCCCTCGCCAATTTCATGGTGGTGACCCATCACGGCTACAACGTCCTCAAGATGCCCGGGAGTGGCGAAGTCATCACGATCGCCTCCAACGAGAAGGAAGCGGTGCGTTCCCAGGAGCGCGCCTACTAGACCGCGGCGGTCAATTACTCCGATGAGGATGGAGCCTTCCTCGCCCTGCAGACCGCCCCCAAGAAGAAGAAGAACCTGCCCATCAACGGACCTCAGGACGCGGGGGCTCCTGACGGTTCCGCCTCAGGACTCGCGCCTGCCGACGAGGCGCCCTCCACCCTCGCATAGGGAGGCGCGCCCAATGCCCCTCTCAGGACGGGCTTGGGGGCTCTCCTCTGGAGCGTCTCCGGCCTGACCAGCGTCTCGAGGGAGGTGTTCGGGCACCACCTGCAGGCGTGTCTTGACACGCGTTTTTTTGAGCCCAGCGTGGACCGCACATCATTGGGGGCTCAGGACTTCATCGACCAGGATACCGAAGAACTTCAGTACGCAAGGCTCATCCGCGGTGGGGGAAACCACACAACCCCGAGCTCACCTGCCCGCAGCTCGAGCGACCGCTTCCGCGTTTGCATTGACATCGCGGGTCTCAACTGAGCCGCCTCTTTGGAGCCCTTCTGGCCGACGGTGGTCGGCCAGAGGAGGGCCCTCCCCTGCAGCTACGTCTACACACTCTTCGACTTCCGCAACGCAGCTGCCACGTTCCAGCACCTCGCGCGATAGGCTTTGGGGGCTCAGGACGCTCAGTGGCAGGCGATCCGGACGGAGCAAGAACCGGACCCACGCAATCGCTGACAGCCTCCGGAGCCCCTGTGCCTCAAGAGCCCGACAATCTTCAGGAACGACCCGCATGGCTCGCGTCTTCAGCTACCCCTACTCTTCTTCGACAAGTATCAGGTGACGCTTCAGGTATCCAATCGAGGGCGCCACCCTGGCTGCATCATCCTCGGGCTGCTGGGGCCTATTCCCCCGCGGTTATCTCTTTTTGGGCAAGATCAAGGCTAGTTGTTTCTTCCTATTCGCATTATCCGCATGCTTGGCGTTCTCACCGCCACTAAGGTCAGCAGCCCTTGCGATCCCACTCGCGACTGCCCCATGATTAACGACTGGCACGGCGTCTGTGCTCGGGTCCGTCCCTGCAGCGTCGCTAAACCCAAGGGCTAAGCTCTGTCTCGCGAGCCATTCCCGTGATGTCACCTCCCGTGGTCCTTGGTGCCTTGTTCTCGCATGGGCTAATCGTGGATGGGTAAGTAGGGGCCCGTGGCAGGTGCCTCGCTCATGCGGGAACCGCGCGCCGGTTGTTTTTCTTTTGGACCGTTGCATGAGAAGACTGGGCATGACGTCTGTGCTCGGGTCCGTCCCTGCATCGCCGACAAAACTAGCGGCGGAGCTCTGTCTCGCGAGCCATTCCCGTGACATCACCTCTTGGGGTCATTGGTGCCGCGGCCTTCTCATGCGATACCCTCTAGAGATGCACTCAGCACAGCTCGACACAATCCTTCTCTTTTCACATTTTGTAGAAGAAGACTCGGGCGCAACCCGCCTCAGGGTAGGGTCTCGTGAGCGATGCGTAAGCTCACGAGAACTTCCTCAGAGTCGTTCAGCTCGTCCTGAGGAGGGACCATATACACCTTGGCTGTCCTACCGTGCAAGCCACGTGTCAGGACGGGGCTGTACATGCCCTGGAGTCTCTCCTGGTGGGAGGCTCCCTCCCACGGTCCAGTGGAAGTGCCATGCTCCGCGCTGGCAGAACCAACCGAGGAGCGATTGTGCCCACGAACCCGTGGAAGCACCAAGCTCCGTGCTGGCTGCTACGACCGAGGCACGGTTATGCCCACACTCCGCGCAAGTGTGGTAGCTCTATGCTCCGCACTAGTTATAAACAACTAAGGGCGGCCCCCAGCGGTCGCACCAACCTCAAAGAGCTTTTCAGCTCACGACGCTCACAACTTCTCCTTGGATGGGTGTCGCGAGGGGGGCTAGGCACGGGGGCTATGCTCAGCTCACGCCTGGAAGACGCCACCCTACCAGGTGCGCAGACACCTGGCTTCTCGCGCCCCCATCCCAGGCGAAGGCTCGTGAGCAAGGTATGGTGCTTGTTCTCCCTCATGAGAGACGTTCGTACGTCAAGGGGGACCCCTGGGCATCGTGACCCAAGGGCCTCACTAGTCACGTAGCCCATCATCCCATGAGTCTAGTTATTACGATAACCCCGGTCACACGGAGGGCTCAATGGCGATCGAGGTATGCGCGGGGCTGGGCCCTACCGACGCAGAATGCAACCGGGATCGCTTGAACGTCAAGGGCGACCCATGGGCATCGCGACCCAGGGGCTTCACTAGCCATGTAGCCCCTCATCGCTTGAGTCTAGTTATTACGATAACCCCGATCACCCGGAGGGCTCAATGGCAATCGAGGTATGCGCGGGGTTGGGCCCTGCCAATGCAGAGCACCTAAGAGAACATGAAAGGAAGCAAGCACGGAAATCATCAAGTTATTACAATAATACTAAGTTCTTAAAATTCAAACAAAGTTCTTACGCCTCCCTGAGGCACTCGCACTTCTCTCTCTGGACAGGAGCAGATCAGACATCACCAACCGCATCATCACCGGTCTCCGCCTCTTCGGTTACGATAGCGGTGGCCTGGAGGAACGCCTTCACCAGCTCCGTGACCTTCGCCCCCAGGTCCTCAGCAGCCACGCCCTCTATGCTTGCGGTCACGGCCTCGGACAGCAAGGACAGGTCAAGAGCGGGGTCACGAAGACTTAGTTGGCCGGACACCCGCGTCAGGACCAAGGTAAGGAGCGTGCGGCTCTCGACGTCTGCTACCTGGGCAATTGCGACCGCAACCTCGCGCATGGACTTCACAAGCGCGGCGAGGAGCCCGGCGGGGCCTTCCTCCGGGGCGGCCAGTGGCTTCTTGAACCCTTCCCCGTAGGCGGCCCGCAGCGCCGTACGGGCCTCAAGATCAAAGGCGGTGAGGGTGTCGCGACTCACTGCTGCAGAGGCCGCAGGGGCGTCTTCCTTGTCGCGTGTAGCTTGGGTCACCTTGGCCTGCTCAACCTCAACCTTTAGCTTCTCGAGGCTCGCGCGGTCAGCAAGCTGCTCCTGTTGCAGCCAGGACGTCTCAGCCTTCTACGCCTCGAGCTCCTTCCCCAACCACTCGAGCTCTAGGGCGCGCCTAGTGCCTTCCTCGCGAAGGGCCTCCAGCTCGCTCTCTGCCTCGAGGCAACGCTTCTTGAAGGACGCAACGTCGGCTCGTGTAGCGTCACATGCCAGCGTGGCTGCCGCAGCTTCCTCTCAACCCTTGGCAGCGATCGCTATGGCCTGGTTCCAGGAGGCCCGCGTGGACTCGTCTGCCAGGAGCCACCCGGAGATCAGCCCCAGGCGTCCCTCCATCGCACGGCCGTCACCACCTTGAAGTTCAGTACGAAGCCGACCTAGAGCGGCGGAGGCAGCCTCCAAGGTCTCAGGGCTAGGCTGCGCCGGCTGGCGCACGGACACCGACAAGACCGGCTGCTCGACCAGGGGCTCGGGGGCTCCGGCACCCCTCGGTGAAGCAGCCGGAGCAGGAGCTGACGCAGCCTTGCAAACAGCGAGGACGCCCTCAAGCGATGCCGCCGCCGTGTGCCCGGTTGCCCAGTTGGCCGAGACGCCCAGAGTCATGGCACCCTTCTCCGCAGCCACATCAGTAGCAGGTGGAGCAAGGCACCGTGACGTGACCTCCCCCTTCACCTTCTTCATCACGTCACCCAGATTGCTGCATTAGGAGAAGCGCGTCAGGGACACAGCAACTAAAGATAACAGGAGATTGCACACTTACTCGTCGGAGGTGATGCGCACCCTCCTCTTCACCAACAGGTCGGCTGTAGCCGCTGTCGCTATGGGTGTGACGGTAGCCCAGATCTTGGCAAGGCATGAGGCCATAGTCCTAGGCACAGCCGTGGTCACCAGTTTCGCTGGCACGACACTCCTCGGCGGGGTTGCCACATTGCTTCCCCCGGATGCAGCGCGTCCCGATCATCGCGGAGTGGTCGCCTGGGGCCGTCCGGCGGCACCTACGCCTCACGCCACTGCTCCAGCAGACGCCTCGGAGGAGTCACCCTCGTCGTCTAGGGTCTCCTCCGAGTCCCCCTCGTCGCTCCCATCGTCGGCGCCAAAAGACACGTCAACCTTAGGCGTAGCGTCCACGGGTGCCCCGAAACCTGACACAGCCGTCAACAGCTAGACCTTGTCAGGGCGGCTGTACAGCGGCAGGTGGATCCCGTAGATGTCCTCAGGAACCATCCCCAGGAGAGTGACTGAGGCGAAGTCCAGATTGGCCTCGGCCAGCGCCCCCGAGCTCAGCCATCAGCTCCCACATGGGGCCCGAGTGTGCCTGCATCGGCGCCAGATGCTGCCTCAAGAACTCCTTCATGATATGGCCCCCTTCAAGCCTCGAGCCCATGTCGGCTTCAATCCTTGCCAGAACGGGCCCGGCAAGGGGGTCGGTGAGCTTCGTGTAGCTCCAGCCGGCGTGTTTCGCCGGATGGGCGGTAGGCAGCGTCAGAAGTGGATGGACGCGCTAGGCATCCAGATAGACCCAACTCTTCCGGTGGGAGTCTATCTTCTTCCCGGCTGTCATCAGCCGGCAGCCCTGGCGCTGGAAGACGAAGGAGACACAGCCAGAGCACGGACCCTCGTCATACCGACGCATGGAGTAGAAGTGGCAGAAGAGGGCGATAGTCGGCCTCACCCCCACGAGCGCCTCACAGTAAAAGGCAAAGAGCGACAGGACGAAGATGGAGCGAGGTTGGATGTGGAGAGCATGCACCTGGTAATGTTCCAGGATGGCATAGAAGAACTCTGAGAAAGGCGGCACGAGCCCGACGGAGATGCTGTGAAGGAAGAAGGGGAAGCAGGACTTTGACAAGATCCACATCGCGGTGGATCCGGCCCAGATCCCTGTCGGGCCATGCTCGTTGTGGATGCTCGACAAGAAAGGCTGGACTCCTCGAGCGCCGCCTCATGGGAAGAAGCAGATCCGGACGCCGGCGCGGTACCCTTGCACTTCTTCGCCATTGTTGAAGGTGCCGAAGGATACAGGCGATTTGGGAAGGCGGGAGGCATAGGAGGAGGAGATCTGAGCAGGGAGGAAGGGAAGCGATAACTCCCCTGCAGCGGAGACGGCCCCTTTTTGTCAAACTTCACGGTTGCCGAGGCTGCATGGGGAGCGGGGTCGGCCATGTCCCATCCAACCGTCACGCGCCAGCCTGGCCCGCAGCCTTTTTTGGGGCCCGCGGCGCTTCGTCCTCGGCTAATGTTTTGCCCCGAAGCCAACTTCGCGCGCGCCTTGGGCCCGGGGGCTACTGTCGGCGTCCTAGGAACCAGGGTACCCAGACTTGCCTCTCTGCGGGCCACAGCGCGCTCCTGCCAAGGCCTGTTACGGCCTAGCTAATCGACCAGCTGCCCAAGACCCTCGCGAGGGGGCTAGACCTCGCGAGGAGAACAATGTCAAGACCCCCTCAGGAGCGGCGTCAGCAAGGTGCTCCGGAGGGGCGGAGAATCCAAGGCCAAGCCTGCCTCAGGATGAGGCAGTGACGTAAGCAGTGACGCACCGCGCCAGCAGGTGCCAGCGCCCGCCAGCGGCGTAGTTGCCGTTTCGGTGCAAAGGAGGCAGTGCAGGCGCAGGTTCCCGAGGAGCGGGACAAAGATTTCCCCTTTAGTGCAGGAAGACCAAAGACCGGAAGGATGACACGGAAGATGTCACCACCGAGCCCACCATCGCGTCACTGCCTAATCCTTTTGTAGGCGAAAATTGCTTTTGTTAGGGTAGGAACATCCTTGTGTTCCCGCTCAAAAACGGCCGTTGTGGGATCCCCTCCCGCCTAAACATTTCGGGGGAAGAGGACCCTGGCCGCCTATATAAGTAGCTAGGATCCCCACTATGAAGGATAAGGGAAGCAGATTCGCAAACTCGCCCTCCACACAAAGGAGCAAGAACTCTTGCCTCCCAACCCTCCTGAGCTCTCCTCCTGAGCTCAGGAACCACTTTACTAGTTCATATTCTAGCCCTCTTGAGGCCAATCCACCAAAGCAAGAAGTAGGGTTTTACGCCGCAAGGTGGCCTGAACTTGGATAAACTCTTGTGTGCTTCACTTGTTGTTTGCTTGAATCTCTTCTCTGGACGAGGGCGAAACACTAGGTAGAAGTGAGTGGGAGAGATCTTCGTTCACGCCCCTGTGTTTGAACTTCTTGGGTTTGCAGAGCTCGTAATCCGACAGAAACAATAGTGGAATTGGTACCGGACTTTTTCGCTCACACCTGTCAAGTAAAGCTTATGGAGTAGCTCGGTGAGGATAGTGACACAAAAATTTGATGCGAAATGCTAGAAAGAGTGAATAATGTTGAAAGAGATTCACAAATTCGCAAGCGAAACAATAGACCAATAGCAAAGAATGGCACATGGAAACACACACACGGATATATAAATGGGGTCGTGCAACCAAGGAATGAGCACAAAATGTGGAGTCCACGGAAAACGCTCGTGTTGCACAACTCAAGAGAGACGCTAGCACGATTTCTCTATAGGCGGATACGACACTTGTGCACAATGTATAAGATGCCAAATGTATCAACTTTCTATCCCAAATATGCTATGTATGTATGGTTCCCGGTGTTCTTCTCGAGATGATCCAAGATGATCGGATATGACAATCTTATATGCAATGTGGTATGATGCTATGGCGATTTCTTACAATCTTATTTGTCCTTTTCTTTTTGCTTAAAAGCTTGTTCTCTTTTTTTGTATGGCCACGATGCGAAATGCACAAACCAAGATAGCAATTATGTATATGCGGGAACAATCTTGTGGCACAAGGGATGATATGATACCAAGATGATATGGTATGGATGCAATGGAAGCGTGGATTGATGAACACTAATGTGCACAAGTAACGTTGACGGCAATACTAAAAGGCTAGTCTCGATAGTTAAGTGACACAAAAATGGTCTAGGAGCTAACAATGCAATGGCACGGGGGAATATACAATGATGTCGTCGAAGTTACTATCCGATGATGATGATGAGATGCGTGTTGTCGATGTCGAGCCATTCCTAATTAGCTGAAACACCTTAGGAAACAGAAAAACCATAACTCAAAATCTCAAGGATAAATGTCAAATGGTGGTAGCGAAAAAGCGGTGGTGGTTGCAGAATTAAAGGTGGAAACCCGGTCAAAATTGGTTATGGTGGTGGAAGAGTATGATGGGTTATACACGGTGTCGGAGTTGAAGGCACGGTCCCTAAGTAGCCGACACACTTTAGGAGACACAACCCACAACTCAAACAAGCTTGAAAAAATTGGGTTAAGTTGGGTTGGCAATGTATAGTAGGAAATGGATATGCGGAAGTGGTGGTGGTGGTTGATGAAGAAGCAATCGTCCCTAAGTGGACTAAACACCTTAGGAGACTCAAATCACTACTCAAGCAACCACAAATGCGGTGGGGAACAAAATGGGTTAGGTTGCGGAAAGATATGGTGGCTATGTGGATTATATGGTGGAAAGCCTAGACAAACTTGCCAAATTGGAGAAAATTTGATGGAGTCAAATGATGATGGTAGTATTTTTGTGGTATGGGGGATGTCAACAGCTTCGAAACAAGCTAAAGAACGTCAAAATCGGAGTTCGGATGAATTAGTTGTCTCTTATATCCCCCTTTGTTGTATTTGGACCGTGTATTCGTTTTGTTGAGGATCTAGCACATGTGTGATCGTTTCTTGTTGATTTGAGTGTTTTCTCTCGTTTCCCCTCATGATTTCCCCTCGTGTTCTTTGTGTTCATCCTTGGGGATCCCTCCAATCATGAAAGATCGGCCTAGATTGGGTTAGCCCCGCATCCATGGATCGAAATCAACAAAACATCATCGAACCAACAAATCACAAAAAAATTGGGGCTATTTTTGGTGAGGATACTCGAATTTTAGGACGAAATAAGCACAAGAGGGCTAGAAAATGGTGAGGCAGCTCCAAATTCGTGAGAAACCTTGGCTCTCGTACCAAGATGATGAAGGATGGAACCCTAGGGGCCGATCTTTCACGAAATGGTGGGGATCCCACGAAGAACACAAAGAACACGAGGGGAAAACAGATAGAAATCACGAGGGAAAACACTCAAGAACAAGTCCAATCACACATCCACTAGACTAACAACACATAGATCCACAAGATACATGAACAACAAAGGGAGATACACGAGGTAAAGTTCATCCCAAATCCAAAGGAGATGGGGCCCTGAATCCTAGACGGATCTTCCGTTGCGGGGTCTTAATGATATCCCACAGGATCTTCTCCCAGATGGAGGTCTTGGCCTCCAATGGAGTAGTAATCTCTCTTTCTCAAGAGTCGAGTAGTAGGAGCAAAGCTCACCTCAGAATGAGCTATCATATTTGCTAACCCTAGAAATTAGGTGGGGAAGGAGTATATATACTCTAATCCACGAAGGGGTAAGTGGGGAAAGGGATACATGGCCAAAAGGCCTGGCTACACGGGGGTCCGGACGTCCGGTGGGCGTCGGTCTTCCGCTAATTTGGCTCTGGACAGGTGCACCGGTCATCCGGTTGATGCCGGTCGTCCGTGCCACTGGGACTTGTCGGACGTCCGGTGTCCCGTCGGTCGTCCGGTCGATGTAGAGTGTCGGACGTCCGGTGGCACGTCGGTCGTCCCGCCGCTGTAGACTCTGCAGCTCTGTCTTCTTCCGTCTTCGCTTCCATGCTTCCCTCGCGGATGGTGTAGGTGCTCCTTGGCGCTTGCACTCCTCCTCGTTGTCCGTGAAGCTCCGGCAATACCTATGCATGCACATGAGTGGGGTGTCAAGTAGTATACCATCCTCAAAGGGGTCAAGTGAGCATGTGTAAAGGAGATGATTCACCTTTATGCTTGACAAGTAGAGGTCGCACGTGTCACTTTCCAAAAGGACTCTAGACATGGTGATGTCCGTAGGATGCTCCGCATCATTTTCTTTCTATTTTCTTTTCTTCTGTTGGCATGTAAAATGCCCAAAGATGTTATCGGCATTATCTGTACCCACATGGCTGGGCGTATTAAATGGGATATAAAAGAAGCATTTTGGTTCCTATTCGCTTGGAGTTTATTTTTACTACCACCTGTGTTCTCTTCCCACACCAGAGTGCCGCATGTTCCTTAATACCTGGACATAATACCAGGGGATGTATTCGGCCTGGCACACCTCCAAGTCCGAACACCTATAGGGAACTGTTCAGCGTCCCGGATATTGCATTATATGCATCGGCTCCGAATCATGTCTTGGGTCTATAGTTGGGTTGCCCGGCTCTGTGCTTACCATCGTATGTTCTGCATTGTTTGGCTAAGGTAGTAAAGGGAGAACTACTGTGATTGTACTTCTGGTTCGTCTGGTCATGTATCTCAGTAGAGAAAGCTAAAAATTGACTCTCATGATGAAGCGAGAGTTGGTCAAGCGATTCGGTGACCTAGTGTTATACTATGATCAATAGTGATCTACTCTGTGTTATATGAGGGGCTGGTCTTCGCCCAGCCGCGTAAAGTGGCCACCATAGTTCGGAAAGCCACACATGCACTAGGGGCTAGTACTTAGCCCCACAAGTCAAGCTCCTATGGCTAAGTGAAAGCATTAAATCCACATAGTCTGATTGCCTGGTTCGCTCCAGGGGCACCTCCTTTCTGGACCAAGACGTTGGATAAAGAGTGTTCACGCGTATTATCGAACACCCATGTAGTATCTACATGGGGGCTGAAGCCGATGACTGGAAACTTTCAGATATAAACAAGCAGCCGCACAGGAGGAAAAGTCGCTTACAATACAAAAGCGCGAAATTACATAGACATCGGTTCACAAGCTTAGTCTTCACAACCCGCATAAATTACTCAAAGATTACATCTTTTGAGCACTGGCCCTCTACAATGCGGGCTCCTTCAAGGAAATCGCGAAAGTACCTTTTCGGCTTCTGATGATCCTTGCCCTCGGGTGGGCTAGCAGTCGCTATATCAGCGGCCTTCATCTTCGCCCATTGCACCTTGACGCGGGCGAAGGCCATTCGTGCACCTTCTATGCAGGCCGAACGCTTAATAGCGTCGACCCGCAGACTCGGGTCGATGAGTCGCTTCACCAACCTGAAGTAGCTACTTGAGATTGGATCAGCGGGCCACAACAGGACTATCAAGTCCTTCATGGCCTGTGACGCCCGAATAATTAAGTTATAGTAACCCTCCACTAATGTTGCCACGTCACCACAATTATTATTGTTAATATCACGATGATTCGATCTTGTTCGAATTCAAAATTTAAAATCAAGTTAAACTATAAAAGTTTTCGAATGACAAAACTAAAATGTTCGAGTTGTTGCAAATAATCATTTGTTAATATTTGTGGTGGTCCAACTATTTATTAAGTGGCTTAGTGCCCTAAAAATAAAAGAAAACAAAGGCACTAATTTGAAAATGGAAATGGCTATAGCAAAAGAAAGATAAACGGAAAAAAGAAAAGGGGGGGGGACCCCGGGACCCTGGCCCAACTAGGCCAAGGCCCAGCAGGCCGGCTAGCCCACCTCTCCCCACTGGCCTATTTGGCCACAAAAACCCAAAACCCTAACCACCCGGTCCACTTTCCCCTCCCTCGTCTCCCCCCCACTCATCTAGATATGGATCGGGGAGGATCCCGATCCCCTCGCCGCGCCACTAACGCTGGCGCCCATCCCCGGCGCCACCGGACTCCGCCAACGCCGTCGCCTCCTCGCCCTCGCACCAGACTACACCGTCCCAGTCCTCCTCCCCGCTGGCCATCACCAAGCCTCATCGCCCAAAACGCCTGCATCGGGGGAATGCTCCCCGTCTCCCTCCTTCACCCCTGGCCTCGTTGTCATTCGTGTGGACGCGCACCCGCCGCACCGCCCGCGCCCGTTGCTCGCCTCCCCTGTTCCGCCCGCTCGCGACCAACACCGCATGCCACAACTCACAGGCCCGCGCGCGCCCTCGCCCCGGGCCATGCGCTCGGACACGCCCCGCCGCGTCCCCTTAGTGGGCCGTCTCTGCCTGGCGCGCGCCCACGCGGCTGGCCACCGGATGCCCCATCGCCACCTCCGCAGTCGCTCCTCGTGCCGCCCGGCCTCGTCGCGGCTCTCCTCCGCCCGCGCCGCCGACGCTCGCGCAGCCCTGCCACTGCCGCTGCGCCTAGCGCCCCACCCACGCGAA
This sequence comes from Secale cereale, assembly GCA_902687465.1. NCBI lineage: Eukaryota > Viridiplantae > Streptophyta > Magnoliopsida > Poales > Poaceae > Secale > Secale cereale. The sequence continues at coordinate 370,130,890 of LR738715.1, read as the reverse complement.
GCCGCGCCCGCTTGCGTCAGGCCACGCCGCCCCCCTGCTGCTCACCGCCCACCCCCGCCGCTCCTACACGCCGTCATCGCCGCACCCATCCACCCCCGCCTTGCATGGCCGCACCGTCGTAGCCGCGCCCGGCGACATCACCCCTCGCCCAGCGCCCGCGGCCCCGCTCTCCGTCATCGCACCCGCACCGCCCCACACCCGAACGCCCGCGGCTCGGGCCCCCTCTGCCCGCCGCCGTCGGCCGCTGCGGTCGGCTCCTGCCGCCGGCCCTCGCGCCACTACCGCCCACCTGCGCCCCGCCATGGCCTCGGGTGTGGGCACGCGCCCACTGCCCGACCCGTTTAGCACAACCCCATTAGGCCTCTATGCCACAAACACGCGGGACCCCGCCCCTGGTAAAAAAAAGTCTAAAAATATGTATAAAAAGCGTTAATTAATTAATTAGTAAGTAACTTAATTAACTCTGATAATTAGCTATTAAACTTAATCTAATTAACCTAATTAAACTAGGTTAGTTAATTAAAGCTATTTAATTAAGCAGTCTATGGCAGTGGGCCCCACTGCCCCTTTTGACCAGTCAACCCAGTCAAAATTTACTATTGACCCTACTGACATCAGCATGATGTCATGCTGATGCAATAACTTATTTTAGTTTAATAATAATTCCAGAATACTGTTAAAACTTTGAAAAAACTTATAAAATAAACCGTAGCTCGGATGAAAATACTTTATACATGAAAGTTGCTCAGAATTTTGAGACGAATCCAAATACGCGACCGGTTCGTCCGCCACAAATCCCTACCATAGGGAACATGCAACTTTTCACTTCCGGATCTCTTGTCCGAAAATAGCTAACTCCGGGAAAACATTCCCGGATGTTATCCCTCTTCACAAGTATTGCATAGTACCACATTAGAGCACCCCCTAGCTCCGCGTATTGCCATGTTATGCTTTGTCATGCATCTGTGTGCTTTGTATTTACTGTTTCTCCCCCTCTTCTCTCCGGTAGACCCCGGGACGCTGTTGATGCCCGTGTGATCGACTGCATCGTCGACGACCCTTCATTCCTTTCAGCGGAGCTTCCAGGCAAGCCCCCCTCCCTTTTTATCATCCCGATATCACCCATTCTATTCTCTCTCATGCTTGCATTAAATTTTGCTACTATTATTGATTGATCCTATACTGATGCATAGCCTGCCTTTGTACCTACTGTTGTATCTTACCTTCTTATACTAAACTGCTTAGCATAGGTTGGTTTGTGACTCGTCAGTGACCCCACCTTGTCCTTGTTGCCCCTGCTTCATCATCGACGACTCGATCAGAGTGATCGACGACTAGAGTCCGACAACTCACATCACATCACACCACTTTTCTTGCTCGACTCTACAGAGCTACTATCGAGTGCCGAGGGTGATACCTCGTAACGCACTCCTGATGACGACTCTGTAGTGTAGCTATTCGGTCGTGGTCATCGAGGGTGATTCCTCTTTCACCATTCCCGATACGACTATGTCGTGCAACACCTCAAGTGTGAACCACGAGGGTGATTCCTCCTACGTTCGCCTTGAAGATTACATCGAGCGGAACTCAACGAGGGTGATTCCCCGGGTTTCCCCTCTTGATGTTTTGGACACACGGTTACCCGGACTTTACTTGAGACCTGTTAAAAGTCGAGTCGGCCCTGAGGGGTACCTGCGAGTTGATATGAAAGTCGGGCGGGCCCGTGGAGCACCCGCGAGATAATTACGAGGCACGACCGGGCAGGCAGGCCACCTCGGAGTGGGCTGGGCTAGCCCTTGCCGTGCTCCTTCGAGACGGGGCTACGGGTTCACATTATCATGAGTACTGCTCGTCTTCGCGAGCTCCTAATACACTAACGTTTGGGTATTTGTTCTGAATCGGCCTCTGGCCTTTACGCACTAACCGCCGAGATTAGTTATGGGCCTCGACGTCGTGGTAACAGCCGAAGCTTTGTCAGACGTCTAGTTCAGCATTGCGGCACGGCTGGGCCGACGCCATCCGGCATAGAGGTGGTGCCTGGTCTGCCCTACTCGCAACGACCTGGAGTGTAACAGGCGATGGCCCATGAGCCCGGAGTGCTTAGGATGTAGATTGGCGAGGACCTCTCTGCTGAGCCTAGGTAGGGCTGTGACGTGTTGATCTTCCGAGGCCGGGCATTGACCAAGAAAGGTGGGTCCGGCCAAAGATGATCGAGCATGAGGGTAATGTGGTGCACCCCTGCAGGGAAGTTATCTATTCGAATAGCCATGTCCACGGTAATGGAAGTTCCGTCTTATATCCTGGTATATTACAACTACAACTGGATACTTGAGATATGTGATGGATATTGTTGCAACATCCTTGTTAATTAAAATGCTATTATGTACTTCCTTCTACTACTGCAAGATGGTGGTTCCCAGAAAATGCTTGAAGATGCTAGTCTTCGATAGGCTAGGCTTTTCCCTCTATTCTAGCTTTCTGCAGTCCAGTCCACATATACAGCTCATTCCTTTGGTACTGATGCATACTTAGTATAGATCCTTGCTTTCCTGTACTCTGGGTGAGTACTCACGGTTGCTTTGCTACCCCTTTTTCCCTCCTTCTTTCTTCTTTATGGTTTTTGCAACCAGATGGTGGAGTCCAGGAGCTAGATGCCACATTTGACGACTGCTACTACCCCGAGGGTGCCTACTACTATGTGACGCACACTAACGACCAGTAGTAGTTAGGAGGCTCCCAGGCAGGAGTCCTTGCCTTTTCGATCGTGTTGCTTTTGTGTTAGCCTTCTTAAGGCAAACTTGTTTAACATATGTCCGTACTCAGATATTGTTGCTTCCGCTGACTCTTATGTATTCAAGCATATGTATTCGAGCACTCGAGGCCCCTCGCTTGTCATACAAAGCTTGTATTATTTTATTTGTGTCTAGAGTTGAGTTGTGATATCTTCCATTGAGTCCCTAATCTTGGTCGTACACGTTTGCATGCATGATTAGTATACGGTTAAATCGGGGGTGTCACATGGCCGTACCCGCCATATTATGCAGCTCGAGCAACTGCTTCATCTGGTTGTTGAGGGGCACTCGACGTTTTGGCGCAAGAAACTGCGACCAGAACGACTTCTCCGTGTTGTTCCCCTCCTGGGCTCAGAAGAATTGGCCGGCGTCGGCAATGCTCCTCGGAAGATCCACAAACGTGCCTGGAGAACTCCATATTCGCTTCAGCACAAGATACCTCTGACCTTCGAAGATACTCTACAAGAGAAAAGTCTCACCAGTTGCTATCTGCCACCCTTATTTGATCTCCTCACAAGCACTTCGTGAATCACTCCGCGCCTCCTTGGCATCATTGACAGCCGTATTGAGCGTGGATGTTTGCTCCGAAGTCTTCTGCTCCAACACCTCGCACTTATGAATGGCATCTCATAGTTTGTCCTCGACTTCGGCCACCCGCGACTCGTGATGTTGACGCACGGCCTGTTCGGCCTTCAGGTCGGCAATCGCTTTGTCAGCGCCTGCTTTGCTCAACTTCGCCTCCTCCTTGGCATTTGCTAGCTCGCCCTTAAGGGCCTCGACCTCAGCTATGTCAACTGTTACACAAGTCATATCACACAATGATCTCATACTCACAGAGAACAAACATATAGTGTTTTTGACATTTCAATTTTTCAAAAATCCGCATACCTTGCGTTTCATCAAAACGCTTGTTGACGAGGTCAAGCTGCTCGTCAACTAGTTTAAGTTTCCTATTGAGCTCGGAAACCTCTGCGGCCTGGATAGAGGCCGCTACTAGCGAAGTGTGACGCCCCAAGACCGACGCTCCGGAAGACTTCCATACATTTCACGATCACCGTGTATTCATTTTGCTTGCTCTATTTATTTTTGCATTGCATCATGTCAACATGCCATCATGTCATTTAATTTTTGCAACTCTTTGAAATAAATTGTATGGATCTTTGATCCATTTAAATCGAGGGAAAGGTGACTTCTCTTTGTAACATATCCTCCCAGTATTAGGGAGCTATAATAAATATTCCATTCTTTTGGAATTAACCATAACACACTTGCATAATAAACTCCATGCCTATTCCACTTCGAGCTTGACCTTCAAATCTTGTCCAAAATTATTTTCCCATTTATCGAGGCTCTTCCTAAATTTCACCATTTTTGGGCACTTCTAAATCCTAGCCCTAGTTCAAACCACTGAACTAAATTCATAAGAGTTTGAATTTGATTCGTGCAATCATGCCCACACCATTTTTCTTGAAACAAGCGCATTTTTGCGAGGCCAGGAAAATTAATCTCATGCCCAAATTCTACCCCTAACCCTTCCTTTCTCCTCCTTTTCTTCTTTGATATTTACTATAATTGGAAAAAAAAGAAGGAGAGCAGCCGCAGCTCGGCCTGCTCCCAGCAGGTAGGCCCAACTACTTCACTCCGAACCCGCTAAGGCCCAAGGCCCAAGCTGGCAGCCTCTTAACCTAGCTCGCTCCCCTGTTCGACCCCTCCTCTCGCTCGCTCCCTCATCCTCCCACTCCGCAACCACACGCACGCTCGACCCTGCTCTTCTCCATCCCGCGGCGCTGCCACCTCTCGTCCTTTCTCTCGATCCCCCTCGTCCTCCTCCCAACCGCGCCACCCGGGAGCTCTGCCTCGCCGCCCTGCATCGCCGGTCTATCCCACCACCTTCTCATACCTCGCTGGCGATCTCGCCTAGCCCGAGTCGCTGCCTCGCCATGGCGCACTCCCGGCCTCCCACGCCACCCAAGCCGCCTCAACACCGAGCCGCCCCGCGCCACCGGCCCTCAAGAGCGTTGCCCGTGATCCTCCTCCACCTCCGCCCAGAGCCTAACTATCATCCCCGTCCCCCACTTCTCCTCGCCGTGCTGTCCGAGCTGCTGCTTTGCTGCCGCTCGCACCCCTGCTCCGTGCCAAGCCAAGCTGTCACGCTCAAGCCACGACCCAGCACCGCTGACAGCATCGCGGCGCCGTAGGGCCTCGCCATCGGCAGGATCCAGCTACCCTCGGCCTCTCCTCGAGCGACCCAGCTCCCCATCGTCGGCACCTGTTCCCGGCCAGGTCTGCCGTCGCGCTTGAGGACGAACACAACGACCAGTGCCAAGTCCCTGTCATCGGCTATAGGAGGAAGGATGACACAGGGGGACGCTCGAGGGACCCACGAGGCAGGGGGCGCGCTCTGGGAAGGGGGGCGTGGCCCCCACCCTCGTGGACACCTCGTGGCTCCCCTGACGTGGTTCTCAAGTCTCCCGTATGTGATTTTCTCCAAAAATATCTCTCCCGAAGGTTTCATTCCGTTTGGACTCCGTTTGATATTCCTTTTCTGCTAAACCCTGAAACAGGCAAAAAACAGCAATCTGGACTGGGCCTTTGGGTTAGTAGGTTAGTCCCAAAAATGATATAAAAGTGTATGACAAAGCCCATTAAACATCCAAAACATTATAAATAATAGCATGGAACAATCAAAATTATAGATACGTTGGAGACGTATCAAGCATCCCCAAGCTTAATTCCTCCTCGTCCTCGAGTAGGTAACTGATAAAAACAGAATTGATGTGGAATGCTAACCAACATAGTTTTTCAATGTAATTCTCTTAATTGTGGCATGAATGTTCAGATCTGAAAGATTCAAGATAAAAGTCTATATTGACATAAGAAATAATAATACTTCAAGCATACTAACAAAGCAATCATGTCTTCTCAAAATACTATGGCTAAAGAAAGTTATCCCTACAAAATCATATTGTCTGGCTATGCTCCCTCTTCATCACACAAAATATGCATATCATGCACAACCCCGATTTCAGCCAAGCACTTGTTTTCATACTCTATTCTTTCAAACCTTTCAACTTTCACGCAATACATGAGCGTGAGCCATGGACATAGCACTATGGGTGGAATAGAGAGGTGGTTGTGGAGAAGACAAAAAGGAGGAAGATACTCTCACATCAACTAGGCGTATCAACGGGCTATGGATATGCCCATCAATAGATATCAATGTGAGTGACTAGGGATTGCCATGCAACGGATGCACTAGAGCTAAATATGTATGAAACATCAACAAAAGAAACTAGTGGGTGTGCATCCAACTTGCTTGCTCATGAAGACCTAGGGCATTTGAGGAAGCCCATCGTTGGAATATACAAGCCAAGTTCTATAACAAAAATTCCCACTAGTATATAAAGTGACTAAGCATGAGACTCTCTACAATGAAGAACATGGTGCTACTTTGAAGCACAAGTGTGGAAAAAAGATAGTAGCAATTGTCCCTTTTTTTCTTTTTTTTCTTTTTATTGGGCCTTTCTTTTTTCTTTGGCCTTTTTTTTGCGGAGGGGCTTTATTGATTTAGCCTTTCCTCCCATGGGACAATGCTCTAATAATGATGATCATCTCACTTTGATTACAACTCGATACTACAACAAAGTATGACTCTATATGAATGCCTCCGGCGGTGTACCAGGATGTGCAATGAAACAAGAGTGACATGTATGAAAAATTGTGTATGGTGGCCTTGCCACAAATATGATGTCAACTACATGATCATGCATGGCAATATGACAATATGATGCGTGTCATATGAGCGGAACGGTGGAAAGTTGCATGGCAATATATCTCAGAATGGCTATGGAAATGCCATGATAGTTAGGTATGGTGGCTGTTTTGAGGAATAATATGGTGGCTGTTTTGAGGAAGGATATATAGTGGTTTATGGTACCGGCAAAAGTTGCGCGGCACAAGAGAGGCTAGCAACGGTGGAAGGGTGAGTGTGCGTATAATCCATGGACTCAACATTAGTCATAAGAACTCATATGCTTATTGCAAAAATCTACGAGTCATCAAAACAAAGCAATCAACACATGCTCCTAGGGGGGAGGTTGGTAGGAGTTAACAATCGCGCGCCCCCGACCTCCAAACAATGGTTGGCACTTTACAAATACTTCATGATCTAACTTCGTCACATAGCGGTTCACCATACGTGCATGCTACGGGAATCACTAACCTTAACACAAGTATTTCTCAATTTCATAATAACTCCACTAGCATGACTCTAATATCACTATCCTCATATCTCAAAACAATTATCAAGCATCCAACATCTCATCATATTCAATGAACTTAGTGTGAAAGTTTTTACTACATTGCTATTGGATGTCTATCATGTGAAGACTAGTTTTATAGCCTAAACACATTACCATGCTGTTTTAATAGACTCTCAAATGAATATAAGTGAAGCATGAGACTTCAACAATTTCTTCAAAATATTGTCACCATCGCGCTCTAAAAGATATAAGTGAAGCACTAGAGCAAAAACTATGCAACTCGAAAGATATAAGTGAAGCACATAGAGTGTTCTATCAATTCCTAGGCCATATTTAACTCTCTCAAATAGGTGTGTCCAGCAAGGATAATTGTTGCAAACTAACAAGCAAAGACACAAATTATACAAGACCCTCCAAGCAAAACACATATCATGTGGTGAATAAAAATATAGCTCCAAGTATAGTTACCGATGGATGAAGACGAAAGAGGGGATGCCTTCCCGGGGTATCCCCATGCTTAGGCTTTTGATTGTCCTTGAATTTTACTTGGGGTGCCATGGGAATCCTCAAGCTTACGCCTTTTCACTCCTTGTTCCATAGTCCATCAAAGCAATACTCAAAACTTGAAAACTTCACAACACAAAACTTAGACAAAAATTCTCGTGAGCTCCGTTAGTATAAGAAAGCAAACCACTACTCAAAGGTACTGCAATAAACTCATTCTTTGTTTATATTGGTGTTAAACCTACTGTATTCCAACTTCTCTATGGTCCATACTTCACAATATTACTCATAGATGCATTGAAATAAGCAAACAACACACGAAAATCAGAATCTGTCAAAAACAGAACAGTCTGTAGTAATCTGCAGGTTTCGCATAATTCTGTAACTCCAAAAAATTCAAACTAAATTGGTAAACGTGAGGAATTTGTCTATTAATCATCTGCAAAAAGAATCAACTAAATAGCACGCTCCAGTAAAATCTGATGACCATTCTAGCCAGCGCTAACGATTCTGTTTTTCACAGCAAGATCACATAAACTTCACACAAGTCTTCCCAAAGGTTCTACTTGGCACAAACACTAAACAAAACATGAAACCACATCTAAACAGAAGCTAGATGCAATATTTATTCCCTAAAAGCATCAAAAACAAAAATAAAATAAAATTGGGTTGCCTCCCAACAAGCGCTATCGTTTTACGCCCCTACCTAGGCATGATACAAGATAGATCTAGGTATTGCCATCCTTGGAAGGCAATCCATAAGTGGCTCTCATAATAGATTCATATGGTAATTTGATTTTCTTTCTAGGAAAGTGTTCTGTGTCTTTCCTTAACAGAAATTGGAATCTAATATTTCCTTCCTTCATATCAATAATTGCACCAATCGTTCTAAGGAAAGGTCTACCAAGAATAATAGGACATGAAGGATTGCAATCTATATCAAGAACAATGAAATATACGGGCACATAATTCCTATTGGCAACAATAAGAACATCATTAATTCTTCCCATAGGTTTCCTAATAGTGGAATCGGCAAGATGCAAATTTAAAGAACAATCATCAAGCTCATGGAAACCTAGCAAATCGCACAAAGTTTTTGGGATAGTGGAGACACTTGCACCCAAATCACACAAAGCATAGCATTCATGATCTTTAATTTTTATTTTGATAGTAGGTTCCCACTCATCATAAAGCTTTCTAGGGATAGAAACTTCTAACTCAAGTTTTTCTTTATAAGATTGCATCCAAGCATCAACTATGTGTTTGGTGAAAGCTTTATTTTGACTATAAGCGTGCGGAGAATTTAGTATGGATTGCAACAAGGAAATACAATCAATCGAAGAGAAATTGTCATAATTGAATCCCTTGAAATCCAAAGTAGTGGGTTCATCACTATGCAAAGTTTTAATCTCTTCACTCCCACTTTTAACAATTTTAGCATCAAGATCTAAAAACTCCGAATCATTGGAACACCTTAAAGCAAAATCATCTCCAATCCTATCTTCATCAAGGTTTATGCTAGAAAACAAGGATCTAATAGGAGACACATCAATAACTTTCAGATCTTCATCTTTATTTTCATGATAACTAGAAGAACACGCTTTAATATAATTCTCTCTTTTAGCTCGCATCCTAGCCGTTCTTTCTTTGCATTCATCAATGGAAATTCTCATGGCTTTGAGGGACTCGTTGATATCATGCTTAGGTGGGATAGATCTAAGTTTCAAAGAATCAACATCAAGAGTAATTCTATCCACACTTGTGGCCAATTCATCAATCTTAAGCAATTTCTCTTCAAGCATAGCATTGAAATTCTTTTGCGAGATCCTAAACTCCTTATCACTAGTTTCAAATTCAGAAGTCATCTTTCCATAAGAGTTGTTGTAGGAATTAACATAATTATTAGAGGAATTACTAGGAAAAGGCCTAGGATTAAAATTACCTCTATAAGCATTGTTACCAAAATTATTCCTACCAACAAAATTCACATCCAAATATTCATTGTTATTTTCAATCAAAGTGGACAAAGGCATATCATTAGGATCAGAAGAAGCACTCTTAGCAGCAAATAATTTCATATGTTCATCCATCTTTCCATTCAAAACACTAATTTCTTCAACAGCATGAACTTTTCTACTACTAGATCTTTCGGTGTGCCATTGAGAACAATTAACCATAATATTATCTAGGAGTATGGTAGCTTCTCCTAAGGTAGTTTCCATGAAAGTGCCTCCTGCGGCCGAATCTAAAAGATTTCTAGAAGCAAAATTCAAGCCAACATAAAAGTTCTGAATAATCATCCATAGATTCAAGCCATGTGTAGGGCAATTACGTATCATTAATTTCATTCTCTCCCAAGCTTGTGCAACATGCTCATGATCTAGTTGCTTAAAATTCAGAATATCGTTTCTAAGAGAGATGATCTTAGCCGAAGGGAAATACTTAGAGATAAAAGCATCCTTGCACTTATTCCACGAATCAATACTATTTCTAGGCAAAGAGGAAAACCAAGTTTTAGCATGATCTCTAAGTGAAAACGGAAATAACTTCAATTTAACAATATCGTTATCTGTATCCCTTTTCTTTTGCATATCACACAAATCAACAAAGTTTTTTAGATGGGTAGTGGCATCTTCACTAGGAAGGCCGGAGAATTGATATTTCATGACAAGATTCAACAAAGCAGCATTGATCTCACAAGATTCACCATCGGTAATAGGAGCAATCGAAGTGCTAATAAAATCATTATTGTTGGTATTGGAGAAGTCACACAATTTGGTATTGTTCTGAGCCATAGTGACAAGCTAGCAATCCAACACACATAAGCAAACAAGAAGCAAGCGAACGATAAACACCCGGCAGAAGAAGGGCAAATAAAACGGCAAGGGTGAAGTGGGGGAGAGGAAAACGAGAAGCAAAAAATGTAATGAGAAGGATAAGGGTTTGTGATAGGTACTTGGTATATGACTTTTGCGTAAGCCTCCCCGGCAACGGCGCCAGAAATTCTTCTTGCTACTTCTCGAGCTTGCGTTGTATTCCCTCGAAGAGGAAAGGGAGATGCAGCACAGTAGCGTAAGTATTTCCTTCAGTTTTTGAGAACCAAGGTATCAATCCAGTAGGAGACCATGCGCGAGTCCCTCGCACCTGCACAAACAAATAAGAACTTCGCAGCCAACACGATAAGGGGTTGTCAATCCCTTTACGGTCACTTACGAAAGTGATATCTGATAGAGATGATAGTTTATAATTTTGGTATTTTTGTTTATAAGAATAGAAAGTAAAAGCGGAAAAAGTAAAGTAGATGTACATTGATATGTTGAGAATTAACCCGGGGGCCATAGTGTTCTCTAGTGGCTTCTCTCATGATAGCGATATTCTACAGCGGGTAAACAAATTACTGTCGAGCAATTGATAGAAAAGCAAATAATTATGAGACTATCAAGGCATGATCATTGTATATAGGCATCACGTCCGAGACAAGTAGACCGACTCTTGCCTGCATCTACTACTATTACTCCACACATCGACCGCTATCCAGCATGCATCTAGTGTATTGAGTTCATAAGAACAGAGTAACGCCTTAAGCAAGATGACATGATGTAGAGGGATAAACTCAAGCAATATGATATAAACCCCATCTTTTTATCCTCGATGGCAACAATACAATACGTGCCTTGCTGCCCCTACTGTCACTGGGAATGGACACCACAAGTTGAACCCAAAGCCAAGCACTTCTCCCATTGCAAGAACTATAGATCTAGTAGGCCAAACCAAACCAATAATTCGAAGAGACTTGCAAGGATATTATGAGCACACATAAAGAGTTCAGAAAAGAACCAAATATTTCTCATAGATAATCTTGATCATAAACTAACAATTCATCGGATCTCGACAAACACACCGCAAAAAGAGATTACATCGAATAGATCTCCTTGAAGACCGAGGAGAACTTTGTATTGAGATCCAGAGAGAGAGAAGAGGCCATCTAGATACTAGATATGGACCCGAAGGTCTGTGGTAAACTACTCACAACTCATGGTGAGGGCGATGATGATGATGTAGAAGCACTCCGTGATGGATCCCCCCTTCGGCGGAGCTCCGGAACAGGCTCCAAGATGGGATCTCACGGGAGCAGAAGGTTACGGAGGTGGAATTAGGGTTTTCTCTCTGTTGCTGATGGTTTTGTGGTACGTAGACTTATATAGGAGGAAGGAGGACACTGGGGGACGCTCGAGGGCCCCACGAGGCAGGGGGCGCGCCCTGGGAAGGGGGGCGCGCCCCCACCCTCGTGGGCACCTCGTGGCTCCCCTGACGTTGTTCCCAAGTCTCCCGTGCGTGATTTTCTCAAAAAATATCTCTCCCAAAGGTTTCATTCTGTTTGGACTCCTTTTGATATTCCTTTTCTGCTAAACCCTGAAACAGGCAAAAAACAGCAATCTGGACTCGGCCTTTGGGTTAGTAGGTTAGTCCGAAAAATGATATAAAAGTGTATGACAAAGCCCATTAAACATCCAAAACATTATAAATAATAGCATGGAACAATCAAAAATTATGACAAAGCCCATTAAACATCCAAGTTTCATGAATTTCAGACGAATTTTGGATTTACTAGAATTGAAAAACCAGGCATCTCAATGTTTTGCCGGTAATCAAGGTTCCCCTGTGTTTTAAATTCATTCCCATTTCTTGCATGGGACCTAAGCATGCACCCAAGGACACATATTTGATTTTTCAACCAATTTATATGCACTGGAGCATGTGCATGTAGTTCAAATTTGAATTATGCACATAAAATGCATTGAAAACTCAGTTAATGCATAGAAATGTCCAAACGAACCCTGGAAAATCACACAACACTCCTGTTGTTCTATGTTGACACGAGAAATAAAATTGAAATCAATAAGAGGCAATGGATATTGTTTCGTCCCCAAAGGTGGGACGATCCCTACCGAAAAGCATCATGCTTGTTGTGAGAAGCTCCACTTTGTGAGAAGCATATACCCAAACCTGCCCCAAATGGGAGAAAATTTCTACCACGGCATGTTGATACCGCTCCTTGATAGCATGACAAGTTTCATGAATTATAGACGAGTTTTGGATTTACTAGAATTTAAAAACCAGGCATCTCAATGTTTTGCCGGCAATAAACGGTGCCCCAGTGTTTCAAATTCATTCCCATTTCTTGCATGGGACCTAAGCATGCACCCAAGGACACATATTTGTTTTTTCAACCAATATATATATATAATGGAGCATGTGCATGTAGTTCAAATCTGAATTATGATAGCATGCCACGTTTCATGAATTTCAGACGAGTTTTGGATTTAGTAGAATTTAAAAAATACGCATCTCAATGTTTTGCCGGCAATCAAGGGTGCCCCGGTTTTTGAAATTCATTCCCATTTCTTGCATGGGACCTAAGCATGCACCCAAGGATACATATTTGATTTTTTCAACCTTTTTATACGCACTGGAGCATGTGCATGTAGATCAAATTTGAATTATCCACATAAAATGCATTGAAAACCCAGTTGAAGCATAAAAATGTCCAAACGAACCCCGAAAAATCACAAAAAATCACACAACACTCCTTTTGTTCTATGTTGACACGAGAAAAATAATTGAAAACAATAAGAGGCAATGGATATCGTTTTGTCCCCAAATGTGGGACGTTCCCTACCGAAAACCATCATGCTTGTTGTGAGAAGCTCCGGTTTGTGAGAAGCATATACCCAAACCTGCCCCAAATGGGACAAAATTTGTACCACGGCATGTTGATGCCGCTCCATGATAGCATGCCAAGTTTCATGAATTTCAAACGAGTTTTGGATTTACTAGAATTTAAAAACCAGGCATCTCAATGTTTTGCCGGCAATCAACGGTGCCCCCCAAGGACACATATTTGATTTTCAACCATTTTATATGCACTGGAGCACGTGCACGTTGTTCAAATTTGAATTATGCACATAAAATGCATTGAAAACTCAGTTAATGCATAAAAATGTCCAAACGAACCCCGAAAATCACAAAAAAATCACACAACACTCCTGTTGTTCTATGTTGACATGAGAAAATAAAATTGAAAGCAATAAGTGGCAATGGATATCGTTTCGTCCCCAAAGGTGGGACGTTCCCTACCGAAAACCATCATGCTTGTTGTGAGAAGCTCCGGTTTGTGAGAAGCATATACCCAAACCTGCCGCAAATGGGACAAAATTTGCACCATGGCATGTTGATGCCGCTGCATGATAGCATACCAAGTTCCTTGAATTTCAGACGAGTTGGACTTATTAGAATTTAAAAACCAGGCATCTCAATGTTTTGCCGGCAATCAACGGTGCCCCGGTGTTTGAAATTCATTCCCATTTCTTGCATGGGACCTAAGCATGCACCCAAGGACACATATTTGATTTTTCAACCTTTTTATATGCACTTGAGCATGTGCATGTAGTTCGAATTTGAATTATGCACATAAAATGCATTAAAAAATCAGTTAATGCATAAAAATGTCCAAACGAACCCCGAAAAATCACAAAAAATCACACAACAATCCTTTTGTTCTATGTTGACACGAGAAAAAAAATTGAAAGCAATAAGTGGCAATGGATATCGTTTCATCCCCAAAGGTGGGACGTTCCTGTAATGCCCCGGATGTAATACTTTCCCTTTTGGGCTTATAATAAATCTCCGGCTTCATCTATTTCCATTTCGGGTTCTTTGTCTTTCGGGTTTTCGTCGTTTTGTTGTGTGAGTGTGTGGCATTCATTCATATCATGTAGACATGTGCATTGCATTGCATCTGTGTTGTGGGTTGCATCCGGTTCGTGGCGTTTCTTTCCGTTGTCCGTTTCGTGTTCCGGAGCTCCCTCACGTGTTCGTGACATCCCGTAGGCCTTCTTTGTTGTTCGGGCGTTTTTCGTTACCGGTGTGCCGCGAGGTTGTGTTGTGTGTTGTTGTTTTGTTGTGTGCAACCTGCCTCTCAAATCTCGTCTCGTTTGGACTCCGTTGACTTTTTCCTCCGTTGTCCGTGTGGGTCCGAAGTGCCCTTACTTCGTGTCCCGGAAATACCCCTACCGCAGTCTTTTATCTCCGTCTGGTCCTTTTTAAATCATCCCCGCGATCGGATCCGTTGGATCACGATCGTAGGGCTCCTAACGCCCCTAGTCACCCAAACCCTAGTCTAAAACTGCTATAAATAGACCCCTAGTCTATTTGGAGCAACCCTTCCTTCTTCCTCCTCTCTCCCCTTCTTTTTTTTCTTTTTCTATCTCAGATCCAATTTTTCAGATCGGGATCCCGAGTGGATCCACTGGATCCAACCGCCGCCGCCGCAGATCCTACTGGCCGTAGCCGCCGCAGCGCCAGCGCGCCTGCTTCCTTCTTCGCCAGGTCGGCCTCGGCCCGTACATCGCCAGGCGACCGCGTCGTCGCTCCACTGGGCGGCCAGGCCGCTTCGCCCTCCTCAGCCCCTGGCCGCGCCGGCCCGGGAGGACCACTTCCCCGCCGGGAAGGCCTCCACCGCACCAGCCACACGGGCCGACTCGCCTCACCCCGCGCGGCCCACCTCCGTCGCCAGCAGGCCGTCGCCTCCCCGGCCCGTTCCTCCCTCCGTCGCCCACCGCACCGCGGGCCTCGCTCCGGCCCACCGCTCCAGCCGCGCGCCGCCGGGCCCAGTTCCGCATCCGGATCGGGCCGCCGCCGCCGCGCACTGTTCATCGGGCCAGATCCACTGTTCATCCGGCCCATCTTCTGCTCAGATCTGATCTGAGAGGTCCATTTCAAACCCTAGCCATGTTTTTCTTGATCTGTGATGACTACTTTGACCTGGCATAACTTTTTACCTGTTGCTCCGTTTTGAGCGTGTGATATGTCCAGATGTTCGTGGAGATGCCCTCTACGTTTTACCTGTTGTAGTCATGCATGTTAGAGATCATCTAGGGGCTTGTTTTGCTGTTGCAAGAGTGTATGATGATATAAACTGCTGCTATGTGTTATTTTCGTGCCACCTTTGACTTGTCATATCTTTTAGCTCGTTTGTCCAAACGAAGCAAATGACATGTCCACGTGTTCGTCTCGTCACGAACTACGTGTTGAGTGTGATAGGTTGCATGGTAGATGTATTGTTTCCTTGTTATCATCGTTGCAAGATGCCATGTTCATATGTTGTGTTTTTACTTGTTATGAAATGCCATGTTGTTGAGCTTGTTGCAATCGTTGTGTTTGCCTCAACGATGCATGCTTGGGTGTTTCGGGATCACCGTCATATGTATTTTGATGAGGTGCTTACCCTTTGCCATGTTTAGTTTCGAGGTGTCTTAAACATGCTCTTTTGTGTGCTATGATGATGTTGCTGTTTTAGGACTTAGTGAAATTTCACTAAGTCTGAAATCTGTAACGTTCCGATGCCATGTTCGTGTGATGTTGTAGGACAAAGCATGATAGTTTTGGGGTGGATTTTGATTGTTCCATGAAGTATATATTGTTGTCTTTCCATCCATGTCCTCACATGTCCATTTGAGTGGCTGTAGCATGTTTATCTTTTGCTCCAAACTTTCAATAAAATTCTGCTGCCAGAATTTTATTTCAAAGTTCAATATGTCCAAGATCATTGCTAGTGATCCGTGACTCCGTTGGGGGTGCACTTTGGACCTACTTGCTGTACATTATATCTAGTTTATGTTCAAGTCCTTTGCCATGCTTTTTGGGTGCTGTAGATTAATTATTTTGTGCTCCCAAGATGCTATGTTGCTGTAATTTGCAGTTTTCGCTCAAATCTTGTTTCGGGCATAACTTTTAGCCCGTAACTCCGATTTCAGCGATCTTTATATCAAACTTGGGTGTTTTTCTGTGTAGATTAATAATATCAGCTTGTTATCTTGCTTTGAGGTGTTTTGCTTGAGTGATGTTTTACGTGCTCCATGTGCATCTCTAGTGCATCCATCATGCATACATGTTTTTCGAGTGCGCATTGCATCGTGTTGATTGGTGCTTGGTGTGTTTGTCTTGTTTAGACCCGGAAGTTGAGCACGAGTTTTCCAACGAGGTTGATCACGAGGTTTCCAACGAGTTTGAGCAAGAGGACCCTTCTTTTGATCCGAACTTCTTCTCTTCAGGCAAGATGACCGAACCCCGATAACATTACTATCTTTGTCTATTGCTATTAGTCTCGATCTATAGTTTTGCCTCGATGCCCATGTTCTTCTTGTCAGCCTCCTACTTGTAACCAATTGCCATGTTTAACCACCCTACCTACGCAAACCGTTGCTTGGCTAAGTACGCTTCGCTCAGCCCTTCTTATAGCGTTGCTAGTTGCAGGTGAAGTGAAGATGCTTGCTTCATGATGAAGTTTGGTTGGGTTATATCACACTATATAAATGCTTTAACTGAAATCACATATATATTGGCAAGGGTGGAAGGCTAAGCCTTTTGCTTGGTGTTTTGTTCCACTCATGCCGTTAGGATCCGTATAAGCCGGTTTTATGTTCCTTGATTATGCGTTCCTAACACGGTTGGGGTGTATGGGACCCCCTCGATAAACCGCTATGTGCTAAGTCTTTTCCAGCAAATCCCAACTTTGGTACTATTTGCCTAATAACAAACTAAACATGCATAAGGGAGTAATTAACCCTCTTTCTTAATCAACAACCCCGGGCCAGTGCTCCACATGAGTGTTGGTCCGAAACGGGGAGTCTGCGGGGCCACCTCAAGGAAACTCGAGGGTTGGTAAAAACCTGTAGAATCGCCCATCCGGTCGTGTCCTGAGACCTAGATACGCGCGGCTACGATCAGGGTGACGACACGCCGGGAGGATTTGCTGGATTAGCCTTACCTTAGTTCGGTTTAACGTGAGCACGGGATTCCGAGGATACTCGGGTCTTCCCACTTTGGAGTTGCGACTCCGCGGATCGTGGGCTTGTAATGGGTCAAGTTGGAACACCCCTGCAGGGTTTGAACTTTCGAAAGCCGTGCCCGCGGTTATGTGGCAGATGGGAGCTTGTTAATTCCGGTTGTAGAAAACTTGACACAATGACACTAATACACTACCAGCGTGAGTTCCGTGACTGTCAATTTCCGAATCGGGATTCGGGAGTTGAACACGGAGGGGTTATGTTTGTGAGCTTGTAGCTAGGATCACTTAGTGATCACTTCTCGCTTTGCCTTCTCTTCTCGCTCTCTCTTGCGTAAGTTAGTGCTAGTTGCTGCTGCAGACTCTTTGTTGTTCCTTCACCTCTCTCTTTCTTCAGCCTTTCCCTCACCTAAAGGCTTTGATAGTTCTGTTACCCGGGAACGGGATTGCTGAGTCCTCTGTGGCTCACAGTTACTTCACACCAGATGCAGGTCCAGCCGTGAGCTATCCAGGAGATGGCACCGAGCTGGATTGGGAGTACGACGAGGAGCGTAGTCGTTACTACGTTCGCTACCCGGACGATCAGTAGTGGAGACTCTTACTAGGATTCGATCCGCCTGTGGTTGTCTATTTATCTGAGTTTGGTACTTTGCCATTTGGATTTTGCCCTTAGAGGGTTGTAGTGATCTTTGTATGATGTTTGAGACTTGTATTGTTATTCTGTGACGTGGCGATTGTAAGCCAACTATTTTAAGTTTACCATCCCTCTTTTACATGAGTTGTGCAAAGATTACCAAACTTGAGATCATTCTAGGATGGACTTATGCCTTTAAGTCGGGCCTCGACCCGTAGGAGGTATAACTCCATCCTGGGCATTACAGTTCCCTACCGAAAACCATCATGCTTGTTGTGAGAAGCTCCGGTTTGTGAGAAGCATATACCCAAACCTGCCCCAAATGGGACAAAATTTGTACCACAGCATGTTGATGCCGCTCCTTGATAGCATGCCAAGTTTGATGAATTTCAGACGAGTTTTGGATTTACTAGAATTTAAAAACCAAGCATCTCATTGTTTTGTCGGCAATCAACGGTGCCCCGATGTTTGAAATTCATTCCCATTTCTTGCACGGGACCTAAGCATGCAACCAATGCCACATATTTCATTTTTCAACCAATTTATATGCACGGGAGCATGTGCACGTAGATCAAATTTGAATTATGCTCAAAAAATGCATTGAAAACTCAGTTAATGCATAAAAATGTCCAAACGAACCCCGAAGAATTACAAAAAATCACACAACACTCCTTTTGTTCTATGTTGACACGAGAAAAATAATTGAAAGCAATAAGAGGCAATGGATATCGTTTCGTCCCCAAAGGTGGGACGTTCCCTACCGAAAACCATCATGCTTGTTGTGAGAAGCTCCGGTTTGTGAGAAGCATATAACCAAACCTGCCCCAAATGGGGCAAAATTTGTACCACGGCATGTTGATGCTCCTCCATGATAGCATGCCAAGTTTCATGAATTTCAAACAAGTTTAGGATTTCCTAGAATTTAAAAACCAGGCATCTCAATGTTTGTCAGCAATCAACGGTGCCCCGGTGTTTGAAATTCATTCCCATTTCTTGCATGGGACCTAAGATGCACCCAAAGACACATATTCGATTTTCAACCATTTTATATGCACTAGAGCATGACCATGTAGTTAAAATTTGAATTATGCACATAAAATGCACTGAAAAATCAGTTAATGTATAAAAATGTCCACACGAACCCCAGAAATTACATAAAATCACACAACACTCCTTTTGTTCTATGTTGACACGAGAAAAAAAATTGAAAGCAATAAGAGGCAATGGATATTGTTTCGTCCCGAAAGGTGGGACGTTCCCTACTGAAAACAATCATGCTTGTTGTGAGAATCTCCGGTTTGTGAGAAGCATATACCCAAACCTGCCCCAAATGGGACAAAATTTGTACGACGGCATGCTGATGCCACTCCATGGTAGCATGCCAAGTTTCACGAATTTCAGACGAAGTTTGGATTTACTAGAATTTATAAAGCAGGCATCTAAATGTTTTGCCGGCAATCAACGGTGCCCCGGTGTTTGAAATTCATCGCATTTCTTGCATGGGACCTAAGCATGCACCCAAGGAAACATATTTGATTTTTCAACCAATATATATGCACTAGAGCATGTGCACGTAGTTCAAATTTGAATTATGCACATAAAATGCATTGAAAACTCAGTTAATGCATAAAAATGTCCAAACGAACCCCAAAAATCACAAAAAATCATACAACACTCCTTTTGTTATATCTTGACACGAGAAAATAAAATTGAAAGCAATAAGAGGCAATGGATGTCGTTTTGTCCCCAAAGGTGGGACGTTCCCTACCAAAAACCATCGTGCTTGTTGTGAGAAGCTCCGGTTTGTGAGAAGCATATACCCAAACCTGCCCCAAATGGGACAAATTTTGTACCACAGCATGTTGAGGCCTCTCCATGATAGCATGCCAAGTTTCTTGGATTTCAGACGAGTTTTGGATTTACTAGAATTTAAAAACCAGGCATCTCAATGTTTTGCCGGCAATCAACGGTGCCCCAGTGTTTGAAATTCATTACCATTTCTTGCATGGGACCTAAGCATGCACCCAAGGACACATATTTGATTTTTCAACCAATTTATATGCAGTGGAGCATGTGCAAGTAGTTCAAATTTGAATTATGCACATAAAATGCATTGAAAACTCAGTTAATGCATAAAAATGTCCAAACGAACCCTGAAAAATCACAGAACACTCCTGTTGTTCTATATTGACACGAGAAAAAAAATGAAAGCAATAAGATGCAATGGATATCGTTTCGTCCACAAAGGTGGGACGTTCCCTGACGAAAACCATCATGCTTGTTGTGAGAAGCTCCGGTTTGTGAGAAGCATATACACAAACCTGCCCCAAAGTGGACAATATTTGTACCACGATGTGTTGATGCCGCTCCATGATAGCATGCCAAGTTTCATGAATTTCAAACGAGTTTCGGATTTACTAGAATTTAAAAACCAGGCATCTCAATGTTTGCCGGCAATCAACGGTGCCCCGGTGTTTGAAATTCATTCCAATTTCTTGCATGGGACCTAAGATGCACCCAAAGAAACATATTTGATTTTCAACCATTTTATATGCACTGGGGCATGAGCATGTAGTTCAAATTTGAATTACGCACATAAAATGCACTGAAAACTCGGTTAGTGCATAAAAATGCCCACACGAATCCCAGAATTACAAAAAATCACACAACACTCCTTTTGTTCTATGTTGACACGAGAAAAAAAATTGAAAGCAATAAGAGGCCATGGATATCGTTTCGTCCCAAAAGGTGGGACGTTCCCTACTGAAAACCATCATGCTTGTTGTGAGAAGCTCCGGTTTGTGAGAAGCATATACCCAAACCTGCCCCAAATTGGGCAAAATTTGTACCTCAATGTGTTCATGCCGCTCCATGATAGCATGCCAAGTTTCATGAATTTCAGACGAGTTTTGGATTTACTAGAATTTAAAAACCAGGCGTCTCAATGTTTTGCCGGCAATCAACGGTGCCCCGGTGTTTGAAGTTCATTCACATATTTGATTTTTCAACCATTTTATATGCACTGGAGCATGTGCATATAGTTCGAATTTGAATTATGCACATAAAATGCATTGAAAATCAGTTAATGCATAAAAATGTCCAAACGAACCCTGAAAAATAACAAAAAATCTCACAACACTTCTTTTGTTCTATGTTGACACGAGAAAAATAATTGAAAGCAATAAGAGGCAATGTATATCGTTTCGTCCCCAAAGGTGGGACGTTCCCTAAAAAAACCATCATGCTTGTTGTGAGAAGCTCCGGTTTGTGAGTAGCATATACCCAAACCTGCCCCAAATGGGATAAAGTTCGTACCACACCATGTTGATGCCGCTCCATGATAGCATGCCAAGTTTCATGAATTTCAAACGAGTTTTGGATTTACTAGAATTTAAAAACCAAGCATCTCAATGTTTTGCCCGCAATCAACGGTGCCCCCCAAGGACACATATTTGATTTTCAACCATTTTATATGCACTGGAGCATGTGCACGTAGTTCAAATTTGAATTATGCACATAAAATGCATTGAAAACTCAGTTAATGCATAAAAATGTCCAAACGAACAACGAAAATCACAAAAAATCACACAACACCTCTTTTGTTCTATGTTGACACGAGAAAATAAAATTGAAAGCAATAAGAGGCAATGGATATCGTTTGGTCCCCAAAGGTGGGACGTTCCCTACCGAAAACCATCGTGCTTGTTGTGAGAAGCTCCGGTTTGTGAGAAGCATATACCCAAACCTGCCCCAAATGGGACAAATTTTGTACCACAGCATGTTGAGGCCTCTCCATGATAGCATGCCAAGTTTCTTGAATTTCAAACGAGTTTTGGATTTACTAGAATTTAAAAACCAGGCATCTCAATGTTTTGCCGGCAATCAACGGTGCCCCAATGTTTGAAATTCATTCCCATTTCTTGCATGGGACCTAAGCATGCACCCAAGGACACATATTTCATTTTTCAACCAATTTAGATGCAGTGGAGCATGTGCACGTAGTTCAAATTTGAATTATGCACATAAAATGCATTGAAAACTCAGTTAATGCATAAAAATGTCCAAACGAACCCTGAAAAATCACAGAACACTCCTGTTGTTCTATATTGACACGAGAAAAAAATGAAAGCAATAAGATGCAATGGATATCGTTTCGTCCACGAAGGTGGGACGTTCCCTGACGAAAACCATCATGCTTGTTGTGAGAAGCTCCGGTTTGTGAGAAGCATATACACAAACCTGCCCCAAAGGGGACAAAATTTGTACCACGATGTGTTGATGCCGCTCCATGATAGCATGCCAAGTTTCATGAATTTCAAACGAGTTTCGGATTTACTAGAATTTAAAAACCAGGCATCTCAATGTTTGCCGGCAATCAACGGTGCCCCGGTGTTTGAAATTCATTCCCATTTCTTGCATGTGACCTAAGATGGACCCAAATACACATATTTGATTTTCAACCATTTTATATGCACTGGAGCATGTGCATGTAGTTCAAATTTGAATTATGCACATAAAATGCACTAAAAACTCACTTAATGCATAAAAATGTCCACACAAACCACAAAAAATTACAAAAAAGCACACACCACTCCTTTTGTTCTATGTTGACACGAGAAAAATAATTGAAAGCATTAAGAGGCAATGGATATCGTTTTGTCACACCCTGCATTTTGTAACATGTTATTTGTAACTTTGAAGCATGAAAATTTGGACCAGCAAATTTTTTTAGCATCATTTGGCTTTTATTTGGAATTGAGTTTTCTTCATTTGCTTTTTCATGTGCTCATTAAAGTCAACTATGATCTCTTGTAGATTTCATCTCCATACCCAAAACTTCTGCCCAATGATCATGCCAAGTGTTATATAACAATATAGTATTTTCTTACAAAATTAATTTGGCCAAAAAGTATTTTATAAATTTAGTTTTCCAAAAACCCCTGAATTGAGATTTGCACTGCAAGTACTTGATTTAGGGTGTGAAAATTATTTCAAAAGGTTTATTTGAGACCTAGTAGTCATAGGACTCCCAGAAACCACAAAGGTATAATTTTAAAAGTTATTTTCCTATTTTATTTAAAAGCTTTTTCTTAAAGCCAGAAATGGTCTTTAATAGGGGAAAATTATTTAACTGTTTCGAAAATATTTGCCAAAATTCAGAGAGACTCAGAGGACATATATTGTCCATATATAAGAGTTTCAACACTTGGTTATGTTCAAAATAATGGGCTAAACCCTCTAAATCCCTTTCTGGATATTTCAAGCTTTTGAAATATTTACAAAGGAAATTTTCTCCAAAAGTTCCAGGGAAATTCTATCATGTCATAGATGGCATATTTGATGATCTTGCCAAGTCCCATGCCTTGGGAAGCAAGAAAACATCTTCAAACCCCTTCATAACCATTCTGTCCATATTTGAAGTTTGAGCAACTTTACATTGCCAAATTTGTCCAAATGCTCTCAAACATGGTGCACATGCTAGAATGGCCTAATAAGGCATCTAGACCAAATGGCACAAGATTTGGAATAGAGCAACTTGATCAGATCACCTCAAAACCCTTTCTGTTCAAATGCAAATTTGAACAACTTTACATTACCAACTTTTTATCTGGAGCTTCAAACTTTGTGGGCATGATCAATACCCCAAATGATGATGCTACACCAAGTGGTGCATCAAGGGGAGATGATTATCTTGACTCAATCAAGATGAAACTGTTTCTGTTGATTTCTAGGGTTCACCAAAGTTACATTGGCTAGTTTCTTCAAATGAGCCCAAATTTGGTGAAGCACCCTATTTTCTCATGTCTTTCAACCCTGTCAAGTGCCATATCAAGTGGAGTTCATTTACTTGACCAAACACTGATCAAACACCTTCTGCAGAATTTCTAAAACCCCCAACTTGATCACTTTTACTTTTCTCCATGGCCTCAACTTCTTACCACATGCTCATTGAGTTACCAGCTATCTCCAGTAACTCCCCCAGCACCCCAGCTCCATGATTGAGGGGTGAAAGCCCTGATTTACCTTTCTGTACAGCAAGCTTTCACCATTTCACCAGCCTCCTCCCTCTCTCTCAGCATCTCCAGGGCATCCAAGGCCTCAGGCCCTTTCTTTACTCCTCCCTCAACGTGCTAGACACTGCTGGACACGTTGGGTTTGACCAGGACGGCGAGAGCGCGGCGATGCCAGCCATACGCACGCTCTGGAGCGCGCAACAGTGCAGACCAGCACTGTAGCTTCGGCCAATCGGCCTCCCCCGACAGCCTCGGGCCTCCCCCTCGCGCCAGTCGAGGCACCTCGAGGTACGCGACCTCCCCGGCGCTGTCCCCCCTCCTCCTGCGCCCTCTAGTGGCCGTCGTCGCACGCGCGCTGGCTGCCCGCGGCGGCCACTCCTCTGCCTCGCACGCGCGCACTCCTCTGACGCTCCCCCGCTCCTCTTTTCCCCTCAGCTGGACGTGGAGCTAGTCCACGAACCTCCCCGGCGTGATCCCAGGCTCCAGAACCCCTCCTAGCCTCGCCTCCAACCTCACCGGCGCACGGGTCCACGGTGGACCACGGGTGCGGCTATATAAGCCCCTCCCGAGCCTCTCCAGCACCACCAGCGACCTCACTCCACTCCACTGAGACCCCCAGCACCCTCCACTCCTCCCCAGGACGTCCCAGTGCTCGGGATCGACCGGAGCTCCGCCGCGTCGGGCCGCCGGCGATCTCGAGGTACGGGCCTCCCCTGCCTCTCCTTACACCCGTTTCGGAACCCCCTCGCCTCACTGATCCTTTTCCCCCTGTTTCTCCCACCGTTTGTAGTCGGAAACGGCCGCAGCAACCACCCTCCGACGAGCTTCCGCCGTCCCACCTCGCCGCCGGTGAACCGGACCTCCCCGCCGTGCCGCACCACCACCACAGCAACCGCGACACAACGCTGATTCCAACCCTGCCCTCCGTTGCCGTCGCCATGGCCGGAAACCTCGCCGGTGAGCTCGCCGTCGCCGTGGCCGTGGGGTTAGAGATGACAGGCGGGCCCCACCTGTCATCCCCTCACCTCTCTCCCCCTCCTCTGTGCCACTGACCCACGTGCCCCGCCCGTCAGGTTTGAAAACCTGACGTGCGCGCGCAGGCTCCCGTGCGGTTGGGCTGGACTGCATGGGCCGTGCACTGTGGACTCCTCTGGCCCAGTGCATAGGTCCCTTTTTCCTTTTTCTTTTCTGTTAATGTTTTAAACATTTCTACAGAAAAGAATATTGATCCAAATTAAATAATTCCAACTCCAAAAATCTTGTAATATTCCAACCTATTTAATGGTACTACTTTCATTCAAATCCATGAAACTTTGTTGTACTGTTCAAATTTAAATTCAAATTTGGGCAGTAATACTCCTGTTCAAAAATCAATATATTCTATTCTGTAACTCCAAAACTCCAACTAAGATTTTTCCCCATCTTAGAAATCCCTCTAGTATTTTACAAAAATGAGTTGACATTTTTCTGAGCACTTTGATTTTTCTGTTTTGTTTGTATTCTTATTTTCCCGTGGTTATTATGCGACGTATAGATCCCGTATTTGACGAAGTTGCTGGAAGAAGAAGGAGAAGGACTTGAAGACTTTGAAGACCAAGCCAATCCAGGCAAGCAGCCCTTTGACCATGATACACTTGTTCTCGGAACCCGTTTGTTTCCGATGCATGATATTAGGGTTACGATGGTAACCTAGTTGATTCCACCACATGATGCATGCTTGATCTTGATCTTGCTAAGTGCTAGATGTCATGCAAATAGATGGTCATGATGCTTATATGATGCATGTGTGATATGAACCCTCGTAGTTGAAATCTTTGCATGAACCCATCGGGTGCCCCTAATGCCTGAGGGTGAGGATGTGTTAGGTCATCACTTGAGAAAGAAGTGATGTGCCGGTAGATCATGTGCATGGTGGAATGATGGATCAGATTTATGTGTGACTACCGTCCCAACCAAACATGTGCAACCACACTACCCCTTATGGGACGGGGCTTTATTGATTACTTAGGTCGATACTAGCATGGTGCCCGCATTACTAGTGACGGGAAGACTTGAGGTCTTTCCCGGGACGTGGTCGTGCTTGGATAGACGACCATGACTGTTTTCACAGGGCACTGGACACAACGTTGGTCCCTTCGGGTACGTGTGACATTGAAATTAGGGCAAGTCCCGTGATCTATTGTTTGTACCCGAGGGCCGTGTACCAACGAGTGGACTCTATGTTAGTGTCGTCTAAGGAAAGGTAATGACCGAGTGCTTACCCCGGGTACTTGAGGTACCGCGGGTCGTGGATGACACGGAAGTTCCCCGGATCTTGTGGGTAAAGTGCGCAACCTCTGCAGAGTGTAAAACTATTCGAATAGCCGTGTCCACGGTCATGGACAGTTGGGTGGTGCTACTTAAACTATGTCCAGAATTTTACTTCATCGGTGTTGGTATGTGTGTGATAAGTCAAGGATGGTGACTTGACTTGATGAGTTGAATCATGTTCATGTTGATATCGGTAACCTGTCTCCGAGGTTACGCGAGGTTATTGATGCATAAACTTGGTGGTAGAAAGTTGTTCTAGCTTTGCTAGATAGATCATTATTATTCAATTGCACTGTTACTTTGAACCACATCATGGGTTGCTTGCGAGTACATTCAAAGTACTCATTGGCTTGCCACTGGTTATTTAATTGGCCAGGCATGGAAGAACAGGATTATGAGGAAGAGTTCTTTGGAGACGAACATGCGAACTAGGACGCTATCCCAGTCAGAATGCCTGTAGGGTTAAGGCAGATGGCATGGGTTCTACCCGTTTATCGAAGACTTCCGCTACTTGAGTTATTTGCTATTCAGCCCGTGAGGCTCTATCTATGTAAAACTTGGCCATAATGGCCATAATTCGTGTAAGACTATTTGTATGGATGTAAGACTCTTGTTATTTCAGCTTCTGTGTGTTCAGTGAGCATTGATATCTGGGATCACTGTACACGTGCATTCGGTGATCTCGACTTCTAAGTCGGGGTCCCCACAGAGCTGGTATCAGAGCCATCCTGACTGTAGGAAGCCTTAGTAGCATGGGCGTTAGTTAGTTGAGAACCCCTTTTCAAAAACCTTCTGAACCTCTCTTCTTTTCTAAACCTGAGATTTCATCAGCTTATTAACCCCTCCTATTCCACCTTTGTAGATGGCCGCTGTACCCGAAGAGCACCTGACCACTGGGTTTCCCTTACTTCTCGAGGATAGCCTCCAGGAGTGTCCGTTCCACCGAGCACCCATCCTCACCTACCTTGAGCATTGGGTGAGCGATACTGAGGTGGAGTACCATGTGGAAGTGATCGTGAAGGCAAACGATCCTCCCACAAGTTGGTTCTTCGAGGGACCCCAGATGGCAACACTACCACTCGCTGTCGAGGCTGCTGCACTCAAGGCACTAACCCGTCTCCGCGAGCTTCTTCCGAAGATGGCAGCCAAGATGGCAACTCGCTTCTTACCTTACCGGAAGGAAGGTGATGAAGAGAGCAGCGCACTAGCCCCTCCACTGAAGGAAGGACTCTCGCTTCGGTTCCAGACCTACTTCAGTCTATGTGCCGACAGCCTGGCACAAGACTTGGCCTCGGAATCAATGAAGCTTCGAGAAGAACTTCACAAGACCAAGGCACTTCTTCGTCGAGCTCAAGAGAAGGCAAACAGGATCAAGAAGGAAGGAGCACCTTCTGGACAATCCGCTATCGCATATCGAGGCGGAAGGCCCTCCGAGGATGTACCTTCCAAGGGTGAAGAGCCACCTCGGCGACGCCGGATGACGGCAAGGGGATATCGCAAGCTTTTCCCTGCACCACCGTCAAAGCACCGTCGTATCCAACTCCTCCACTCCCCTACACCCTCAAGTGACAAGGAGGAAGACCCAGAAGAACCGGAATACGCGACCGAGCATTCCGCCGCTTAGGCATTATTCGCTACTCGGATATGCCAATTGTAACCCCTACGGTAGGATAGGTCGTGTAACCCCTATGCGCAGTCGAGTCCTTGTATGGTTCATATGAAACCACCTAGTGTTTGCTTTTGTTGTGTCTGGATGTAAGTCGTAATCTTCCTTTGGGAATGTGTAAACGACTACATCACCCATTTGGATTTTAATGGATGTGTTTTGGCCTTTCGGCCCCTGCATGATTTGATTTAGTGTCACACCCACCCCCTTACTAGGCACCCATCTATATTGCTTTCCCTCTTCCAAGTCATGAGACCTTTTACCGCTCCAACAGGATGCCTGTTGTAACTCGTACTGGTACCTCTGCCCAGCAGCCCGAAGCCGGAGCATCCTCTCAGCCAGAGGCAGGCCACGACCAAACCAACGACCAATCTCCACCACCACCTCCTCCAAGCATGGACATGGCTCAGCTTCTCCAAGCTTTCCGAGAGGATCGCCAAGCCAACACTGCAGCTCTTCAGCTGATTGCTCAAGCTGTCACCAACAACCGCCAGCCGGCGGGGAATGGCAATGGACGTTCCACGTTGGCAGAGTTCAAGAAGCATGCACCGCCAACCTTCATCGAGACTGCTGAACCCCTGGATGCAGATGACTGGGTCCGTTCCATTGAGGAAATTCTGGAACTAGTCGGATGCACCGAAGATCACGAAAAGGTGGCTTATGCAGCCCACTGCCTCGGGGGAACTGCTAGAGCTTGGTGGGATGGATTCAAGGTCATGCATGCTGAACAAGACATCACTTGGGTTAACTTCAAGGCAGAATTCCGCAAGGCCCACATTCCTTCCGGAATCATGGCTATCAAAAAGCGCGAGTTCCGAGCCTTGAAGCAAGGAAGTGGCACTGTCAAGGAGTACATGCAGAAGTTCAGCATTCCGTCAAGGTATGCCCCTGAAGATGTCAGCACTGATGCTGCCAAAAGGGAGCGCTTCATGGAAGGCCTTAATCAGACTCTGCAATACTCGCTTGTCGTGTGCGACTGCCCGTCTTTCCCTGACCTGGTGAACAAGGCACTCATGCTTGAAGACAAGCGGCGTGCTTTGGAAGACACTCACAAGCGCAAGTTGGTCAGTAAGGGAAGTTCCAGCAACCAGAAGCCTCGTCCGTGGCAGTCAGCCCCGGCCAAGCCAACCTATCAGCAGCCAAGAGCTCCTGCACCTCGTGCCAATCCTTAGCCTCAGCAGTATGCCAACCCCAGGCCAGCTTTCAACCCCAATACCAGTGGTGGCAACAAGATCAACACTCCAAACCAAGTCACTTGCTTTGGATGTGGTCAGCCCGGACACATCTCAAGGGTGTGCCCCAACAAGAAGCCTGATGCCCCGCGCCCCAATGCGCAGAACCAGGGACAAGGCCGTGGAATGCCACCAAGGAACCCAACTCCTCGCAATCCACCGAACCATGGGAAGGGGCGTGTGAATCACGTCACTGCTGAAGAAGCCCAGGAAGACCCGGACGTCGTGCTGGGTACGTTCCTTGTCAACTCAGCACCTGCAACTGTCTTGTTTGATTCTGGAGCAACGCATTCATTTGTCACTCAAAGATTTGCATCAAAAAGTGGCATGACCCCTACACCCCTGAATAACCCTATGGTGGTATAAACCCCCGGAGCCGAGATGAGAACCAAGATAGGCTGTAAAGGAGTCGGTATTACCATTAACGGTGTAGACTTCCTAGCAGACCTTATCATCCTGAGATCGCAAGGTTTGGATGTGATCTTAGGGATGGATTGGCTCAGCAAGCACCAAGCCTTGTTAGACTGTGCCAATCGGACAGTCACTGTGACCAATGACCAAGGAGTCGAAGTCAAGTTTGCTCCCAACTCCTCTTCCGCTCAAGCCGCTAAAGTCAACTGTCTGTCTGAAGTTGGGCTAGATCAAGTATCGGTGGTATGTGAGTATCCTGATGTCTTTCCGGATGAACTACCGGGAATGCCCCCTGACCGTGACATCGAGTTCATCATCGAGCTCGTGCCCGGAGCAGGACCCATCTATAAGAAGCCTTATAGAATGGGGACGGAAGAATTAGCCGAGTTGAAGAAGCAGCTAGAAGAGCAGCTAAGGAAGGGATTTATCCGCCCAAGTGCCTCCCCTTGGGGATCTCCTGTTCTGTTTGTGGCAAAGAGGGACGGTACCATCCGCTTATGCATTGACTATCATTCCCTCAATGAAGTTACAATCAAGAACAAGTACCCACTTCCCAAGATCGAAGATCTGTTTGATCAACTCAGCGGAGCCAAGGTATTCTCCAAGATCGACCTCAGATCTGGGTATTACCAGCTGAAGATCAGACCCCAAGATATTCCGAAGACGACATTCGTAACCAGATATGGCTTGTACGAGTGCACGGTCATGTCTTTTGGGTTAACCAATGCCCCAGCTTACTTCATGTATCTCATGAATAAAGTCTTCATGGAATATTTGGACAAGTTTGTTGTTGTCCTCATTGATGACATTCTTGTGTTCTCGAAGTCGGAGGAAGAACACGAGCAGCATCTGAGAATGGTCCTAGACAAGCTTCGTGCGCACCAACTGTATGCCAAATTCAGCAAGTGTAAGTTCTGGCTGCATAAAGTTGGATTCTTAGGTCATGTCTTGACCGAGGAAGGATTATCTGTTGATCCTGCAAAGATCGAAGCTGTGACCCAATGGCAATCTCCGACGACCGTCAAGGAAGTTAGAAGCTTCCTCGGACTAGCGGGCTATTACCGCAAGTTCGTGGAAGGATTCTCTAGCATTGCACGACCAATGACTCAGCTCCTCAAGAAGGACAAGAAGTTCGAGTGGACGCCGAAATGCGAAGAGAGCTTCCAAGAGCTCAAGAAGAGATTGACCATCGCCCCAGTTCTGGCAACACCTGATATTCACAAGGAGTTCGTGATATATTGTGATGCCTCTCGAACCGGATTGGGAAGCGTTCTGATGCAAGAAGGCCGCGTCATAGCATACCTCTCCAGGCAGCTACGGCCCCATGAGGAGAACTACGCTACTCACGATCTTGAGCTAGCGGCAGTAGTTCATGCCTTGAAGACATGGCGGCATTACCTCCTAGGGAAACGGTGTGAGATTTACACAGACCACAAAAGTCTGAAGTACATTTTCACCCAAAAGGAATTGAACATGAGGCAGCGGAGATGGTTGGAACTCATCAAAGATTATGACCTCAGTGTTCAGTATCACCCTGGGAAGGCTAACGTGGTGACCGATGCCTTAAGCAGGAAGGCTTGCTCTTTGAATGTCGTTATTCAATAAAGGCAGCCAGCCTTGTTTAAGGAGATCTAACAATTCAGTTTGGAATTGGTCACCCCCGGATTTCTGGATCATTTGGAAGTCAGACCGACCCTATTGGACGATGTCAAGAAGGCTCAAGATGGACATGCAAGCATCGAAGGTATCAAGAAGAAGATGAAGCTGGGCAAGGCCCCAGGATTCTCCGAAGACGAGCACGGGATTGTTTGGTACAAAGGTCGCCTCTGCGTACCAAACAACACCGAGCTGAAGACGCTGATTCTGCAAGAAGCCCACGACACTCCGTATTCCATCCACCCCGGAGGAACCAAGATGTACCAAGACTTGAAGGCACGATTCTGGTGGCACGGTATGAAGAGAGAGATTGCAACCTATGTTGCAAAGTGTGATGTGTGCCAGAGGGTCAAGGCTGAATATCAGCGAGCTGTTGGATTGCTTCAACCACTCAAGGTTCCTGAGTGGAAGTGGGATAAAGTCGGAATGGACTTCATCACTGAATTACCAAGGTCGAATAGAGGACATGACTCTATCTGGGTCATAGTCGATCATTTGACCAAGGTGGCCCATTTCATTCCTGTCAAGACCACTTATGATGGCAACCGGCTGGAAGCTCTCTAAATCGACCGAATCGTGAGTCTTCACGGTGTTCCCAAGGAGATTGTGTCAGATCGAGGAACCCAGTTCACCTCAAGGTTCTGGAAGAAGTTCCAAGAAGCCTTGGGAACCAAGTTGTCTTTCAGCACAGCTTTCCACCCACAGACCGGAGGTCAAACAGAGCGAGTCAATCAGATTCTCGAAGATATGCTCCGAGCCCGTGTCCTGGCGTATGGAGCCAAGTGGGAAGACTGTCTCCCTTTTGCCGAGTTCTCCTATAACAACAGCTACCAGTCAAGCCTTTAGATGGCACCATTTGAGGTGTTGTATGGACGAAGATGTCGCACACCCCTCAACTGGTCAGAGACTGGAGAAGGACTAGTCTTTGGACCGGATAATCTCCGCGCAGCAGAAGAGCAGGTCCAACTAGTCAGAGAGCGATTAAAGGCAGCCAAGTCAAGGCAGAAGAGTTATGCTGACACTCGACGCCGAGACATGAGTTTCCATGTCGGGGACCACGTGTACCTGCGGGTAACTCCTCTGAAGGGAACCAAGTGTTTCCATGTCAAGGGGAAGCTCGCACCAAGGTTCATTGGACCCTTTGAGATCACTGCACGACGAGGAGAAGTGGCTTATCAGTTGGAACTACCACCTGAACTATCCGATGTGCACAATGTATTCCATGTGTCACAACTCCGGAAATGTCTCCAAGTTCCAGACAAGCCCAATCTCTACAAGGATGTGGATCACCAAGCCATTGATCTGCAGCCTGATTTGACCTACCGCGAGAAGCCCATTCGTATTCTGGACGAAGCAGACGACGTACGCGAAGCCGTACCATCAAGTACTTCAAGGTCCAGTGGAGCAACCACACCGAAGCAGAAGCAACCTGGGAACGAGAAGACTATCTTTGATCCGAGTTTCCTGACCTCTTTTAAGCCCTAGTTTAGGAATCTCGGGGACGAGATTCTTGTAAGGGGGGTAGGTCTGTCACACCCTGCATTTTGTAACATGTTATTTGTAACTTTGAAGCATGAAAATTTGGACCAGCAAATTTTTTTTGCATCATTTGGCTTTTATTTGGAATTGAGTTTTCTTCATTTGCTTTTTCATGTGCTCATTAAAGTCAACTATGATCTCTTGTAGATTTCATCTCCATACCCAAAACATCAGCCCAATGATCATGCCAAGTGTTATATAACAGTATAGTATTTTCTTACAAAATTAATTTGGCCAAAAAGTATTTTATAAATTTAGTTTTCCAAAAACCCCTGAATTGAGATTTGCACTGCAAGTACTTGATTTGGGGTGTGAAAATTATTTCAAAAGGTTTATTTGAGACCTAGTAGTCATAGGACTCCCAGAAACCACAAAGGTATAATTTTAAAAGTTATTTTCCTATTTTATTTAAAAGCTTTTTCTTAAAGCCAGAAATGGTCTTTAATAGGGGAAAATTATTTAACTGTTTCAAAAATATTTGCCAAAATTCAGAGAGACTCAGAGGACATATATTGTCCATATATAAGAGTTTCAACACTTGGTTATGTTCAAAATAATGGGCTAAACCCTCTAAAACCCTTTCTGGATATTTCAAGCTTTTGAAATATTTACAAAGGAAATTTTCTCCAAAAATTCCAGGGAAATTCTATCATGTCATATATGGCATATTTGATGATCTTGCCAAGTCCCATGCCTTGGGAAGCAAGAAAACATCTTCAAACCCCTTCATAACCATTCTGTCCATATTTGAAGTTTGAGCAACTTTACATTGCCAAACTTGTCCAAATACTCTCAAACTTGGTGCACATGCTAGAATGGCCTAATAAGGCATCTAGACCAAATGGCACAAGATTTGGAATAGAGCAACTTGATCAGATCACCTCAAAACCCTTTCTGTTCAAATGCAAATTTGAACAACTATACATTACCAACTTTTTATCTGGAGCTTCAAACTTTGTGGGCATGATCAATACTCCAAATGATGATGCTACACCAAGTGGTGCATCAAGGGGAGATGATTAGCTTGAATCAATCAAGATGAAACTGTTTCTGTTGATTTCTAGGGTTCACCAAAGTTACATTGGCTAGTTTCTTCAAATGAGCCCAAATTTGGTGAAGCACCCTATTTTCTCATGTCTTTCAACCCTGTCAAGTGCCATATCAAGTGGAGTTCATTTACTTGACCAAACACTGATCAAACACCTTCTGCAGAATTTCTAAAACCTCCAACTTGATCACTTTTACTTTTCTCCATGGCCTCAACTTCTTACCACATGCTCATTGAGTTACCAGCTATCTCCAGTAACTCCCCAGCACCCCAGCTCCATGATTGAGGGGTGAAAGCCCTGATTTACCTTGCTGTACAGCAAGCTTTCACCATTTCACCAGCCTCCTCCCTCTCTCTCAGCATCTCCAGGGCATCCAAGGCCTCAGGCCCTTTCTTTACTCCTCCCTCAACGTGCTAGACACTGCTGGACACGTTGGGTTTGACCAGGACGGCGAGAGCGCGGCGATG
The DNA here is from genome assembly GCA_902687465.1 of Secale cereale. NCBI lineage: Eukaryota > Viridiplantae > Streptophyta > Magnoliopsida > Poales > Poaceae > Secale > Secale cereale. The sequence continues at coordinate 370,096,507 of LR738715.1, read as the reverse complement.
CCAGCCATACGCACGCTCTGGAGCGCGCAACAGTGCAGACCAGCACTGTAGCTTCGGCCAATCGGCCTCCCCCGACAGCCTCGGGCCTCCCCCTCGCGCCAGTCGAGGCACCTCGAGGTCCGCGACCTCCCCGGCGCTGTCCCCCTCCTCCTGCGCCCTCCAGTGGCCGTCGTCGCACGCGCGCTGGCCGCCCGCGGCGGCCACTCCTCTGCCTCGCACGCGCGCACTCCTCTGACGCTCCCCCGCTCCTCTTTTCCCCTCAGCTGGACGTGGAGCTAGTCCACGAACCTCCCCGGCGTGATCCCAGGCTCCAGAACCCCTCCTAGCCTCGCCTGCAACCTCGCCGGCGCACGGGTCCACGGTGGACACGGGTGCGGCTATATAAGCCCCTCCCGAGCCTCTCCAGCACCACCAGCGACCTCACTCCACTCCACTGAGACCCCCAGCACCCTCCACTCCTCCCCAGGACGTCCCAGTGCTCGGGATCGACCGGAGCTCCGTCGCGTCGGGCCGCCGGCGATCTCGAGGTACGGGCCTCCCCTGCCTCTCCTTCCACCTCGCCGTCGGTGAACCGGACCTCCCCGCCGTGCCGCACCACCACCACAGCAACCGCGACACGACGCTGATTCCAACCCTGCCCTCCGTTGCCGTCGCCGTGGCCGAAAACCTTGCCGGTGAGCTCGCCGTGGCCGTGGCCGTGGGGTTAGAGATGATAGGCGGGCCCCGCCTGTCATCCCCTCACCTCTCTCCCCCTCCTCTATGCCACTGACCCACGGGCCCCGCCCGTCAGGTTTGAAAACCTGACGTGCGCGCGCAGGCTCCCGTGCGGTTGGGCTGGACCGCATGGGCCGTGCATTGTGGACTCCACTGGCCCAGTGCACAGGACCCTTTTTCCTTTTTATTTTCTGTTAATGTTTTAAACATTACTACAGAAAAGAATATTGATCCAAATTAAATAATTCCAACTCCAAAAATCTTGTAATATTCCAACCTATTTAATGGTACTACTTTCATTCAAATCCATGAAACTTTGCTGTACTGTTCAAATTTAAATTCAAATTTGGGCAGTAATACTCCTGTTCAAAAATCAATATATTCTATTCTGTAACTCCAAAACTCCAACTAAGATTTTTTCCCATCTTAGAAATCCCTCTAGTATTTTACAAAAATGAGTTGACATTTTTCTGAGCACTTTGATTTTTCTGTTTTGTTTGTATTCTTATTTTCCCGTGGTTATTATGCGACGTATAGATCCCGTATTTGACGAAGTTGCTGTGGAAGAAGAAGGAGAAGGACTTGAAGACTTTGAAGACCAAGCCAATCCAGGCAAGCAGCCCTTTGACCATGATACACTTGTTCTCGGAACCCGTTTGTTTCCGATGCATGATATTAGGGTTACGATGGTAACCTAGTTGATTCCACCACATGATGCATGCTTGATCTTGATCTTGCTAAGTGCTAGATGTCATGCAAATAGATGGTCATGATGCTTATATCATGCATGTGTGATATGAACCCTCGTAGTTGAAATCTTTGCATGAACCCATCGGGTGCCCCTAATGCCCGAGGGTGAGGATGTGTTAGGTCATCACTTGAGAAAGAAGTGATGTGCCGGTAGATCATGTGCATGGTGGAATGATGGATTAGATTTATGTGTGACTACCGTCCCAACCAAACATGTGCAACCACACTACCCCTTATGGGACGGGGCTTTATTGATTACGTAGGTCGATACTAGCATGGTGCCCGCATTACTAGTGACGGGAAGACTTGAGGTCTTTCCCGGGACAGGGTCGTGCTTGGATAGACGACCATGACTGTATTCACAGGGCACCGGACACACCGTTGGTCCCTTCGGGAACGCGTGACATTGAAATTAGGGCAAGTCCTGTGATCTATTGTTTGTACCCGAGGGCCGTTTACCAACGAGTGGACTCTATGTTAGTGTCGTCTAAGGAAAGGTAATGACCGGGTGCTTACCCCGGGTACTTGAGGTACCGCGGGTCGTGGATGACACGGAAGTTCCCCGGATCTTGTGGGTAAAGTGCGCAACCTCTGCAGAGTGTAAAACTATTCGAATAGCCGTGTCCACGGTCATGGACAGTTGGGTGGTGCTACTTAAACTATGTCCAGAATTTTACTTCATCGGTGTTGGTATGTGTGTGATAAGCCAAGGATGGTGACTTGACTCGATGAGTTGAATCATGTTCATGTTGATATCGGTAACCTGTCTCCAAGGTTACGCGAGGTTATTGATGCATAAACTTGGTTGTAGAAAGTTGTTCTAGCTTTGCTAGATTGATCATTATTATTCAATTGCACTGTTACTTTGAACCACATCATGGGTTGCTTGTGAGTACATTCAAAGTACTCATTGGCTTGCCACTGGTTATTTAATTGGCCAGGCATGGAAGAACAGGATTATGAGGAAGAGTTCTTTGGAGACGAACATGCGAACTAGGACGCTATCCCAGTCAGAATGCCTGTAGGGTTAAGGCAGATGGCATGGGTTCTACCCGTTTATCGAAGACTTCCGCTACTTGAGTTATTTGCTATTCAGCCCGTGAGGCTCTATCTATGTAAAACTTGGCCATAATGGCCATAATTCGTGTAACACTATTTGTATGGATGTAAGACTCTTGTTATTTCAGCTTCTGTGTGTTCAGTGAGCATTGATCTCTGGGATCACTGTACACGTGCATTCGGTGATCTCGACTTCTAAGTCGGGGTCCCCACATGTTTCGTCCCCAAAGGTAGGAGGTTCCCTACCGAAAACCATCATGCTTGTTGTGAGAAGCTCCGGTTTGTGAGAAGCATATACCCAAACCTGCCCCAAATTGGACAAAATTTGTACCACGGCATGTTGATGCCGCTCCATGATAGCATGCCAAGTTTCATGAATTTCAAACGAGTTTTGGATTTACTAGAATTTAAAAACCAAGCATCTCAATGTTTTGCCAGCAATCAACGGTGCCCCCCAAGGACACATATTTGATTTTCAACCATTTTATATGCACTGGAGCATGTGCACATAGTTCAAATTTGAATTATGCACATAAAATGCATTGAAAACTTAGTTAATGCATAAAAATCTCCAAACGAACAACGAAAATAACAAAAAATCACACAACACTCCTTTTGTTCTATGTTGACACGAGAAAATAAAATTGAAAGGAATAAGAGGCAATGGATATCGTTTCATCCCCAAAGGTGGGATGTTCCCTACCGAAAACCATCATGCTTGTTGTGAGAAGCTCCGGTTTGTGAGAAGCATATACAAAATTTGTACTACGGCATGTTGATGCCGCTCCATGATAGCATGCCAAGTTCCATGAATTTCAGACGAGTTTAGGATTTACTAGAATTTAAAAACCCGGCATCTCAATGTTTTTTCGGCAATTAACGGAGCCCCGATGTTTGAAATTCATTCCCATTTCTTGCATGGGACCTAAGCATGCACCCAAGGACACATATTTGATTTTTCAACCAATTTATATGCACGGGAGCAAGTGCACGTAGTTCGAATTTGAATTATGCACATAAAATGCATTGAAAACTCAATTAATGCGTAAAAATGTCCAAACGAACCCTGTAAAATCAGAAAAAATCACACAACACTCCTGTTGTTCTATGGTGACACGAGAAAAAAATGAAAGCAATAAGATGCAATGGATATCGTTTCGTCCCCAAAGGTGGGATGTTCCCTACCGAAAACTATCATGCTTGTTGTGAGAAGTTCCGGTTTGTGAGAAGCATATAACCAAACCTGCCCCAAATGGGACAAAATTTGTACCACGCTTTTTGAAGCCGCTCCATGATAGCATGACAAGTTCCTTGAATTTCAGAGGAGTTTTGGATTTACTAGAATTTAAAAACAAGGCATCTCAATGTTTTGCTGGCAATCAACGGTGCCTCGGTGTTTGAAATTCATTCCCATTTCTTGCATGGGACCTAAGCATGCACCCAAGGACACATATTTGATTTTTCAACCATTTTATATGCACTGGAGCATGTGCATGCAGTTCAAATTTTAATTATGCACATAAAATGCATTGAAAACTCAGTTAATGCATAAAAATGTCCAAACGAACCCCGAAAAATCACAAAAATCACACAACACTCCTTTTATTCTATGTTGACACGAGAAAAAAAATTCAAAGCAATAAGATGCAATGGATATCGTTTCGTCCCCAAAGGTGGGACGTTCCCTACCGAAAACCATCATGCTTGTTGTGAGAAGCTCCGGTTTGTGAGAAGCATATACCTAAACCTGCCCCAAATGGGACAGAATTTGTACCACGACGTGCTGATGCCGCTCCATGATAGCATGCCAAGTTTCATGAATTTCAGACGAGTTTTGGATTTACTAGAGTTTAAAAACCAGGCATCTCAATGTTTGCCGGCAATCAACGGTGCCCCGGTGTTTGAAATTCATTCCCATTTCTTGCATGGGACCTAAGATGGACCCAAAGACACATATTTGATTTTCAACCATTTTATATGCACTGGAGCATGTGCATGTAGTTCAAATTTGAATTATGCACATAAAATGCACTGAAAACTCACTTAATGCATAAAAATGTCCACACGAACCCCAAAAAATTACAAAAAATCACACACCACTCCTTTTGTTCTATGTTAACACGAGAAAAATAATTGAAAGCATTAAGAGGCAATGGATATCGTTTCGTCCCCAAAGGTGGGACGTTCCCTACCGAAAACCATCATGCTTGTTGTGAGAAGCTCCGGTTTGTGAGAAGCATATACCCAAACCTGCCCAAATTGGTCAAAATTTGTACCACGGCATGTTGATGCTGCTACATGATAGCATGCCAAGTTTCATGAATTTCAAACGAGTTTTGGATTTACTAGAATTTAATAACCATGCATCTAGATGTTTGCTGGCAATCAACGGTGGCCCGGTGTTTGAAATTCATTCTCATTTCTTGCATGGGACCTAAGATGCACCCAAAGACACATATTTGATTTTCAACCATTTTATATGCACTAGAGCATGAGCATGTAGTTCAGATTTGAATTATGCACATAAAATGCACTGAAAACCCAGTTAATGCATAAAAATGTCCACACGAACCCCAGAAATTACAAAATATCACACAACACTCCTTTTGTTCTATGTTGACACGAGAAAAAAAATTGAAAGCGATAAGAGGCAATGGATATCGTTTTGTCCCCAAAGGTGGGACGTTACCTACTGAAAACCATCATGCTTGTTGTGAGAAGCTCCGGTTTGTGAGAAGCATATACCCAAACCTGCCCCAAATGGGACAAAATTTGTACGACGGCATGTTGATGCCGCTCCATGGTAGCATGCCAAGTTTCATGACTTTCAGATGAGTTTTGGATTTAATAGAATTTAAAAACCAGGCATCTCATTGTTTCGCCGGCAATCAACGGTGCCCCGGTGTTTGAAATTCATTCCCATTTCTTGCATGGGACCTAAGCATGCACCCAAGGACACATATTTGATTTTTCAACTAATTTATATGAAGTGGAGCATGTGCACGTAGTTCAAATTTGAATTATGCACATAAAATGCATTGAAAACTTGGTTAATGCATAAAAATGTCCAAACGAACCCTGAAAAATCACAAAAAATCACACAACACTCCTTTTGTTCTATGTTGACACGAGAAAAAAATGAAAGCAATAAGATGCAATGGATATCGTTTCGTCCACAAAGGTGGGGCGTTCCCTACCGAAAACCATCATGCTTGTTGTGAGAAGCTCCGGTTTGTGAGAAGCATATACCCAAACCTGCCCCAAATGGGACAAAATTTGTACCATGATGTGTTGATGCCGCTCCATCATAGCATGCCAAGTTTCATGCATTTCAAACGAGTTTTGGATTGACTAGAATTTAAAAAACAGACATCTCAATGTTTGCCGGCAATCAACGGTGCCGCGGTGTTTGAAATTCATTCCCATTTCTTGCATGGGACCTAAGATGCACCCAAAGACACATATTTGATTTTCGACAATTTTATATGCACTGGAGCATGAGCATGTAGTTCAAATTTTAATTATGCACATAAAATGCACTGAAAACTCAGTTAATGCATAAAAATGCCCACACGAACCCCAGAAATTACAAAAAATTATACAACACTCCTTTTGTTCTAAGTTGACACGAGAAAAAAAATTGAAAGCAATAAGAGGCAATGGATATCATTTCGTCCCCAAAGGTGGGACGTTCCCTACTGAAAACCATCATGCTTGTTGTGAGAAGCTCCGGTTTGTGAGAAGCATATACCCAAACCTGCACCAAATGGGACAAAATTTGTACGACGGCATGTTGATGCCGCTCCATGATAGCATGCCAAGTTTCATGAATTTCAGACGAGTTTTGGATTTACTAGAATTTAAAAACCAGGCATCTCAATGTTTTGCCGACAATCAACGGTGCCCCGGTGTTTGAAATTCATTCCCATTTCTAGCATGGGACCTAAGCATGTACCCAAGGACACATGTTTGATTTTTCAACAAATATATATGCACTAGAGCATGTGCACGTAGTTCAAATTTGAATTATGCACATAAAATGCATTGAAAACTCAGTTAATGCATAAAAATGTCCAAACGAACCCCGAAAATCAAAAAAAAAATCGCACAACACTCCTGTTGTTCATTGTTGACATGAGAAAAAAAATTGAAAGCAATAAGAGACAATGGATATCGTTTCGTCCCCAAAGGAGGGACGTTCCCTACTGAAAACCATGATGCTTGTTGTGAGAAGCTCTAGTTTGTGAGAAGCATATGCCCAAACCTACCCCTTATGGGACAAAATTTGTACCACAGCATGTTGTGGCCGCTCTATGATAGCAGGCCAAGTTTCTTGAATTTCAGACGAGTTTTGGATTTACTAGAATTTAAAAACGAGGCATCTCAATGTTTTACCTTCAATCAACGGTGCCCCAGTGTTTGAAAGTCATTCCCATTTCTTGCATGGGACCTAAGCATGCACCCAAGGACACATATTTGATTTTTCAACCAATTTATATGCACTGGAGCATGTAGTTCAAATTTGAATTATGCACAGAAAATCCATTGAAAACTTCGTTAATGCATAAAAATGTCCAAACGAACCCCAAAAAATCACAAAAAATCACACAAGTCTCCTTTTGTTCTATGTTGACACGAGAAAAATAATTGAAATCAATAAGAGGCAATGGATATCGTTTCGTCCCCAAAGGTGGGATGTTCCCTACCGAAAACCATCATGCTTGTTGTGAGAAGCTCCGGTTTGTGAGAAGCATATACCCAAACCTACTGCAAATGGGGCAAAATTGTTACCACGGCATGTCGATGCTGCTCCATGGTAGCATGCCAAGTTTCATGAATTTCAGACGAGTTTTGGATTTACTAGAATTTGAAAACCAGGCATCTCAATGTTTGCCGGCAATCAACGGTGCCCCGGTGTTTGAAATTCATTCCCATTTCTTGCATTGGACCTAAGATGCACCCAAAGACACATATTTGATTTCCAACCATTTTATATGCATTGGAGCATGTGCACGTAGTTCAAATTTGAATTGTGCACATAAAATGCAGTGAAAACTCACTTAATGCATAAAAATGTCGACACGAACCCCGAAAAATTACAAAAAATCACACAACACTCCTTTTGTTCTTTGTTGACACGAGAAAAATAATTGAAAGCAATAAGAGGCAATGGATATCGTTTCGTCCCCAAAGGTGGGACGTTCCCTACCGAAAACCATCATGCTTGTTGTGAGAAGCTCCGGTTTGTGAGAAGCATATACCCAAACCTGCCCCAAATGGGACAAAATTTGTACCACGGCATGTTGATGCTGCTCCATGATAGCATGCCAAGTTTCATGAATTTCAAACGAGTTTTGGATTTACTAGAATTTAATAACCAGGCATCTCAATGTTTGCCGGCAATCAATGGTGCCTCGATGTTTGACATTCATTCCCATTTCTTGCATGGGACCTAAGATGCACCCAAAGACACATATTTGATTTTCAACCATTTTATATGCACTGGAGCATGAGCATGTAGTTCAAATTTGAATTATGCACATAAAATGCACTAAAAACTCAGTTAATGCATAAAAATATCCACACGAACCCCAGAAATTACAAAAAAATCACACAACGCTCGTTTTGTTCTATGTTGACACGAGAAAAAAAAATTGAAAGTAATAAGAGGCAATGGATATCGTTTCGTCCCCAAAGGGGGGACGGTCCCTACTGAAAATCATCATGCTTGTTGTGAGAAGCTCCGGTTTGTGAGAAGCATATACCCAAACCTGCCCCAAATCGGACAAAATTTGTACGACGGCATGTTGATGCCGCTCCATGGTAGCATGCCAAGTTTCATGAATTTCAGATGAGTTTTGGATTTACTAGAATTTAAAAACCAGGCATCTCAATGTTTTGCCGGCAATCGACGGTGCCCCGGTGTTTGAAATTCATTCCCATTTCTTGCATGGGACCTAAGCATGCACCCAAGGATAGATATTTCATTTTTCAACCATTATATATGCACTGGAGCATGTGCATGTAGTTCAAATTTTAATTATGCACATAAAATGCATTGAAAATTCAGTTAATGCATAAAAATGTCCAAAGAACCCCAAAAATCACAAAAAATCAAACAACACTCATGTTGTTCTATGTTGACACGAGAAAAAAAATTGAAAGCAATAAGAGGCAATGGATATCGTTTCGTCCCCAAAGGGGGGACGTTCCCTACCGAAAACCATCATGCTTGTTGTGAGAAGCCCCGGTTTGTGAGAAGCATATACCCAAACCTACCCAAATTGGTCAAAATTTGTACCACGGCATGTTGATGCTGCTCCATGATAGCAAGCCAAGTTTCATGAATTTCAAACGAGTTTTGGATTTACTAGAATTTAATAACCATGCATCTCAATGTTTGCTGGCAATCAACGGTGGCCCGGTGTTTGAAATTCATTCTCATTTCTTGCATGGGACCTAAGATGCACCCAAAGACACATATTTGATTTTCAACCATTTTATATGCACTAGAGCATGAGCATGTAGTTCAGATTTGAATTATGCACATAAAATGCACTGAAAACCCAGTTAATGCATAAAAATGTCCACACGAACCCCAGAAATTACAAAATATCACACAACACTCCTTTTGTTCTATGTTGACACGAGAAAAAAAATTGAAAGCGATAAGAGGCAATGGATATCGTTTTGTCCCCAAAGGTGGGACGTTACCTACTGAAAACCATCATGCTTGTTGTGAGAAGCTCCGGTTTGTGAGGAGCTGTTCGCACACGAACACGTCACCGTGTACCCTCGACGCCGGGGGTGATGCACCGCAGCTCACGTCGAAGGAGACCCGCCGGAAGCGCGGTACGCAAGACAATCCGGCGGGCGCTTTTGTAGACCCGAAGCCCCACTTGCCCGGGAGGGACCCCGTCAGGGCTCGCGGCGGCTATGGGTTGCCCTAGGTCGGCCTGACCGCCCCTAGGGCCTCGAGGTTCGCCGCCCTGCAACAAGAAGAACGAACGAAGAACGAGGAAGAAGAAGAACTAGGGTTAAGGAGAAAAGATAAAAGATAAAAAGTGGTAGATGAATTGATCGATTGTGTGTTGTTGTTCAATCGGCCATCACCCCTTGAGTATATAAGAGGCGGCTGGACTTCCCGTGCAAGGAAAAGGCTTGGATTCACGTCCAAAACCCTAGCCAAATTCGGATTGGTTTTATCCGAACTTTCCAAAACTGTTCGGTTTAAATTGGCTGTACCTTGCGGGTAATATTTGAGGTGGTAAACGACCTCGGATGGAAAAGAGTCCAAAAGCAATCTTGACCGTTTCGACGAGACGAACAACTTTCATGTTGAACGTTTTTCGATTTGAAGCCATCTTCTAGGCCAAAACGGTCACGCAATACAGGTTGTTATTCGCGCTACCCATCAGACACATGGCTGGTGGGGCGCGCCACTTTTGGCTCTGTGACAGGGCTGTGTTCGGATGGCTGTAACTTTTGCATACGAACTCGGATTGGGACGATTTTTATATCAAAATCGATCGTTTCGACGAGACGCACAACTTTCATGTTGAAACTTTTTCCATTTGAAGTCATCTTAATTGGGTTTCAAGCCACTCTTTAATCTGGTGTCACCATGAGCATCTCTGAACTTGTCATAACTTTTGCATCCGGACTCCGTTTTAGACCACTTTCATATCCATCTTGATCTTCTCAAAGAAAGGTGACTTCCAATCATAAGTTTGAAGTAATCTTGACATAGATTAAAGCAACTTTTACGATTGTGCCAGTTTTGAGCGTCAACACATGCCCCCCTGTTTTTCGGCAAAGCAAGCGTGCCGAAAAATAATTTGTACCATGTTGGTTCTAAGGACGATGTCAACACCCCATCGGCCATTTATATGCTTAGGACGATAATTATATATCGGCCATTATTGTTCTTGAACCCTTGATGCAAACTTGGGCGAAACCTTCTCAACTTCGTTAACATTCCGATGATAAAGTTCCATAGATATGTATCTCAAGGTCATCCTCCGAACCATATTGTTCCCCCTTTTGCTAGGATTTTGTAGATAATCAATAAACTCTCTCCAATCCTTAGTATCACCTACATCAAAATTCATTAGTGGCCGAAGCTGTGAACTTCGGTTCGGCCTTACCTATGTTGACGAGACGAAGCATCGGCTATTGAGAGAAATGCAATACACCATGATTAACGTAGTAGCCGGATGCTTGCTGTGCCAACTCTTTTAAATTGTCATGTCTAAAGGTAAGAGCAATTTTAAAGCAACCCAGGTAAATTTTGCATCTAGACATATCTCAAGATAAACTATAAGTGATTCGTCAAAACATTGATAACCCTTGGATGTTTGTTGCACTACTCACAATGAATTACCGAAAGCCTCAAGATGTATAGCACCTTGTCTCGCTCTCCATTCGAACTAAGGACGATGCTAGAATACTACACCGGCCATGCATTGACATATTCTTAGGACGATAGATAAATATCGGCCATTACCATGTAAACTTCATTCAAAGCACATATAGCCGAAACAAACAAATAAAATGACAAACTAAGTATTTCGGCCCTTTGGATCAGCAACAAACTTGTAACTAATCAAATGTATAGTGACTTGGTAATACCCTTTCATGATGTAAGAAATTATATGGCATCCATGGATTAAAATAAGCCAATTGAGGGTTACCAATCATACCTGATGACGAATTCCATGACATGGGCATTAATGGCATAGTTGAAGAATATGGATAATGTGTAGACCGAAGATGCTGAAACCTTCGGCTTCGTCCTTCATAGTTTTCACTATTTTCCTTCTTCACCTTTGCCGCACTTCTTGTAATGGAAGCTTGCACACAATTCTTATTTTGATCACTTCCTTTGGGAACCCATGCCATGTTTCTTTCTTCAAGTTCTTGTGCACTAAGTTTTTGTAATTTCTTCTTTTGCCAAAATGATAAGCCGAGTGGGCAGCCCGGCTGCGATTTTGTCTTGGCCAATGGCAATCCTTTTTTGGCCTTGTGCACTCTCAACTTCTTTTCTTCGGACTTGGCACTTTGACTCTCAATAATTGTTTGCTTCATCTCATTGCCTTTAGTAGACAATGTCAACATTTTAATTGGCTCTTTTTCATTTGAGATCAAATCTGAAGTTGCACTCTTACGACCATCTCTTTTAACACGGTAAACTTGCTTGACCACCTCTTTCTTCTTCCTTGAGCTCCGGACCGATTCCTTATGATTGTAATGGTCTTTAACATGTGATTGTTCAAATGTTGATCTTCTCGGAGCTGCATAATATTGGTGAGATGGTCTAAAATAAGATGGAGAATGCGCCCTTGTATCATACCTCTCCCATGATGGATATGGATCTACTTGAGCATAGGGAGGCATCCACGACATTGGCATTGGCGGCCCAAAATAAGGATATGAATATGTTGCATAAAAATTGTCACTTTGCCAATACCGATCCTCATACTTGCGCCTTGGGGGTGATCTTGGTTTCTTTGTATGATTTGGCCGATAAGCATTCTTGTCTTCACTCTTCTTTTGATACTTATCCAATAGTTCAGCGAAAGTGATTTTTGATCTCTTACACTTGCGCTTATTTTGGCCTTTGCTTTCTTTTGGTTTGCTTTCATCGATCATTGGATTTTCTTGTTGCCCCCCAGTACTTGGTGTCTCCATTGTAGCTTCGATGGAATTCTTGCCCTCAAGATTATGTTCAGTATGCTCTTCAACAACTTCTTTACTTGAAAGCTTGATCCCATCACCTGCAGTTTTTATCTTCTCTATAAATGGATCGGCTTGAAGCAGCCGATGCAAAAACTTTCTGCCATCGGGACCAATCGGAATAGACTGGTCATCTCTTGGTGTTTCAGCAAATTTCAATCGTCCTTTTTCAATGGCCGATTTAACTATTTGACGAAACATATTGCAATCCTCAAAATTATGTTTGAACGAATGATGCAACCTACAATACATTCGTCCTTGAATTGATAGATTGACATGGTGATCAAGAATTCTTATGTAATTATTTTTCAACAACAAATCAAATATTTGATCACACATGCTTGAATTGAAGGTAAACTTTTTATTCTCTAGCCGATCTTGCTGTTTGAACGGCTTTGGAGATAAGCAAACGAATGGTTCAGATTTGTAGTCTCCCCATTCGGCTATGCATTGTTTTTTCCACTCTATCTCCGATGTCTTTGGATAAGATATTATATTAGCATCAGTTTTCTCAATAGAATTTAACCTTGGCTTTAAATTTCTGAAATGAAGATATTTAGAACATACATGTCTAAGTTGAGACCAAGTGCAAGCCAAGTATGAAATAAGCAAAGCTACCCAACTAGATATGAACTTTACGTAAAGCAACGGGGAAAGCTTTGGCTGTAACAATAAGTCAATATCGGTCTTTATAAATGGCGTAATAGGTTGACCGATATGTTCCATAACAAGTTTATTGCTAACAAGTAAATTACCCTTCTTCATTGGTCTTTCAAAATTACTTATGAGAATATTTCTTATAGATGCATCAATAATGAAGTCGCGACCAAATCTGAAAATAGGTAAATTGCTCTCTATGCATACCTCTTCAAATATGTTGGGGGAACATGATGGTGGTGTCACTTGAAGAACATCTTGCTCCGTCTTTGGATGGCTTCCCAACACCTTCTCATCATCTTTTTCTTGATTCCGTGCATCATTGCTTTGAAGATCCATGTCGGCAGAACTTTGTTCGGCTACTTGTTCTTGTCCTTGAGGCTTGTCAATTTCTATGGCCCGGAACTCATAGGGCAGGAAGTAGGTTCCATTGACTTCGGAAAAATCAAGTATGACTGTTTTGCTATGTTTTCCATGCCCTTTCTCAATAATGCTTGCCTCTTTGGATTTGATGGACTCAGAATATATACTACTTGATTCGGCTCTTCTAATAACCGAATTTTCTTTGTTACCTGGATAAACAACTTTATCTTTTTGAACTTGCAAGGCTTCTCGCTCTCGTCTAAGTTTAGCCCACATCTCAGCTCGGCGAGCTTTAAACTTTTTCATCTCAATTTCCATCCACTCGTCATGAGATTGCCCCCCAATACTTTGAGACTCTTTCGGCAATGAGGTGCCGAAACTTTGCGATTGTTTAGGTGGTACACTGGATGGTACAGCACTGGGCAACTGCATCATTTGCACAACTCTAGCTTTTACATCAGCAAAATCATGAGGCTTCCCACCTTCTATTAGTTCTTGGCGAATAGTGTTGCACAAATCCCAAGAGAATGTAAGCTTGTTCTCAATTACCCAGTCTGGATATGGTTGCCCCCCAATGCTTTTAGACTCTTTCAGCAATGAGATGTTGCCGAAATTCTGTAATTGTGTAGGGGGGACATGATATGCCACGGTAGTAGGTGAAGGCATTTGTGCTCCTGCAGAAGTTTCACTTATTCGGCCATGACCATTAAGGTGCGGAGCCGAATTATGGACATCAACAGTTGCGTATGGTGCCAAAAAACTAGTAGCATGAGGTGTAGCATATGATGTTTGATGGTAATTGGCCGGATAACTAGTAGTAGCATGGCCAATTCCCCTATCCACCAGCATGTTTGGATTAACATGTTGCAAATTAGTTGCCGATGAATAAAAAGATGAAACACTATGTTGCATGCCATTGAAAGATCCTACATGGGGTGTTTCAACTTGATTAACCGAACTCATCATGTTGTTCATCGGCATATGGATTTGTGGGGTTGCCGATGCATGGGAGTTGGGATACATATGTTGCATGTTGCTAAAATTATATGAAGTAGAATCATGAAGATTTTGTTGCATCGGCCCTTGCACATAATTAGATGCATGATTGATAAAGCTAGGGCTAGCCGATACATTATGCTCATTAGATGATCTAGCAACAACATATGCATTATTTGCATCTACATATGTGAATTGGGTATTCATATTACCTTTGTAGATTGCAAACCCTGGATGACGATCTCTTCGTAGCAAGAACGGGCCGGAGACCGTTCAAAGCTTCGTCCCCAGCGGAGTCGCCAAAAAGTGTGTTCGCACACGAACACGTCACCGTGCACCCTCGACGCCGGGGGTGATGCACCGCAGCTCACGTCGAAGGAGACCCGCCGGAAGCGTGGTACGCAAGACAATCCGGCGGGCGCTTTTGTAGACCCGAAGCCCCACTTGCCCGGGAGGGACCCCGTCAGGGCTCGCGGCGGCTATGGGTTGCCCTAGGTCGGCCTGACCGCCCCTAGGGCCTCGAGGTTCGCCGCCCTGCAACAAGAAGAACGAACGAAGAACGAGGAAGAAGAAGAACTAGGGTTAAGGAGAAAAGATAAAAGATAAAAAGTGGTAGATGAATTGATCGATTGTGTGTTGTTGTTCAATCGGTCATCACCCCTTGAGTATATAAGAGGCGGCTGGACTTCCCGTGCAAGGAAAAGGCTTGGATTCACGTCCAAAACCCTAGCCAAATTCGGATTGGTTTTATCCGAACTTTCCAAAACTGTTCGGTTTAAATTGGCTGTACCTTGCGGGTAATATTTGAGGTGGTAAACGACCTCGGATGGAAAAGAGTCCAAAAGCAATCTTGACCGTTTCGACGAGACGAACAACTTTCATGTTGAACGTTTTTCGATTTGAAGCCATCTTCTAGGCCAAAACGGTCACGCAATATAGGTTGTTATTCGCGCTACCCATCAGACACATGGCTGGTGGGGCGCGCCACTTTTGGCTCTGTGACAGGGCTGTGTTCGGATGGCTGTAACTTTTGCATACGAACTCGGATTGGGACGATTTTTATATCAAAATCGATCGTTTCGACGAGACGCACAACTTTCATGTTGAAACTTTTTCCATTTGAAGTCATCTTAATTGGGTTTCAAGCCACTCTTTAATCTGGTGTCACCATGAGCATCTCTGAACTTGTCATACCTTTTGCATCCGGACTCCGTTTTAGACCACTTTCACATCCATCTTCATCTTCTCAAAGAAAGGTGACTTCCAATCATAAGTTTGAAGTAATCTTGACATAGATTAAAGCAACTTTTACGATTGTGCCACTTTTGAGCGTCAACAGGAGCATATACCCAAACCTGCCCCAAATGGGACAAAATTTGTACGACGGCATGTTGATGCCGCTCCATGGTAGCATGCCAAGTTTCATGACTTTCAGATGAGTTTTGGATTTAATAGAATTTAAAAACCAGGCATCTCATTGTTTCGCCGGCAATCAACGGTGCCCCGGTGTTTGAAATTCATTCCCATTTCTTGCATGGGACCTATGCATGCACCCAAGGACACATATTTGATTTTTCAACTAATTTATATGAAGTGGAGCATGTGCACGTAGTTCAAATTTGAATTATGCACATAAAATGCATTGAAAACTTGGTTAATGCATAAAAATGTCCAAACGAACCCTGAAAAATCACAAAAAATCACACAACACTCCTTTTGTTCTATGTTGACACGAGAAAAAAAATGAAAGCAATAAGATGCAATGGATATCGTTTCGTCCACAAAGGTGGGGCGTTCCCTACCGAAAACCATCATGCTTGTTGTGAGAAGCTCCGGTTTGTGAGAAGCATATACCCAAACCTGCCCCAAATGGGACAAAATTTGTACCATGATGTGTTGATGCCGCTCCATGATAGCATGCCAAATTTCATGCATTTCAAACGAGTTTTGGATTGACTAGAATTTAAAAACCAGACATCTCAATGTTTGCCGGCAATCAACGGTGCCGCGGTGTTTGAAATTCATTCCCATTTCTTGCATGGGACCTAAGATGCACCCAAAGACACATATTTGATTTTTGACAACTTTATATGCACTGGAGCATGAGCATGTAGTTCAAATTTGAATAATGCACATAAAATGCACTGAAAACTCAGTTAATGCATAAAAATGCCCACACGAACCCCAGAAATTAGAAAAAATTATACAACACTCCATTTGTTCTAAGTTGACACGAGAAAAAAAATTGAAAGCAATAAGAGGCAATGGATATCATTTCGTCCCCAAAGGTGGGACGTTCCCTACTGAAAACCATCATGCTTGTTGTGAGAAGCTCCGGTTTGTGAGAAGCATATACCCAAACCTGCACCAAATGGGACAAAATTTGTACGACGACATGTTGATGCCGCTCCATGATAGCATGCCAAGTTTCATGAATTTCAGACGAGTTTTGGATTTACTAGAATTTAAAAACCAGGCATCTCAATGTTTTTCCGGCAATCAACGGTGCCCCGGTGTTTGAAATTCATTCCCATTTCTAGCATGGGACCTAAGCATGTACCCAAGGACACATGTTTGATTTTTCAACAAATATATATGCACTAGAGCATGTGCACGTAGTTCAAATTTGAATTATGCACATAAAATGCATTGAAAACTCAGTTAATGCATAAAAATGTCCAAACGAACCCCGAAAATCAAAAAAAAATCGCACAACACTCCTGTTGTTCATTGTTGACATGAGAAAAAAATTTGAAAGCAATAAGAGACAATGGATATCGTTTCGTCCCCAAAGGAGGGACGTTCCCTACCGAAAACCATGATGCTTGTTGTGAGAAGCTCTAGTTTGTGAGAAGCATATGCCCAAACCTACCCCTTATGGGACAAAATTTGTACCACAGCATGTTGTGGCCGCTCTATGATAGCGTGCCAAGTTTCTTGAATTTCAGACGAGTTTTGGATTTACTAGAATTTAAAAACGAGGCATCTCAATGTTTTGCCTTCAATCAATGGTGCCCCAGTGTTTGAAAGTCATTCCCATTTCTTGCATGGGACCTAAGCATGCACCCAAGGACACATATTTGATTTTTCAACCAATTTATATGCACTGGAGCATGTGCATGTAGTTCAAATTTGAATTATGCACAGAAAATCCATAGAAAACTTAGTTAATGCATAAAAATGTCCAAACGAACCCCAAAAAATCACAAAAAATCACACAAGTCTCCTTTTGTTCTATGTTGACACGAGAAAAATAATTGAAATCAATAAGAGGCAATGGATATCGTTTCGTCCCCAAAGGTGGGATGTTCCCTACCGAAAACCATCATGCTTGTTGTGAGAAGCTCCGGTTTGTGAGAAGCATATACCCAAACCTACTGAAAATGGGGCAAAATTGGTACCACGGCATGTCGATGCTGCTCCATGGTAGCATGCCAAGTTTCATGAATTTCAGACGAGTTTTGGATTTACTAGAATTTGAAAACCAGGCATCTCAATGTTTGCCGGCAATCAACGGTGCCCCGGTGTTTGAAATTCATTCCCATTTCTTGCATTGGACCTAAGATGCACCCAAAGACACATATTTGATTTCCAACCATTTTATATGCATTGGAGCATGTGCACGTAGTTCAAATTTGAATTGTGCACATAAAATGCAGTGAAAACACACTTAATGCATAAAAATGTCGACACGAACCCCGAAAAATTACAAAAAATCACACAACACTCCTTTTGTTCTTTGTTGACACGAGAAAAATAATTGAAAGCAATAAGAGGCAATGGATATCGTTTCGTCCCCAAAGGTGGGACGTTCCCTACCGAAAACCATCATGCTTGTTGTGAGAAGCTCCGGTTTGTGAGAAGCATATACCCAAACCTGCCCCAAATGGGACAAAATTTGTACCACGGCATGTTGATGCTGCTCCATGATAGCATGCCAAGTTTCTTGAATTTCAAACGAGTTTTGGATTTACTAGAATTTAATAACCAGGCATCTCAATGTTTGCCGGCAATCAACGGTGCCTCGGTGTTTGACATTCATTCCCATTTCTTGCATGGGACCTAAGATGCACCCAAAGACACATATTTGATTTTCAACCATTTTATATGCACTGGAGCATGAGCATGTAGTTCAAATTTGAATTATGCACATAAAATGCACTAAAAACTCAGTTAATGCATAAAAATACCCACACGAACCCCAGAAATTACAAAAAATCACACAACGCTCCTTTTGTTCTATGTTGACACGAGAAAAAAAATTGAAAGCAATAAGAGGCAATGGATATCGTTTCGTCCCCAAAGGGGGGACGGTCCCTACTGAAAATCATCATGCTTGTTGTGAGAAGCTCCGGTTTGTGAGAAGCATATACCCAAACCTGCCCCAAATCGGACAAAATTTGTACGACGGCATGTTGATGCCGCTCCATGGTAGCATGCCAAGTTTCATGAATTTCAGACGAGTTTTGGATTTACTAGAATTTAAAAACCAGGCATCTCAATGTTTTGCCGGCAATCGACGGTGCCCCGGTGTTTGAAATTCATTCCCATTTCTTGCATGGGACCTAAGCATGCACCCAAGGATAGATATTTCATTTTTCAACCATTATATATGCACTGGAGCATGAGCATGTAGTTCAAATTTGAATTATGCACATAAAATGCACTAAAAACTCAGTTAATGCATAAAAATATCCACACGAACCCCAGAAATTACAAAAAATCACACAACGCTCCTTTTGTTCTATGTTGACACGAGAAAAAAAAATTGAAAGCAATAAGAGGCAATGGATATCGTTTCGTCCCCAAAGGGGGGACGGTCCCTACTGAAAATCATCATGCTTGTTGTGAGAAGCTCCGGTTTGTGAGAAGCATATACCCAAACCTGCCCCAAATCGGACAAAATTTGTACGACGGCATGTTGATGCCGCTCCATGGTAGCATGCCAAGTTTCATGAATTTCAGACGAGTTTTGGATTTACTAAAATTTAAAAACCAGGCATCTCAATGTTTTGCCGGCAATCGACGGTGCCCCGGTGTTTGAAATTCATTCCCATTTCTTGCATGGGACCTAAGCATGCACCCAAGGATAGATATTTCATTTTTCAACCATTATATATGCACTGGAGCATGTGCATGTAGTTCAAATTTTAATTATGCACATAAAATGCATTGAAAATTCAGTTAATGCATAAAAATGTCCAAACGAACCCCAAAAATCACAAAAAATCAAACAACACTCATGTTGTTCTATGTTGACACGAGAAAAAAAAATTGAAAGCAATAAGAGGCAATGGATATCATTTCGTCCCCAAAGGGGGGACGTTCCCTACCGAAAACCATCATGCTTGTTGTGAGAAGCCCCGGTTTGTGAGAAGCATATACCCAAACCTGCCCAAATTGGTCAAAATTTGTACCACGGCATGTTGATGCTGCTCCATGATAGCAAGCCAAGTTTCATGAATTTCAAACGAGTTTTGGATTTACTAGAATTTAATAACCATGCATCTCAATGTTTGCTGGCAATCAACGGTGGCCCGGTGTTTGAAATTCATTCTCATTTCTTGCATGGGACCTAAGATGCACCCAAAGACACATATTTGATTTTCAACCATTTTATATGCACTAGAGCATGAGCATGTAGTTCAGATTTGAATTATGCACATAAAATGCACTGAAAACCCAGTTAATGCATAAAAATGTCCACACGAACCCCAGAAATTACAAAATATCACACAACACTCCTTTTGTTCTATGTTGACACGAGAAAAAAAATTGAAAGCGATAAGAGGCAATGGATATCGTTTTGTCCCCAAAGGTGGGACGTTACCTACTGAAAACCATCATGCTTGTTGTGAGAAGCTCCGGTTTGTGAGGAGCATATACCCAAACCTGCCCCAAATGGGACAAAATTTGTACGACGACATGTTGATGCCGCTCCATGGTAGCATGCCAAGTTTCATGACTTTCAGATGAGTTTTGGATTTAATAGAATTTAAAAACCAGGCATCTCATTGTTTCGCCGGCAATCAACGGTGCCCCGGTGTTTGAAATTCATTCACATTTCTTGCATGGGACCTAAGCATGCACCCAAGGACACATATTTGATTTTTCAACTAATTTATATGAAGTGGAGCATGTGCACGTAGTTCAAATTTGAATTATGCACATAAAATGCATTGAAAACTTGGTTAATGCATAAAAATGTCCAAACGAACCCTGAAAAATCACAAAAAATCACACAACACTCCTTTTGTTCTATGTTGACACGAGAAAAAATATGAAAGCAATAAGATGCAATGGATATCGTTTCGTCCACAAAGGTGGGGCGTTCCCTACCGAAAACCATCATGCTTGTTGTGAGAAGCTCCGGTTTGTGAGAAGCATATACCCAAACCTGCCCCAAATGGGACAAAATTTGTACCATGATGTGTTGATGCCGCTCCATGATAGCATGCCAAGTTTCATGCATTTCAAACGAGTTTTGGATTGACTAGAATTTAAAAACCAGACATCTCAATGTTTGCCGGCAATCAACGGTGCCGCGGTGTTTGAAATTCATTCCCATTTCTTGCATGGGACCTAAGATGCACCCAAAGACACATATTTGATTTTCGACAATTTTATATGCACTGGAGCATGAGCATGTAGTTCAAATTTGAATAATGCACATAAAATGCACTGAAAACTCAGTTAATGCATAAAAATGCCCACACGAACCCCAGAAATTACAAAAAATTATACAACACTCCTTTTGTTCTAAGTTGACACCAGAAAAAAAATTGAAAGCAATAAGAGGCAATGGATATCATTTCGTCCCCAAAGGTGGGACGTTCCCTACTGAAAACCATCATGCTTGTTGTGAGAAGCTCCGGTTTGTGAGAAGCATATACCCAAACCTGCACCAAATGGGACAAAATTTGTACGACGACATGTTGATGCCGCTCCATGATAGCATGCCAAGTTTCATGAATTTCAGACGAGTTTTGGATTTACTAGAATTTAAAAACCAGGCATCTCAATGTTTTGCCGGCAATCAACGGTGCCCCGGTGTTTGAAATTCATTCCCATTTCTAGCATGGGACCTAAGCATGTACCCAAGGACACATGTTTGATTTTTCAACAAATATATATGCACTAGAGCATGTGCACGTAGTTCAAATTTGAATTATGCACATAAAATGCATTGAAAACTCAGTTAATGCATAAAAATGTCCAAACGAACCCCGAAAATCAAAAAAAAAATCGCACAACACTCCTGTTGTTCATTGTTGACATGAGAAAAAAATTTGAAAGCAATAAGAGACAATGGATATCGTTTCGTCCCCAAAGGAGGGACGTTCCCTACCGAAAACCATGATGCTTGTTGTGAGAAGCTCTAGTTTGTGAGAAGCATATGCCCAAACCTACCCCTTATGGGACAAAATTTGTACCACAGCATGTTGTGGCCGCTCTATGATAGCGTGCCAAGTTTCTTGAATTTCAGACGAGTTTTGGATTTACTAGAATTTAAAAACGAGGCATCTCAATGTTTTGCCTTCAATCAACGGTGCCCTAGTGTTTGAAAGTCATTCCCATTTCTTGCATGGGACCTAAGCATGCACCCAAGGACACATATTTTATTTTTCAACCAATTTATATGCACTGGAGCATGTGCATGTAGTTCAAATTTGAATTATGCACAGAAAATCCATAGAAAACTTAGTTAATGCATAAAAATGTCCAAACGAACCCCAAAAAATCACAAAAAATCACAAAAGTCTCCTTTTGTTCTATGTTGACACGAGAAAAATAATTGAAATCAATAAGAGGCAATGGATATCGTTTCGTCCCCAAAGGTGGGATGTTCCCTACCGAAAACCATCATGCTTGTTGTGAGAAGCTCCGGTTTGTGAGAAGCATATACCCAAACCTACTGCAAATGGGGCAAAATTGGTACCACGGCATGTCGATGCTGCTCCATGGTAGCATGCCAAGTTTCATGAATTTCAGACGAGTTTTGGATTTACTAGAATTTGAAAACCAGGCATCTCAATGTTTGCCGGCAATCAACGGTGCCCCGGTGTTTGAAATTCATTCCCATTTCTTGCATGGGACCTAAGATGCACCCAAAGACACATATTTGATTTTCAACCATTTTATATGCACTGGAGCATGAGCATGTAGTTCAAATTTGAATTATGCACATAAAATGCACTAAAAACTCAGTTAATGCATAAAAATATCCACACGAACCCCAGAAATTACAAAAAATCACACAACGCTCCTTTTGTTCTATGTTGACACGAGAAAAAAAAATTGAAAGCAATAAGAGGCAATGGATATCGTTTTGTCCCCAAAGGTGGGACGTTCCCTACTGAAAATCATCATGCTTGTTGTGAGAAGCTCCGGTTTGTGAGAAGCATATACCCAAACCTGCCCCAAATCGGACAAAATTTGTACCACGGCATGTTGATGCCGCTCCATGGTAGCATGCCAAGTTTCATGAATTTCAGACGAGTTTTGGATTTACTAGAATTTAAAAACCAGGCATCTCAATGTTTTGCCGGCAATCGACGGTGCCCCGGTGTTTGAAATTCATTCCCATTTCTTGCATGGGACCTAAGCATGCACCCAAGGATAGATATTTCATTTTTCAACCATTATATATGCACTGGAGCATGAGCATGTAGTTCAAATTTGAATTATGCACATAAAATGCACTAAAAACTCAGTTAATGCATAAAAATATCCACACGAACCCCAGAAATTACAAAAAATCACACAACGCTCCTTTTGTTCTATGTTGACACGAGAAAAAAAAATTGAAAGCAATAAGAGGCAATGGATATCGTTTCGTCCCCAAAGGGGGGACGGTCCCTACTGAAAATCATCATGCTTGTTGTGAGAAGCTCTGGTTTGTGAGAAGCATATACCCAAACCTGCCCCAAATCGGACAAAATTTGTACGACGGCATGTTGATGCCGCTCCATGGTAGCATGCCAAGTTTCATGAATTTCAGACAAGTTTTGGATTTACTAGAATTTAAAAACCAGGCATCTCAATGTTTTGCCGGCAATCGACGGTGCCCCGGTGTTTGAAATTCATTCCCATTTCTTGCATGGGACCTAAGCATGCACCCAAGGATAGATATTTCATTTTTCAACCATTATATATGCACTTGAGCATGTGCATGTAGTTCAAATTTTAATTATGCACATAAAATGCATTGAAAATTCAGTTAATGCATAAAAATGTCCAAACGAACCCCAAAAATCACAAAAAATCAAACAACACTCATGTTGTTCTATGTTGACACGAGAAAAAAAATTGAAAGCAATAAGAGGCAATGGATATCGTTTCGTCCCCAAAGGGGGGACGTTCCCTACCGAAAACCATCATGCTTGTTGTGAGAAGCCCCGGTTTGTGAGAAGCATATACCCAAACCTGCCCAAATTGGTCAAAATTTGTACCACGGCATGTTGATGCTGCTCCATGATAGCAAGCCAAGTTTCATGAATTTCAAACGAGTTTTGGATTTACTAGAATTTAATAACCATGCATCTCAATGTTTGCTGGCAATCAACGGTGGCCCGGTGTTTGAAATTCATTCTCATTTCTTGCATGGGACCTAAGATGCACCCAAAGACACATATTTGATTTTCAACCATTTTATATGCACTAGAGCATGAGCATGTAGTTCAGATTTGAATTATGCACATAAAATGCACTGAAAACCCAGTTAATGCATAAAAATGTCCACACGAACCCCAGAAATTACAAAATATCACACAACACTCCTTTTGTTCTATGTTGACACGAGAAAAAAAATTGAAAGTGATAAGAGGCAATGGATATCGTTTTGTCCCCAAAGGTGGGACGTTACCTACTGAAAACCATCATGCTTGTTGTGAGAAGCTCCGGTTTGTGAGGAGCATATACCCAAACCTGCCCCAAATGGGACAAAATTTGTACGACGGCATGTTGATGCCGCTCCATGGTAGCATGCCAAGTTTCATGACTTTCAGATGAGTTTTGGATTTAATAGAATTTAAAAACCAGGCATCTCATTGTTTCGCCGGCAATCAACGGTGCCCCGGTGTTTGAAATTCATTCCCATTTCTTGCATGGGACCTAAGCATGTACCCAAGGACACATATTTGATTTTTCAACTAATTTATATGAAGTGGAGCATGTGCACGTAGTTCAAATTTGAATTATGCACATAAAATGCATTGAAAACTTGGTTAATGCATAAAAATGTCCAAACGAACCCCGAAAAATCACAAAAAATCACACAACACTCCTTTTGTTCTATGTTGACACGAGAAAAAAAATGAAAGCAATAAGATGCAATGGATATCGTTTCGTCCACAAAGGTGGGGCGTTCCCTACCGAAAACCATCATGCTTGTTGTGAGAAGCTCCGGTTTGTGAGAAGCATATACCCAAACCTGCCCCAAATGGGACAAAATTTGTACCATGATGTGTTGATGCCGCTCCATGATAGCATGCCAAGTTTCATGCATTTCAAACGAGTTTTGGATTGACTAGAATTTAAAAACCAGACATCTCAATGTTTGCTGGCAATCAACGGTGCCGCGGTGTTTGAAATTCATTCCCATTTCTTGCATGGGACCTAAGATGCACCCAAAGACACATATTTGATTTTCGACAATTTTATATGCACTGGAGCATGAGCATGTAGTTCAAATTTGAATAATGCACATAAAATGCACTGAAAACTCAGTTAATGCATAAAAATGCCCACACGAACCCCAGAAATTACAAAAATTATACAACACTCCTTTTGTTCTAAGTTGACACGAGAAAAAAAATTGAAAGCAATAAGAGGCAATGGATATCATTTCGTCCCCAAAGGTGGGACGTTCCCTACTGAAAACCATCATGCTTGTTGTGAGAAGCTCCGGTTTGTGAGAAGCATATACCCAAACCTGCACCAAATGGGACAAAATTTGTACGACGACATGTTGATGCCGCTGCATGATAGCATACCAAGTTCCTTGAATTTCAGACGAGTTTTGGATTTACTAGAATTTAAAAACCAGGCATCTCAATGTTTTGCCGGCAATCAACGGTGCCCCGGTGTTTGAAATTCATTCCCATTTCTAGCATGGGACCTAAGCATGTACCCAAGGACACATGTTTGATTTTTCAACAAATATATATGCACTAGAGCATGTGCACGTAGTTCAAATTTGAATTATGCACATAAAATGCATTGAAAACTCAGTTAATGCATAAAAATGTCCAAACGAACCCCGAAAATAAAAAAAAATCGCACAACACTCCTGTTGTTCATTGTTGACATGAGAAAAAAATTTGAAAGCAATAAGAGACAATGGATATCGTTTCGTCCCCAAAGGAGGGACGTTCCCTACCGAAAACCATGATGCTTGTTGTGAGAAGCTCTTGTTTGTGAGAAGCATATGCCCAAACCTACCCCTTATGGGACAAAATTTGTACCACAGCATGTTGTGGCCGCTCTATGATAGCGTGCCAAGTTTCTTGAATTTCAGACGAGTTTTGGATTTACTAGAATTTAAAAACGAGGCATCTCAATGTTTTGCCTTCAATCAACGGTGCCCCAGTGTTTGAAAGTCATTCCCATTTCTTGCATGGGACCTAAGCATGCACCCAAGGACACATATTTGATTTTTCAACCAATTTATATGCACTGGAGCATGTGCATGTAGTTCAAATTTGAATTATGCACAGAAAATCCATAGAAAACTTAGTTAATGCATAAAAATGTCCAAACGAACCCCAAAAAATCACAAAAAATCACACAAGTCTCCTTTTGTTCTATGTTGACACGAGAAAAATAATTGAAATCAATAAGAGGCAATGGATATCGTTTCGTCCCCAAAGGTGGGATGTTCCCTACCGAAAACCATCATGCTTGTTGTGAGAAGCTCCGGTTTGTGAGAAGCATATACCCAAACCTACTGCAAATGGGGCAAAATTGGTACCACGGCATGTCGATGCTGCTCCATGGTAGCATGCCAAGTTTCATGAATTTCAGACGAGTTTTGGATTTACTAGAATTTGAAAACCAGGCATCTCAATGTTTGCCGGCAATCAACGGTGCCCCGGTGTTTGAAATTCATTCCCATTTCTTGCATTGGACCTAAGATGCACCCAAAGACACATATTTGATTTCCAACCATTTTATATGCATTGGAGCATGTGCACGTAGTTCAAATTTGAATTGTGCACATAAAATGCAGTGAAAACTCACTTAATGCATAAAAATGTCGACACTAACCCCGAAAAATTACAAAAAATCACACAACACTCCTTTTGTTCTTTGTTGACACGAGAAAAATAATTGAAAGCAATAAGAGGCATTGGATATCGTTTCGTCCCCAAAGGTGGGACGTTCCCTACCGAAAACCATCATGCTTGTTGTGAGAAGCTCCGGTTTGTGAGAAGCATATACCCAAACCTGCCCCAAATGGGACAAAATTTGTACCACGGCATGTTGATGCTGCTCCATGATAGCATGCCACGTTTCATGAATTTCAAATGAGTTTTGGATTTACTAGAATTCAATAACCAGGCATCTCAATGTTTGCCGGCAATCAACGGTGCCTCGGTGTTTGACATTCATTCCCATTTCTTGCATGGGACCTAAGATGCACCCAAAGACACATATTTGATTTTCAACCATTTTATATGCACTGGAGCATGAGCATGTAGTTCAAATTTGAATTATGCACATAAAATGCACTAAAAACTCAGTTAATGCATAAAAATGTCCACACGAACCCCAGAAATTACAAAAAATCACACAACGCTCCTTTTGTTCTATGTTGACACGAGAAAAAAAAATTGAAAGCAATAAGAGGCAATGGATATCGTTTCGTCCCCAAAGGGGGGACGGTCCCTACTGAAAATCATCATGCTTGTTGTGAGAAGCTCCGGTTTGCGAGAAGCATATACCCAAACCTGCCCCAAATCGGACAAAATTTGTACGACGGCATGTTGATGCCGCTCCATGGTAGCATGCCAAGTTTCATGAATTTCAGACGAGTTTTGGATTTACTAGAATTTAAAAACCAGGCATCTCAATGTTTTGCCGGCAATCAACGGTGCCCCGGTGTTTGAAATTCATTCCCTTTTCTTGCATGGGACCTAAGCATGCACCCAAGGATAGATATTTCATTTTTCAACCATTATATATGCACTGGAGCATGTGCATGTAGTTCAAGTTTTAATTATGCACATAAAATGCATTGAAAATTCAGTTAATGCATAAAAATGTCCAAACGAACCCCAAAAATCACAAAAAATCAAACAACACTCATGTTGTTCTATGTTGACACGAGAAAAAAAATTGAAAGCAATAAGAGGCAATGGATATCGTTTCGTCCCCAAAGGGGGGACGTTCCCTACCGAAAACCATCATGCTTGTCGTGAGAAGCCCCGGTTTGTGAGAAGCATATACCCAAACCTACTGCAAATGGGACAAAATTGGTACCACGGCATGTTGATGCTGCTCCATGGTAGCATGCCAAGTTTCATGAATTTCAGACGAGTTTTGGATTTACTAGAATTTGAAAACCAGGCATCTCAATGTTTGCCGGCAATCAACGGTGCCCCGGTGTTTGAAATTCATTCCCATTTCTTGCATGGGACCTAAGATGCACCCAAAGACACATATTTGATTTCCAACCATTTTATATGCACTTGAGCATGTGCATGTAGTTCAAATTTGAATTATGCACATAAAATGCACGGAAAACTCACTTAATGCATAAAAATGTCGACACGAACCCCGAAAAATAAAAAAAAAATCACACAACACTCCTTTTGTTCTATGTTGACACGAGAAAAATAATTGAAAGCAATAAGAGGCAATGGATATCGTTTCGTCCCCAAAGGGGGGACGTTCCCTACCGAAAACCATCATGCTTGTTGTGAGAAGCCCCGGTTTGTGAGAAGCATATACCCAAACCTGCCCAAATTGGTCAAAATTTGTACCACGGCATGTTGATGCTGCTCCATGATAGCAAGCCAAGTTTCATGAATTTCAAACGAGTTTTGGATTTACTAGAATTTAATAACCATGCATCTCAATGTTTGCTGGCAATCAACGGTGGCCCGGTGTTTGAAATTCATTCTCATTTCTTGCATGGGACCTAAGATGCACCCAAAGACACATATTTGATTTTCAACCATTTTATATGCACTAGAGCATGAGCATGTAGTTCAGATTTGAATTATGCACATAAAATGCACTGAAAACCCAGTTAATGCATAAAAATGTCCACACGAACCCCAGAAATTACAAAATATCACACAACACTCCTTTTGTTCTATGTTGACACGAGAAAAAAAATTGAAAGTGATAAGAGGCAATGGATATCGTTTTGTCCCCAAAGGTGGGACGTTACCTACTGAAAACCATCATGCTTGTTGTGAGAAGCTCCGGTTTGTGAGGAGCATATACCCAAACCTGCCCCAAATGGGACAAAATTTGTACGACGGCATGTTGATGCCGCTCCATGGTAGCATGCCAAGTTTCATGACTTTCAGATGAGTTTTGGATTTAATAGAATTTAAAAACCAGGCATCTCATTGTTTCGCCGGCAATCAACGGTGCCCCGGTGTTTGAAATTCATTCCCATTTCTTGCATGGGACCTAAGCATGCACCCAAGGACACATATCTGATTTTTCAACTAATTTATATGAAGTGGAGCATGTGCACGTAGTTCAAATTTGAATTATGCACATAAAATGCATTGAAAACTTGGTTAATGCATAAAAATGTCCAAACGAACCCCGAAAAATCACAAAAAATCACACAACACTCCTTTTGTTCTATGTTGACACGAGAAAAAAAATGAAAGCAATAAGATGCAATGGATATCGTTTCGTCCACAAAGGTGGGGCGTTCCCTACCGAAAACCATCATGCTTGTTGTGAGAAGCTCCGGTTTGTGAGAAGCATATACCCAAACCTGCCCCAAATGGGACAAAATTTGTACCATGATGTGTTGATGCCGCTCCATGATAGCATGCCAAGTTTCATGCATTTCAAACGAGTTTTGGATTGACTAGAATTTAAAAACCAGACATCTCAATGTTTGCTGGCAATCAACGGTGCCGCGGTGTTTGAAATTCATTCCCATTTCTTGCATGGGACCTAAGATGCACCCAAAGACACATATTTGATTTTCGACAATTTTATATGCACTGGAGCATGAGCATGTAGTTCAAATTTGAATAATGCACATAAAATGCACTGAAAACTCAGTTAATGCATAAAAATGCCCACACGAACCCCAGAAATTACAAAAATTATACAACACTCCTTTTGTTCTAAGTTGACACGAGAAAAAAAATTGAAAGCAATAAGAGGCAATGGATATCATTTCGTCCCCAAAGGTGGGACGTTCCCTACTGAAAACCATCATGCTTGTTGTGAGAAGCTCCGGTTTGTGAGAAGCATATACCCAAACCTGCACCAAATGGGACAAAATTTGTACGACGACATGTTGATGCCGCTGCATGATAGCATACCAAGTTCCTTGAATTTCAGACGAGTTTTGGATTTACTAGAATTTAAAAACCAGGCATCTCAAAGTTTTGCCGGCAATCAACGGTGCCCCGGTGTTTGAAATTCATTCCCATTTCTAGCATGGGACCTAAGCATGTACCCAAGGACACATGTTTGATTTTTCAACAAATATATATGCACTAGAGCATGTGCACGTAGTTCAAATTTGAATTATGCACATAAAATGCATTGAAAACTCAGTTAATGCATAAAAATGTCCAAACGAACCCCGAAAATAAAAAAAAATCGCACAACACTCCTGTTGTTCATTGTTGACATGAGAAAAAAATTTGAAAGCAATAAGAGACAATGGATATCGTTTCGTCCCCAAAGGAGGGACGTTCCCTACCGAAAACCATGATGCTTGTTGTGAGAAGCTCTAGTTTGTGAGAAGCATATGCCCAAACCTACCCCTTATGGGACAAAATTTGTACCACAGCATGTTGTGGCCGCTCTATGATAGCGTGCCAAGTTTCTTGAATTTCAGACGAGTTTTGGATTTACTAGAATTTAAAAACGAGGCATCTCAATGTTTTGCCTTCAATCAACGGTGCCCCAGTGTTTGAAAGTCATTCCCATTTCTTGCATGGGACCTAAGCATGCACCCAAGGACACATATTTGATTTTTCAACCAATTTATATGCACTGGAGCATGTGCATGTAGTTCAAATTTGAATTATGCACAGAAAATCCATAGAAAACTTAGTTAATGCATAAAAATGTCCAAACGAACCCCAAAAAATCACAAAAAATCACACAAGTCTCCTTTTGTTCTATGTTGACACGAGAAAAATAATTGAAATCAATAAGAGGCAATGGATATCGTTTCGTCCCCAAAGGTGGGATGTTCCCTACCGAAAACCATCATGCTTGTTGTGAGAAGCTCCGGTTTGTGAGAAGCATATACCCAAACCTACTGCAAATGGGGCAAAATTGGTACCACGGCATGTCGATGCTGCTCCATGGTAGCATGCCAAGTTTCATGAATTTCAGACGAGTTTTGGATTTACTAGAATTTGAAAACCAGGCATCTCAATGTTTGCCGGCAATCAACGGTGCCCCGGTGTTTGAAATTCATTCCCATTTCTTGCATTGGACCTAAGATGCACCCAAAGACACATATTTGATTTCCAACCATTTTATATGCATTGGAGCATGTGCACGTAGTTCAAATTTGAATTGTGCACATAAAATGCAGTGAAAACTCACTTAATGCATAAAAATGTCGACACTAACCCCGAAAAATTACAAAAAATCACACAACACTCCTTTTGTTCTTTGTTGACACGAGAAAAATAATTGAAAGCAATAAGAGGCATTGGATATCGTTTCGTCCCCAAAGGTGGGACGTTCCCTACCGAAAACCATCATGCTTGTTGTGAGAAGCTCCGGTTTGTGAGAAGCATATACCCAAACCTGCCCCAAATGGGACAAA
Organism: Secale cereale; assembly: GCA_902687465.1. Classification (NCBI taxonomy): domain Eukaryota; kingdom Viridiplantae; phylum Streptophyta; class Magnoliopsida; order Poales; family Poaceae; genus Secale; species Secale cereale. Next base: position 370,065,234 of record LR738715.1, on the reverse strand, counting down.
ATTTGTACCACGGCATGTTGATGCTGCTCCATGATAGCATGCCACGTTTCATGAATTTCAAATGAGTTTTGGATTTACTAGAATTTAATAACCAGGCATCTCAATGTTTGCCGGCAATCAACGGTGCCTCGGTGTTTGACATTCATTCCCATTTCTTGCATGGGACCTAAGATGCACCCAAAGACACATATTTGATTTTCAACCATTTTATATGCACTGGAGCATGAGCATGTAGTTCAAATTTGAATTATGCACATAAAATGCACTAAAAACTCAGTTAATGCATAAAAATGTCCACACGAACCCCAGAAATTACAAAAAATCACACAACGCTCCTTTTGTTCTATGTTGACACGAGAAAAAAAAAATTGAAAGCAATAAGAGGCAATGGATATCGTTTCGTCCCCAAAGGGGGGACGGTCCCTACTGAAAATCATCATGCTTGTTGTGAGAAGCTCCGGTTTGTGAGAAGCATATACCCAAACCTGCCCCAAATCGGACAAAATTTGTACGACGGCATGTTGATGCCGCTCCATGGTAGCATGCCAAGTTTCATGAATTTCAGACGAGTTTTGGATTTACTAGAATTTAAAAACCAGGCATCTCAATGTTTTGCCGGCAATCAACGGTGCCCCGGTGTTTGAAATTCATTCCCATTTCTTGCATGGGACCTAAGCATGCACCCAAGGATAGATATTTCATTTTTCAACCATTATATATGCACTGGAGCATGTGCATGTAGTTCAAGTTTTAATTATGCACATAAAATGCATTGAAAATTCAGTTAATGCATAAAAATGTCCAAACGAACCCCAAAAATCACAAAAAATCAAACAACACTCATGTTGTTCTATGTTGACACGAGAAAAAAAATTGAAAGCAATAAGAGGCAATGGATATCGTTTCGTCCCCAAAGGGGGGACGTTCCCTACCGAAAACCATCATGCTTGTCGTGAGAAGCCCCGGTTTGTGAGAAGCATATACCCAAACCTACTGCAAATGGGACAAAATTGGTACCACGGCATGTTGATGCTGCTCCATGGTAGCATGCCAAGTTTCATGAATTTCAGACGAGTTTTGGATTTACTAGAATTTGAAAACCAGGCATCTCAATGTTTGCCGGCAATCAACGGTGCCCCGGTGTTTGAAATTCATTCCCATTTCTTGCATGGGACCTAAGATGCACCCAAAGACACATATTTGATTTCCAACCATTTTATATGCACTTGAGCATGTGCATGTAGTTCAAATTTGAATTATGCACATAAAATGCACGGAAAACTCACTTAATGCATAAAAATGTCGACACGAACCCCGAAAAATAAAAAAAAAATCACACAACACTCCTTTTGTTCTATGTTGACACGAGAAAAATAATTGAAAGCAATAAAAGGCAATGGATATCGTTTCGTCCCCAAAGGTGGGACGTTCCCTACCGAAAACCATCATGCTTGTTGTGAGAAGCTCCTGTTTGTGAGAAGCATAGACCCAAACCTGGCCCAAATGGGACAAAATTTGTACCACGACATGTTAATGCTGCTCCATGATAGCATGCCAAGTTTCATGAATTTCAAACGAGTTTTGGATTTACTAGAATTTAATAACCAGGCATCTCAATGTTTGCTGGCAATCAACGGTGCCCCGGTGTTTGAAATTCATTCCCATTTCTTGCATGGGACCTAAGATGCACCCAAAGACACATATTTGATTTTCAACCATTTTATATGCACTGGAGCATGAGCATGTAGTTAAAATTTGAATTATGCACATAAAATGCACTGAAAACTGAGTTAATGCATAAAAATGTCCACACGAACCCCAGAAATTACAAAAAAAATTAAAGCAATAAGAGGCAATGGATATCGTTTCGTCCCCAAAGGTGGGACGTTCCCTACTGAAAACCGTCATGCTTGTTGTGAGAAGCTCCGGCTTGTGAGAAGCATATACCCAAACCTGCCCCAAATGGGACAAAATTAGTACGATGGCATGTTGATGCCGCTCCATGGTAGCATGCCAAGTTTCATGAATTTCAGACGAGTTTTGGATTTACTAGATTTTAAAAACCATGCATCTTAATGTTTTGCTGGCAATGAACGGTGCCCCGGTGTTTGAAATTCATTCCCATTTCCTGCATGGGACCTAAGCATGCACCCAAGGACACATATTTGATTTTTCAACCAATTTATATGCAGTGGAGTATGTGCACGTAGTTCAATTTTGAATTATGCACATAAAAAGCATTGAAAACTTAGTTAATGCATAAAAATGTCCAAACGAACCCTGAAAAATCACAAAAAATCACACAACACTCCTTTTGTTCTATGTTGACACGAGAAAAAAAATGAAAGCAATAAGATGCAATGGATATCGTTTCGTCCACAAAGGTGGGGCGTTCCCTACCGAAAACCATCATGCTTGTTGTGAGAAGCTCCAGTTTATGAGAAGCATATACCCAAACCTGCCCCAAATGGGACAAAATTTATACCATGATGTGTTGATGCCGCTCCATGATAGCATGCCAAGTTTCATGAATTTCAAACGAGTTTTGGATTGACTAGAATTTAAAAACAAGGCATCTCAATGTTTGCCGGCAATCAACGGTGCCGCGGTGTTTGAAATTCATTCCCATTTCTTGCATGGGACCTAAGATGCACCCAAAGACACATATTTGATTTTCGACCATTTTATATGCGCTGGAGCATGAGCATGTAATTCAAATTTGAATTATGCACATAAAAAGCATAAAAATGCCCACACGAACCCCAGATATTACAAAAAATTATACAAGACTCCTTTTGTTCTAAGTTGACACGAGAAAAAAAATTGAAAGCAATAAGAGGCATTGGATATCATTTCGTCCCCAAAGGTGGGACGTTCCCTACTGAAAACCATCATGCTTGTTGTGAGAAGCTCCGGTTTGTGAGAAGCATATACCCAAACCTGCCCCAAATGGGACAAAATTTGTGCATGTTGATGCCGCTCCATGATAGCATGCCAAGTGTCATGAATTTCAGACGAGTTTTGGATTTACTAGAATTTAAAAACCAGGCATCTCAATGTTTTGCCGGCAATCAATGGTGCCCCGGTGTTTGAAATTCATTCCCATTTCTTGCATGGGACATAAGCATGCACCCAAGGACACATATATGATTTTTCAACCAATATATATGCACTAGAGCATGTGCACGTAGTTCAAATTTGAATTATGCACATAAAATGCATTGAAAACTCAGTTAATGCATAAAAATGTACAAACGAACCCCGAAAATCACAAAAAATCACGCATAACTCCTGTTGTACTTCGTTGACACGAGAAAAAAAATTAAAAGCAATAAGAGGCGATGGATATCTTTTCGTCCCCAAAGGTGGGACTTTCCCTACCGAAAACCATCATACTTGTTGTGAGAAGCTCCGGTTTGTGAGAAGCATATACCCAAACCTGCCCCTTATGGGACAAAATTTGTACCACAGCATGTTGAGGCCGCTCCATGATAGCATGCCAAGTTTCTTGAATTTCAGACGAGTTTTGGATTTGCTAGAATTTAAAAACCAGGCATCTCAATGTTTTGCCGGTAATCAACGGTGCCCCGGTGTTTGAAATTCATTCCCATTTCTTGCATGGGACCTAAGCATGCACCTGAGGACACATATTTGACTTTTCAACCAATTTATATGCACTGGAGCATGTGCATGAAGTTCAAATTTGAATTATGCACAGAAAATGCATTGAAAACTTAGTTAATGCATAGAAATGTCCAAACGAACCCCGAAAAATCACAAAAAATCACACAACCTTCCTTTTCTTCTATGTTGACACGAGAAAAATAATTGAAAGCAATAAGAGGCAATGGATATTATTTCGTCCCCAAAGGTGGGACGTTCCCTACCGAAAACCATCATGCTTGTTGTGACAAGCTCCGGTTTGTGAGAAGCATATACCCAAACCTATCGCAAATGGGACAAAGTTGGTACCACGGCATGTTTATGCTGCTCCATGGTAGGATGCCAAGTTTCATGAATTTCACACGAGTTTTGGATTTACTAGAATTTGAAAACCAGGCATCTCAATGTTTGCCGGCAATCAACGGTGCCCTGGTCTTTGAACTTAATTCCCATTTCTTGCATGGGACCTAAGATGTACCCAAAGACACATATTTGATTTTCAACCATTTTATATGCACTGGAGCATGTGCATGTAGTTCAAATTTGAATTATGCACATAAAATGCACCGAAAACTCACTTAATGCATAAAAATGTCGACACGAACCCCGAAATATTACAAAAAATCACACAACACTCCTTTTGTTCTATGTTGACACGAGAAAAATAATTGAAAGCAATAAGAGGCAATGGATATCGTTTTATCCCCAAAGGTGGGACGTTCCCTACCGAAAACCATCATGCTTGTTGTGAGAAGCTCCGGTTTGTGACAAGCATATACCCAAACCTGCCCCAAATGGGACAAAATTTGTACGACGGCATGTTGATGCCGCTCCATGATAGCATGCCAAGTTTCATGAATTTCACACGAGTTTTGGATTTACTAGAATTTAATAACTACGCATCTCAATGTTTGCCAGCAATCAACGGTGCCCCGGTGTTTGAAATTCATTCCCATTTCTTGCATGGGACCTAGGATGCACCCAAGGACACATATTTGATTTTTCAACCAATATATATGCACTACATCATGTGCACGTAGTTCGAATTTGAATTATGCACATAAAATGCATTGAAAACTCAGTTAATGCATAAAAATGTCTAAACGAACCCCGAAAATCACAAGAAAACACACAACACTCCTTTTGTTCTATGTTGACACGAGAAAAAAAAATTGAAAGCAATAAGAGGCAATGGATATCGTTTCGTCCCCAAAGGTGGGACGTTCCCAACTGAAAACCATCATGCTTGTTGTGAGAAGCTCCGGTTTGTGAGAAGCATATACCCAAACCTGCCCCAAATGGGACAAAATTTGTACGACGGCATGTTGATTCCTCTCCATGGTAGCATGCCAAGTTTAATGAATTTCAGACGAGTTTTGGATTTAATAGAATTTGAAAACCAGGCATCTCAATGTTTTGCCGGCAATCAATGGTGCCCCGGTGTTTGAAATTCATTCCCATTTCTTGCATGGGACCTAGCATGCACCCAAGGACACATATTTGATTTTTCAACCAATATATATGCAGTGGAGCATGTGCACGTAGGTCAAATTTGAATTATGCACAAAAAATGCATTGAAAACTCGGTTAATGCATAAAATTGTCCCAACGAACCCCGAAAATCACAATAAATCACACAACACTCATGTTGCTCTATGTTGACACGAGAAAAAAAATTGAAAGCAATAAGAGGCAATGGATATCGTTTCGTCCCCAAAGGTGGGACGTTCCCTACCGAAAACCATCATGCTTGTTGTGAGAAGCTCCGGTTTGTGAGAAGCACATACCCAAACCTGCCCCAAATGGGACAAAATTTTTACCACAGCATGTTGAGGCCGCTCCATGATAGCATGCCAAGTTTCTTGAATTTCAGACGAGTTTTGGATTTACTAGAATTTAAAAACCAGGCATCTCAATGCTTTACCGGCAATCAACGGTGCCCCGGTGTTTGAAATTCATTCCAATTTCTTGCATGGGACCTAAGCATGAACCCTAGGACCCATATTTGATTTTTCAACAAATTCATATGCAGTGGAGCATGTGCAAGTAGTTCAAATTTGAATTATGCACATAAAATGCATTGAAAACTCAGTTAATGCATAGAAATGTCCAAACGAACCCTAAAAATCACAAAAAATCACACACCACTCCTGTTGTTCTATGTTGACACGAGAAAAAAATGAAAGCAATAAGATGCAATGGATATCGTTTCGTCCACAAAGGTGGGGCGTTCCCTACCAAAAACCATCATGCTTGTTGTGAGAAGCTCCGGTTTGTGAGAAGCATATACCAAAACCTGCCCCAAATGTGACAAAATTTGTACCATGATGTGTTGATGCCGCTCCATGATAGCATGCAAAGTTTCATGAATTTCAAACGAGTTTTGGATTTACTAGAATTTAAAAACCAGGCATCTCAATGTTTGCCGGCAATCAATGGTGCCCCGGTGTTTGAAATTCATCTCCATTTCTTGCACGGGACCTAAGATGCACCCAAAGACACATGTTTGATTTTCAACCATTTTATATGCACTGGAGCATGAGCATGTAGTTCAAATTTGAATTATGCACATAAAATGCACTGAAAACTTAGTTAATGCATCAAAATGCCCACACGAACCCCGGAAATTACAAAAAATCACACAACACTCCTTTTGTTTTATGTTGACACGAGAAAAAAAATTGAAAGCAATAAGAGGCAATGGATATTGTTTCGTCCCCAAAGGTGGGACGTTCCCTACTAAAAACCATCATGCTTGTTGTGAGAAGCTCCGGGTTGTGAGAAGCATATACCCAAACCTGCCCCAAATCGGACAAACTTTGTACGACGGCATGTTGATGACGCTCCATGATAGCATGCCAAGTTTGATGAATTTCAGACGAGTTTTGGATTTACTAGAATTTAAAAACCAGGCATCTCAATGTTTTGCCGGCAATCAACGGTGCCCCGGTGTTTGAAATTCATTCCCATTTCTTGCATGGGACCTAAGCATGCACCCAAGGACACATATTTGATTTTTCAACCAATATATATGCACTAGAGCATGTGCACGTAGTTCAAATTTGAATTATGCACATAAAATGCATTGAAAACTCAGTTAATGCATAAAAATGTCCAAACTAACCCAAAAATCACGAAAAATCACACAACACTCCTGTTGTTTTTTGTTGACACGAGAAAAAAATTGAAAGCAATAAGAGGCAATGGATATCATTTCTGTCACACCCTGCATTTTGTAACATGTTATTTGCATTATTGGAGCACGAAAATTTGGACCAGCAATTTTTTTTGGCATCATTTGGCTTTTATTTGAATTGAGTTTTCTTCATGTGCTTTTTCATGTGCTCATTAAAGTCAACTATTACCTCTTATAGAATTCATCTCCCTACCCAAAACTTCTGCCCTATGATCATGCCAAGTGTTATATAACAGAATAGTATTTTTCTTACAAATTAGTTTGGCCAAAATGTATTTTATAAATTTAGTTTTCCAAAAAACCCTGAATTGAGATTTGCACTGCAAGTACTTGATTTAGGGTGAGAAAATTATTTCAAAAGGTATATTTGAAACCTAGTAGTCATAGGACTCCCAGAAACCACAAAAGTATAATTTTAAAAGTTATTTTCCTATTTTATTTAAAAGCTTTTTCTTTAGGCCAGAAATGGTCTTTAATAGGGAAAAATTATTTAACTATTTCAAAAATATTTGCCAAAATTCAGGGAGACTCAAAGGACATATATGGTCCATCTATAAGAGTTTCAACACTTGGTCATGTTCAAAATAATGGGCTAATCCCTCTAAAACCCTTTCAGGATATTTCAAGCTTTTGAAATATTTACAAAGGAAATATTCTCCAAAAATTCCAGGGAAATTCTATCATGTCATATATGACATATTTGATGATCTTGCCAAGTCCCATGCCTTGGGAAGCAAGAAAACATCATCAAAACCCTTCATAACCATTATGTCCATATTTGAAGTTTGAGCAACTTTACATTGCCAAACTTGTCCAAATGCTCTCAAACTTGGTGCACATGCTAGAATGGCCTAATAAGGCATCTAGACCAAATGGCACAAGATTTGGAATATAGCAAATTGATTAGATCACCCCAAAACCCTTTCTGTTCAAATGCAAATTTGAACAACTTTACATTACCAACTTTTTACCTGGAGCTTCAAACTATGTGGGCATAATCATAACCGCAAATGATGATGCTACACCAAGTGGTGCATCAAGGGGAGATGATTAGCTTGACTCAAACAAGATGAAGCCATTTCTGTTGATTTCTAGGGTTCACCAAAGTTACATTGGCTAGTTTCTTCAAATGAGCCCAAATTTGGTGAAGCACCCTATTTTCACATGTCATTCCATCCTGTTAAGTGTCATGGCAAGTGGAGACCATTTGCTTGACCAAACACTGATCAAACACCTTCTGCAGAATTACCAAAACCCTCTTCTTGATCACTTTCACCTTTTACCTTGGCCTCAACTTTCTACCACATGTTCAACCAGTTACCAGCTACCCCCAGTAACTCTCCCATGTCTCCAGCTCCATGATTGAGGGGTAAAAACCCTAGTTCACCCTGCTGGACAGCCATTTCTCACCAAGTTACCAGCTCCCTCTCTCTCTCACAGCATCTCCAGAGCATCCAAGGCCACAGGCCATTTCTTTACTCCTCCCTTGACCTTCTAGACAACCTTGGGCACGTTGGATATGACCAGAGCGGCGAGGGCACGAATGTGCCAACCATTCGGGCGCTCTGGAGCACGCTATAGTGCGCCACCGCACTGTAGCTTCGCCCAATCAGCTGCCCCCGACAGCCTCGGGCCTCCCCCTCGCGCCTCTCAACGCGCCTCGACGTCCGCGACCACCCCGGCGCTGTCCCCCCTCCTCATGCGCCCTCCAGTGTCCATCGCCGCACGCGCACCGGCAGCCCGCGACGCCCACTCCTCGGGCTCACACGCGCGCACGGCCTGGAAGGTTCCCCGCTCCTCCTCTCACCTCAGATGGACGTAGAGCTCGTCCAGCAACGCCGTGGACTCACTCCCATCACCTCACGTGCGCTGTAGCGTCGAGCAGGAGCTCGCCGGCGCACTGGACCACGGGGCTCCGCCGTTCCCCTATATATAGGACCCCCCGAGCCACTCCAACAGCATCAACAGCTTCACCACACCTCCTTCAATCCCCCAGCACCACCAGTTCTTCCCTAGAAGGCTCCAGTGCTCGGGATCGACCGGAGCTCCACCGCGTCGGGCCGCCGGCGATCTCACAGTACATGCCTACTCCGCCCTTTCTCTCGCTAGATTTGGACCCCCCACACCTCACTGATGCTTTCCCCTCACTTTCCCCTCTCTGTTGCAGTCGGAAACGGCCGGAGCGACGACCTCCCGAAACTCCTCCGCCGTCCCACCTCGCCGCCGGCGGACCCGACCTCCCCGGCGTGCCGCACCACCTCCACTACATCCTCCACTCGACGCTGGGTCCGTTCCTGCGCTCCGTTGCCGTCGCCGTAGCCGGAATCGCCGCCGGTGAGCTCGCCGTCACCGTGGCCGTGAGGTTGGAGATGACAGGCGGGCCCCGCCTGTCATCCTCACCTATCTCTCCCCCTCCTCACAGCCACTGACCGCCGGGCCCCGCCCGTCAGGTTTGAAAACCTGACGTGCACGCACTGGCACCCGAGCGGCCGGGCTGGATGCCCTGGGCCGTGCACTGTGGCCCCTCTGGCCCAGTTGCACAGGGCGTTTTCTCCTTTTCTTTTCTGTTATTAATTCAAACATTTTTACAGAAAAAAATATTGGTCCAAATGAAATAATTCCAACTCCTAAATTCTTGTAATATTCCAACCTATTTAATGGTGTCGCTTTCAAACATGTCCATGAAACTTTTCTGTTCTGTTCAAATTTAAATTCAAATTTGAGCAATAAAACTCCTGTTCTAAAATCAATAGATTCCATTCTGCTACTCCAAAACTCCAACTAAGAATTTTCCCCATCTTAGAAATTCCTCTAGTATTTAACAAAAATAAGTTGACATTTTTCTAAGCACTTTGATTTTTCTGTTTTATTTGTGGTCTTATTTTCCCGTTGTTATTATGCAACGTATAGATACCGTATTTGACGAAGTTGCTGAAGAAGGAGAAGGACAAGGATTTGAAGACTTTGAAGACCAAGCCAATCCAGGCAAGCATCCCTTTGACCATGATACACTTGTTCTTCGGAACCCGTTTGTTTCCGATGCATGATGATAGCAATACGGTGGTGACCTAGATGATCCACCACATGATGCATGCCTTGATCTTGATCTTGCTATGTGCTAGATGACATGCTAATAGTTAGTAATGATGCTTAGTGATGCATGTGTGATATGAACCTTCGTGGTTGAAATCTTTGCATGAACCCATCGGGTGCCCCTAATGCCCGAGGGTGATGTTGAGTTAGGTCATCACTTGAGGAAGAAGTGATGTGCCGGTAAAACTTGTGCATGGGTGAAATAATGGATTAGATTTATGTGTGACGACCGTCCCAACCAAACATGTGCAACCACACTACCCCTTATGGGACGGGGCTTTATTGATTACTTAGGTCGATACTAGCATGGTGTCCGCATTACTAGTGACGGGAAGACTTGAGGTCTTTCCCGGGACGGGGTCGTGCTTGGATAGACGGCCATGACTGTTTTTACAGGGCACCGGACACACCGTTGGTCCCTTCGGGTACGCGTGACATTGAAATTTGGGCAAGTCCCGTGATCTATTGTTTGTACTCGAGGGCCGTGTACCAACGAGTGGACTCTATGTTAGTGTCGTCTAAGGAAAGATAATGATCGGGTGCTTACCCCGGGTACTTGAGGTACCGCGGGATCGTGGATGACACGAAAGCTTCCCGGATCTTGTGGGTAAAGTGCGCAACCTCTGCAGAGTGTAAAACTATTCGAATAGCCTTGTCCACGGTCATGGACAGTTGGGTGGTGCTACTTAAACTATGTCCAGAATTTTACTTCATCAGTGAAAGTATGTGTGTGATGAGTCAAGGTGGTGACTTGACTCGATGAGTTGAATCATATTCATGTTGATATCGGTAACCGTCTTCGAGGTTACGCGAGTTTATTGATACATAAGCTTGATGGTAGAATATTTATTCTAGCCCATTGCTAGATTGCTCATTATTGTTCAAGTGCACTGTTACTTTAAACCACATCATGGGTTGCTTGCGAGTACATTCAAAGTACTCATTGGCTTGCCACTGGTTATTTAATTGGCCAGGCTTGGAGGAACAGGAATATGATGAAGAGTTCTTTGGAGACGAGCATGCGAACTAGGACGCTATCCCAGTCAGAATGCCTGTAGGGTTAAGGCAGATGGCATGGGTTCTACCTATTATCGAAGACTTCTGCTATTTGAGTTATTTGCTATTTAGCCCTTGAGGCTTTATCTATGTAAGACTTGGCCATAATGGCCATAATTTGTGTAAGACGATATGTATGGATGTAAGACTCTTGTTATTCAGCTTCTGTGTGTTCACTGTACACGTGCATTCGGTGATCTCGACTTCTAAGTCGGGGTCCCCACAGAGCTGGTATCAGAGCCATCCTGACTGTAGGAAGCCTTAGTTAGCATGGGCGTTAGTTAGATGAGACCCTTTTTCAAAAACCTTCTGAACCTCTCTTCTTTTATAAACCTGAGATTTCATCAGCTTATAAACCCCTCCTATTCCACCTTTGTAGATGGCTGCTGTACCCGAAGAGCACCTGACCACTAGGTTTCCCTTGCTTCTCGAGGATAGCCTCCAGGAGTGTCAGTTCCACCGAGCACCCATCCTCACCTACCTTGAGCATTGGGTTACCGACACTGAGGTGGAGTACCATGTGGAAGTGATCGTGAAGGCAAACGATCCTCCCACAAGTTGGTTCTTCGAGGGACCCCAGATGGCAACACTACCTCTCGCTGTCGAGGCTGCTGCACTCAAGGCACTAACCCGTCTCCGCGAGCTTCTTCCGGAGATGGCAGCCAAGATGACAACTCGCTTCTTACCTTACCAGAAGGAAGGTGAAGAAGAAAGCAGCGCACTAGCCCCTCCACTGAAGGAAGGACTCTCGCTTCGGTTCCAGACCTACTTTAGTCTATGTGCCGACAGCTTGGCACAAGACTTGGCCTCGGAATCGATGAAGCTTCAGGAAGAACTTCACAAGACCAAGGCACTTCTTCGTCGAGCTCAGGAGAAGACAAATAGGATCAAGAAGGAAGGAGCACCTTCTGGACAGTCCGCTATCGCATACCGAGGCGGAAGGCCCTCCGAGGATGTATCTTCCAAGAATGAAGAACCACCTCGGCAACGCCGGATGACGGCAAGGGAATATCGCAAGCTTTTCCCTGCACCATCGACGAAGCACCGTCGTATACAACTCCTCCACTCCCCCACACCCTCAAGTGACAAGGGGGCCCAGACAGATGAAGACAAGGAGGAAGACCCAGAAGAGCCGGAATACGCGACCGAGCATTCCGCCACTTAGGCATTATTCGCTACTCGGATATGCCAGTTGTGACCTCTACGGTAGGATAGGTCGTGTAACCCCTATGCGCAGTCGAGTCCTTGTATGGTTCATATGAAACCATCTAGTGTTTGCTTTTGTTGTGTCTGGATGTATGTCGTATTCTTCCTTCGGGAATGTGTAAACGACTACATCACTCATTTGGATTTTTAATGAATGTGTTTTGGCCTTTCGGCCCTTGCATGATTTGATTAGTGTCACACCCACCCCCTTACTAGGCACCCATCTATCTTGCTTTCCCTCTTCCAAGTCATGAGACCTTTTACCGCTCCAACAGGATGCCTGTTGTAACTCGTACCGGTACCTCTACCCAGCAGCCTGAAGCCGGAGCATCCGCTCAGTTAGAGGCAGGCCACGACCAAACCAACAACCAAGCTCCACCACCACCTCCTCCGAACATGGACATGGCTCAGCTTCTCCAAGCTTTCCGAGAGGAACGCCAAGCCAACACTGCAGCCCTTCAGCTGATTTCTCAAGCTGTCACCAACAACCGCCAGCCGGCGGGGAATGGCAATGGACGTTCCACGTTGGCAGAGTTCAAGAAGCATACACCGCCAACCTTTATCGAGACTGCTGAACCCCTGGATGCAGACGACTGGATCCGCTCCATTGAGGAAATACTGGAACTAGTCGGATGCACCGAAGACCGCGAGAAGGTGGCTTATGCAGCCCACTGCCTCGGGGGGACTGCTAGAGCTTGGTGGGATGGATTCAAGGCCATGCATGCTGAACAAGACATCACTTGGGTCAACTTCAAGGCAGAATTCCGCAAGGCCCACATTCCTTCCGGAATCATGGCTATCAAAAAGCGTGAGTACCGAGCCCTGAAGCAAGGAAGTGGCACTGTCAAGGAGTACATGCAGAAGTTCAGTGTTCTGTCAAGGTATGCCCCTGAAGATGTCAGCACTGATGCTACAAAAAGGGAGCGCTTCATGGAAGGCCTCAATCAGACTCTGCAATACTCGCTTGCCGTGTGCGACTGCCCATCCTTCCCTGACTTGGTGAACAAGGCACTTATGCTTGAAGACAAGCGGCGTGCTTTGGAAGACACTCGCAAGCGCAAGATGGTCAGTAAGGGAAGTTCCAGCAACCAGAAGCCTCGTCCGTGGCAGTCAGCCCCGGCCAAGCCAACCTATCAGCAACCAAGCGCTCCTGCACCTCGTACCAACCCTCAGCCTCAGCAGTATGCCAACCCAAGGCCAGCTTTCAACCCCAATACCAGTGGTGGCAACAAGATCAATCCAAACCAAGTCACTTGCTTTGGATGTGGTCAGCCCGGACACATCTCAAGGGTGTGCCCCAACAAGAAGCCTGATGCCCCGCGCCCCAATGCGCAGAACCAGGGACAAGGCCGCGGGATGCCACCAAGGAACCCAGCTCTTCGCAATCCACCTAATCATGGGAAGGGGCGTGTGAATCACGTCACTGTTGAAGAAGCCCAGGAAGACCCGAACGTCGTGCTGGGTATGTTCCTTGTCAACTCAGCACCTGCAACTGTCTTGTTTGATTCTGGAGCAACGCATTCTTTTGTCACTCAAAGATTTGCATTAAAAAGTGGCATGACCCCTACACCCCTAAATAACCCTATGGTGGTACAAACCTCCGGAGCGGAGATGAGAGCCAAGATAGGCTGCAAAGGAGTCAGTATTACCATTAACGGTGTAGATTTCCTAGCAGACCTCATCGTCCTGAGATCACAAGGCTTGGATGTGATCCTAGGTATGAATTGGCTCAGCAAGCACCAAGGCTTGTTAGACTGTGCCAATCGGACAGTCACTGTGACCAATGACCAGGGAGTCGAAGTCAAGTTTGCTTCCAACTCCTCTTCCGCTCAAGCCGCTCAAGTCAACTATCCGTCCGAAGTTGAGCTAGAGCAAGTACCGGTGGTATGTGAGTACCCTGATGTCTTTCCGGATGAACTACCGGGAATGCCCCCTGACCGTGACAGTGAGTTCATCATCGAGCTCGTGCCCAGAGCAGGACCCATCTATAAGAAGCCTTATAGAATGGGGACGGAAGAATTAGCTGAGTTGAAGAAGCAGCTGGAAGAGCAGCTGAGGAAGGGATTTATCCGCCCAGGTGCCTCCCCTTGGGGATCTCCTGTTCTGTTTGTGGCAAAGAGGGACGGTACCATCCGCTTATGCATTGACTATCGTTCCCTCAATGAAGTTACAATCAAGAACAAATATCCACTTCCCAAGATCAAAGATCTGTTTGATCAGCTCAGCGGAGCCAAGGTGTTCTCCAAGATCGACCTCAGATCTGGGTACTACCAGCTGAAGATCAGACCCCAAGATATTCCGAAGACAGCATTCGTAACCAGATATGGCCTGTACGAGTGCACGGTCATGTCCTTTGGGTTAACCAATGCCCCAGC